>CM043722.1:11353680-12553680 GCA_023969325.1 Oryzias curvinotus
ATCCGGCAGCCCGAGACGATCCGGCACCCACACCGGCCTATGCTAAACGCACCTTCCTGAACGCGCTTTAGAATATGACATTACATGCCTGGTGTGAACACAGCATAAATAATTTTTCCCTTCTTGAATCCTTGTGAGGAACCTTCTTTTTTAAATAAAGATCTTGATATCTTATGAGATTTATTTTTAAGACTTGTTGCGATCTTCCTACTTTCTAGTGTTTTTCTTTTTTAAGATGAATGTTGTTTTCCTCTTTTTGCGGTCCAGAAATCTCCATCGTCTCCGCTGTGTCTTCTTCAGCCTCTGAACTTTCATTAGATTTCAGGACTCTAATGGAAGCAGTGGGAAGAACATGTAATGCTTCCCTACAGGGAAAAACTCCTCCTCATATGTCAGGAGCTGAAAGTGCTTTGCATCTGATTCCAAACTTCCTTTTAAACATTTAGCAAATGTATCATGTCATAGGTAGTGAAAATAACAGTTGAATGTGCATTTAGAAAATCTCCACTTTTTTGCAGCTGTTTTGAAGTGAATAAAACCATGACATATCTTGAGAATACAGAAAAAAATGTGGCTTCCAGTGTTTTGATTACACCATTTCATTAAACCCGGCCGGCTGCCGTCAGTGCATAAAATTAAATTAATGAATCTTTTTACATGCAAATTTTTCATGATGGCATCTTTGTCCTGATGGGACTCATAATTGCATCATTTGATGATTTAAAAGACAAATATGATAAATGCCTGTTTCTCACTCCATGAACACTTTCTCATCCAGAGTTGCACTAGAAATGTAATTTGTTTGAAGTGTTTTAGTGTTTTGTTAAATCACACATAAATATCATGTTAGGTACAAAGTAAAACCTTCCCAACTGAGGCATCTGAGCCCACTCAGGCACCAGTGTTGTCCTGACACACGGGCTTCTCTAGCCCTGCCCAGTGACCGGGGGGCTGCGCTGCATGCGCCCTGTCACCCCTGCACAGCCCAGCAAGGTCCGCCACAATAAACGCATATATGAGTTTTTTACGGTCAATGCCCGCCATCCACTGGAAAGCCTGAACTGCCGCCGCGTGCTCCTAGCTCCTGGTGGATTCACTTGGTTGAATGCCTGTAAATAGCATATGCCTATTTTAACGGGAAAGTCCATCCAAAAAAAAAAAAAAAAAAAAAAAAAAAATTCTGTCCTCCTCATCCTTCAGAAAGGGCGTGAACGTTCAGTGTCAGACTATCCTGACCTTGGATCTACCTGCCCCAAGATCAGTCACTTAAACAGAACCTAGAGCAGAATGCACGCAATGTTTTTGGTTATGACACACCGCATATGACAACGAGTAATTGAGTCCAGATCTGATTCAACAAGCTGATGGATGGAGGGAGAGAGGGAGGGAGGGAGGGATGGATGGATGGATGGATGGACGGACGGACGGACGGACAGATAGATAGATACCTGCTTCAAAACAATTTTTGCGACAGCACTATGAAAAGTAAAAGTGGCTAAATCTGTTTCTAATGCCACATCCTAATTTTGAAATTTTTAAAAATATTTCAGCATTGTAGTTGTGGCAATTTAAAATTGAGGTGAAAGACAAACTTGAAACGACACAATATTTTCTAAATGTTAAAGCAAATTGTGTCCTAAAGCATTTAATCCAGGAGCTAAAAAAAAAAATCACAGAATATTTACCAATAAAAATAAAGAAGAATATTTGAATACATGACAGCTTGTGGCAACATTTTTGACATGTTTTACTTTTTAACTGAAGATTCTGCATTTTCACACTGGAACTGGACTCAAAAGATCTGATCAGATGCCAAAAATTCTTTCAGTCTTGTCGAATCATTTTTTTCTTTTGGAAGCACCAAATATGTCATGAATGATTCCTGCTGCTGCATGTTTTTATTTGAGGCTCTGTTAACGGGAGGTGGACCTTTCTGGGGAACAACCAGCCCAGGACAGGCTCCAGCCAGCCCCAGAACACCAGTTGGCCCCACCCAAAGCAGAAAAGGGTGGAGGACAGCTTTATTGCCATTTTTAAAAAAATAGCTGTTCAATCCAAATGTCACTTTCTTTAGACTTAGTTAAAACCTCTTTTTTAGAGATTTGTTTAATGAAACATTTGTATTTTGAAAGCCTTAGGGCCAAACTAGGCCAGAAACAAAAAACCACAGTGTTCAAGATATAAGATATACAATTGTTTTTTCCCCCTAATTTGAACAGAATTGAATTATGTATTAGATCGACATTTGAAATGATTACAGAAAATTAATTTAAATAAGAACCAAAAACAACTACCAAATTATTACCGGAAAACGATGAAGCATTTGGTTTGAGTTTTAGTGATTTATCAACATATCTATAGTTTGGGAAAAAAGTTTGAATCATAAACTTGAATTATTTGCTCACAGAAATATGGGGGTTTAGCATTAACATATTAACATTTCGCTTTTTTCTTTCCAGCTGTTATAATTATGCAAGATTTTAAATGCAAAACTGGAATTTTTTTCTAATGCCTGTGACATGAAATATTTTAGTTTAGGTTAATTTCGTTCAGGTCGATCAGTTGTCCATAGCAAAGAATGCTGTATCGTAGCAACACAGCCTTGTGTGTAGTTTTTGTGTTCTTTCATCCTCATTACAGTCAGCTTAGAGGAGTAAGTGTGGCAGCGTAGAATGAGAAGCTGCCTGATGCATATAACAAGAACCTTGCTTGTCTGCTTGGATACATGGAGGGGGGGGGGCAGTTTATCTTTCTATTCAACTCCTTGAAAATACCCCCTCACTCCTTCACTGACGCCCCCACACAACCTTTTGTCTCCCTTGGCGACAGCTGGAGGTGGCAGGCAGCACGGAAGCTGCTCTACATGGTTTACAGAGGGGGTCCCTTTGTGGTGTGTAGCTTGGGCTGTTTTTTTTTTTTTCTTTTCTTGAGGGGAGGGTTGCTTTTTAAAGTCCCCCCCCACCCCCACACCTTCATAATATTTCATTGGACTCCCTCTTACCTCACTCTGCACACAAATGAATGGATGCTGAAGAGAGAGTTTGGGAAGAAGAGACTGCCGTATTTCATTTCCTCTTCTTCAATCCTTCTGGAAAGCTTTTGTCGCGTACAGTTACTACTATCTCTGCAGCCACGCTGACCGGCTTTCTTTCACTCTGTCGCCATCACAGCGGCAAGAAACAGGAGATTTGACGACTTTGTTCCTGCACAGACGCAGTCGAATGTCTTTTTAATTCCCACAATTTGGCTATGGAAGCAGCTTCAAAAGTATCAATATTCAGACAAATACCATAAAAAGTGATCTTCAGCTCAGCTCCTGCTCAGGTGAGAGCTGTAGGGGTTGGAATATTAAAATGCTGACTCGGAGCAGTCACTGCTTCCTGATGATTTCGGGCTCCAGCATGTCTGCATCAAGAAAAAATGGCGACTGAACTGACTTCATTTGGTTGGAGCTGGAAGTAAACCCTTTCCTATGGGTGGTTTCACACTCCGTCGATCTAATTCTCATACCCAGTCAATGCTTGTGTACCACGGCCTACCTGGTATTTTAGCTTCAGTTAACCACAAAGAATTGAAGTCAACTGTAAGACATCTGAACTGTAACATGTTTGAATTAGAAAGCAAAGGGTTGTTGGATTAATGTCAAAAAAAGGTGACAAACGTTTTCATGTCACATCCAGATCAGATCTTGCCGTGTGGTCCACATGCACCATGCAGGTGTGTTTTGATGTTTAAACACACCCACTTCAAAATCCCATGATGGTGGTCACAAGGGCAGAAGATGCTGTGCTGCACAAAACTGTTTGGGCTGTGGAGAAGACTTTGAGATTCTAACAAAACCTTCTCTCTTAGCCACTACAGCTAAGCTAAGCTCGTCAAGCTGCTGAACGGCACCATTTTTTTTAAAAGTTTGCATTATATCTTTTATACTACAGTCCATTTCCTACTCTCCTCAAACAATTGGGTTATTTCTTCAACCTAAAACTCAGGTTATTCATGTTGAGATATATATATATATATATATATATATATATATATATAGATATATATATATATATATATATATATATATATATATTTTTTTTTTTTTTTTTTTTTTTTTTTTGGGTTACTTTCTAGAGAAAAATCTTTTGGGGGGTTAAAGTGGTTTCATTTCAATCTAGTTCATGTTTTTTTTTTCCCAGAGTTTTTTTCTGTTCTGATTTAAAATGACCCAGAAAATGTTAGTCCATTTTTAACCTTGGAAATTGGTTGAAAACTACCCAGCTTGGGTTAATTTTAATGATGTAGCTTTTAGGCAGACAGAGGAGTGGAGTCAATTCCTATTTAGGCTTTCCTTTATAAAAATCCACTTCAGATCAGTCTATGACAAAAAGGACTTGTACTATCATCTAACAGGCAGTAAAAAAGCAAAAAAGGGATCAATTTAAATATAAACATTAGAGAAAGGCCTGTGTGCAGCAGGCCCTAAAGAAGGTTATTTCAAAGGCACATCAGATTTCTCCAAATGTTAAAAAGATCCCAAAGTAAAGATCCATTGCTCCTTTTTAAACACTTGAGTTATTCGTAGAATATTTTTACCCTTTTGCACCAAACATTCAATTTTTTTATTTTGTAGACTTCTGCCCGTCACGGTCCCAACTGTCGTCCCAATTAGACGATGTTTGAGATGCAGACATCAGGTCTGAAACTATCACTCATCGCACAATCCTTGTCTCGTGGCTCCAGAGCAACACTGCTGCTCATCAAAAGGGAACCAGATGAGAGGCCATCGTCCCTTCAATGCCCACTAGCAGCTTGTGTGATTCTCAAACAGTCACCGAGCGATATGAAGGGCTGCTCTTTTTTTCTTTTTTTTCTGCCAACATGACAGCCTATTCAGCTCAGGACCACCAAACTGCTGTCCTTTGTGAGCCGTGGGATGTTTGGGATTCCTGTGACCTGCTGTCCAGCCCCCGATTGCCTCGTCTTCAGGGATGGAACCCGAAACAAAAGAGCCATCATCAGCATGATATGGTCGCCCTGTACCCTGATGTCCCCCCAGGACATAAATCTTCAGCGTACAGTATGTAAGCGTAACATCTGCTGTGACTGACAAATGGCCACTAATAGTGTTTCACACAGTTACACAAGAAAGACTGCGAGTCCACGCAACTGCCTTTTTCTTTAGACAATGATTTCGATTTTTTAAAAAAAATCTGAAATTAAACACTAGGAGCAGAAATTTTGCTTCTTTATCTAGTTAGAGTAAAAGATGAGTAGGCCATAGGTCCAACTATAAACTGTCTTATTTTTACAGTCTTAATAATACATTCAAACATTTTTAAAACATTTGGTGTATTTGTAGAGGAATTTGAAAATAAAATAAAAACAGTAGAATGAACATAAGCTACAAAAAAGGGGAGGGCAAGGCTAATATAATTTATTTTTAATTACTTGAGACGAGAAGTCACTTAAGGGACAAAACAAAAAGCCAAGATGGCAGCTCAAACTAGTCTTTCTGCTGCAATTAACAGAATCTGGACAGTTTTCAGTGTTTCATTCCTTCAAAAAAATAAATAAATAAATAAAACAATGAAATGTGAAGAGAATGTTTTAGTTTTGTGGTTTTTTGCAACACAGGCCCCTTTTGCTAGCTGATGACGCTAAAAATCTACAACATTTTTCCCACGTAGCTTCCAAATGATGCTTGAGGACTTAGGAGAAATCGCTAGGAGTTTACATTTGTGGCTGATCCTAAATGGGATTTTCTTTGGAAAATTCAAGATGACACTTTCTTCTTGAAGTCAAAGGTCAACAAAACTTTAGCTGTGGTTGTAGTGTGGTTGTGTGCGAAAATTCAAAAAGATCGCTCAAACAAAAGTTTTCCTTTTCCATATAGTAGAAAAATGTAAAAAAAAATTACCTCATTTTAAATTAAGCCTTGTGACTTGTTTTCGAAACTTTCTTTGGATATCCCCGGCATGTATTTTGGTTTCATTAGTGGATTTTTAAATAATTTTCGAGGCACTTCAAAGATTTGGCCTCATTCATCTTTTTTTTTTTTTGGTTTCTTCTCTGTTTAAAATATCAGTTAGAAAGTAGAACTGCTAAAACAATCCGGTCCTTGCTGTCCACAACTGCTGCGGGACAGAATTAATGCAAAACTATTATAAACTGATAGTTACGAGTTCACTGTAGCCTTTTGTCCTCTGGGGGTCTTCCACTCAATATGTGACATTATGTGACAACTGTGATTTAGAGGGGGTCTAGTTGGAGCTATATTTTCTTGGCATTTTGACAAAACATCATCGATATTTCTTGAGAAATTGTCTAAACTTGTGAGAAAGAGATATACTATGTCCCCTGAGCGCATGTTCTGACACACTTAAACATTTATCAGTACACCATGTGCTGCCTGTAAGTGTGTGAATGAAGCTATCTGAAAAGACGGCGTTCGTGTTTGTCACCTAATAGGAACTTGAAAACTCCATTTCCGTGCTTGGTTTTTGTACCCATAGCTATGCTCGGTGCACCAGCTGGGAGGCGTCCTGACAGAAGAGGCTGATCCGTCTTCCCTGAGCAGTCAGGGAGACGAGCATGAAACAATTCTCCTGACAGTCTCCACCGAAGCTTCATCACTGCCAGACAATCGAAGTTCGTGAGCTCCATTTCACCAGTCCAATCACACCCTGAAAGCTTGAAGGCACACGGTGGCGTCTCTAAGAAAAACAGCACTTTCTCCCTAGCAGACAGACTGAATGAAACATTTGTTCAAATGAATACCCGCTGACCTGACAAAATTATTCCATGAGATTTTTAAAAAAGTAGTCAAAAAACAACATGAGTCTATGGTTGATGAAGATGAATAAACATTGTAGAATTGAAATAAAAAGCTAAACAACCCAAGACATCATTTACAAAATGTAAAAAAAACCCCAACAAACTCTAAAGCTATGTTCACACCTCGTTCAGAAACGTGTGTTCGAGCGACCGCTTCCAATAAAAAGTCTATCTAAACGTGCACAAATGCTTGTTCTGGGCCTCCAATATTATATGACAAGTCTTTCATATAGAGCTGTGAAAGAAAAAAAATCTGGATCAAGATTCACAAGATCAACACCACTTTGACATTTCCTACCAAGCCTTTCCCAACTGCGAGGACGTGCGCTGGTATCAGGGAGCAACAGTCCAGTGCAAACACTACGCTAAAAGCGTGTTTAAAAAGCCACGTTCAGCGTGCTCTTGAACACGTCAAACATGCTCGGTGTGTACTGTCACAAGAGCAGGCGGACGCCTGGTTCCAGTTGCAGCAGGTTTTATTAGCACAGCTAAACGTCCACAAAGCTAAATCAGCGTCAGGCAGGCAGGGGTCAATAATGAGCACAGGAGCATCAGAGAAGAAACAGGAGACGTCCAGATCCAGGCGAGATTCAGGACAGGCGGCGGGCAAACCGATTCAAATACAGAACAGGGTCAGGAAATCAGAAGATCAGGCCTGGATCTAACACTCCGTAAAGAAGGCAGAGTGGCCCCTCAGTGCAATGTTTAAGTATGCTGTGGTTGGTTGAGTGAATGAGAGTCAGGTGTGCAGTATCCAGGAAGTGTGCGCAGGGGCTGCTGGGAGATGTAGCTGTAGCTTTAGAAAGCATGAAAGGACATTTAAAAAGACTGTGTGTGCAGGATTTTACTGATTCAAAGAGTATTTGTTGTATTTGTTCTCACTAAATTATATGAATGTAACTGTTACAACACATGGAGACAGGAAAGTACTTAAAAACAGTCCACACATGGAGGAGGTCAGAACTCTTTTCTACCACATTAGAGTTTTGTTTTTGTAATAATGGTTAAACTTTTCAGGAGAGGACATTCATTTTTTCTTGTTATGGAAATGTTCTTTTTTTTTTTTGGTATTCTAATTGAATTTCATAGAGAAAAGGTTTAACTGCAGCTTCGTTCACTTGCCTTGGCTTATGATTTTACAGAGGATTGTGCAAGGATGTTATTGATATGATGTTAAAACTTAAATTAGAAGTAATTAATAAGGAGGAAATAACAGAGCTGGTTTTACATAAAAATAAACTACAACTACACGAGTTTTAGTCAGTTCCAGTCAAATCATGAGCTTTGGGAAGCTCCGTGCTCCAGTTGTTTCATGATCTTTGGGTTTTGAACCATCAGTTAGCCTATACTAACTGCAACGCATAAAGTTAATAGTGTTAAAGAAATTTGCTTTCTTGAACTGTCTGCCAGAATTGATTTCAAAGAACCTCTACACTTTTATGAGTGTCAGTTATTGTTTGTTAAATATTTTTTGCTTCATTCTAGGCACTGTTGTGGGTTTTGGCAGAGAATTGTTTTTAAAACATAAATCAGGACACAGTCTTCTAATCCCTTTAATTATATCAACAACTATTCAAATGGGTGATTGTAAAAAGATATTTTACTGATTCAGAATATAAATGGGTTTTGTGCAGATAAAGGCAGAATGAGGAAGCTTGCAGTTGTATGTAAACCTTCTATCCAGCCCCCCCTAAACAACACTCACAAGCAGAAACGGCTGAAGTGGGCCCAGACATACATGAAGACTGTTTTCAAACAGTCTTGTTCACTGATGAGTGCCATGCAACCCTGGGTGGTTCAGATGGATGGTGTAGTGGGTGGTTGGTGGGTGGCCACTATGTCCCAACAAGACAGTGTCAGCAAGGAGATGGTGGAGTCATGCTTTGGGCCGAAATCATGGGGAGAGAGCTGGTCGTTCCTCTTTAGCAGGGGTCGGGAACCTATGGCTCGCGAGCCTTTTGATGGTCACACGTGGCTCGCAGACAAATCTACAATTTTTTTTTCATTAGATCAATCCTTCTCGGGTGCGATACGATGCCAGAGGGGGCACAGTAGTAGCGGTGCTGGGAGAAAACAAAATCTGCACCATTATCAGTTTACTATTATCTATTGTATCACAGAGTTGGAACAGCCTGAAACCTGTGAATTGCAGTTGCACGTTGCCGTCTGAGAAAGAGTGCGCAGTTGCAGGGACGGGATGTGTGAGGAAGAAAGCGCAGGGGGGTACAGGCAGCAAGGTGAATCGCGCACGGATTGTCAAAACGTAAAACCCGCTGCCTGTCACATACTGCAGTGTGTGAGTGTGTGTTTGGCTCTCCGTCTGCATGTGAGCAGTCTTTGTCACATCTACAGAACATTCAGACCTACGATCACATTTAAAGTTTCAACGCCTGCATGAAGCAGAAACTCACCACGTATCAACCAGACTAGACCATCAGCAAAACCACCACGCGAAATACTTATCATTTATTAGCAACAGCATAATAATGTTATTAAAAAAGAATCCACAGATTTATTGTACTTTAAAAATGTTGAAATTACATGAAATGCTCCTATTCACATCTATTTTTAGTTTTAAAAATATTGTCGCGGACTGAGTTGGGTGGTTGTTGGGTCGCGTTCTAAATTCTGGAGTTCATTGAACGCATCAAGCAGAGATCTGATTGGCCCTCAGTTCTGTCGCTCAGCCTGTTGTTAGGTAGTTTGGACCAATGGGGTTCAGCTATGGGCCGAATAAGGGAAATAGGAGGGCTGTTGGGGCAGTGAGTGAATAAGAAGTTGGGAGAAGCTTTTGTCTCAGCGGGAGAGATTGAGGAGTTGCTGAATTAGTTGTACGGTGTTGGTTATGGTCTGCAGTAACCAGAATAAAGAACCTTAAAAGAGGTTAAGTCTCTGTGCCTCAGTGTGGGAAAGGGACACTCTATTATTGTATGGCTCTTTGAAATTACATTAAAAAATATGTGGCGTTTATGGCTCTCTCGGCCAAAAAAGTTCCCGACCCCTGATCTTTAGGGACCCTGAACATGTGAAAATGATCTCTAAAAAAGTGTGTGCCCAAGGACGGCTGTGGCTACAGTAGCTTACCATCACCAAGTATGAATGAGGAGTAAATGAATAATAGATACACATTATAAGCACTAGAGTGTCTGGAAAAGTGCAAAAAAATCAAATCCATTATTGTTATTATAGAATAAATGACTCAAAATGAGTATGCATTGTCAATTTATTGATTGTTCGCACTACAAATGAAGCTATAGAAAAAAGAACTGGAACAGTAGACAGCTTCTGAAATGACACGTGCAGCGCAGTAGAAAACAATGTCTAAAATAAGTTCAAGGTTGACGTAGAATAAACATCTCCAACAACCACAATTGGACTACAATAGGCCTCTATAAAAACATTCCATGTACGTCTATTCTGGATGTTGGCCAGATATTGAAAAAAATAACGTGTCGCATGACGTCATGTTCTGCACCCACAGGGGTCAGACTACGTTGAAAACAAACATAGAATAAATGTCTACAACAACCACATCTGAACTACAATTAGCCCTAATAAAGATGTCCTGTGGATGCTGATACTCACCGTCAGCCAGATGTAAAAAAAAAACTGAAAAACATGTCAACTTGCTTAACTTTCTACACCCTCAGGTGAACAACACCCCTTCATTATAGGTGACATGAAAAAGGCGTCTTTACAACGTGATTTTGCACAGCGGGAAGCAAACTATAATTATACACAATAGATATGTAAAAAAACAGAAACATAAGAGTCTAATATTTCCCCAATGAGCTGATGAGAACAGACATTAAACTTTTGAATGAAATAATATATATAGATAATAAATATTATTGGAGCAGTTGTGTATTTTTGAGTAGCAATGCTAAAGCAGCAACATAAACTAAAAGAAACTATACTGTCAGTTTTATCTACCATCGACTTAAATCAGCTATAAAATTTTGAAGTCATTTTTTCTTCCTCTGCAAAAATAAAAGGGACTCCCTGTCAAGATGGCAAACTTTTTTCTCTGTATTAGAACTACAACACAACAACAACTGAAGCTCAAAAATCATCCAAGGGGGGATTCATCTGGGTGATGTACGGAACGCTGCCAGATCTGTTTAAAAAAAACCTACAATGTGAGCACAAGAAGGAGGTTTGCTTAGTCATTTCCATTTTTGTGCCGATTAAATCTTCCAAATGTGACCGAAGAGCCTATTAACATTTCTTTAAGAGCTCGGTTTCTGAAGCATCCGCTTGGATGTCTGAGGCATTTAAGAGTCTTCTTGCTCTGTAAATGGCCTATTGTGCCTGATACAACTGTGTGCACAATAAT
The DNA here is from genome assembly GCA_023969325.1 of Oryzias curvinotus. Taxonomy (NCBI): domain Eukaryota; kingdom Metazoa; phylum Chordata; class Actinopteri; order Beloniformes; family Adrianichthyidae; genus Oryzias; species Oryzias curvinotus. The sequence continues at coordinate 11,364,839 of CM043722.1, forward strand.
GGCTGATTAATACATAAAACTTGCTTCCGCAGACACTGTGGTTACATAACCTTTAGAGGAAACTGATGATTGGTGTGTGCACTGTGCCTGAACATGTGCCCGTAAGTGGCTTCCACTTCTTTAAATGCCATAAGGGCACCTTTGGCTCCACTTTTCAAAGGTCAAGTATTTAGGATATCATGTCATCTTGGTGCATATAATTCATGCTGAATATTTCAAACAATGATAAAGAGTCTCGTGTTTTATGCTTCAGGGCACGTAGTATAAGCTAACAATACTCATGTGGACAAAATTATTGGAACCCTTTGGTTAATGAAAGAAAAATCTCACAATGGTCAAAGAAATAACTTGGATCTGACAAAAGTAATAGTAAAATTCTATGGAATTTAACTAATTAAAGTCAGAAATTGCTTTTCAACCGTACTTTAACATAATTATCTACAAAAGTAAAATCACTCAACACGCCTGGGCAAAGAAGATGGTAACCCTTGGACTGACTGAAAATAATGGGACCAACAGGACATGTTAATCAAATGTGTATCCACTCTATAGCATCCCAGATGTACAATTTTTAAATCATGTAGTCATTTTGCTATCTGGTGACAAGGTGTGTACTACACTCAACTTAGACCAGAGGAAGTGAAGGAAAGAGATGCCCCAAGAAAAAAAGACAAGCATGTCAAGTGGGAAGGCTAGAAGACCATCTCCAAGCAGCTTGATGTTCCTCTGACAATACTTGCATATAATTTGGAAATTTAAGATCCATGGGACTGTAGCCAACCTCAATGGATGTGGCTGCAGGAGGAAAATTGATGACAAATCGAAGAGGCGGATAATGCGTTTTATCTCACATGTTTTCTCCTGTTCATGTTAGTCTAGCCCTTGTGCTATCCTATGGGGTCAAGATGACCATTGACGTGTTCTCCCTACCATGACAAAGGTGGATAAAGGTGGAGAGGATTTCATGTAATCCATGGACACCAGTGAAGATCACAAATCATTGAAGAAAAAAGGTTCAGCGCACTGACTAGTGGGTCTAGATGACCCAACTCCCAATGTTAAAGAGCCTAGGATAGGTCAAGGGCTAAGGAGGTTAGTGTTTTGTCATTGAGTTCCCTTTTCTTTCATTCATGGGTAAGATTTTATATTTCAGTTAGGTGGGGTTTTGTTTGTTATTTTGACCTTGGTTCACCCTAAAGCCCTTTTGCTTCACCTTTTAAGTTATTGTGGATTGTTATTTATTAAATTGTAAATAAATGTTATATTTTTATGGAGACAATTGTTTGGTGGTTTGTTATTAATTTTTAAGTCAGGGCAAAACACTTTACTTTTATCTTATGCTCCTCCAGGCCCCCCTAGACACAAAAAGGGGTGTAACACAAGTAAACATTCCATGACCCATGATCTAACAAAAGGAGGCATGATTAACTGATTAACTGGCATGATTAACAATTATCAGCGTTTCCAACATCTTGTTTGGTACGGGGAGGGGGGCCCTATTTATTTCTTTATTTTTTTTCATTTATTTATTTATTTTTTGTGCTTGTTTATTTTAATTGTCATGCTTGTTTTTATATTTTGCTGTGATTTAATGCAAAGCCCTTTGTGTAATATTTTTTATATGAAAAGTGCTTTATAAATAAAGTTTGAATTGAATTTGAATTGATGACCCTCGTCTCGGCAGTACAAGGATGGAAGATGTGTCAGTCAGTACAGTGCAGGTTTAGAAAGGATAGTTTTAGAAGATCAGTGTAAATAAAAAAAACAAAATGTTGCAGTTTTTGGGCACCAATGACTTTGGGATTTTTCCAACACACATTTTTCATCCCCACCACTGTTTCACACTGTGAATCTAAAGCAATTTCTCAGGAAGAAAATAGCTCAATAATATTAGTAATGTATTCTAACACACGTTACAGCTGCAATGCCACAGCTTGCCTCCAGAAAAAATGTCTTGAATGCACCATAGCAGCACACTTATTCCAAAGAGTCAATCCGAAAAGTTAAAATACGAATTACATTTTCAAAGGTGTTGTTTTGTTGGAAAGACAGGAGAAATGTGTTGATTCTTTGTTCTAGTAAACTCCCGTTTTTTTCTGGAAGGAGGCTTTTTAAATGTACTGTAGACCTCCTTCAACAGATCTTTGCCAACTATCTTCTCAGCTTTGTATTCCTCAGAGTCCTGCCAAATAATGTAGGTTGTTTTTTTCCTGAGATGGAGACTGGGATGATGATAACTATAGCTTGTCATTAAAGGCAACATTAAATCTGCTTGTGAGTCCCTGTGGATTGTTTTTTTCCTTTGATGTGACAGATATACAGTATGATAAATATGGGATGTTGCCTGAATTGGTATGTTATCCTGTCACAATTATTGTCAAATAGCTTGAAAATTTAGGGTTGTGATTATCACAACTCTTTGGTGCATGGACCCACTTTAGCAGCTTGAATGCCTCCTCATCTCGAAGTTTCAAGCTGCCACTTTTCCTTTTTAGCAGTGAAACCAGTTTGAATACGTTCACACCGAACGTGATTTGTGCCTCAGGAGCATCCAGTTTCAATGTTAAGTCAATGTACAGACGCGATCTAAAGTCCTGTGATAAAATTTGAGCATCAGACACGTCATTGTGCTATCCTACGAGAGGATAGCACAATGGATCCATGGATCCATGGAGGATCCATGGATGTAATCCATGGATACCAGTGAAGATCACAAATCATTGAAGAAAAAAAGTTCAGAGCACTGTCTTGGGTGACCCAACTCCCAATGTTAAAGAGCCTAGGATAGCACAAGGGTTACAAATAAAGTTGAATGAAATACAACAGGATCTTGTTTGTGTTGTTTTTCCCTTGAGAATCTGTATATGAGAGGAAATAAAAGTAAAGAGTAGTGAATTACTTTTTCAGGTAATGAGTAAAGTAAATTAATTACAATTTTGATTCAGTAATCAATTACTTTTTAGAAGTAATTTACCCAACATTAGACTTGTCAAACAATTAGGGACTCAGCTCTGAGCATGTGACATGTCAGTGATGTAATCAGCGGGTGGAGTCCAAATCCATCACGGGGAGAATCTACAATCTTATTTTTATTGATACATTAATAAAAATATCCTCTACTTAATTCTACTTGTTTCCCTTCCTCTGACTTTTGCAGGAGAGCAAGTCATCAAAATGGGTCACAGAGAGATGGAAACATCTAAGCAAGCAGTCGTCATTCACACACAGCTCCCGCAGCAGGAGTTAACCTCACTGAACTGGGAGAATCTCTGAATGATCTTTTGAACCCAGACATTGAAACATGATTGCAGATGTTTTGTAGAGCTCTTCAAAATGAATAAATCTGATCCCTCGGCATCACCCCTGTCTACGGGTGCTGTAGATTTTTGGCTTGTCCAGGCTCGTGGAGGGTTGTGGACAGGAGTGGCTGCGTCTTAAAGAGAGAACAGGTGTGGCCACCCCAAGAGGCGTAATGAAAATGGAACCTACCATTCTTGTGGATGTGGTAAATGTATTGTAAACTATTTGCACATATATGGTTGGTGTTTTTGTATGGTGCCCTTACGCAAAGGGATGTTATGAAAATGAAAAGTATAATTGCTGTGCATAAGATTGACAGGGGGATTGGAGCAGCGTCTCCTGTTATGCAGTCGCTGTACTGCTAGCCAGAAGACGAAGACATCGATTTACCGGTCAATCTTCATTCCGATACTCACCAGTGGTCATGTGTTCTAGATAAGGACCTAAAGAACGAGGTCCTAAACACAAACTTCTGAAATGTAGTTTGATATGGCGCTCCCTTAGAGATAAGGTAAGAAGCTCGGTTACCCGGAGAGAGCTTGGAGTAGAGCCGCTGCTCCTCCACAGCAACCCGTGAAAGTAGCTGCTTGAATGCGAATTGCCGCAGCCAATGTAAATGTTGAATCAGGCATCAGATTCATCTTTTTGTCCCAATCAGTGTCTTACTGATTCTAGAAATTCCCCCTCTTTCTCTGTCATATAATTTCATTAACCATTTCAAGAACAGTTACCTGAAGTTTGCTGAAGTCAGGCTTGGCAAGTGGGTTATCTATGAGCAAGGCCATCATGCTCTTTTTACATGATAGAGTTATGGGCGAGTTTGGTGCCCAACGGTTTAAGTAGCTGTTCCGAATCTGACCACAGACACATAGAATGGATGTAAAGAGGGTTAGATCAACTAAACAAATATTTATCTGTAAATACTTATCTGAAGGTCTTAGGAAAAATGTGGCCAACCTTAACTATAGAAAATATAAAAACAAATAAAATGCAACAAAAATAGTACTATGTTGATTCAATTTCAAATTTTTTTTTTTTATCAAACAGCAGGATTATAATCGACATTTGCAAGAGTTCAGGTTCCCCCAGATATAAAAAAAAATAAAGAGAAAAAATCCATAATTTCAAACATCAATGCATTTTTATGCAAATCTCATTGTGTTCTGAGTTACAACTGGGGGGGGTAGGGGAACAGGGCAAGTTACCCCAACTTTTATCAGGCGAGAGGCAGAGCGCACAGGTCACCCATCTGTCACTAGGCCACATGTCAACAGCAGTGAGGCATATGACATTCCCTTCTGATAAGACAGGTAAAATATTTGCTTTATTTATAATATCCTTGCTGAATAAATTCACAGACGCTCAAAGACTTTTGCCTTCAAGCTTTAGCGAAAGGTCTTAAAACACCTTATCTGTGCAAATCATCAGCGAATATAGGCTTTAGTAGTGGTATAGCATGCATGTTCTGCTATAGGCCATTAGTTACACACAGCCAGACATAGAATATTAAATACACATGACCTAGAGAACACACATTACAGAAAGGAGCAACGTTGCCTGAGGGGATTGTTTGCACAGTGAACATGAGTCTCAATAAAACCATCCATCAATGTCATTTTTTTCTTCTAAGCACCAGGAAATCAGAAAAAAGAGAACAGTTTTCATTACATGTGGAAGGAAGAAAACTTCATCTGCATCAGTGAGAGCTCATGTGATTGTGGTGGCCGCAACCCTTTTAACCCACATACAGCTAATCAGCCTCTCAACCATCGGGATGGACGATGGGGGGGGTCGTTATTATATAATTATTATTCGTTATTTTACTCTATTACTTTATTTATTTTATTTCCCAAATAATGACTCATCTGCGATGATCCAGTATAAACTGAGGGAAATGACTTTAAAAAAATAAAATGAACAAAATAGAAAAGTAGTGGTCCGCTCCTCCTGAACTTGATTAGTCAGGTGGACCAGTGGAGCAGCGACCGTGTCTCTAGCAGAGCAGATGGACTTACAGTTTTGTGTTTGAGGGGGTGCTTTGTTACGTGTGGGAGACTTAGGACTGTGATCCGTTCCGCTGTTCTACGTGAACGAGCTACCGAATTTAGGAGAACCGGGTGTCCCGGTAAAAGTGTGTGTCGGGGCAGAGCGCGGAGCGCCATCACACGCAGCGGCTGTGGGGCGGAGTGTGTGCTTCAAACCAGAAATGTCGCTCAGTCCTTAGAAACCGTTCAAACAATCACGAGGATTTGTGTTTCCAGTCGTGTCTCAACAAAATAAAGGCTGATGTTATTCCCACATATTAACGTGCAGCCAAGATGCAGATTCATTGCAGCGTTTCCCGCATGGATTCATGTTCATCAAAGCTAATGTTGTTAGCCCGTGTTAGCATACTGCTAATACGTACTTCTTTCCGGCTCCGTTAAACAGAAAAAGCACTGACCACACGGATTGAAATTAAAATGGTGAGCAAACAGACGCTTCATAATAACCGTAACATAAAAGCTCGTTTAGAAGATCATCTAGTATATTACCGAGCTGACATATCTATCTATGTAGCCGCTCGGCGGAACTAATTTTCTCTTCCGGTTTTTACTGCACATGTGCGAATGATTGTGACCCATGTGAACGTTTTTTATAATCTGAAAAAGTTTTTCTGGGCACATGTACACGGTTGAATTCTAACCCGACCAATGATCCGATCAAGATATTTTGCTCATGTAACCGCGGCTAATGGTGTCGACTCGCAGCGTGGCGGGGGCGTGGCATCACGATGGTGTCTCTCCATCGTCAGGTCAGCCACCCATCACGATGGACGATGGTATCGTCCATCGGCACAACCCTAAACCCTACTAGAAAGTAACAATAATGAAATTCCTTAAATGACCACTGAAAGCTGTTGTGAGGAAGGAGGAACTTCTTCACAGCAAATATCAATTGAATTTGATTTTAAAAATGTAATTTCATGTTTTTTACTGTATCTTTTCATGACATCATGACATAATGTTCAACTGGGCGGGGTAAACTCCAGTCATTATGCCCCAAATTAAGGCTTCATTTTCACCATTCAGATTCTCATAGGTGTCATAAGAGAGTTTCTGTCTGCTTTTTAAATGTTTATGAAATATTAAAGAGACTTTTTTTTAGAATGCTCAATGGAGGACACAAGTTTTGGGTGGATACAGGCTGTCTGCGGGTGAAAATGAGCCAAACCTGTACAAGGAACGCTGGTGACCCACAGAAAATGTCAAAATCGTAGAATGCTCGGTAGGGTAAAAATGTTAATGCACATTTCTTTTTTCGGGCAGGTGACAGGCCATAGTGAAAGCAGACTAGTGCTGTTCACGGGATAAGTGCGCACTCATTCTGACAGCCTGACTGTTAGAAAATAGAAAATAGGAACTTAGACAATCAGAGCGTTGTTTGTGTGTGCATCCTGAAAAACCTCTGAGTCACACTAGTTGAATTTTTGGCTAGAGATGTTCTGGATCAATCTTAGGTCAGTGAATCATCATTTAAAAGGAACCAATATTGACTATAAATCAAATGATATCAATGTTAAAATGAATCATTACAACCCTAATGCAGATAAATGCATTAGGAACTTCCGCTTCCGGGTTAACAGCACGGATGCGCGTGGCTCACTGCGGCTCAACAATTAACTTCAAATGACTTAAAAAGTTGATTTTCTCAACAAAAAAAAAAAAAAAAGACAGAGAGAGAGAGAGAGAGAGAGAGCTGACCTTGGCCCCTAAGAAAAACCAGGACTACGAAGACCTTAAAAGGATTCTTGATGATATCCAAGCTGCGCTGAGTCCCTTTATGGAACAAGTGACCGCTAAGCTAACTCCTCTCATGGAGCTAATGGAAGAGTTCCGACGATTCAGAGCTCAAAACGAGCAACGAGAAAACCGGGTCGACATTCTGGAGAATAGACTGGACGATGTGGAACAACAAGTAAGGATGAATAATGTCATTCTCACTGGAGTACTGATCAAACCTCGGGCAAAGCTGAACGCAGCTGGAGTTAGCATTGCTAATGCTAATAGCGCTAGCAGTCCCTCTCAAACGGAGAGCGGTGGAGAGTCTCTGGAACATCAAGTGGAATCATTTCTCACGTCTAAAGGGATTTCCCTGGATCTCAACACCATCAAGACCTGCCACCTGCTCCCCAGGAGAAAGGAGACGGAGAAACCAGCGATCCTCATCAGGTTTGTGAATCAAAAACACAATCTCAAAGGTTCTGCTGCTTATCTGAACGACCATCTGACCAGAAGGAATGCTGAAATCGCCAAACATGCACGGCTTCTCAGGAAGCGTAAGCAGATTGAGAACACTTTGGTTAAAGGCTGCAGGATTTACGTCAAACCACTCGGTCCACTGGACCGGTCCAAGGTTCTGGTTGTGAACACCATGAAGGACTTTGAGAAGTGTTTGATCACGGACGTCTGAACCAACATGGAGTAATAAATCAAATAGCCAAATAATTTCAAGAAATATGACACCTGGATTGATAATTTTCTCCAAAAGTCTGAAGTGACCCTAATTAACAGCAAAGTTCTGACCTGCAGACAACTTGACTTCAACTTTCACTGCAGCTGATATCAGCTGAAGAAGGATATGGACCTGAATCTAATGTCTGCAGACATAACATGGAAGAGAACTAGAAACTGTTTAAACCCAGAAGACCGGCTGTTAATCAGAATAAGAAGAAATGCCAACCGTGGACAATTGACAAAATATGAACCCTTTTTTCATTTTACTTCACAACATTACTTTATTATAAAAAAATAGAAAAAAAATAAACAGAAAAATAATAAAACAAATGATTAATCAATTATTGAAAATGGTTAAATTAATTAATTTCAAATGATATTACTTCACTTGCTCCAAAAATTGATACATTGATTCATAATGTTTTCCAAAAGTAGCATAATTTTGCACATATTTTTAACTTTTGATTCTTGATTAAATTTTGCTATGAAAATATCTGAAACAGTGTTATGTTTATTTTACTGATATAGTATTATTTTTTAATCATATCAGTGACTTTTATAAGTAACATAATCTGCATATATTTTGGAAAACTGATTTGCATTTGCCATGTTGATTTCCAAAAGTTATTTTTTACATAATTTAAGTAATTCATCTTTGTCATGTGCTTTATTGATATTTCAGGATTCTTAATTCTGTCTGATAAAAGTTTGGAACCGGATATTGATAAATCATGTAATAAAATGTTTATAGTATAACGGGGTGGGATTATATAAATTCGCTTCCTTCCACTCCCTTTCAAACAATATTTACTAATATGTCTAATTAGCCTAAGTTTGATTAGTTATTGTATGAATGTATAACTGATGATTGTATTGTTTTTGTGTATTATTCCCTATTTGATTGCTTGAAATAAACCATTTCAAATCAAATCAAATCATATGCAGCTGAGAATAAATCTGGACTGTAAATAAGAATATAGATGGGTCTTTGTTGAGAAAAAATGCAGGAAATGCACCAACTTCTTTCTCCTTTTCTTCTTCTTCTCCACTAATTTTAGCTTGTACATCTTCATCCTCACGTGCAATCTTCCTCTTGAAAAATCTTCCCTGCATTGTTCTTTTTTCAATGACTTCTTCAAATATAAATACATTTTTTGCTTTCACTTCTACCATTGCATTAGGTTTTATCTCGAACTATCAATCACAATAGTGTTCAGAAAACTATAGGAATCATTTATTGTTTTTCTTGTCCCTTTGCAGACAATAATATATGCCTACTTGACTGAATGAATTTTGTGTTCCCGGACAACAAATCAAGCATACCCTTTGAGAAGTGCATGCTCAATGTGTTTGTTTAAGAGAAGCGACAGAATTAGCGGATAACATGAGAGGAGAGAGGGACGCAAATCATATTACATAGCCATGATAAGACACTAAAAACCACGGAGAAGTTAAAATGATGAGATAAAGTGCTGCCTGGTTGACAGTTTTAGCGGCTTTTGAATGTGTGTCAAAGCAGCAAAGGGCGGCCACACATCTGATCTTCCAGTTTTGAAACGGCACACCTCCGTCAGCTCTTATACCAGTATGCAGTACCGGGCTGTACCGGCTTACTTTTAGCCCTGTGTATTGGTAAACCCCCGTAAAGGTGCATGTGACTAAGGCATCTAAATTGGTTGTAATGTCCATGTCACCACTGTGGGAACCACAACTTACTTTCTTTCAAAGATATTTTCCTAGAAGTTACTTGATTTCCCCAACAAAGCTCTTCAACAATGACAATACCCCTTGTGCTATCCTATGACCCCACCCTTACATTGACATGTTATCCCTACCATGACAAAGGTGGATAAAGGTGCAGAGGATTTCATGTAATCCATGGAAAAAAGGTTCAGCACGCTGTCTTGTGGGGTCTAGATGACCCAGCTCCCAATGTTAAAGTGCCTTGGATAGCACAAGGGTTACTCCATATCAATCTAGATGATGATTTGTCAGATTGCTTTAGGATTAAAGTAGCAGTCTTAAGAGGAGCTGTAGTCTGCAGATACTGAAGTTCTAACTGGATGAAAATAAAAATTCAACATATGCACAGCATTCAGTTTGACTTTAAATAGCTGGAACTAAAGGGGTTTATCTCTTAGTGTGACACTTAAAACACAATTTCCTTTTAACTGAGGGACTCACAAAAAATAACAGGTCTTTAATTTTACTGCATTTTGTAAATGCGTTTTTCATGCAGCTTCTGCATAAAACTTTATAACACCAATTAACTTTGAAGTTTCCTTGGAGACTGTCTCTATCCTTGAGCGCTTTTTTGGGATGCAATACAATGCTTTGACCAATCAGAGGTTGCCTGATTGTTCCCCCTTTAGTTTTTAGTTCTGTTTTTAGGTTTCGTCACATTAGATTGTCATCCACAGCTGTCTTCAGTTAGTTGTTCATCCCACAGTAGTTTTAGGGGGAAGATGTTCACTTCATCTTGGTCAAGTCATCTGTTTCCACTCGTTTTGCTTCATAGTTTTCTTCATATTGAGGTTTAGTTGTGCTTTGCCACATATACTTTCCTTCATTAAAGTTTTTGACATACTGCTACAAGCTTGGTCACCTGTATTTTGAGTCCTACACTCAAATTTAAAACCACCTCAACAATGACAATAACTGCCACCAAACTTCTTTAGACGTAACTTGCTGATGGATTTTGATTTATGTAACCCTTGTGCTATCCTAGGCACTCTATCGTTGGGAGTGGGGTCATCTAGACCCACTAGACAGTGCGCTGAACCATTTTTTTTCAATGATTTGTGATCTTCACTGGTTCAATGGATTACATGAAATTTTGCCACATTTATCCACCTTTGTGATGGTAGGGAGAACACCTCAATGTAAGGGTGGGGTCATCTAAGATAGCACAAGGGTTAAAACACAATTTCTGTGCAAAGTCTGTTGATAAAATTAATTATTCTATAAAAGCCCATGTTTGAGAAAATTATACTTTTGTGAATGAAAACAAGAAAAAAAACTGTTTGTTTCATTTCCATTTTTGAGATGGATCATACTTTAATGCAATAAATGGCTTTTTTATTACTTGTCAGTGAATGTCTCTCTGACATTCCAACAGCAATCGACGAGAATCAGCTGATACTGTTGGACTGTGGGGTTCTGCATTAGAGAGAAGTACTTTTACTTTTTACTTTTTTAACACCTCACAACTGCAAAGTGTTGCATATCAGCGCGAGGCTCCTTTTTTCTGCTCCAGATTCCGCTGGAGTTACGTTAATCGGATCAAAGGTTGAATAGTTATGACGGCCAACAGAATTTAAACACTGGAGCTAATGCTCAGGTATTAAAGGGTTAAAAACAGTTAATTGTCTTTTTCTTAAGGTCTTGTAGACTAAAATCTTCTGGCCAAAACATTCAATCCTTGAAAACAAACCCAGGAGCAGAATGTGTGGAGGATCTTTACAGGGTTGTTCTACCACACGCCACAAACAGCAATACAAAAGCATCACAATGAGGATGCACTAAAAATGCACTAATAGTTTGCATGATTGAATGACTGAAATATTTCACACTAGTTGGTTTAAAGGCATAAGTATGCGTGTGTGAACAATACCTGTATTGTGTACATGTTGACATGTGGACATTTTTTTCAGCCAGCAGGTGTGTTGATAACATTTGAGTGTGTGTGTGGACAGGCCCCGCCCTCCTTTTTGTACTACATTTGAACCGTACCATAATGATAAACAACCAGTCATTTTGCTGCTCTATCCTGCTTCATGGTCTTATCCCCCCCCTCCTATTATCACCCTCTTACCCCCCCCCCCCCCCCCCCTCTAACGTCCCTCTCTCTTTTTCCCTTCTTTCCTTTTCCGTGCGGTCCAACACAAAAGATTTTCAAACATGATTGAAATGAATAAAGTCTGGCCTCAATTACAAAAGGGGTTTACTCAGACATTCCTCTGGTTTGTCTGAAGATTAATAACCTCTGTTGTTAAAGTAAAATATGTCCAACACAAGAGGCTGTCAGCTCTCATCTGTTTGCCCAGCTGTTGGACAGGACAAGTAAAAAAAAAAAAAAAAAAAAAACAATGAGGATGCAAGGATGACAGTTTCCAGTGGCAGAGATGAACAAGCGATCGCAGAGTCTGTGTTGAACACAGCGGAAAGACAATGAGGCACTTTTTTAGAATGACTGTTGCATGAAATTTTGCCACATTTATCCACCTTTGTCATGGTAGGGAGAACACCTCAATGTAAGGGTGGGGTCATCTAAGATAGCACAAGGGTTAAAACACAATTTCTGTGCAAAGTCCCTAAATCAGGTTCAGAATGCCCTCAAACACATTAAAAACAGTAGGAACACTTTTCTGAGCAACCAAAAAATAATCATCACAAACTTCATTTTGATACTATTTCACATTTGTTGACAAACTTTATTCAACAGTTGGCAGCTGGTTCTTATTAAAGCCAGAATGAGAGACTCAGCGTAAGATCGACAGGTGGATTGGAGCAGCGTCCGCCATTATGTGGTTACTGTACCGGTCCGTTATGGTGAAGAGAGAGCTGGGCCATGAATCAAAAGTCTTTATTTACTGGTCGATCCTTATTCCAATACTCACCTATGGCCATGAGCTCTGGGTCATGACCGAAACAACGAGGTCCCAAATATAAGCCGCCGAAATGAGCGTAGGGTGGCTGGGTGCACCCTTAAAGATAGGGTGAGAAGCTCAGTCAACCAGAGAGAGCTCTAAGCAGAGCCACTGCTCCTCCACATCTAGGGGAGACAGTTGAGGTGGCTTGGGCTTCTGGTCCGAATGCCTCCTGGAGGGCTCCCTGGCATGTCTCATTGGGCGGAGACCCCGGGGAAGACCCAGGACATGCTAGAGAGAATATGTCTTTAGGCTAGCCTGGGAAAGTCTCTGGGTCCCCCCAGTGGAGCTGGAGGACGTGGACAGGGAGAGGGAAATCTGGGCATCTTTGCTTAAGACTGCTGCCCCCGTAACCCAGGAAAGCGTGACCCTCGATGAGTGGAAGAAGATGTATGCGTGGATGGATGGACGGATGGATGGATGGACGGATGGATGGATGGACGGATGGACGGATGGATGGATGGACGGATGGACGGATGGATGGAATGGGAGACTTTAGTTTCCGGTATAAATTGTTAACGTTTTTAAACAACGGATTTTAATCCAATTTAAAAGAATAATTTTTATGCTATTTAAAAGTAGACTCACTTTCATCTTGTAATCAGATTACTAATATTTTCGTTAAAGTGAAAACCAATCAACTTTAAAAGAAAGTTTTTTTCAATCTTGGTTAACCAGATGCTAGTAACAGGTATCAAAGAGACGCGTATGTATGCATTGAAATCAGATTATTTTTAATGTGATACTGGCTGCATGGTAAGACCTTTTTTTCATTCATTTTATAATCAGTTTTTCCCTTTCAGGGTCACGGGGTTGCCGGAGCCTATCCTGGCCACTTATGGGCGAAGGCAGGGGGACACCCTGGACAGGTTGCCAGTCTACTGCAGGGTAGAGTGTTCGCAATCACACACCCACGCACTCTCATATTCACACCAAGGGACAATTAAGGTTGACCAATTAACCTATAAAGCATGTTTTTGGATGGTGGGAGGAAGCCGGAGTCCCTGGAGAAAACCCACGCATACACGGGGAGAACATGCAAACTCCACACAGAAAGGTCCCCCCCCCATTGATGTTCCAGTCCAGGTCCCCCAGCCCGGACTTGAACCGGGGCCTTCTTGCTGTGAGGCAAGAGCGCTGACCACTGCACCACCGTGCAGCCCATATTTATGAAAATATGTCTTACATATTTTACCAAAAAAAGAATTCAAAATCAGCAAAAGGTAACAAAGTCCCTGAGAGATCAAAAGGTAAAAATTCAGATTTCCCAGTGGTTTTTATTTATAATTTTTTTTATTTTTCTTCTATCCATAAGTGGACTGTCATTCCGGGGGAAAAAATCTATAATCATGCATTATCCTCACTTTTTGGGCGAAGCAGAGCAGATTGCAGTGTTTGGTTGCAGGCTTTAGAGCAACCATGGCAATCTTCAAAGTATTCATCTCCTGATAAAAGCGGTCAAGGTCAGACCTGTGGGGTATTGCTCAGTTGAAAAACATTATTTGTGCAAAGCGTTGTTTGCCTGGAGAGCACTTTTAAAGGTGCAAACTGTCCGAAAAGAGCAGCAGAAGTCGATAAATTGCAACAATGTTTGGTGCATTAAACTTTCCTTCAAAAAGTTTGATGGGTTGATGGCTCGGCGGTGAAAGAAAAAGCATGAAAACTAATTTCATGTTGCTTTTCTTCGTCTGATCTATAACAGTTATAACAAACTGCTGTCTTTGCTCGTAATAATACATGTAAGAAATAGTAAACACGGCTCAGGAAATTGATTCAATTATTTAAGTTAAAATGTTTAAATGTTAAAATAAAACAAGGAACATGTTTAGGCTAAACTGGAGTCTTCAACATTTTTAAAATCAGTTTAGTTGGCTCGGAAACACAAAGTAAGCGTAAATATCATTCCTGTCTTGCAGGAAAAAAGATGATCAACTTTTTTTTTCAATTTCAAAGTTTTTCTCATTTGAGTCCTTCTCAAAATAAGAATTCTTGGTAATACCATTTTTCTAACACCATTGCTAATTTAAATAAAATCTACCAATAGGGTAAGAATAGTGCACTATAACCTCACAGCAAGAAGACCCTGGTTGAATTCCTGGCTGGGTCCTTCATGTTGGAGGTTTGCATGTTCTTCTCATGCATGCATGGGTTTCTACCAGGCACTCCGCCTCCCTCCGACAGTCCAAAAACATGCTAACTGTAAACTGTTCCGAGGTGTAAATGTGTGAGTGTTTCCCCAAAAGGGATTCAATGAATTAAGAAGATGGATGAATGAATGGATGGATAAACCATTTAATGTATTATATAACCATGTGAATCTAAAGTGGTCTTTTAATTATGATGTTTTTAGGCAAAATCTGGAAACCTGTGTCGTTTTTGGAACATAATCTCTGTAGAGCAGACTAGTTAATTAGAAATTTGCCTCTGAGTTGTGGGTGGGACTGTTGGTGTGGACTAAGACCACCCACTTCCCATTACCCATCTGTTTACATACTTTCCCACTAGCTTACAGCCCCCACAGCCCAACCTAATATTAGTGTACAACAAAAATGGCGGGCAATATTGGAGCTATAGTGCGGTAAAGTTTTAATCCAGATATGAGCTCAGACAAGAAAGAAAAAAGACATACATGGTCTCCGTGCCTCTGTCATTTCTCCTCCCCCTCCCCGCTCTCATCTGCCTCAGAAGATTGGAACCAGCTGTGGACACTTACTTCATCAACTCACCGCCTTGTTAAGGAGATCCAGCCCAGCATTCATAGCCAGTTCGTTGCCATTCTCTGTGCTTGTCTGGTCATCTAGTTGATTCATGCTCGCCACGTTGACTCACAAACTAACCTTGCCTTGTGATCCGCTCTCAGGTTCCTCCACTACGAGTGTCCACCTGGAATCACCGTCTTCAAGACCCCCTTCTGCCTTCCTCGCCTCCTGCCACGTTCCGCTCCAGCCACGCCACGTCTCTCGCCACAGCCGCCAAGAGGTTTCCATCTACGGCAAGACTGCTACCAGTTCGGAGTCCCGGCCAACAGAACCTGATGTTCTAAGACTATTGATTTTTCCAGCTGGAAAAATGAAAGACTTATTAATCACTATACGTTTGAGTTTTCTTCCGGGTTCCAGCATCCGGGTCTGCCACGTCATACATATCATGACAGATCTAGTTGTCTACAAGTGGATGCAGGGAGGAGGGAGCTTGTAGCTTGCTGTGGTGATTTTTCCAACAGTTTTTTTTTTTTTAGGTCTGGTCTGGTTCAATCTTGATTTTCATTACATATGTCATACATCATGAAAAAAATGCAAAGAAAACATTAAAAACACCCAAAACACATTGAAATGGGTGTTTAGGTGTTACATATTGGCACAAAACTGCATTTCTAGGCATCACAGTTACATAAACTATGTAAACAATCAACAAG
Organism: Oryzias curvinotus; assembly: GCA_023969325.1. NCBI lineage: Eukaryota > Metazoa > Chordata > Actinopteri > Beloniformes > Adrianichthyidae > Oryzias > Oryzias curvinotus. The sequence continues at coordinate 11,380,699 of CM043722.1, forward strand.
GTATGATAGTTCGAGGAGGGTGTGTTACTTTGCTGTCGTCGTTGACAGCTCCAGTATCAAAGGAAATACTTGATACTGGAATACTTCACTTGAAATACTGTGAAGCTGAAACAACTAACCTTGAAACATGTTGCTGAAATTTATTTCAATGTTGATTTCGTTGTTTACTGCAAGTGAACTTGCTTTAACAAAGGAAATAAAAATAGATCAGGGTAAACATCTCAGTCATCTGCATAAAATTGTACTCCCTACAGTTTGTGCTCTGCAGACAGGGGGCAAAATTGATGGGATATACTGAAATTATTAGCGCCCATTAAGCACATTGTTGCTCATGCTATGATTGAGAACAACCACATTAGTAAACTAGAATTCAACAAATAACTGTCACACCTATTAAGTAATCCATTAAATGCAGAGAGAAAGCCTAACTGGTGAGGGACGAGTGAGCAAATGAGAGGTGAGGTTTGCTGCTGTGACTGGAAATGTGAGCAAACAAAAAACAAAAAGGAGTTAATTGTAAATGTGAGCAATTATCTCGTCAATCACTGTAGCATTGTTCATCGCTTGTTAGAATGAATCAACACACAATGAACGTCCCTTTAATTCAACAGAACAGACATTGAAACAACTTTCAAAGCTACCACGGCAAGATATGAGATAATTAGACAAAGAAATCCATTCAATGTTTTTAAATATTTTTAGTTTATTTTTTATAATAAAAAAAAAATAATAAGTGTAACACAAACTTTTAAAGTGCTGTTCATGTGCTCACTCAGCAGAAACACTATGATGAAAATCATTTTTTGGTATTTTTAACAGAAAATTAAGCTTAAAACGACTTTTCTGAGTATTTATTCATTTAAATCAGTGGTCCCCAACCACCGGGCCGCGGACCGGTACCGGGCCGCGGGACACTTGGCACCGGGCCGCGGAGCGGTTCCAGGCCGCGGGAAATTTTTGCACCGGGACGCACAGAAAGAAAAAATTATTTCCATTTTATTGTTTTTTTTCCCGACAAAAACGTTTTATTTTGAAAAGTGACCGGATTCACTTTGTTACATCTGTCACACTTAACGCACGTCAAAGTCGCAACACCAAACATCAGGTGATAAACCCCACTAAAATTAAATCCAAACAACCCAAATGAGCAAAAAAACAAACTTCTTTAGAAAGTTGCTTTGACAAGGGGAAAATTATAATTATTATTGTTATTATCATTACTAAAGAGAAAATACCACCCCCGGTCCACGTTAAATCTGTCTTGCGTTGCACCACAAACCGGCACCGGTAATGTTAGTTTGGGGGATGTGAGGAGCTGACAGTTAGCGGGACAGAGTGTAAACAGATGGATCATGGGAAATGAAGGCTGGCTTTTTCCGCAACATCAGCACTCCCACCCACAACCCAGACGCAGATGTCTAATGAACTACTGCCGCTCTGCAGGGTTTTTTTTATTTTGGCTAAATTGGCATAATCATAAATTAAAGACCACTGGGAACACTTTTAAAATAGGTCAAAAGATCATCGGTGTAGGGCTTTAAATAGGATATCAACATTTGTTTGACTAAAATGAGACCATAATCATTTAAGGACAGAAGGGCTCGGTTTGTGATTAGCTAACATTAAAACATAAACAAACCAGAGTAATGTTTCAAATCTTTATAACTTGAACAGGGTGCAACATTTTTATACGTTTCATAAATTACTAATTAATCTGTTGATGTATTCGACAGGGTATTGTTTATGTGCTACATTACATTTGCTGGTCTGTGTTACAGACAGCAGAGGGTGTTTGTGTACGCTTATGAAAGCCGCAAGGAGTGCATGTGATTATGTACATGGATGCATTTGCACAGGCACCTCTGTGTAAGCCGTCTGCACACACACACATGCCACAGCTGCATAAACAGAGCCATCACACATTAGCTCTATCAGCTGCAGGACTGCAGCACATCAGCCAAGCCTCTGATGAATTCTGCAAACCCCATGGAGGAAGGGAGGAAAGGAAGGACGGAGGCTTTCTTCTGAGCTTGTAATGGCTGCTGTGGTGGGAGGGGGTCATTTCGGCTGAGCGTTGGTGCCCTGACAAACCTATCTGAGCCCACCTGTGGAGCACAGTGCTCTCTGCCTCTGAGCTAGCCAGTCAGTGTTTGGTAAGCTCTGCAGATGAGCAAACAGCCTTCCAGCGAAGAGGAACCTTCAGCTGAAGATGTCATGCAGGCTGTGGGGACGCTACTGCTGCTGCTAAGGGGAAAAGGGATTTGAGGAGGGCACAGGCTCAGATGAACAGCAGCTAACAACTGAAAATCCAAACTACCAGATTAAGCATCGGAATATAATTGGACATTTATTTTATTTGGACCATCAATGTGTATGTTTTTTTTTTTTTGTTTTTTTTTTTAACATAAAGGAATTAAACTTGGAAATTTTCTAGGCAATCCACAGTGAAAATACAGCAATAAGGGCCTCCAAGCATGTAGAATATTGCATAAACTATTTTGTGTTTAAAATAAATCTGCATTGATTTGTGACTTAAATGTAGCTGAGTGTGCTTTGAAATGACAATCGAAAAAAGCAAAATTTTTACGTTTGACTATATATTTTTTTCCTTTTTAGTTTAAAGTTTATAAACCTAGTCATACTGACCCTACAGCTAATTGACTAACTGATGCTTAGCCACCTAATGTTCAAGCTGAACTACAACAATAAAAATAATAACTATTGGCTGACCTTGAAGCTGCTTTATGATGCAACTACCTAATTTGCATATTATTCGGATAATGCCATGGCAAAGACAAAAAAAATGAGTTAAAGCATCCTGACTAAATTTACCATTTAAGATTAACTTAGATGTTGTTTTTTTAAATCTTATTTCTAATATAATAAATTATTGTATTTCCGGGCAATATGTTGCATTGGAGTATAAGTCGCAGGAGCAAGAAATGAACGACCCTGGGAGTATTTCAGGCAGGCAATTCGAGCAGTGCGTTTACCTGGTTACTCCACCCTGCGGGTGGTTCAGTCTAACTAACTCAACTGTTCAGCGTCCTACCTAAGTTCCAGGTGTGTGATCCAATCCCTCTCCTTCCATTTCAACAAGCTCTGCGTTTTTCACCTGTTCTTTATGCTAGCTGTTCTCCTTCTCGCTTTTCTCAGCGGCATGATGTCTTCCCCCTGTTCATTTTCGGACTCGATGGTCCCCCTTCTTCTGATGTGGGGGTGTCCGTCTTCCCCGCATCAGCCCTCCTTTCAGCTGCTCAGGCAGTGTCTCGGCTGCCGCATCTTTCGGCGCAGCAGCGCTCATGTCTTTGGCATGCGTCTGCGGGGGGAGCGTCCTGCAGTGTTCGGGTCGTCAGTGGTGCTCAATCAGGAGATGTCAGAGCCTTCCTGAAAGCCGTGATCACTGGAATCTCTATGATGAGCGCGCCATGCTGCCCTCTTCTTCTGTGTTTTTACGTGTTGAGGCTTCTCCACGTTGCGGCTCTTGCTGGTTCTCTGCTCAAACCGGTCATCGGTGACGTCACGCCCCTAAGGACCCTGGGAATTGCAGTTCCTATTCTTGAAAGTAATGATGCGCATCTGGCTCGGATTCTGCTGTGTGGCTCTGCGTCGTCCAGTTCCCGTTTTGAGGATTGTGGGTTTTTTTGTGGTTATTTAGGCTGGCGGGTTAGCAAGGGGTTTCTCAAGCTGGCTGAATTCGAGACTTGGCGTTTTTTTCTCTGCTGTTTGTGTTATTTACCCTTTTGTTTTGTTGTAGGAGCTGGATGTGAATTTGGCCATCATTTCAGTGCTGGCTTTGTTATGGCGGCTCTCTGTTTTTGTTTCTTTTTCTTTTTCTTGTGCTGTAAATTCCATAGTTTAACCAGTGTTTGGATTGGTCAGTCGTTGGACCTCTCCCTCTTCTGTCGACATTTTACTTGTCTTGGACTCTTATGCAGCATCTGCGGCTCCTTTTCTCATTTCAATTCACTTGGTCCGGGAACAGCTCGTGTCGTCACAACCGTCACAACAACTGGTTCTGCTCCGCCCTTCCACGATTATTTCCACCAATCGCAGTGCATGGTCGGGAAAGGCTGATATTACAGATGCTTTCGCTGTTCTGCGTCTTCATCCCTCTTAGTGGCATCTTTTGGTATTGGGTAGGGCTAGGCCTGCGCAATTAATCGCAAATGTATCGTTATTACAATTTCAAGCTGTGCAATATCCATATCGCAAAAGTCGGCGAAAATCGCAATAAATAGTAAACCTTAAATGTGCTAAAGAAATCTTCATGGCAACTTGAACTATTTAATGAATTGAATAAATCATTTTATACATTTGGCCAATCAGATGGAGCCCTTCAAATTGTTGACCAATCGGATGGACTTTTTATGTTAGATGTTGCCCTCATGATTAGACGAGGATCATTTGGAGAATAATTTAAGGTATTTTGACTCTTATTTGAATTAACCTTTCAGTGAAATGGAAATGTTTTTTTTTTGTTTTGTTTTTTTGCTATTTGTTCATTTATCGCATGTTATATCGTCATCACAATAATATGAACTATCCTCATATCGTGCAGCCCTAGGTGGCGCTCAAAGTATTCTTTGTCCGTTTACCTTTTGGCTGTCATAGCAGTCATGTTTTTGACTATTTGTCAGAAACCCTGTGCTGGACTTCTTGTAATCCTATGGGCTCCCCTTCGTTTTATATCTTCTTGATGATTTCTTTGTGGTCTGTTCTGGATGTTTCTTTGTCTTGCGTTTCTGGTCTCTCCTTCTCGATGCTTGGAGTGGTGTTTCGAGTCTTCAGACTCCCTCCACTTGTTTTCCGATGCTGCGCCCTCTGGTTTTGGGGGGATTTTATGAAGAGTGGTTTATGAATGTCCGGCCGCCAGAAATTTAGAATGTTGAACCCAAATCCGCAGCTCTATTTAAGCTTTTTTCCTTAGTTGTAGCATGCTCACTAAAGATCACTGTGTTCTGAGAGAATACAGCTGTGGAGATTAACAAAGATTGTTCAAGAAGTGTGGTGATCAATAGTTTAGTGTGTCGGTTGATATGTTTTAGTCTTTAAATACTTTATACTATGAGCAAATTTCATCCCTAGCCATAGAAACAATATTGCTGATGCTCTCTAGTTTCAAATTCCCAGAGTTACATTTGTGTCCGCAAGCCAATCCTCTGTCTTCCCTGCTTTCAAGCTGAGGACACTCGACTAAGAGCATCTCCGTTTAGAGACTTGTACTTGTTAGCCTCTAAATGAATGAGGTTTAGCCCGGCTAAAATACTATTAAAAACCTGTTATCCCCATGGAACTCAAATTGTTCTTCCTTTGTCAGTATCCAGACACCCCTTTGCCAATTAATATTTCAGTAGTCTGTGCTTTTGTTGTCCACGTATTTGAGCACCTCCTATATCAAGGACAAAGCATCAAATCCAGCCGAGCTGCAGTCAAGATCTACATGAGATGTTGAACTTCCTCGTCTACGAATCTCCTTGGACACCCTTCCATTCGCCTGCTCCTCGATTGTCTTCTAGAGGTGCGTCCGTCCAGAAATGACAAAAGGTTACCTCTCTCTTTTACCATTGGTGCATATAAAATTTTGGTGCCAAGATTACACGCAGGTTCCATATCTCACTATGTCAATTCTCTGTTAGAATCTGTGCTTCCGTGGTGAATACACAAATAGAGCCCTCTCTTTAAACTGACTACTTGATCTCACTTTCTCCGATTTTGTCGTTTAGGAGCATATTTATTCCCTTTATCTCAAGCATTCTGAAACTGACCAGTTTTGCTAAGATACATATATTCATTGCCAAGACTGATCCTGCTTTTGTCTTTTATCCATGCATCGTTTCCTGAGCCTGCGATTCCCTACTCCCTGGTCAGCACTTCCGTTTCTGGTGGACGGCGTAAAACCCTTAACAAGAAGTGGGCTGGCTTCCAAGTTCCAAAGTCTCTGCTCTTCCTGCAGCTTCCCTCCTGATTGCGCCCCCTGCACTCCTTGAAAATTGGTGCCACAATAGCCACAAACCACTCTTTCGAGGACAGTGAAGTCCGAATTCTAGCCAGAGAGAAACTATGGTTTGAGCGAGGAGTGAAAGAAACCATCTTTGTCAAGAAGGATAAACCTTCTCTTAATAAGAATGGTGGTCTCAGGTTTATTCTTCCATCCATCTACGGCAGTGTTTTGAAACCTAAACAAACCAAACTAGTTCCACCAGTTCGTTAACCGCTGAAAGAGATGACCAATTTGGAGGGTGAGTCACTGGCTCCCCAACCCCCAGCTGAGGACAAAGGACTATTAACGTCCCGAAACCATGTAGACTAAGCGGACAATACCTCCAGTTTCAGGTCTGACTCCTCCCCCATGAGCGCATATATACCAGCTCTTAGACCAGCTAATTCAGAATTGACAAAGCCTCTTGGATAAGAGGCGAAACGTCTTATAACTTCAAAAACCAAGTCTAGATGACATCCCCTAAACCTACTACTACGATGGAACCAACCTGGATGAATGAGAGTCTTCATAGACTTACAGGTCTTGGTTCTTGGCGGTTTCAATTTATAGTTCCCCTGCAGCATCGTTTCAGACGGATTGGCTCTTCGTTGAATTTGCCTGGCTTTCTTTCTGTTCTATCTAGATAGTATGTTCCTTTCGTTGCGCTGTACTTGAACAGCAGCGACCCTACGGTCAATGGTGCCGGGTCACACATAGCAGTTCCACTAGATAGTGTTCCCTTCGTGGCGCTGTACTCGAACGGGAGTATCTATGGTTCTGTCCGAATTCCAACCCTAACCCCTAACTACTAAGAAACTATATAGTCCAGCACTGTGAAGTGCCCTGAATTTTAAAAGTAATTCAGACACACTTGATTTTGGAATTGTAGATTCGGAGAGCGCTACAAAATGGCGGACACACAAAATGGTGTACTATATAGGGGTTAGAGTGGGAAATCAGACATACCCTATTTTTACAATGCACAGAAGACATGCAATGATGTTGAGAGATCAGGTTTATTTATTTTGGAAAGCGCTACAAAAGTGACAGTAAACACGTCTCCATGTCTGGGTTCATCAGATCTTTTAGTTTTTCTCTCGGGGATTGTTACATTGTGTAGTGCAGGAGTTGCGTCTGAATGCCGGCGCTTTTTTTTTCTTTGATGACTTGCAGTCCCACATTAGTCAGAGGAGGGAAAAAATAAAAACAAGAATAATAATATCTTAATGCAAATAAGAAAAATTTCATAAAGTTCAGAAGGAAAACTTTTAGATTCTGTGTTTATTTTGGAAGGCGCTTCCTTCTTCTGCGTTGCTGTCTGTACCAAATACTGATACGCACACCTACAGTGCCCTCTAGAAGTTGTTAGTGGGAAAATAACAAATATATGAGCCTATATTTATGTTTTTAAAAAATCATAAATAAGTCAGTCAGTCCTGTGTATAAGTCGCACCCCTAACTAAACTATGAAAAAATAAAGTGATTTATTCGCTGGAAACTACAGTAATGCAATGACCAATTTTAGTCTAAACTTCATGTTTTATCTGTTTTGAATCAATTATTTTATATTTATTATTATTTTATTACATTTTCTACAAATCTCCTTGGCCAGATCCATCCTTTTTAGCCAGTTGCAATAATTTTGTAGGACTTGGCTATTGGTCCCATCCATATTTCAGTGCAGAAATATAATAGTTGGTGCATATTTAATTAGACTTATGAACTTGCGAAAAAGTTTGAAGTCTGAAGAAACATAAAATGCAACATAACATGCAATATAGAGAGAATAGCAATAATATTTACTAATTTAAATAACACTGGGCAAGATCCACATCACGTGTATATTTCCACTTTTAATGTTTCGGGGTGTAGATGTCCCTCCCACTCATTAAGAACAGAAATGGCAGAAATATACCAGCTTTTCCAAACACCAGAAAAGCCTCTAATGACAACAGCAAAAACTTGACAGATTTGTATTTAATTGCTTTTGAGAAAATAAGTCGCCAATGGAATTTAAAAAGTCGCCAAATTTAGTGAGAAAATCGCAGAGCTGGCATTACTGACAATGAAACTTCATTTATTGACAAAATACATTTAAAACATTAAATATATCCAAGAAATTAGTTTGCCCTATTAGCTTGGAAATCCAGAGGAGAATGGAAATCAATGAAATATGCGACAATTAAAAATAGAATTACTCTTTTAGTTTAATATGCTTTGATGAGGTAAGACTTTAAGCTCCATTTCTGCTGGTTTTTTACATTTAATTTCAGAGACAAAAATTAGGATTCTTTATGTTTTATTGTGAGGCTGATATTAGTGTCTTCTCAAAAACCTTTTATTTCTCCATGAAGTTGCGGTTTATTCAAACACATTATGTTTGGATCACAAATTTGTGATGAGTTACACAACACAGAGCCTGTTTACGATAAATATCCAACCATTTTCTGATTATTTGAATTATCAGATTTCTTTAGTGACTAAGTCAGTAAAATAATCCATAGTCTTTCATTTGATAGCATCACTTATCCAACAATACAATGTTGGATAAGCTCATACATTTCTTACAGAAATTACCAGCATTTACCTAATTTATTCCTTTTGTTTCATAAAAAGACAAAAACAAGTCACGAGTCCTGCCAGCTTCTAATAAGGTAAAAACCAAGTGCAGCTGGGACGTGTCGTCTATTTTGGAGACATAATTCTTCCCACAACAGCAATGCTAATTTCACCGCAACTTGTTTACAAAAAAAAGAGCTGCAGACGTTTTTAAAAGTAACAAGCAGTTAAAACCCTACATTATCACCTACACATTGTTTCCAATATAAAATCAGACAAGACTCAACTGTGCGTTTCTGATTTTTGTGTGCATGTGACTCAATGATGCAAAAGCCTTAACTAGAATTTGCTATGTGCACTAGTAGTCAGTGTAAAAATGAGACGTTTGTCTCGTTTATTTTATGATGATCATCTGGGGTTTTCACACCCCTTTATCTCCTCTACATTCTCAGGTATTAATGAGGAATTGCTCAACAACATCAGCTGTAAACTCTGGTACCAAACGCCACAGGCTAATCAAGCGTGAGACATTGGTAATGAGACTGGCCACTTTGGAGTGTCACACCATTTGCTCACTGATGCGCACACATAACAGTAATGCCTCGCGCTGTCCAGTCGAAATCACAGCTTAATATTCAGGACCCAACACTGAGCTAACCAACTCACAATACCAAGTTTGACGCCATTGTCATTACACACCTTGTTTGCTTGAGCGAAGCCTCCCGGGAGCACATTTTGTCTAGGAAAATCAAAGATGCAGTCTGCTGTGATGTATTGAAATGTGGGGGCTTCCGTTTCTCCACGTTTTTGTTTGTCTGGGTGACCTCAGCTGTACCTAACAGCTCATTTAGCACCTGGGGGAAAAGAAAAAGAAAAAAAAAAAGAGCGGGGCGAGCGCTGTATACCAGCTGTCTGTTGTGTCCTGCTGTTTGCCAGGAAGCTCAGTGGGTGACTATTGGCTCCTGTAAAGCAGAAAGCTGCTCTGGTGAAGTGTAGCTCCCAGTCACAACAGTGTGTGCAGAACACGCTGAGCAGAAACACACAGAGGCTTAGGTAGGAAGGAAAATTGGGAAACCATCAGCAACTCTGTCTGATTTTACACCCAGGATTAAAAGGGCTTAATAGACCACGATTGGGAAAATCTAACTGTCATCCATTTGTCATTGGCCCTTTATATAACTGAATGGAAAAAAAAAGTCTTTCTCAATTTAAATATGCCCAAATTTAAGGGCATCTAAAGACAATAGAAGTAAATTCTGCGAATTGACTCAAACTTGTGTTTTAAATGTTTTAAAACTCAACAGATTGGAGTGCAAACGATCTCTCTGAAGATATTCTGGGTGTGTTAGTGATGTCAAAGTGATATTGAGAAGCACACAGCACTCTGTCAAAATGTGTTCTAGTAAATAGCATAACACAGCTAATATGTAGTGGTGTCAGACTGCGTTTATTTTAAGATTTGGTGTTAGCGTAGCCACAGTAACATTTGTTTTTACATTATCAGTCTGTTGTTTTTTTGCTTTACATGTTGAAAACAAGGTTGGAAGTTACAGGTAAGGTGAATGTGCTAATGTGGCTAAAGTGTAGCATGCCCCAAACAAGTCTAGAATTACTGTGAACACATTTAAAAAAGTCAGACTGACTGACAGACGTATCACTGACTCTTTTGTCTCGCTTAATGTGCCTTTTAGTTTGGTGCACCTTATATATAACATAATAATTCAAAAAATAGACCATTCATTGACAGCGCAGTGTGACCTACAGTGCAGAAAATATGTTTCTTTTTTTACGGTTATTTATATCCTGTATCACACACTCTATATTGCAATCTACAATTTGATTTTTTATTTAAATAGTACACATAACATTCTAAACTGTTAAAATTGTAATCCTTAGAAAATGGACCATATGAAGTAAATCAATCAAGCATCCAGAATCAATGTGTGTCAGGCTCTGATACTAAATTCAAACGATTGCAGTTTATTAGGGAAGCTGGCGAACAGCTTTGACACTAATTAATCTGATAAAAAAATAAAAAAAATTCAGGCAAATTAAAACTGATCTACCTGTGTAATTTAGAATTTATATTCTGACATAAGAAATACCAAAAATCTTTATAGCTTCTTTTAGAGCTTCTTTTAAACTTTCCTTTAAAGTTTAGGGAAAATGTTGTTAATTAGAGTTCTTTTCTTTTTTTTTTGGAAGAGGGGGGGTAGTCCCGGTGGAAAAAAGATCCGTAAATATGTCTAAATATAGTCAGAGATTTAAGAAAGCCTGCTGAAACATTATGTATGTTGTGTAAATTAGTAAAACACATTCAAGTTTACCTTTTATAAATGTATTCATGTCACAATTATGCAAAATAATAAACATCAATTATATCTTTAAAATAAACCTACACTAAGTCTTTTGTGAGCATTGCAGGTAAACGAGTGCACACACCACCTGGGGTAGATCCCAGCATGCATCTGGCCTTCGGGGCCCCTGTGGTGTGCTCCTATTAGCATATCAAAGACCATTTTGGAGCGGAGAGAAAAGACGAGCCAACTCTTCAACAGCCTCTCCATCTACTTTTCTCCATGAAGCCATTTGAATTTCTATGGCAGGAGATGAGGATGAATTTAAGAGGGCATGCCCCTCCCTGAGTTAAAAAAAAAAAAAAACGTACACACACCAACACTGTTCAAATTCAGGTGTGCTTGCACATGTAAATGTCATTGTTTTGATTTTCTATGATTTCTTTCTCTCTTTGTGAACTGAGGCAAACCGTGGTCCTGTGTGCGTCTCTGGGCTTCATGAATATTCATATTCAGTTCCAGCTCTGTTTCAGACACCTGTGCAGCCTGCAACTAAAAATACTGTCATTGCAACTGTTGTCATCACTGTGCTCTGCTCAACCACACACCACAGGCATTACGGGGGTGCTTTAATACCGATAACTGCTCTTATAGGTGGATACAGGCTGTCTATGGGCGAAAAATTGGCAAACCTGTATGGGGCACGCAGATGGCTCACACAAAATATCATGGTTGAAGATTATTCGGTGAACCTTTACAGTAAAAATGTTCATGCACTATTTTTTCTATGAGAATGCTGCAAGGTCCTGGCAAATACTTAAATAAGGATGAAGTAGCTGAGACCCATATCCTGCATACCATTCAAGAAGCCAGTAAGTGATGTAAGGGTTAATGGCCTTCGAAGTGTGCATGATCACTTTTTAACGAACACCGTGGAAGCCTGCTTCCGCGAAGTGCATTAAAAAGTGATAATGGTCTACAGCAAACACATTTCTTGACACAGTAATGCTAAACCAAATCAAACCATTGACTAAAAGTGCAGATGTTAGAAATGTCTCAAAAAATAAATAGCAAATAAACATGTGGGGTGCCGTTTGCAAAGTACCATCAAATATTAACAGCAATATTTGTGGTTAATTAGCCTGTTTTACAAGAAAAAAAAACAGGTTTCATTTTTCAAATGCATATTTTCTCCTTTTAATTAGTTCAATACACAGGTGATAGCTGCAGAGTGGATCAATGGTTGGCGCTGTCACCTTACAGTGAGGAGGCCCTGGTTCAAATCTCAGCTGGGACCTTTCTTTGTGGGTTTTCTCCAGAAACTCCAGCTTCCTCCAAAAACATCCTTCATATGTTAATTCAAGGCCCTAAGGGCGAGTGTCCTAAATGTTTTCTAACCCACCTGAAATGAAAGCTTCTTATTGGCCAAACACGCCTATTCCAGGTAATCATCAGCGGATATGGCAGGATTCTGGAAAACCAGCAGGAGGGAGGCCCTCAAGGCCTGGAGTTCAGCACCCTGCAAAGTGTTCCTAGGTGTGTCTGTGTGTGGGACTGATTAAGTGGCAGACTGGCAACCTGTTCAGGGTGAACCCCGCCTTTCCCCAACAGTAGCGGGGACAGGCTCCAGCAACCCTGTAAACCCCTAAAGCAAAACATTTTCTTTTTCCTAGGGGGGGCCTGGCAAAAAATAATTGAGAAGCACTGCCCTAAAGGCATACAGCTGGTTAAGAAAATGTATGGACCGATGAACACATGACATAATCTAGAAATGTTTTTAATTTCCCCTCTTTCATGTTGTTGCCTTCTTCCTTTCATCTTGAGGAAAATGTTGCACTTAAAAAACACCACATGTTTTGTATGATACCTTTTGGGTAAATTGTGAACTCCTTTGCTGAAGAAACAGCACTTCAGAAACAGGCTGATGAAACTGAATGTTGTGCCAAAGCAGAAAACATTCCTCTCCCGAGTGTTGTATGGTCTTTAGGCTTAGAAATCAAATAAAACCACAACCTAAGGGGCAGTTTCTATTGGGCGAAAGCATCACACTGAATCCTTCTACAGTATTTTAACACAATGACAACTATTGAGACATGTATTATTAAAAACAAAAAAAAAACAAGGGCACCATCCTTGGTTTGTAGCTGCCAATTCAAGTTAGTTTTAACTAGATATAATAAGCTTTTATTTGACCTCCATTCCTTTTGCCATTTATAAACTTGCTCTCCTTTGTAGATTAAAAACATCTTGACATGGGATGGAACAGGATTTGTGCCACTTCTGGATGACAATAATGTAATTGTTGCAACAGCAACCTTATCTTCCGCGTCCCTCATGACAAACATGCACTCGCTTAATTAGAGGCATGTGGCCTCCACGTTTCAGTGGTTTTTAACCATGAAGCCCAGTGACTGTTTGGTGGTCAAAATGGGGGATAATGTAGAGGACACAGTCATTTAACAAGCTGCATAGAATTGTTGGATGTTTTATGAAAAACCTAATAGGGTTTAGGTAAACTGAAACCTATATGATTCAAAAAGAATGTATGAAAATGCGTACTATTTAAGGTTTTCAGTCTAATGCAAATACAAGTATAGCTCTATGTCATCTTTTAAAAGTAAAATGAGAAGCAAAACTGAAAAATAAGCATTGAAAAATTCTTTAAAATTATAAATTAACATTGCAAATTGCACCACGACCTTTCACATCAACTACTCTGAAGAACAAAATACATTTAAAAAGTATTAAAAACTACATTTCACATGTTTACTTTAGTTAGAAATTCCCAACAAATGCAGATATGTTGAGTCTGTGTCTTGATAGTAGGTAACACAGAACCGAAAACTCTATAAAATGAAAAGAACTTGAACAGTTCATAAAAAGAAATACAAAAGAAATATATCAACTAATGCAAAACACTGAAAAAAAAAAAACAAATCAATCAATCAGAATATGATTAAAAAGAATAAAGTTTGGCCTAGATTACAAAAGAGGTTTATTCAGACATACATCTGGTTTGTCAGAAGATTCAAAACCCCTGTTGTAAAAGTAAATTATGTCCAACACAAGAGACCTTCAGCTCTCATCTGTCTGCTCAGCTAGAACTGAAGTAGTGAAAATCAACATTTTGGTGGTGGAGGACCCAAAATGCAGGAGACCAGGCATAATGACAGAAATAAAAGATTTAATAACCAAACTGAAAAACATGACAAAACCCACAGAGTAACAAAAAAAGGTCATACAACAGAGCAGAGCAGATGACCTGACAAGGATTAACTGAAAACCAGACACTTAAACGGGCTGAGGGCAATTAGCTAAAATGACAACAGTTGTGGATCATGATGGACCGTGAAACAGTGTGACTGAGGGCAACTCAGAACTTGACCAAAAACCACCAAAACCAAACCAAACCCCAGAATCCTTACAAAAATATAGAATGCTAAACTTTACAAAATATTCTTGAAAATAAAGACTTTCATAAACAAACAAACAAATAAATAAATAATTTCTAAAAACATAACCAGGCAACTGACACAGCCTAACCACTGATGTCATCAATGGTGATGTCATCAATGATGATGTCTTTGCATTGTTGACTTGCAGAATATTGACTGATGTCATTTGAGGTCATAAATGATGTCATTTGAGGTCATAAATGATGTCATTTGAGGTATTTTTTGTAAATCATGTCATTTGACATCACCTGGAAAAAGGAATAAATAGACCTACATTTGTTTTTTAAGACATTTTATCGTGGAGCTGGACAGAGACATTTGGAAAGAAATACCTGAAAGATGTTTGTGAAAAGTTTTGCAATGCAAAGATTTCTGCTCAGGACAGCAAGAAAACTAGTCAAACGTAGTGTCATGATGAAGTCCCAAATCCTTAAAAGGAGAAAGAAAATGTTCTTCTTGAGACCCATTAAGCCTTCCTCCATGGAACAGCCCATGACACCTACACCCTTTACGACAAACAATTATGAACAACACAAGATGAACACTAAAGTCGGAATGACAAGTGCAGCACCCAAACAAACTGCAAACAACGGCTTTGTGAAATCTTCAACAGTTAATAGTCACAACTTAACAAAAGACTTCTGCAAGTTTTCTAACGACTTCAACAACTGTTGGTTGAATGCCACCCTCCAAGCTATAATCAATATGAACACTGTGAGGGATGCCGTTCAATCCCTGGACCCAGAAGTCATGGCTGCCATATCAGCTATGCCAGCCACTTCCCAATTGTTTCTGGATGCAGTCCAAACCCCAGGAGCGACCTTTTCTCCATCTGAAGTGGCAATAGCTTTACTGGAGTTAGCACATGTCATACCAGATTTAGAATTCGGACAACTAAATGACATTGCTGACTTCATCAATCCTTTGTTGGGCTGGCTGAAAGACTGTGGAGTCCAAGCAAATCTCCACATGCACCAAGAAAGTAGATGTCACAGGTGCCAGAACATCTCATGTGGGTTCAATGATTTGGGTAACATGTTCTTCCTTCCACCACAACCAGGAAACACAGATTCCATCGCCTCACTTCTTGGCAGCAACGCTGAAAATATCTGCTCCAACATAAAGTGTCAGTTTTGCTCATCAAATGTGGAAACGGGAATCTCTTTTGGTGATTGTGACATCTTTCCCTTGTATGTGCCAAGACAGTCTGCAGTCAGGGAAAAAGTCACACCGGATAGTTCCATCTATGTTCCTATCAATGGCAAGAAGGAACAATTCAACCTGTCCTCAGTCATTTGCCACAGAGGCAATCACTTTTACACCTACGTTGCCAAAGATGGTGTCATTGTGAAAGCAAACGACAGTTGGATCTCTGTAGCAGATGAGACCTGTCTGGCTGACATCAGCTTACATGGAATCATCTTCCTCTATGAAAAATGCAAAGACACAACTGCTGTCAATCAGAAGGACGTGTCTGCTAAAAATGAGGAAAATGTTGCTCAGCAACACACCATGAGGCCACAAGAAGTGATGTCCAGCCTCAAGTCTGAACACAAGGTAGAAGGAAGAGGTTCAGAACCAAAAGACCAACCAATCCTAAAAAAGTCTGAACACAAGGTAGATTATGTGGAATTGTTCAGAAGGAAAGCAGCCAGGAATAAAGGGAAAAAGAAAATCCTCGGACGATTAAAAACTGCTGGAGGAGGTTCAGGACCAAAAAGACGAACCAATTCTAAAAAAGCATGAAGTGCAACGTTGTGTGTTGGACCTGAAGAAACTAAGGTCAATTAGGGATGAAAGACTTTGACATGATCAACGTCATGCTTTTCCAACGTTTCTGTGGATATTCTGGATAAAGGTTTTAGTTTTTTTCCAAAAACGTTGATTGATAGACATTACTGAACACACACAAGGAATTCAAGGGCAAAAAGACCATAAAAGTCTAAAAGTCTTTAAATAGATGTCATGTATCTATTTTTACCGTCTTCATTAGATGTTTAAAGTTTTCATGTGGGGATCTTTTCTACCAGGGCTTGCTGGTTTGGTCTGGGGTTGTTGCCGCGGTGCTCGCCCTTGCTGGGGCGCCTGGGGGCTGACGTTGCAGCCTCACGGCTGTGGTGTGGACCCTGTCGCTGTCCGCTGTGGGTGGGCGCCATGGCGATGATCTGTTGCTGAGCTGCTCCTGGTATGAGATCCCCAAGCCTTCAATTCTTATAGTTATTTATTATGTATTTCTTATTTTTAGTTAGTTATTTAGAGTCATTTTTATGCATGGGTTTATGGGGGGGTCAAAGGGGTTGGTTAGTTTTCTGTTCTTTTCGTATTTTGTTGGTTTTAATTGTAAAACTCTTTGACACATAAAAAGAGATTTTGAATGAATAATTGATGATTTTCAAGGTGAAAGCCCCCCACCCCCCAAACACACACACTTTTTTAGGGGTTTTCTCCGGGATGCTCCGGTTTCCCCCTGCATGAGCTGCACAACAAAAAAAATGTACTGAACACACAAAGGTAAAAGAAAGAAAGCTGAAAAACATTCTACTCATAATCTCCACGCCTCCTGCAAAGTTTCTGCAGATTTAAGCTTTCGTTTTTTTTTTTTTACTTTACCATAAAGCCCCCCTGACCCAAACGCACACACTTTTTTAGGGGTTTTCTCCGGGATGCTCCAGTTTCCCCCCTACAAAAAAAACCTTTCAATGCACAGAAGAAGTAGGACTGATTGATGTGGAGGAAAGATTCTACACATGACTCTGCAAATCGCAAAGAAAATGAAAAATTGAGTGTGCAGATGTGTCTGACCATAACTTTCTACGTGTAAAAAAATATTACAAATAGTAAGAAATAAACCACATGGAGATTGAATGTTGGGATTTTGAATAATGAAGCAATAAGAAAAGACATAAAAACTGATATAAAACAATATTTGGAGGAAAATGATGATGGAGCGGTAGACCCTACAGTGTTATGGGATACTCTTTAAGCAGTAATTAGTGAAAAACTGACAGCAAAAACTACATAGTTAAGGAAAACTAGAAATAAAAAGTATAAAGAATACTCTATAAAAACGAAAAGAACTTGAACAACAGTTTATAAAAAGAAATACAACAGAAATATATCAACAAATACAAAACAATAAAAAAAAAAAAACAAATCAATCAATCTTCTCTGAAAATATAAATTGACATTGCAAATTGCACCACGACCTTTCACATCAACTACTCTGAAGAACAAAATACATTTAAAAAGTATTAAAAACTACATTTCACATGTTTACTTGAGTTAAAAAGATGCTCCGGTTTCCCTCCTACAAAAAAGCAGTAACTAGAGGAAAAACTGACAGCAAAAACAACATAGTTAAGGAAAACTAGAAATAAAAAGTATAAAAAATACTCTATAAAACAAAAAGAACTTGAACAACAGTTCATAAAAAGAAATACAACAGAAATATAGCAACAAATATAAAACAATTTAAAAAAATCCTTTACATGTTAAAGTAAGAAATAGAAAAAAGCTGATTCAATTTAAACAAAGTTACCAGGAAATAGGGCCTAAATACACAAAATCGCTAACCAAAAGAACAAAAAAAAACAACAGGCGCTCAATTCAACCTATGAAGTTATCGATCCAGAGATTAAGAAAGTAACAAATAGCCCAGAAAAAAAATCAAAATAATATTCACTAACTACTATAAAAAACTATATTCCTGACAAGGATGAACTGAAAACCAGACACTTAAATAGGCTGAGGGCAATTGTCTACAAAACAACAGCTGTGGATCATGATGGACCAGGAGTGTGACTGGGGGCAACTCAGAACTTGACCAAGAACCACCAGAACTTGACCAAAAACCACCAAAACCAAACCAAACCCCAGAATCCTTATAAAAATATAGAACGCTAAACTTTACAAGAACCCTTTGAAAATATTATTGGAGATAAAGAGTTATTTGAAACAAAGAAAAAGCATCTTGATCACATAACAAATCATACACTAAATATATGCATCAAACTACTGCAGAAATACAAAATCTTAAATAGTAAAAAAAAATTAAAATGGGTAGCATATGATAGGCAATTTAAACCAGCAGAATATGATCATACCTATAAATATTGGACGACAAAAGGAATAACAGCATGGTGCATGTTAGAAAAGAAGGACAGAAAGCTGGAGAGTTTGGACAACTTGGCTAAGCAATTTCACCTTAAAAAACGGGATTATTTCGATATTAACAAATGAGAAACTATTAAAACAATGCAATACAGAGTGGTTCTTCTGGGGATGAGGGTGGGATCGTTCAAACAATGATAAAGGCATATAAAGACAGCGATACTACATTGATTAGTACACAAATCTTTAACTGAGTATAACAAAAACACAACGTTAAAAGTAAAAGATAACTTGGAAAAAGAATTCAACATAAAGATAACTGAGCAGGATTGTTTAGACATGTGGAGACACCAACATACCACCACTGGATCCTGAACATGGAGAGAGTTTGCCTGGAAGAACCTTAAAAGATTTTTCATATCACCTAAACTGAAGAACGAACAGTTCAAAACAAATCAGAGCTGTTGGCGTGAATGTGGAGAAGTAAATGTAGACCATTCACATTTGTTTTGGAAGTGTCTGAATGGAACAGGATTTTGGAAGATGGTGGTTGATGTAACATGCAAAGTGTTGGGATATACAATTCCTTTGGTACCAGAACAGTTTTATTTCTACATGTTCTCGTGAAAGTCAATCCACCAAAGTGACAAATACTTATTTAAAGTTCTGTCACTAGCCGCCATAAAAACAGTAACCAGGAACTGGGGCACTACGTCAATCCCATCAGGAGCAATGGGCATCAACAATTAACCACGTCTATTCAACGGAAACAATAACATACAGACTGAGACTGCAGGAGGCACAATTACACCAAAAGTGGAAAAAATGGACACTGTACAGCAAATAGACCCACAAAGCACCAAGAATCGACTTCTGTGTTGATTTTGGTTGTGTTTTCTTTTCATGTGACAAAAACTTGTAAAAAAAAGTTTTAAAAAATTTAATTTGACTCTGATTATATCATACAAAATTATTGTAAAATACATCAAATCAAATAAAAAAAAAAACAATTAGAAACATTCCGTTTCCAAAACTTAATGCAACCACATGAGGGCATAATCCAGTGCTTTTGTGTGCCGGTCCCAAGTCCGGGTAAATGCAGAGGGTCGTTTTAGAAAGGGCATCTGATGTCAAGATAGATATGCAAATCCCAAACAGGACGACAGCTGAAACAGCTGAAGTCCAGCCCCAGTACATTAGCCAGGTGCTGCCTAGCCCTGCGTCTCTGAGGGTCACATAGTCCCCCAAGAACTGGGATGTGGATGTTGTGTGGAAGAAACAACAGCATGAAAAACTGAAGCAGATTTCAAAGTAAGGAAAAGACTTCTAGAAACTAATCATACAGTTGGACACTCTTCTTCCTTCCAGGACAGAAAAAATTCTTCCTCTTTGTGGCCTTAAAACGTCCTTCAGTCCTGCCGGTTCAGCATGTGCTTGAGGTGTCCACTGTGCAGAGGCGACAGATGTTCCTCAACTGCAGCCAGAGGTGCAGCTGCTGCTTCGCGGTCCTCGTTCCGCCTCACCAGTCTATCTATTAAGAACACGTGGAAGTATTTGGGTCTTGCAGCAGTTTCTGAGGGAACCGTGTAAATATCAGCAGTTAGGTTTACAGATGGGAAGGTTTCAAATTTACCCAGTCAAACTTAACTGCATCTGCAGTTACCTGGGATGAACTACTGTAGGGGGAAGGCCCCCAGAGAACCTGACCATGCTCGTTTCCGATGGTAGTAACCCAGGCGGTAGGTTCAAAGGCAGCTCCTGCGACCTTCTCTGTCATTTCAACACAGATGTTTTTTTTAAGTACAGACTCAGTCTGCTGTTGTAAAATCCACAGGAAAAAAGAAATTCCCAAACCTTCTTGGAGTCCATTTTTAGGATGGATCCAAAGGTGGGCGTGGCATTGTACACGTCCAGCTGAACATCCAGTCTGTGGAAGGGCGTCCAATCAGATGCTCCTCCTGAAAGCCTCAAATAAGGCACAAGTACTTGCTCCCCCAAAAAGAGAGCCACAGGGCCAAAACCCCAGAGGAGGTGGAGAAGGTGGCACAGGCCCATGTAAAAAGCAAGGGTGGGTGATATCAATAACCACAACCTGGTGCTGAGTCAGTGGCAGACCCAGTTTGGAAAATATCAGGACAAGACTTTCCTCTGTTAGCTGGAAAAAGACGTGGGCTACGCCATCAACCTGGTGTCCTCCCACCAAAAGGAGCGAGAGAGGACAGCGTCTCAGTCCCCTCTGATAGTCACAAGGTGATGAGTCTAAGGCTCATTTCTTCTCGTTCAAAGTGTGATTGTTTTAACTGATCTATGGGACATGCAGGACGGCCTCATCCGTTACTCCTCAACCTACCTTGACTTTGTGGAGGTGGTCAGGTTCTACCAGGCATCTGAGGAGGAACATGTTTGGTCTCTTCAGCCTGGGCAGGAGGGACAGGGCTCTGTTCCCTAAAGAGCCTGAACGAGTTTGGGGACCCCAAGAGGATCTGGTACTTAATCAAAGTGAATCGTATGTTGCAATGCAGTTTGTTGTTTTTATGTTTGTCATATGAACAGATGGGAATCTCATTCACTCGTCAGTTAAAGCTGAAAAATTGATGAAACTGACTCAACAAAGGACTAGCAGCTTTTGACAAAATAGATTTGTAGTTTTATGCAGCTTTAGTAGTTAAAGCTGCATAGTTAAAGCTTTTGTCAGCAGCTTTTGTCAAAAGCCGCTAGTCCTGTGACTGTTTTCGAAAACAAGCACAGGACTAGCAGAAGCTACAAATATATTTTGTCAAAAGCTGCAAGAGGCTTTGCCTCTCTGGGGTCCTTCCCCCTAAAGTAGTTCATCCCAAGTAACTGCAGATGCAGTTAAGTTTGACTGGGTAAATTTAAAACCTTCCCATCTGTAAACCTAACTGCTGATATTTACACGGTTCCCTCAGAAACTGCTGCAAGACCCAAATACTTCCACGTGTTCTTAATAGATAGACTGGTGAGGCGGAACGAGGACCGCGAAGCAGCAGCTGCACCTCTGGCTGCAGTTGAGGAACATCTGTCACCTCTGCACAGTGGACACCTCAAGCACATGCTGAACTAGAAGAACCAAAGGGTGCTTAGTCTTCAGACGGTTAATGATTTCACCAAACTTGCTATGTACTCAGGCGAATAATATCAGAAGAGGCCAGAGGGTGTAGACTTGATTTCATATCAATCTACAAAAATTCTCTGAACTCTTTGTCTTCACCGCAAGGAAGCGTGGAGTACCTGCACCAGCAGACGGGCTGGTGGAGGCCTGCGTGGACCCTGACGCTCCGGACTAGGCTGCTGCTGTCACTGCTCTCCTAGAGGAGAATGAAGAACCCACCATCTGTGGGCAGACATCTCCTCTGGAACTGCAGTCCGGTCAGGTGACCCAGTTGGCACCAGCAGTCGGCCAAGGTCCTGGTGGAGATCAGGAGTCTGTCAGTGGTCTCCAACAGCAGGGTGGACAGAATAATCACACTCTGGGAACTCCTGCCAGACACAACCAGAGGGTCGTTGACCTCACCAGGCACCAGGAGAGGAAGCCTGAAGGACGTTTTAAGGCCACAAAGAGGAAGAATTTTTTCTGTCCTGGAAGGAAGAAGAGTGTCCAACGGTATGATTAGTTTCAAGAAGTCTTTTCCTTACTTTGAAATCTGCTTCAGTTTTTCATGCTGTTGTTTCTTCCACACAACATCCACATCCCAGTTCTTGGGGGACTATGTGACCCTCAGAGACGCAGGGCTAGGCAGCACCTGGCTAATGTACTGGGGCTGGACTTCAGCTGCTTCAGCTGTCGTCCTGTTTGGGATTTGCATATCTATCTTGACATCAGATGCCCTTTCTAAAACGACCCTCTGCATTTACCCGGACTTGGGACCGGCACACAAAAGCACTGGATTATGCCCTCATGTGGTTGCATTAAGTTTTGGAAACGGCATGTTTCCAATTGTTTTTTTTTTTATTTGATTTGATGTATTTTACAATAATTTTGTATGATATAATCAGAGTCAAATGAAATTTTTTAAAACTTTTTTTTACAAGTTTTTGTCACATGAAAAGAAAACACAACCAAAATCAACACAGAAGTCGATTCTTGGTGCTTTGTGGGTCTATTTGCTGTACAGTGTCCATTTTTTCCACTTTTGGTGTAATTGTGCCTCCTGCAGTCTCAGTCTGTATGTTATTGTTTCCGTTGAATAGACGTGGTTAATTGCTGATGCCCATTGCTCCTGATGGGATTGACGTAGTGCCCCAGTTCCTGGTTACTGTTTTTATGGCGGCTAGTGACAGAACTTTAAATAAGTATTTGTCACTTTGGTGGATTGACTTTCACGAGAACATGTAGAAATAAAACAGTTCTGGTACCAAAGGAATTGTATATCCCAACACTTTGCATGTTACATCAACCACCATCTTCCAAAATCCTGTTCCATTCAGACACTTCCAAAACAAATGTGAATGGTCTACATTTACTTCTCCACATTTACGCCAACAGCTCTGATTTGTTTTGAACTGTTCTTTCTTCAGTTTAGGTGATATGAAAAATCTTTTAAGGTTCTTCCAGGCAAACTCTCTCCATGTTCGGGATCCAGTGGTGGTATGCTGGTGTCTCCACATGTCTAAACAATCCTGCTCAGTTATCTTTATGTTGAATTCTTTTTCCAAGTTATCTTTTACTTTTAACGTTGTGTTTTTGTTATACTCAGTTAAAGATTTGTGTACTAATCAATGTAGTATCGCTGTCTTTATATGCCTTTATCATTGTTTGAACGATCCCACCCTCATCCCCAGAAGAACCACTCTGTATTGCATTGTTTTAATAGTTTCTCATTTGTTAATATCGAAATAATCCCGTTTTTTAAGGTGAAATTGCTTAGCCAAGTTGTCCAAACTCTCCAGCTTTCTGTCCTTCTTTCTAACATGCACCATGCTGTTATTCCTTTTGTCGTCCAATATTTATAGGTATGATCATATTCTGCTGGTTTAAATTGCCTATCATATGCTACCCATTTTAATTTTTTTTTACTATTTAAGATTTTGTATTTCTGCAGTAGTTTGATGCATATATTTAGTGTATGATTTGTTATGTGATCAAGATGCTTTTTCTTTGTTTCAAATAACTCTTTATCTCCAATAATATTTTCAAAGGGTTCTTGTAAAGTTTAGCGTTCTATATTTTTATAAGGATTCTGGGGTTTGGTTTGGTTTTGGTGGTTTTTGGTCAAGTTCTGGTGGTTTTTGGTCAAGTTCTGAGTTGCCCCCAGTCACACTCCTGGTCCATCATGATCCACAGCTGTTGTCATTGTAGACAATTGCCCTCAGCCTATTTAAGTGTCTGGTTTTCAGTTCCATCTTGTCAGGAATATAGTTTTTTATAGTAGTTAGTGAATATTATTTGGATTTTTTTTCTGGGCTATTTGTTACTTTCTTAATCTCTGGATCAATAACTTCATAGGTTGAATTGAGCGCCTGTTGGTTTTTTTTGTTCTTTTGGTTAGCGATTTTGTGTATTTAGGCCCTATTTCCTGGTAACTTTGTTTAAATTGAATCAGCTTTTTTCTATTTCTTACTTTAACATGTAAAGGATTTTTTAAAATTGTTTTATATTTGTTGCTATATTTCTGTTGTATTTCTTTTTATGAACTGTTGTTCAAGTTCTTTTTGTTTTATAGAGTATTTTTTTATACTTTTTATTTCTAGTTTTCCTTAACTATGTTGTTTTTACTGTCAGTTTTTCCTCTAGTTACTGCTTTTTTGTAGGGGGGAAACCGGAGCATCTTTTTAACTCAAGTAAACATGTGAAATGTAGTTTTTAATACTTTTTAAATGTATTTTGTTCTTCAGAGTAGTTGATGTGAAAGGTCGTGGTGCAATTTGCAATGTCAATTTATATTTTCAGAGAAGATTGATTGATTTGTTTTTTTTTATTGTTTTGTATTTGTTGATATATTTCTGTTGTATTTCTTTTTATAAACTGTTGTTCAAGTTCTTTTCGTTTTTATAGCGTATTCTTTATACTTTTTATTTCTAGTTCTCCTTAACTATGTAGTTTTTGCTGTCAGTTTTTCCCTAATTACTGCTTAAAGAGTATCCCATAACACTGTAGGGTCTACCGCTCCATCATCATTTTCCTCCAAATATTGTTTTATATCAGTTTTTATGTCTTTTCTTATTGCTTCATTATTCAAAATCCCAACATTCAATCTCCATGTGGTTTATTTCTTACTATTTGTAATATTTTTTTACACGTAGAAAGTTATGGTCAGACACATCTGCACACTCAATTTTTCATTTTCTTTGCGATTTGCAGAGTCATGTGTAGAATCTTTCTGATGGGGATTTAAAGTCCTCCACATCAATCAGTCCTACTTCTTCTGTGCATTGAAAGGTTTTTTTTTGTAGGGGGGAAACCGGAGCATCCCGGAGAAAACCCCTAAAAAAGTGTGTGCGTTTGGGTCAGGGGGGCTTTATGGTGAAGTAAAAAAAGAACGAAAGCTTAAATCTGAAGAAACTTTGCAGGAGGCGTGGAGATTATGAGTAGAATGTTTTTCAGCTTTCTTTCTTTCACCTTTGTGTGTTTAGTAACATTTTTTTTGTTGTACAGCTCATGCAGGGGGAAACCGGAGCATCCCGGAGAAAACCCCTAAAAAAGTCTGTGTGTGTGTGTTTGGGGGGTGGGGGGCTTTCACCTTGAAAATCATCAATTATTCATTCAAAATCTCTTTTTATGTGTCAAAGAGTTTTACAATTAAAACCAACAAAATACGAAAAGAACAGAAAACTAACCAACCCCTTTGACCCCCCCATAAACCCATGCATAAAAATGACTCTAAATAACTAACTAAAAATAAGAAATACATAATAAATAACTATAAGAATTGAAGGCTTGGGGATCTCATACCAGGAGCAGCTCAGCAACAGATCATCGCCATGGCGCCCACCCACAGCGGACAGCGACAGGGTCCACACCACAGCCGTGAGGCTGCAACGTCAGCCCCCAGGCGCCCCAGCAAGGGCGAGCACCGCGGCAACAACCCCAGACCAAACCAGCAAGCCCTGGTAGAAAAGATCCCCACATGAAAACTTTAAACATCTAATGAAGACGGTAAAAATAGATACATGACATCTATTTAAAGACTTTTAGACTTTTATGGTCTTTTTGCCCTTGAATTCCTTGTGTGTGTTCAGTAATGTCTATCAATCAACGTTTTTGGAAAAAACTAAAACCTTTATCCAGAATATCCACAGAAACGTTGGAAAAGCATGACGTTGATCATGTCAAAGTCTTTCATCCCTAATTGACCTTAGTTTCTTCAGGTCCAACACACAACGTTGCACTTCATGCTTTTTTAGAATTGGTTCGTCTTTTTGGTCCTGAACCTCCTCCAGCAGTTTTTAATCGTCCGAGGATTTTCTTTTCCCTTTATTCCTGGCTGCTTTCCTTCTGAACAATTCCACATAATCTACCTTGTGTTCAGACTTTTTTAGGATTGGTTGGTCTTTTGGTTCTGAACCTCCTCCTTCTACCTTGTGTTCAGACTTGAGGCTGGACATCACTTCTTGTGGCCTCATGGTGTGTTGCTGAGCAACATTTTCCTCATTTTTAGCAGACACGTCCTTCTGATTGACAGCAGTTGTGTCTTTGCATTTTTCATAGAGGAAGATGATTCCATGTAAGCTGATGTCAGCCAGACAGGTCTCATCTGCTACAGAGATCCAACTGTCGTTTGCTTTCACAATGACACCATCTTTGGCAACGTAGGTGTAAAAGTGATTGCCTCTGTGGCAAATGACTGAGGACAGGTTGAATTGTTCCTTCTTGCCATTGATAGGAACATAGATGGAACTATCCGGTCTGACTTTTTCCCTGACTGCAGACTGTCTTGGCACATACAAGGGAAAGATGTCACAATCACCAAAAGAGATTCCCGTTTCCACATTTGATGAGCAAAACTGACACTTTATGTTGGAGCAGATATTTTCAGCGTTGCTGCCAAGAAGTGAGGCGATGGAATCTGTGTTTCCTGGTTGTGGTGGAAGGAAGAACATGTTACCCAAATCATTGAACCCACATGAGATGTTCTGGCACCTGTGACATTTACTTTCTTGGTGCATGTGGAGATTTGCGTGGACTCCACAGTCTTTCAGCCAGCCCAACAAAGGATTGATAAAGTCAGCAATGTCATTTAGTTGTCCGAATTCTAAATCTGGTATGACATGTGCTAACTCCAGTAAAGCTATCGCCACTTCAGATGGAGAAAAGGTCGCTCCTGGGGTTTGGACTGCATCCAGAAACAATTGGGAAGTGGCTGGCATAGCTGATATGGCAGCCATGACTTCTGGGTCCAGGGATTGAACGGCATCCCTCACAGTGTTCATATTGATTATAGCTTGGAGGGTGGCATTCAACCAACAGTTGTTGAAGTCGTTAGAAAACTTGCAGAAGTCTTTTGTTAAGTTGTGACTATTAACTGTTGAAGATTTCACAAAGCCGTTGTTTGCAGTTTGTTTGGGTGCTGCACTTGTCATTCCGACTTTAGTGTTCATCTTGTGTTGTTCATAATTGTTTGTCGTAAAGGGTGTAGGTGTCATGGGCTGTTCCATGGAGGAAGGCTTAATGGGTCTCAAGAAGAACATTTTCTTTCTCCTTTTAAGGATTTGGGACTTCATCATGACACTACGTTTGACTAGTTTTCTTGCTGTCCTGAGCAGAAATCTTTGCATTGCAAAACTTTTCACAAACATCTTTCAGGTATTTCTTTCCAAATGTCTCTGTCCAGCTCCACGATAAAATGTCTTAAAAAACAAATGTAGGTCTATTTATTCCTTTTTCCAGGTGATGTCAAATGACATGATTTACAAAAAAATACCTCAAATGACATCATTTATGACCTCAAATGACATCATTTATGACCTCAAATGACATCAGTCAATATTCTGCAAGTCAACGATGCAGAGACATCATCATTAATGACATCATCATTGATGACATCACCATTGATGACATCACCATTGATGACATCAGTGGTGAGGCTGTGTCAGTTGCCTGGTTATGTTTTTAGAAATTATTTATTTATTTGCTTGTTTGTTTATGAAAGTCTTTATTTTCAAGAATATTTTGTAAAGTTTAGCATTCTATATTTTTGTAAGGATTCTGGGGTTTGGTTTGGTTTTGGTGGTTTTTGGTCAAGTTCTGAGTTGCCCTCAGTCACACTGTTTCCCGGTCCATCATGATCCACAACTGTTGTCATTTTAGCCAATTGCCCTCAGCCCGTTTAAATGTCTGGTTTTCAGTTAATCCTTGTCAGGTCATCTGCTCTGCTCTGTTGTATCACCTTTTTGTTACTCTGTGTGTTTTGTCATGTTTTTCAGTTTTGTTATTAAATCTTTTATTTCTGTCATTTTGCCTGGTCTCCTGCATTTTGGGTCCTCCACCACCAAAATGTTAATTTTCACTACTTCAGTTCTAGCTGAGCAAACAGATGAGAGCTGAAGGTCTCTTGTGTTGGACATAATTTACTTTTACAACAGGGGTTTTGAATCTTCTGACAAACCAGATGTATGTCTGAATAAACCTCTTTTGTAATCTAGGCCAAACTTTATTCTTTTTAATCATATTCTGATTGATTGATTTTTTTTGTGTGTTTTTAATTAGTTGATATATTTCTGTTTTATTTCTTTTTATGAACTGTTCAAGTTCTTTTCATTTTATAGAGTTTTCGGTTCTGTGTTACCTACTATCAAGACACAGACTCAACACATCTGCATTTGTTGGGAATTTCTAACTAAAGTAAACATGTGAAATGTAGTTTTTAATACTTTTTAAATGTATTTTGTTCTTCAGAGTAGTTTGCAATGTCAATTTATATTTTCAAAGAAGATTGATTGATTTCTTTTTTATTATTTTGTATTTGTTGATATATTTCTGTTGTATTTCTTTTCTTTTCATTTTATAGAGTATTCTTTATACTTTTTATTTCTAGTTTTCCTTATTTATGTTGTTTTTGCTGTCAGTTTTTCCCTAATTACTGCTTAAAGAGTATCCCATAACACTGTAGGGTCTACCGCTCCATCATCATTTTCCTCCAAATATTGTTTTATATCAGTTATAAAAGACATAGAAAAGACATATCCTTTCTAATTGCTTCATTATTCAAACCCCAACATTCACTCTCCATGTGGCTTGCTTCTTACTATTTGAAAATATTTATTTACATAAAGAAAGTTATGGTCAGACACATCTGCACAATCAATTTTACATTTTTCAACTCTAATAATATCGGATTCACAAATGAAAAGAATTCAAGAATGTTCTTTGTGATTTGCAGAGTCGTGTAGAATCTCTCTGGTGGAGATTTAAAGTCCTCCACATCAATCAATCCTAATTCTTCTGTGCATTGAAAGTTTTTTTCTTTTTTGTAGGGGGGAAATGGAGAAAATCCCTAAAAAAGTGTGTGCGTTTGGGTCAGGGGGACTTTATGGTAAAATAAAAAAAGAACGAAAGCTTAAATCTGCAGAAACTTTGCAGGAGGCATGGAGATTATGAGTAGAATGTTTTTCAGCTTTCTTTCTTTCACCTTTGTGTGTGTTTAGTAACATTTTGTTTTTTGTTGCAGGGGGGGAACCGGAGCATCCCGGAGAAAACCCCTAAAGAAGTGTGTGTGTTTGGGCCGTTTTGCAGCCTCCTAAACTGTGGGCTATGTTTTGCCAGAAAGATCCACAAAGTACAGAATATGAACACTAACCAAAGCCACAAACATATAACAACTCTTTAACACATCACAACAACAATGTCAAAGAAGAGACACACGTACCGATTGTGCTTTAGTGCCTTATAACATTTCAAACAAAAATTTTTTTAAATAAAATTTAAAATGTTTGCACTCAGAATCTGCCCTTTCCAAGGGGCAGTAACTGTCCACAAGCAATTTATAAATGGCTTGTAAAAATTCACCCCCTATTTGTTCAGATTGGGGGGCTGCAAGACACTCAATAAACTGTTAAGAAGAAAACTGTTAATGTATTTATTAATCCTATACAAGCAATTTATACATAGCTTGTGAATAGGCTTAACAAATGCTAATAAATGTCTTTATAAGCAGCTTAATACCACATTACTCATGCTTGTTCATGTCTTATAAGTAGTTTATTAAGGAATATGTTAATGTATTTATAAACAGCTTATTTAAACTTGTAAGTCAGTTGTAAGATATTTACAAATGTGATATAATGTACTTATAAGTAGCTTACTAAAGATTACTAGTGCTTGTTAATGTCTAATAAATAATGTATTAAGGACTCATTAAAAAGCGTTACCGGTGGATCTACTGCAACTCTCCAGCTTATAAATAAAAGTCCTCAAAGGTTTAGGTGCCAGCTCACTAAGACACTTAAAAATCATTTATAAAAGCTAACATTAGTAAAATTAGAGAATGAAAAAACATTGCAGGTACAACTTCAAACTTAATTAATTCAGTCAATGCCATTACATAATAACATTTAAAATAGAGTATTCAGATAGCCTATTTTAGCCGATGTGTTTATACTAGGGAATTAGGAATTTTCATAACACACGAGGTGTGTATTTGTATAAATCCCTTTTGTATTTGAGACTAAACTTGATTTATATTAATTGTATTTGTAGACATTTTGTCAGTTGGATCGGATGGAAAAAAGAAGAGAGAAGAAGACAGTGGGATATTTGAGATGGGGATAGGGGTACAAAAGAAAGGGGAGAGCAAATGAAAGGAAGGGGTCAAGAAAGTTGGAGGATAACTAAAGAAACAGGATGGCGGGGGGGGGGGGTAGAAACACGGAGCAACATTATGCTGGAGATTTATCATTATTACAGTCAGGTGTAGATGCTAGTCCAGAGGGCGAGGCCTGTCCACGGACAAGCATACTTGTTGGCCCCAGAGATCTTCAAACACAATCATGTTACAGCTCACACGCACACACAGGACGTATGCATACAATCAAAAGTGTCAAGCATATGTCTTTCCATCATGCATTCCATTTGTGCAAAGGTGTGCTGGCACCTGTGCTCAGGTAAGTGTGATGGTGTGGCACCGTCAGATGATGAGGGGGCGTGGCTTCGGGTTTAAAAGTGAGCACCACAGGTGGTGAAAGGAGGAGTGTGACGGAGTGTGCCATGTGCTGTGTGGCCCTGCGTGTAGCAACTGTTTATGAAATAAACACAGAACCTCTTCACCTTGGCTCCTCTGCATCCTTTCTCGGCGGGACCCCGTCACAGTGAGTGTTTGTGTTCAGCTGTGGTGGGTGATGGAATGTAAAAAGAGGGGGAGTGACTGTCATACCCCTGTCAAAGGCGAAGCAGCAGTGGTAATCTGGGCCACCCTAGACACCCACTCTGGATTGCAGATCGAGGAAATCTGCCTCTCAGGGGGCCCAACTCAGGCACTTGGGCCGGCAGAACCGCAACAGGGGGCCCCAATGCCAGAGAGCAGGGGGGCACAGGAGCCTGGAAAATCCAAGCCAATGCTGGCTCATGGTCTTGCAGAGAACTCAGGGATACTTTTGCCTGCATGGAGAGAGCACCACTTGGCCTTGGAAGTCAGCAAACAGGGGATACAGCCAGCACTGCTGAGGGCGTGGCTCCCCCACCAGGGATGGGGTAGGGGACTGAATATCAGAGGCCCTGCCTTTTTTGTGTATTGTGTCCATGCGTGTGTTTGAGTTACAGTGTGTATTGTTATGGGGTAGAGGGATGTGTGTAATAAAGGGTGCAGTTAAAATTGGCTGGTAGGGCATTGAGGGGACGTCTCCTTGCTCACAGAGATGTCCCAACACCCTCCCGCCTAGGGTCCCGCAGTTAAAAAAGAGAAAAAAGAGGCTTAAATCTGTGCGGCAACCATAGCTGGGAGGGGGACCCCAGCCAAGTAAGTCTACCCCCAAGGGTCATCGCAGGTTGATACCCCCCGTCACCCTTATAAGTTGTCGTAAGGGGAACAAAGGTAGTACGGGACAACTTCCAGACTCAACAACTTCCAATTGATGAAACAGCTGTCCTCTAGTCCCCCTCCCACAGAGTTGGGCCCAAGGTCTCCCCAGCCCGGGGGCCCCGTCACACAGCAAGACCCAGCCCCCCCACCCCCACCTCACACACACACAAAGAGAGAGGAGCCGAGAAAGAGTCAGTCCCAAGGGGCAAGCCCAGGCGCCGCCTCAGCGAGAGCTCTGCTCAGACACAGACGGGACAGAGGCAGTTGACCGGTCCGGGCCTATGAATTTAAAATTCGATCATTTTCATTTCAAAGGAAACCTTCATAGGATCCACACACTTTGCCCTTTGACACTAAGCTGCAAAAAAATAATGCATCATGGTAACAAATCGCTTTTTTGTTGAGACACAAAAAAAAGGTAATCATCACCTCCGTCCATGAAAAATGTTATTGCTGCCATAAATTTACTTCATACAGAGAAAATGCAATTTTTACAGATCCAAAAAAAGCCTGTAGAGTAAATTAGTCTTTGTTGAACTATTTTTGCTTGTTCGCCCATTAGTTTTGGCTGTACTGAAGCCAAAGGGGAAGTTAAAAGCTGTAACTCCACCAAACCCGACCCAACTTTCTTCATTCCAGTCAGCCTGAACTAAAACAAACGTTTACAACCACAATCATGATCAGTTATATGATCCCTTTTATTAGCATGCTATTTGCCTCATTAAACTTTTTAGTGCAGCGGTAAATTTGATGATGGTCCTCATATAAAACACAAACTGGATTGGAGTGAAAATGTCTGAGCAAATCTCCACAATGTGGAAGGATTCCGACCTGTGCCGGTCTTGTTTGCTCCCTCAACAAAAAGGCTGTGCCTCCATCAGAAACATCCTTTCACTTCGTTTTATTTTGAAGCCGTCATTGTGTTGAAACATGGTAACATTTGCATTTTACGGTCCTTGATAAAACTATAACAAACACTGCATGAGGGAGTGAATGGAAGCTTTTGTTGCAGGCTTGTTGTGTTTCTCTTTCTCTACCTTTTGAAGCTTAAAATAAAAAAAATAATTTTGTTCACTCCACTCTGCTTCCCCCTCCTACAATGTGGCTTAGATTGTTCATAATGGCTCCTGTTTGCAGCTAGGTATTGATCACCTCGATAGACCCTTTATTCTGACCGTCTCCTCCACAAGCCTCCTGACTTTTCTGTCTTTTTTTCTCTGACTACCCTCCCTTTCTATTCCAGACCTCGCTCCATGCTGTTTGATAAGCACATTGAATGGCAGGTCTTCATCGCTACACTCCAACTATTGAATCAATGTGGGGAGGGGGGTGGTGCAGAGGCTCAGCAGTCTATCTATCACTAAGATGGAGGAGAAAGGTAATGATAAGAGATGACAGAGGGAGAGACCGAGGCTGAGAAGGAGCGAAACAAAAAAAACCTGACAGCACATGTGTGAAGGTGCAGATCCCCTTATCGTTTGTTGCCTGCTTTCTTCTTGTTGGTGTACTTAAGTGTAGCCCTAAAAAATGCACAGCATATGGCAAATGATAAACGAGAACAAGGGATTTAGTTTGGTTGCTTTCACAGTGAGGAACAGAGCTTTTCAAAAAGATGATTACCTCTCCACTTTAAGCAAAAATGTTCTTGTAAGCTGCTGTGGAATCATGTAAAGTTGGAAAGTTTTTTTTGTTGTGTGAAATCACTACACTTGTCATATGTCAAGACAAGGGCAAAAAAGTGTATTACACTTTAAAATACTACTAACAAGGAGAAACCATTCTTCAAGTCCCCTGAAGATAAAAACGTTGAGGCAGAAGAGATGACAAGTCCCCTTAAAATTGTTATAAAAACGTTCCCAGTGGTGTTTTAATGATAATTATAAAGTTTTTAATCAAAATTCCACAACCTAAATGTCTTAAAAAGCCATATTTCACGTCTATCTGAAGCCTCTGTTTCCAAAATCTCCTCTACATGGGCTTAGGCTGATGCTGAGCTGAGTAGCTCCCCCCTCGATACCTCCTTTCAGCAAGCTGGGCCCTGCAGTAGTGGAGAACCTGACACGGGGGCAAACTGACAGTCTCTATTTTCAAAACAGTGAAAATTCACATATTTTTGGTTCCAAATCGACACTTTTTGAACAATGTGTGGTATGACAAAACAAATGTGTGTACCAGACCCTGATGTTTAATAAGATTACACACAAAATAGAACTTTGATAAGCCCATGAAACATGGTTAGTATTACATTATCATTTAGGCCAGTGTTTTTCAACCAGTGTGCCGTGGGAAATTGCCCTCATTCACTGATGTAAAAACATTTCCCATCTCCAGGATTTCAGCTCTTTGTTCATCCAAAAAGGCCCTGATAAAACACTGAGTAGTTAGGAATATTAAAGATCATAAAATACTTTTTTCTTTGCGTTTATTTTATTTTATTAAAGACATTTTGATAAGAATGATGCTACCGCGATTTAGCTGCAGCTTCGACTGTATTTAGGAAAAGTCCCGCCCCTTTAACTGTCTCCACCAATCATTCTTGGGGGGCTTAATCACATGTCATCAGTCTGACCAATCAGAAGTGGTTAAAGTCTTCACTTCCTTGTCCCGATTTAGCTCGTAAAGTCGCTCAGTTCCAACAGAAGTACCAGCTAAAGCTCGTCTTTAGTGGTGTAGCTTTCCACAGAATCCAGTATCAGACCGTGAACAAAGTGAACAAAACAATGAAGCTCCAAAAAGTGATCTCCGGCCGTTTTATGCACTACATCTCCCATGATGCATCGGGTTGTGAGAGTGACAGCGCAAAAGGAGATCTGTTGTTAAACGTCTTGAAACCAACGAACACACTTTAAACTGTTTTTAAATCTTCTAACTTAACTTTTATTGCATCTTTTAGAAAAAAATCAGCTGCAGTTTCCAGCTTTTTCTGCAACAATTATCTCAAAAATGCATGTGAGATTGTGGAGGGACTGTAGATCAATACAGACTATGAGTTTCTCCTTTTTTTGTTTAGTTTTTGGATGCTGGTGTGCCGCTGGATTTTTTTTAAGGTTAAAGTGTGCCGTGGCTCAGAAAAGGTTGAAAAACACTGATTTAGGCTACATTGCACCAGTAAGCAGCATTGCCTGAAGCTCAGAACTAATTTGATGCACATGCAGACTGTTGAATTAACTTCCACAATAGATAAAATGCAATGCCATAAAGAAAGTGACTATTCACATGTAATTTTTCCAAATACATGCAGCCATGGCTGTACTTTATTTTTTTGCCGCACTGACTTAAAGGAAGGGTTAAGTTTAGTATTATAGGCTACGGATAAGCTGCAGCCTCACCGCACGCCATTCGCGGCAGAGGCAGCCAGTTTCAATGTTAAGTCAATGGTACAGACGCGATCAGAGGTTATGCAGTGATTTGAGCAGTGGGTGCTGTGCAAACGTCTGGCAGCAAAGCAATTTCAAGAGTACCCGTCCCGGCTTCTGTTGGGCGAGGGCAGACAAACCGATCCCGATCACTATGCCGGTTTGAGAACAACCCAATAAAAAGTTGACATTTCCAGGTGAATTTTCAAGAACTACTTCAAATAGATTAAGGCCAAAGCCAAGAACATGTAGGGTGAACATACAGGAGGAAAAATTATGTTGATATCCTAAAATGGTAAATGGCGTGTACTTATATAGTGCTTTACTACTTTACTACCGAAAGCGCTTTACAGTCACAGTCCCATTCACCCATTCACACACACACATTAACACACTGATAACAGCTTAATAAAAAAATGTATACATGTAAACCAGAACAATTGTCTGAGATTTTGTTTAACTTTTTTAAAAGGTTAAACACGCCTTATATTATTTATATATTTACTTTTGATGTAAACCAGGGACATGCAGTGAGTTTCACGGTTGGTGAGGCACTGTCATCAGTCAGCTTTACAAACATACAGAGTAGCAGATTCCCCATTTGATTAGCAACAGTTAACGTGTTGTTTAAAGTTTCATTTTAACACTTTTCTTCCGTTTACAAATTACAGCATAGAAAAAAGCACCAAAACTATTATAATTGACTAACTTTTACTTATAAATAAAGAACAGAAGTGTTTATTTCTTTCTTTACTTTTAAAATTCTGTATCTCATGGAGCTCACTGCCAGTGATGTGTCTCCAAAATTTTCTGAGTTTAGACACAAAATACTTAATTTAGAATATGACGATAAACAATATTAAAGAAAAACTGGACGGCTGCACTTGCTTGCTACTACTAATTCTATTTTTCTTTGTCCCATTCTCTGAGATCACCAGCGCCCTCTGCCACTATGCATGCCTCACCTAGTGTATTTCTAATGCACATTTTTAGTGCAAAAGAAAGACTAAATGGGGCACAATCCAACACCAATGTAATCAGACAGTGGGAGAGGAATAAGCAAATGATGTAATTAAAAAATAATATGTCTTTTATGCAAAAAGAAAGACAGGAATAGTTCAGTGTATGCGTCAGCTCCAGCTCAGTGTGTGTGTGCGGCACAGGCTGTCGGTGCCTCACCAGCCACTTTCCATGTAATGCAACAGGAAACTCGTAAATTCACTGCTTTTCTACCATGGAAACGTTGAAAACCCACACATGCAAAAAGAAAAGGCATGTCAAAAATATTATTTGTGATTTTTAATTGTAATAAAAAAAGTATATATATATATATATATATATATATATATATATATATATATATATATATATATATATATATATATATATACACACACACATAATATTATATGTGTGGTCAATCTATAAATATAATATATATAATTTTATTTATTTATTTTATGTATTTCTTATATATTTTACAGGTGAGGATGTGCCTCCCCTGACTCGGACCGGCTGGGTAGCTCGGACCGGCTGGGTAGCTCGGTTGGTAAGGTGCAGGACTGTCATGCTGGAAACCTGGGTTCGATTCCCACGGCGGAATGAACGATTAATGGTGATTAATGGAATGGGGCAATTACCATAACAATGGAAATGGGGCAAATGCCAGAACAATGACGGGCAATTAACATCACCCAGTGAGGGTCCTTGGGCAAGACCCTTAACGCTAATGCCTACCTCACTATATGAGAGACAATGAACCACATGTCATGCCGGCTCAGACGTCGCCCGGCCAAACAAGGTCTGCGTCAGGTGCTGGGGGACCAGAGCACTCTGATGGAAAGTGGGCTACTGGAACGAGACGGAAATGGACTAGATGCGAGAACAAGGATCTGTTAGGATGCTACTACTCAAGTAATCCATCCCAGAGAGGGTACATGCAGAGAATGTGGAATGAATGGATGCTTCGAAACCCACAATCAAGGCTAACTGCCAAACAACTGGTAGCCCAATGCTCGAATATCCACAAACGCCAACTCCTATCACAGCTTGAGATTGAAGTGATACAGTACAATGCCACGGGAGAGCCAGAACAACAGGTCAGAGAGGAGGTTATACCACACTCACACCCTGAGATTGGGTACACAGCCCCAACAACCACAGTTACGCTGAGCGAGGCAGCAACTGACCTGAAAAACAAGATAATGTCTACAATGAACACTAGGCAACCCCGATACCAGCTACAACGGTTAAGTGATGTACTGCCTGAAAGCCTACTGGAAACTGTGAATGAAGCATTGAGGGCAATTCCTACCACAACCATCACAGAAACCAATGAACTGGTTTACACTTCAGCAGCAGTGATCCTTGAGATGCTTGGCTATAAGAGCAACCATGGAAGAAAACAATACCCACCATGGAAGCAACGGTTAGAGGCCAAAATCAAGGCAACTCGGAAGGATGTGAGTAAGCTAACAGAGGCTCAAAGAGGTACAATGAGAAAGCAAGTACCAAAGAGATACAGCCAGATGCCCATACCTGAAGCCCTGGAAACTGCCAAACAAAGGCTCCTAGCCTTGAGCAGCCGCCTAAAGAGATACACAAGAGACAATGAGGCCAGACGAATAAACAGGCTGTTCGCAACTCAACCAGCGAAAGTGTACGCTCAGTGGCAGGGTCAAAACAGCCGAGCAGACCCACCAAGGCTAGAAACTGAACAGTACTGGAAAAGTATATGGGAGAAAGAGACAGCACATAACAGCAATGCCCAGTGGCTGGTCTCTCTGAGAAAAGAACACAGCAACCTCCCTGAACAGAATCCAGTAACCATCACAGTGGCAGACATCCAAGAAAGAGTCTCAGGTATGAAGAACTGGACAGCACCGGGCCCTGACATGATACATGCCTACTGGCTAAAGAAGCTTACCACACTCCACGAACGCCTGGCAGCACAAATGAACCAGCTGCTAAGAGATGGGACTCACCCCGAATGGCTAACGGAAGGGCGAACGATCCTGATCCAGAAGGATCCCTCAAAGGGTGCAGTCCCATCCAACTACCGACCAATAACCTGTCTCTCCACAACATGGAAGCTCATGTCAGGCATCATTGCAACCAAGATAAATAGGCACATGGATCAATACATGAGCAACACACAGAAGGGCATTGGTAGAGACTCCAGAGGAGCCAAACACCAACTCCTGGTCGACAGAACAGTCGCCCAAGACTGCAGGTCACGACACACCAACCTGTGCACAGCCTGGATTGATTACAAGAAGGCCTATGACTCAATGCCACACACATGGATCACTGAATGCTTGGAGCTGTACAACATCAACAGGACTCTAAGAGCCTTCATAAGAAACTCAATGAAGCTGTGGAAAACCACCCTTGAAGCCAATGGGAAACCACTTGCACAAGTGTCCATCAAATGTGGGATATACCAAGGTGATGCTCTGTCCCCACTGCTGTTCTGCATAGGTCTGAATCCCCTCAGCCAAATAATCAACAACACTGGCTATGGATACCGACTCAGAAATGGGGCCAACATCAGTCACCTCCTCTACATGGATGACATCAAGCTATATGCTAAGAACGAGCGTGACATTGACTCCCTGATCCACACCACCAGGATCTACAGTACTGACATTGGGATGTCATTCGGGCTCGAGAAATGCAGCCGGATGGTGACAAAGAGAGGCAAGGTAGTCCACACAGGGGGGGTCTCACTCCCAGAAGGAACAATAGCAGACATTGAGGACAGTTACAAGTACCTTGGAATTCCCCAGGCAAATGGCAACCTGGAGCAGGCAACAAGGAAAGCTGCAACAGCTAAGTACCTTCAACGAGTAAGGCAAGTCCTGAAAAGCCAGCTCAATGGCAAGAACAAGACCCGGGCAATAAACAGCTATGCACTGCCAGTTATCAGATACCCTGCAGGAATAATAATAAGATGGCCAAAGGAAGAGATACAGACCATGGATGTTAAAACACGGAAGCTCCTCACCATGCATGGAGGGTTCCATCCCAAATCCAGCACTCTGAGACTGTATGCTAGCCGCAAGGAAGGAGGCCGAGGACTAGTGAGCGTAGAAGCCACTATCCAGGATGAAACATCCAAGATGCATGAATACATCAAGCTCAAGGCCCCAACTGACAGTGTGCTCAGTGAATGTCTCAGGCAATGGAGAGCAGAGGATACAGTGCTGGAAGACAGATCCTCATGGGAGGACAAACCCCTCCATGGGATGTACCACCGGACCATAACTGAAGTGGCTGATATCAAGAAGTCCTACCAATGGCTAGAAAGGGCTGGCCTACAAGACAGCACTGAAGCGCTCATCCTGGCAGCTCAGGAACAAGCCCTGAGCACCAGAGCGATAGAGGCTCAGATCTACCACACCAGACAAGACCCAAGGTGTAGGCTGTGCAAAGAGGCGCCTGAAACAATCCAGCACATAACTGCAGGATGTAAGATGCTGGCAGGTAAAGCATACATTGAGCGCCACAATCAAGTGGCTGGAATAATATACAGGAACATGTGTGCAGAATATGGACTGGAAACCCCAAGGTCAAAATGGGAAACACCTCCGAAGGTGGTAGAGAATGAGAAGGCAAAGATCCTGTGGGACTTCCAGATCCAGACTGACAGGATGGTAATGGCGAACCAACCAGACATTGTAGTGGTGGATAAAGAACAGAGGAAAGCCGTTGTGGTGGATGTGGCAGTGCCAAGCGATGGGAACATCAGGAAGAAGGAACATGAGAAACTGGAGAAATACCAGGGACTCAGAGAAGAACTGGAGAAAGCCTGGAAAGTGAAGGTGACGGTGGTGCCTGTGGTAATTGGAGCACTCGGGGCAGTAACCCCCAAGCTTGAGGAGTGGCTACAACAGATACCTGGAAAGACCTCAGACCTCTCAGTCCAGAAAAGCGCAGTGCTAGGAACAGCTAAGATACTGCGCAGGACCCTCAAGCTCCCAGGCCTCTGGTAGAGGACCCGAGCTTGGAGGAGAAACCACCCGCGGAGGGTGAGAGAGGCGTTTTTTTTTTTTTTTACACACACACATAATATTATATGTGTGGTCAATCTATAAATATAATATATATAATTTTATTTATTTATTTTATGTATTTCTTATATATTTTACAGGTGAGGATGTGCCTCCCCTGACTGCACGTTACTATTGAAAACAAAACCCTTAAGATGTGTAAATATTGGAAGGTGTAAGTCTATTTTACTCACTTCAATTGACTTGTAAAAACTGATTAAAAAAACAATAACACGAAACTTCTGTTTTTGTTGAGCAAAAATAGTTATTTTCCTGGTACTTAGTTACTATTATTAATATTATATTATTCAGTTACTAGTATTTTTTGGATTAGATAGTAACTTTTTTAAAGTAAGTTCCAAACCCTGTAACCTGCAGATATAATGTTTAATTAATGTTGTTATATGAACCACATGGGCATGACGTGTGTGAGAACGGCTTTTGGGAATCTTTATACAAACCACTTTCTAAAATGTTAGTTACATTTGTTTGATCATTCACCAAAAACTACAAAAACAACTTTCAGGACAAAGTCTTCGAAATGTGAAGCCTTCCACTCATTCAAATGCACTGAAATCAGTGCTTTTACATTTACATGCATCATTGCACTCTCATTCCAAAAACTTAACCCAGTTGAAGGGAAACAAGGCTACTCACGTCTGCCACTCCGGCCTCCAGGATGTTGACTTTGGCTTCTTTCTCGACAGCAGCTTTCTGCTTAACTGCAAATAAGGGAAAAGCAAAACGTGAGTGTTTCTGTTGTTTGTTTAAAAAAAAAAAAAAGCAAAAACAAACACACAAAAACCACTAAAACACACAAAAGTCAGACACAGAGATGATAACAACTTTGTTCTATCACAACAGCAGTCATATTTATTTCTGTGACATTTGCCAAATTTTTAGTGTCTGCAATAATGTTCTGTATGCAACCATGTCTGCATGGTTTTTACTCTTAATCAGTGGTTCTAGTTCTGCAAAACAAGCTTTTACACTCCTTGCTTGACTGATTATTCTCTTCTCCCACCGAGCTTTAACTGAAGGGAGGTGGAGGTGCAACTTTTTGCAATTTTAAATGACAAAAAGTAAACAAAAATCTCAGCATTTTGCAAAACAGACAAATATTATGTTCAAGTTTCACATGATTTTCAAAAAGGAAAATGCTGCCGGTTGGTTACAAGAGACTAAGTTTTTGATATTTCAAAAATGATCCATCTGAATTTAGCAAGCACTATGAGGACAACAATAGAAATTACAGATTTACTTTAGGAAACATAACTCTTTTCCTAGAAAAAATATCATTCTTTCTTTTTAAAAGACTGAGTTCTTTCTACATTTACCAGCTATTGACAACAACAAAGTCTGCTTCCTTAAATGACAATTTAGCTTCTAAGGCTCAGAAAAAAATAACATTTAACAAATGTAAACTAGTTAAATGAAAGCTAAAGAACAATGGTTACCTAGAAAGAGTACGTCAGTTAAGCACATCTGTATGGATACATTTTTGAACAAAACATGTTGGCTTCCTTTTCTGAAAATCCCAATTACCGTGTTTTCCACACCCTAATAGCACTAAAAGCCTTAATATTTTTCAAAAACTACAGTGTGCCTTACAATCAGGAGGAGCCTTATAGATGGATTTTTTCTGCTACAAAAAAGGTTGGGTGTTTTTGTAAATATGCTCATGTGTAGCTGTGTCGGACTGGGTTGTTTTTATGTGTTACTAACAAGGTTGGAAGTTAGCATAGTGATAGCAATGTTTGGTCTATTAGTATCAGCCTGTTTTGCAAACAAGATTGGGAGTTAATATGCTAACAGGGGTAACTAATGTGTATCGGTGTCTGACTATTTTTTTTTTTATGTGTTACTAACAAGGTTAGAAGGTTAGTGTAGTCAAAGTAACATAGTAACATCTGTTTTAGTGGTATCACTTACCACATGGACGACAATGGTAAGCTACATTCTATTTTTATGACGCCCCTTAAAGCCCGTACACACCGGGACGAATATTCGCCAGGCGTTATTCGCCAGCGTTTTTCGCCACGTCTTCTGTGTTCACACCCAGGCGATTTTCGCTGACGATGAACCGACTGAACATGCAATTTCATTCCCTGACATTAGATGGCGCTGTACACTAGGTGGTCGCTTTTCACTCAGAAGAAGAGAGCCAGTATTTACGCGCTTGTCAGAAGAACATGGTGAGTTTTATCGACTGGTACAAGAGCTGAAAATGTATCTTGAGCGTTTTCGGGGATATTTTAGAATGTCCGTCATTATCTCTTTGCGGCAGTGTAGACGCTACTTGGCGTCTATCTTCTTTGCTGGTATGTGTGCTCAGAAAGGCAGTGTTGTGTTTGAGCGCCCCCAAGTTGTGTTTTACTGTAACTTCAGAAGCTCCAGACACGTGAGCAAAAGCGCCATTCTCATTGGTCGAATAGATTTCGATGCGAGGCGTCAAAAAAAAAAACGAACCCGAGGCGTTTTTTTTTTTTTTGACGCTTTGACGCGTGGCGTTTTTTTGCATCGGTCTGCACACTCTCATTGGTGCCCTTTGTTTAGTCACGAGGCGAATTTCGCCGGCGATTTCGTCCCGGTGTGTACGGGCCTTTAAGGTGGCCGCACGAGCCTTAAGGGAACTGCAAGACACACCTGCACTCCTCCTAGGGTACGGCCACTAAAGCCTTAGTGTCGGAGGGAAAGCTGATCGATGCTCCTCTGTTTGTTGTAGGGGAGGCAAGAGTGCATGAAGGTTTCTATGGTAACACAAGTCATCGGTTCATCCAAACTATTCTTTCTTGTCAGCTTGTTGACTGAGAACGTTTAGGTTTAACATTGTTTACATCAGTTCAGTAATCCATATTGGAGACACACAGACATTTGTCATTGTTTTTGTTATTTATCAAACTCATGAACATTTTTAAAAATGTTAACAGATCTGCACTGTTTCTGTCCTTACATTGGTAGAGTTATATGATAAAGTTGATAAGGTCACTGGTCAGTTCAGGTAGACTTCTTGCAAACACAATCATCTGTCAAAGGGGAAAAAACCCCAAGACTTCAACGAGACTAAATCAAGATTTCACAACCAAACAAGTTTTTACTGTTGCATCTTTTCCCTTTATGAACCATGATTTTTTTACCTGACCGGCCGCCAGGGAAATATTAAATGCACACATCCACATAAATAGAATT
This sequence comes from Oryzias curvinotus, assembly GCA_023969325.1. NCBI lineage: Eukaryota > Metazoa > Chordata > Actinopteri > Beloniformes > Adrianichthyidae > Oryzias > Oryzias curvinotus. The sequence goes on from CM043722.1 coordinate 11,423,670, forward strand.
AAAGTCTCTTTTTTCCATCTGCCTAAAGGGAGCCAAATGGAGAGCTTGAATTGAAATGCACGGCAGAACACAAATTAAAGCCAGAGCAAAATGTTGTGGAAAAAGGGAGAGCATGCATAATTACATTCACTTCACTTTGCATCTGAATAACAGTGGTGTGGAGAAAGCGAGCGCTTCTCCTTTGTTGACACACCAGGCAGATGAAGGATATGTAAATAGGTTGTCTTGACTGTGTCATATTCTTTACCATTCAGCAAAGGCTTTCATAATTATTCTTTCAACCTGTCAAAGCTTAATTCATTGGTCACTTTATGCAACGCAGCTCATCCGGGGATCATCTGCTTGCTCTGCAAAGCCACCGCAGCCCCTGTATTTTATGTTGCTGGTCTACAGCACGACTAAATGCAGATTTGCAACATATATTTTGGTAAACTATCAAAAACTGGCCTGTTTTTTAAAGGCCAAAAAATAGTAACTGCTAAAAAGTTTGAACTTTTGAGCCAGTTCAAAGCTGGAGTTTCCCCTTGCAGAGCAGCTGCTGCCCAATGTGAACGGCTAAACTCCCATTTAGGAGCAATTGGCTGAGCCAAGTTTATGATTAGCTATAACTTTAGGTGTGTGGTAATAGAAACAAAAACAATCTGATAATAATGCAAATTTTTTAGATTGATTTTTTAAGGAGCTGTAAGTTATGGTTATAAAATACAAATAAAATTGAAATTGTTTGCGTGTGGAACAAATTGTCCAACTTAACTATTATTATTTAAAAGAAAAAATCAAAGATTCAATAGACAGATGGATGAAGCTGCCTATAAATATAATAGGAATATTCTAAAAATGAACATATTACCAAAACTGCTATACTTATTCCAAAATATCCCTCTAGAATTATTCGTTTGGTAAAGACAGTTTTTTTATATGGAACAACAGAAAACTTAAACTCCGTCTTACTTTGCTATACTTACCATCTGATGGAGGGGGGCTAAAATGCCCTGTATTACTTTTGGGCTACACATATGCGCTCCATTATGTTTTACTTTTCTAATGAAATTAATCCACATTGGGTAGAAATCGAATTCCACACTTTAAAATGACCTTTACTGTCATTCTTCTACTCTGATAAAATAAGAAAGTTACAAAGACAAATCAAAAATCCTTTACTGAAACACATAATCATGGTCTGGTACAAAGTCAAAAACTATTTAAAAGAAGTAAATCCTTTAACACAATTTAGTCCAACCTGGGGTAATCAGCTCATTTTATCAGGAAGAATGGATACAACGTTTAAAACTTGGGCATCCAAAGGACTTAGAACAATTAGAGATTTGTACCCCTCTTAGTCAGATGTCTTTATGTCCTTTGAAGAACTAAAATCTATATACAACCTGCATAGAAAACACTACTTTAAATATCTTCAGTTAAGAAGCTTTGTGATTGCAAACCAAAAGAATCTTAACAAAATTCCTCTTTCACAGTTGGAAACCCAGACGATAAAAAACAAATTAGGAAAAGGCATATTTTCGGACCTCTATAACGTATTCATATTTAATACATCAGTGAATTCAAATGGTAAATTAAAATCATGGAGTGATGACTTATCAAAAAATATTAATGAAAATAATTGGACAAGGACATGTTCTAAGATTCATTCTATGTATATTAACAGTCGATTGAAAATACTACAATTTAACCCTTGTGCTACCCTATGCACTTTAACATTGGGAGTTGGGTCATATAGACCCCACAAGACAGTGTGCTGAAGCTTTTTCTTCAATGATTTGTGATCTTCACTGGTGTCCATGGATTACATCAAATCCTCTCCACCTTTATCCACCTTTGTCATGGTAGGGAGAACATGTCAATGGTCATCTAGACCCCATAGGATAGCACATGGGTTACATGTTTATATACTACACCAGTGCAACTAAATAAATATATTAAGAACATACCAGGTGTTTGTGCAAAATGTGAATTTAAAGGCACATTAAAGCATTGCAATTTTTTTTGGAAAAAGTTAAAATTCATTCATTCATTCATTTTCTATACCGTTTTGTCCCTTTCGGGGTCACGGGGCCCCTAGTGGGCGAAGGCAGGGGAAGCTCTGGACAGGTCGCCAGTCTGCCGCATTTATTTTGACTATATATCCAGTGAAACGTAATTTTAGTAATACAGAGAGTACATTTATTGATATCAGCTTCTTAACAGCTAAAAGGTGTATTGCACAAGCTTGGAAAAATATGAACACATCTAGCATAAATCAGTGGCTAAAACAAATATTATATTGCCTTCCTTTGAAAAGAATAATGTATATTCAGAAAAGCAAACAGCACCAATTTGGGGAAATTTGGGGACTCTTTATCAATTATATTCAAAAATGAGACCTAACAGATGATCCAACAGATTTTTGATTTCAATTGCATGGATTTTTGCAACCTAAAAAGAAGCTGGCAATACAGATACAAAAAAAAAATGAAAATAAAAAAAAATGGAGTAAATTGCATTTACTAGTGTTGCAAAATTTGGGATATAAGAGAAATCTTTCCAGCAACTTGCTTATTTTCGATCTAGGTGTCTGCTCTCTCTGTGTCTCTGTGTGAACTTCTTCAGTTGAGTTTTCAAGACTTAGTAGACAAGACATAGTTTTTTTTTTTTTTTTTTCCCCGTTTCGGGTTACAACACGGCGGCTATACAACTATCTTCAAATGACTTAAATAGTTGATTTTCTCCAAAAAAAGAGAGCTGACCATGGCCCCTAAGAAAAGCCAGGAATACGAAGACCTCAAAAAGATTCTTGATGATATCCAAGCTACGCTGTATCCCTTTATGGAACAAGTGTCCGCAAAGCTAGCTCCACTGATTGAGCTGAAACCGAGAAACTAAGAGCGGTGGAGAGACTTTGACACACCAAATGGAATAATTTCTCACATCTAAAGGGATTTCCCTGGATCTCAATACCATCGAGACCTGCCACCCGCTCTCCAGGAGAAAGGAGACGGATAAACCAGCGATCCTCATCAGGTTTGTGAATCAAAAACACAAGCTAGCTCTGATGAATCAAAGAAGAAATCTGAAAGGATCTACTGCTTATCTGAACGACCATCTGACCAGAAGGAATGCTGAAATCGCCAAACATGCACGGCTTCTCAGGAAGCGTAAGCAGATTGAGAACACTTGGGTTAAAGGCTGCAGGATTTACGTCAAACCACTCGGTCCACCGGACCGGTCCAAGGTTCTGGTTGTGAACACCATGAAGGACTTTGAGTAAATCAAAGAGTCATATAATGTAATTTTGTGTATTATTTCTCTTTAATTGCTTGAAATAAACCATTTCAAATCAATAGTTTGGTCATAGGAGTTATACATAGTGGATATAGGATTGAAACATTTTTGGATGACACATTTCTCTTTCATAGTTTTACTTTGACCAATATTAGCACACCTTTAACACCGGAGATGTTGCCGGCGACACCTAAAGTGACTCTTCATATTGGGTTTTCACTGATATGAAATCACATTATTAATGTAAAGTGTTGCTTATTGACTCAAAGCCACTTTTTTCTGTGACGGAATCAGCAGATTTACGTTGATCGCATGAGCACTTCACTACTGGACAGTGTTGCATATCAGAACAATGCTGTTTTTCTCTGCTTCAGAATTTGTGGGAATTACGTTTATTGTGTAAATGGTTAAAGAGTTACGGAAGTCAAAAGAACATCAACACTTGAACTAAAGATCCAATGTTAAAGGGCTAAAAGACTTCTAATTTGGTTCTGACAACCTGTCAGTTTATCTGTGTTTGTACCACAGGTTTCACATAAATCCTCTAAATAAAATGGGAGATGACACTAACCTTTCCTCGCACCAATCTTTAAGCTGAAATGAGCTGAACTAAAGAGAACTTTCAGCCTGACAAGGATTATAATTTTTATTTGGAACTAAAATGCTTTCTAGATTTGCGGTAGTAAACCCCAAAGTGTTTTAAGGTTTAGATTTTACATTGATTATTGTTATCGACATATGCAATCATGGTTAGCATTTGGGAAATTACCTTAATTCAATATTTTACAGCCTATTCTAATGTTTCAATTTTTTGAAAAAATGTTTCAAAATAAACAAAAAAACACAAAAATCGTCCTGATCTTAAAGTTTACATAAAGGAATATAGAACCCCTCCACATGTTTAGAGACAATTTCAGAAGTTTATGTAATTTGTCAACTTTCCCTACAGCCCAGTGAGAGAAAACCCCTAAAATTTCTAGTGATTTGTTTTTTGCACTTTAGGACTTCGAAAGGAAAAACTGAGTATTACACTTAAGCCAATTTTATCTCAATTGCATAGATGTGAATGCTGCTCATTTAAGAAAATAAACATGTAGTTTGTTCCATTTCCACCTCTGTAAAAAAAACTAGACTGACTGGCTGACTTGACTGCACTCAGGCTCCAGACAAAGACATACAACGCCTTGTCTGCAATACCCAAGTGTGTCGACATTTCTTAAACGTGCTGTCAGTGGGGCAGCATCTGCACAGCCCCATCAAAGGCAGAAGCTGCAATGGCTGAAAAGGTTTGAAGCCCTCCCTCTGCTCACCGAGGACGATCTAAATAGACTTTTGCTCCAGAGTCAGTCTGGTGAGGATGGCAGCTGCCTTTTATTTGAATACTTTAAACTCCTCTAACACCTACCAGATGGTTTCTGTCGCTTGGAAGGTGAAATATGCTTTGTTAACATTGCAAATTTGATGCTCGGAGACTTTAGAAAGTGAAATGTAAATTACATCTGATGGTTAAAAACTCATGAAGTATTAACTTTAAATGTGAAAACTGTATATTTCAGCAGAGGCTATGGGACTTTTTACCCTACATTTAAGGTGCAAATTCATTTAGGGCTGCACGGTGGCGCAGTGGTTAGTGCTCTCGCCTCAAGGCCCTGGTACAAATCCCGGTTGAGCCCATTCTTTGTGGAGTTCTCCTGTTTCCCCGTGCATGTGTGGGTTCTCTCCCTCAGTCCAGAAACATGCTTCGTAGGTTAATTGGTGGTTATAAACTGTCCCCACATGTGAGTGTGTGGCCCTGCAACAGACTGGTGACCTGTTTAGGGTGTACTCCACCATAACCCAACAGTTGCTGAGTTGGCTCCAGCAGCCCAGTGACCCCAGAAAGGGTCTTCTGTGTACGAGTAAGGACTTTGGGCTGAGCTCATGAGTGCTGATGCACAATTTTATTTTGTGCACTCAGACTGAAAATGTGCTTTGTGCATTATGGCAAAAAAAAAAAAAAAGTTAACAAAGATTTTTTCTTCCTTTCTTATATGAGTTCATGTCTAGTGCCGAATCCTGAAATACCCATTAAAAAAGGTAACAATTATTGTTTAGCGATATTTAAAAAAAATATTGCTAAAAGCATTAAATAGCAAAATATTTGACTTTAAAGACCCACTCTGATCACCTTCTGATCTGTTCTAAAAGTGTTACCAGTGGTCTTTTATTCATGATTACACCGTTTTTTGTGGAAATTAAAAAAGACAGAGTTTCTGCAGAGCAGCAGTAGTTCATCAGAGATTTGCCTTTAAATTGTGGGCGGGACCTTTGGTCAGAGTAAGCACACCCCACTTCCCATCATCCATCTGTTTCTGCACTCTCCCACTAGCTTACAGTCCCTCACACCCCCAAGATAATATTAGCGGTGCAACGAAAATGGCGAGGAATATTGGAGCTACTCAGTCGTACAATTTTTACCAGCTCAGGCGTGGAAAACAAAGACGAGCATGGATCTAGTCCCCTGAAAGTGACTACATTAGAATGGAAATGAAGAATATTTATTGCTATTCTTACCATAGCATTGCTGTGAGGATTCTGCAGTTTAGTTTGGTTTTTCAGTGGTGTTTTTGGTCATGTCTGTCTCCTGTGAGTCACTCCAGGATCATGTTAATCATCCACAGCTGTCTTTATTTCTTTCTTCAGTCAGTAGAAGTGTCGGGTTTTTCAGTTCTACGTTGTCAGGTCATCTGCTTTTTGTTTCTCCACAGTTTTTGTCCTATTTAAGTTTATTTATTAAATGTCTACCTTTCTGACTCCAAGTCCTGTATTTTGGCTCCTACACCTCCAGTTCCTGACATCTGGTTCTATGTTGGTTCTATGTTGGAATTCACAGCTAAATTCTCTTTGCATCTGACTGCAGCTTTTGTTGTGTTTGGAAAGATTTTTATACAGAAGATTATGAAACTGAACGATACAAAGTTTAAAGAAAGGGGATTCTGATCAGAAAATATTATGTTGAACAGATAAACTTACTGTCAGAAGAAGAAGCTATGACTGTAAATACTGTTCATTTCTTTAGAAATTCCCCCGGTGTTTAATTTTGATCTTAGTACCCAACTTCCTGTCCCTGCACGATCTGCTCTGCGTTGAATTGATGTGCGCACAGATGTCAAGCAAAAGTAAAATGTGACTCCTTGACTAATATTTTCTGAACTTTTAACCATATTTAAGCTTGTTAAATCAGTGGATGGCAACTAGTTAGACCAGAACTCTCAGATTCCAGTTGTTTTACTGTCATGTCTCTTCAGTTCTCTGTCTGAGTGGAGCCGCAAAGACAGAACCAGCAGCTCAGAACCCCTGTATTTAAAGAAAATGGGTTTGATAGAACACAGAGGGGGTGGGGGTGGGGGTGGGTAATCCACATTTTTTTCTTGTATCTCTAACCGAAATGTAATCATGTTAAAAAAAAAGAAAAAGAAATGAGGATTAGGCCACTTTTTAATAAAAGAGCAGGTGCTTGGGTCCCCTAGGGTCCTTTGAGTGCACGTGCCTACTTCTGTACATTTATCTCATTTAGACCCACAAATAACTGATGACAACAAATTTGACTGGAACACTTAACATCTTATTTGGCAAAAGATCTGCAAACCCAGGCTTTCCCTAAAAGCAGAGCAACTAACGTCTAAGCTGACGTGAAAATCTTGATGGAGAATCAGAGCGAACAGTCTGATTTACTCAAATAAACAAACATGAAAGTGCTCAACACGACTTTTGCATGAAGCAGAAGAATCCACGGCAACAAGATCAGCGCTTTGCTTTCCCGGAGCGAGCCGTCTCTCAGCAAGCCAGCGAGACTTCATCACGGGTGTCGGGCTCTTTCCAATTAACTGACAAGTCTTTGGACCTCCCAACATGGTGGCACTGCAGCATCTTTGAAAATGTGGCAGAGGCCGATCCAGTCCATCCGTGTTTCTCCTCTCCTGCCGACTACAAATGAGTCCAAGTCGGATGAGAGCACAGCTCGTGAACGGGAGAGCCGAGGTGCCTCATTTATGCCCCAGCAAGCTTTTCTCTCCCCGAGCCAAATTGGATCCATTTTTAAGAGGCTGCAAAGGCCCAGGTGCCATAATCAGACCGACTGGCGACTTTTTCTTTCAGTGTGACAGGCAGCGCAGAGTGAAAATAAGCCGTAATGTGACAAAATGGGCATGAAGCAGCAATAGACTGCAGGCAGAGAGCAAGCTGAAGGAGAATGATCTATACCTAGATTATTCCTTTTCTTTCATTGCAGGAATATTCCATCTTCTATTGTACCTCTCAGATACATTTAGACTGCAGGGAAAAACTGAGCCTGAAGGATGTTACATGGACCAAATCTCATTTCTGCAAAAGGGGCCTCTTTATTTCTCCTCCAAAACACACAGAGGCGCTTCATTTGTCACCGGTGCCGCCTCCATTCTGAATTTTGCTTTATGCTAACTCAATGTATCTGAAGCGCCTAGAGGGAAGCACAGCGAGTGCTGGGGATTCAAAAATGCTTCATTTTTCACCGCTGACAAAGAAAGGCCCTGGCCGGCTTCACCAGACCTGGACCTACAGAATAGATGTTCTTACAACACAGAGGGCGTTGTTTTTTTTTTTTTTTTTTTTTTTTTTTACCACGCAACCTCCTTATACCTTTACTCACTTTCACATTTTCAAAGTCGCATAATGAGAAGAAAACCACAGCCATCCTTCAAAAGCTCAGGCACAGTTCGAACCGTAGCTGCAGGAATGTAATCATGTTAGCTGATCACAAGAGAAATGGTTCAGGGACAAATTAAAATATATAGCTACTGTTTTACTCAAACTGTGTTTAAAACGGATTTTTGGACTCTGCAAAGGCATACTCCCACCGTGACATTTAAAATCTAAGTAAGGGACAGCTAAATGGGCCTTACTGTTGAAAAGAATCAACCACTGAGATGGTTTTTAATATAGACTCATTCATGTAAGTTTTTAATTTTTAACCTAAATAAAGCCTTAGTCACCTGGGAGTTGACCTGTACGGATGCTGTGGGTTTTTGTGTTGTCCGGGGAAATGGCATATGGGATCAAATCAATATTATTTTTCCAAATTACAATTTTGCTTTCAAACTTTCAGTAATTCGCTCAAGTTTAACATATGCACTTCTGAGTTCAAATCTGTTTCCACATGTCAATTTTTTTCAAATTTACAATCTGGTTTTTCATTCACTTTAAGCTGATCCTGATTTCACGCATCCTAAGAGAAGTGCGGGTGTGTCTTCTTGGGTTCTCTTAGGCTCAAGGGATGTCTTGAAAATGGAACGTACCATTGTTGTGCGTGTGGTAAGTGTATCATGAAGTCTTTGTAAGGATAATGTAAGTTACCCGCACTTTCCTTATGCAGTATGCATGTGCAGGTGATCTGTAAGTTCCTGTCGGACAACACAAAGTATGCTTTGATTGACAGACTTTCAATTTTGTTTTTGAGAGCTACACTAGCTTGTGTCAAAATGCCAGCCTGTATTTTATTGCTGCAAACAAGATTGGGTGTTATTGTAAATATGCTCACACAGCTAACATGTAGCGGTGTCTGACTGTGTTTTTTCATAGGTTTCTAACAAGGTTGAGAGTTGTAAGTATTGTGGATGTGCTAAAGTGCAGTATGTCACAAACACGTTTCTAGGGTTACTGTGAACACATTAAATAAAGTCTGACTGACTAGCAGACTTATTTCTGACTTTCCGATGCGCCCTAGAGTGTGTAAAATATGGTATGCTCTGACTGTCGATTTCCTCATTTCTAGCAGAGAGGCTGCACACAAGGAACACACACCTATCACCTGAACAGCACTAATGGGCTTGTGGCGCACTCCACTGGAATTGGGGCAGGGGGGGGGGGAGTTAAAGAATGAAAAATCCACCAGATGCGCCTGCACTTCACCTACGTTGCTCTTGCTTACCTTTACGTATTCTTTAAGTGTTTGTCGCCTGCAGCATGAGCGTAGAAAAAAAAAAGTCCATGAACATTTTGCTCTAGGGGCTCACCTGACTATGATCTTGATATTTTACGCTGGCCACCTGCGTGCCGCATGTAACTTTGCCCATTTTGTGCCCTCTCTCAGCCCGTTTCCACCTTTAAGGTCAGTTGTGACAAAGGCTTGGGGACTATCACATTAGTTTGAGTCTAAATGAAACAGCAAAAATGTATTTCAAAATTGAGACATAGTGACATAAAAATTTATTTTTTGCCCACTTTATTTTTTAAATTTTAAGCCAAAATAATTTTCATATCTTAATCCGAAGGAGCGTTTGTGTCAATGCAAATTTGCTTGTGTTTTGTTTAAAAGTGCCATAGTTAGATATTGTTAGTCTCACTCACTTTAATTTGATTTCTGATATCAACTTTTCAGCCTTCAATCTGTTCCTTGTAGATCTCCACCCCCAAACTTCCCCAACTGTCGGTTTTATTGTTCGCAGTAATCCGGGATGGACCATCAATATTGTGTTGTGTGCAGTGAATGCGTGTGTGCGGCGGGCTCTATGAAAATATTGCCATGTGTAATTAAATTCAAAAGTGAGGAGGGGGGGCAAAACAGCATCCAGAGCCACCTGGGGACAAGGGATCATTACGGGAGGACAATGGAGGAAGACGGAGACGTAAGGATTGAGAGGAAAGAGGAGATTGGGTGACAGACAGATGGAGAGAGGACGCTGAGGGTGGATGAACAAGTGAACAGGAAACAAGAGGACAGATGAATAATGTACCAAAGGAGAAGGGAAATAAGCCAAAAAAGGTGAGAAAAAGCTGTAAAACAAAAGAACCATGTTTTCAAAGACACCAATGTAGATCAAAACCACAAGTATTCAAACAGTAAGTAGGGTTTTTCAGTAAAAGTCGACAACGTCCTAATGATAGATAAAAAACAACAGTTTTTTGACATTTTAAACAAACAACCAGTGCAGCTCTTGATCTAGACAACCTGTAGCTAATTTCAAACAGCAATGACGGTTGAAGACTATTTAAGACTAATTAAAGAAAATTAAGAACTCGTGGTACAGAAATGGCTCCTTATTTATTCTGTTTTGTTTTATAAATTTACAGTTTTTACTCGTAAATGAAGTGGTAATACAAGTTACAGTTAGAGCTGTCATGTAAACTTTATAACCTGTGACTAGTCGCTGGCTATGCTAAACGTCAGCCAAGGGATTTAAGATCTGCTTTTATATTGAGAAAGGAAAACAAAGTAAAAGCAATCACAATGGTCTGTTTATTACAATTTTGTGTTTTTAAAGATTTTATAGCAGCACCACAAGGTAATAAAAAAAGATCCATATGATACCTGTGGCCTCTTTTCAATTACATCTTCCCACTTAAGAATGGCAGTATTAAAAGAATCCAAAGGTTTTTCCTCTGTCTTTTTGCTACTCATATAAATAAACTACAGAAATGTTACAGAAATCATTCGAGCTCACTTTCAAAATTGGAAAGCAATCCATTTTACAAGTGCTTAAAGTTTACAATATCACTTATACATCTGAAGGAAATTAAGAAGTAGCTATTGAGTTTCAACATCTATGGCTTTACTGAATGTATTCCATCACATGTCCGTACATTAAATTACTATGTCTCTTCTGTTTGCCAGCTTTGGATTCAGTGATGTCACAATTGAGCAAAATGGTGACAACCACAGAGCTCAGAAACTTACAGTACATCTTCCTAAAGTTAAAAAGTGGTTTGGTTATAGATTTAAGCAGATTAGGTTAGTGAAGTTGTGCTGGACAAAATTGAAGTTATTAAATGTAAATGTAAGGATCGGGTCACCTGGACCCCATAGGATAGCACAAGGGCTAATCTGAATGTTGGTGATGTTTAGTGTTTGCTTGAACTCAATCCCCTCGACTTACACAACATCCTGTGCCCTTTTTTGTGTTACACAATGTTCGCTGCTGTAATTAATGACATTTAGCTCTTTGCTAGTGCTCTCTCTGATTAGCCCACATTTTAAAAAGGCAAGTATTAAACACTTATGTTATTTTACATAAACAATTCATTCAGCAGATCCCACTCTGGGGACTCAGGAAAGGAAAACACATCCTGACCGCCCACAGCAATTAATGACCTTGAAACATTCAACGCCTTGTTATAATGAGCCAGGAAACCATATTCCAATAAAAGCAGATTGCTGCTCTAACACAATGGAATTATTCCATATGGAATTTATGTTGTTGTTGATGTTTTAAAATAAATATCCACCCCCCCCCCTCCCTTCTTTCTGATAGTTTTCATGAAAACTCATATTGCCCAAATGGTGCTGACCTTTAGAAGAAAAAAAAAAGTCTCCAGTAATAAAACCCAATTCTCCACAAATGGAAGCAACCTCCAGTATGTGGAAGAAAAATGAAATGAAAGGTTTTTTAGTCCACCTCTCAAAATGTGACGACAAACTGGATTTGTCCAAATTTTGTCCTCCCGTTTTCCAATCCTTCTACCTCCACTCTTCTTTGTCTCAGTCAACCTCCAACCTTCTCCCCTCACCTAAATATGAAGAAAGTAAACATTCTTACAGGGTTTTAGAGGCAGCTTCGCTATGCTGAAACTACCTGCATGCAGACTCTAAACTATTACCAGTCACCTTGCAGAAGGTGGAGGAGTGTAGGAGGTAAAAGGATTACAGGCCAAGCAGAAGGTTTAAGAAGTAATGAAGCTCTGATGAATTAGTGGGAACCCAATTATGCTTAAGGAAGTAAAAGCTTTTAACTTTTCCACTTTTTGACCAAACAAATGTGCTCATTGAGAGTGTGACATCACCCATAGATAGTGGATCAGTTCTGGTTCCAATGAAATCAAGTCAATTCAGTTGCCATTTTTGCGCAATCGCCGTGTTGAAGTCAGACAATGTCACTAACTAGTGACTGGTCTGAATCCGTTTGAGTCATCATCTCTATGGCAACCACTCTCGCCAGTCCAGTGTGAGCTTGTTGCAAGTCCACACCCCCAGCACTGAAAGTGGGCTCGGGAGAATCAGACACATTTTTTTTTTCATACTTTTTATTGAGGTATCTGATTGGTCTGTTTATAACCTGAACAACTTGCAATAAAGAAAAAATATCATGAAAAGAAAATAGGATTAGCAACGTGTTACTAAATGGTATCAGAGCAAGAATAATAAATTGACAAATACAACAATAGCTGTTTATTTCTTTATAGAAGTCCATTGGATTTCCATTGGAACGCCGGGGGGAGGGGTCACTTAGTCCAGTTCTCATGTACAGTTAGTCTGGAATTAAAATCTATTTGACATAGAGGAAGGGTAAGTCCTTTTCAGAAACTTTTGTTTTAATTTTCTCCCTATAAACATGACTATAAAATGGATTTCAATAGGATGTGGGGTCACATGCACATCGGGCAATTTCAAAAGAAACTTCTTGCCTCAGGCGGAGACTCTCGATGTAAGAGCAATGAGGAAAGGCCTCACTTACTGCTCCTGACAGAAAAATTGACATGGAAAGCCAACACTTACTGCCTTGCTCCTCCATAACTCGCCTTTCAGTCCTCCCTCCCCCTCCACGCCCTCGCTCTTTTGCTCTGATGGATGACCTTTCCAGTACATATGACTCATCTTCTGGGCTGACTGACTCGGAGATACTTTTTCTTAAGAGTGTCCGGGAGGTAAAGAGCTGCAGGTCAGGCAGACACTCACTTTTCTTCACGCCGCTTCAAGACTGCACCGCACATTGTTTTCAAAAACACTTAAACATTGTACTACAGCAAGCATAAGTTTATGTCTTCTGTCTAAAGATATATATCTACACATATCCTCAGTTTAAAGCAGAAGGCAGAAAAACCCTGTTTTCAGTAAAAGCATGAAAATGTCCTTCACCCAACAGAGCTAACGTCATTGAGCCTAAAGGAAATTCACCGTCCCAAAGACGTTCAGAACTCTGCATTCCTTCAGTTTAAGCAGCACTCCACTGGCTCTCTGTTCATTTTAAAATGTAGTTTAAAATTTCAGCTCTTTCTTTTAGAGCTCTAAAAGGTCAGTCTGCACGTTGCATCTCTGAGCTTCTTGGATTCCACTAACCTTTCGGTGCTCTAAGATCCTCAGGTTTTATTGGTTGTACCCTCTCACTTTTTTAAACCAAAGGGGATGGAGCGTTTCAAGCGATGGTTTCCAAACTCGGGAATGCCCTGTCACTGTCTTTATGCTCCACTGAGGCTCAGACTTTTAAAACACACATTTTATTTCAGCAGGCCTTAACCTAAGTGTGGGCTTTATGAATCATGATTTTGTCATGTATAGTTTTCATCTAAAGACCGACTCGGATGAAATTTTTTTCTTTTTTTTCTTTTTATGTTCTTGGGGCATTTTCTCATGATGCAGGATATAGAAAAAGAAACTGTGTTTCTGAGTTTTTATGTATGTAAATTATGGTGAATCAGGAGCAGGTGTAAAAATGGCGTTAGAAAAAGCTTGTAGGGGTGACGTAAAAACAACTATGGCGTGCCACAGGCTCCCTGCTTCGCTCCGTTCCGACGCATCGACTTGCAGAAAAAAAGATTCATTAACCTTTATTTTCCTTGTTTGAGCTGGTATCTGGCTCAAAACTGTACGGCTGGATAGCTTCAATATTCCTCTGCATTTTTGCTGCATTGGTAATGTTAGTTAGGGTTGTGGGGGGTTGTAAGCTAATGGGAGAGCATGTAAACAAAAGGATGAGGGAAAGGCTTACTCCACAGCAACAGTCACACCCACAACTAAGAGGAGAATTTCTAATAACTACTAGTGCTCTGCAAAAATTATGTCCTAGAAATCGACTCTGTTTTTTAAACCTGACTAAAAGCAGCATTATCACAATCAAAAGACCACTGGGAACGCTTTTACAATGGATAAAAAGATGATCAGAGTGGGACTTTAACGCGTTTAACTTTTTGATTTATCCTGTTTTTTTACAAATAATTTTGACTTGCATTATATAGGTCTTTTACTTGGAAAAATTGATGCTGTAAGATGCAGGAAACCTACGAGTCAAAACCCGACATGAATCCTCTGTTACATTCAACACACTGATGGTGTGACAGATGTGTTTTCTGCTCTACTTTTCTGAATACAATACAACTATCAAGTTCAAATGAATTGCTAAAGCAAGCATGAAATAAAACTGACTGTAAAGAGCTTGGAATCATGCTAATTGGTGCAAACCCTGATCCAAAATGTCACTGTAAAATGTGTTTTTGGTATAAATGGTCCATCTCAGTGTGACTGAATGTGATCACATTATTTTTAGCTGCTCTACTTCTAAAAAGAACATTGTTCTTTCTAGGTGCGTAATGTGAGAGACAGGTTGTAGTGAACACTTAGACAAAATGCATTAAAGAAGATGAGGCACGGGCATGTCATGAGGAGTTTCCCTTTTTTCAACCACCCCAAACCCTGCACACTGCACAAGGGGCCCGTTAGTGCTGTTCAAGAGATAAGTGCAGCCTGACTCTTAGAAATGAGGAAATTAGATAATCAGAGCCTAGTTTGTCTTAACTAAAGAAAGGTATTTTGTTCTCTTCAGGTAGGTAGAGTGCTCCTACCCCAGCTGGTGAAGTTTAAGTATATTACATTCTTGTTCACAAGTGAGGGAAGATTGGAGTGTAAAATCAACAGGCGCATTGGATCGACGACTGCTATTATGCAGTTGTTGTGCATATATAAGACATAAGTGTGTGCAACTTACAACTGCACCATGCTACATTCACACAGGACTCGGAAACACATGTTCAAAGTCTATGTAACCGCGTGTGTATTCGCGTTTCAGGCTTGCACGTTCAAAACTCTCGCATTCATGCGCCAAGTTTTTAAATCTGCTTTTAGATTACCTCCATTGAACATGTGTTGAAAGTTTAACTTTGACCAATCAGGGACTCAGATTTAGTAGGGACATTTTGGTAGCGTCAGTTTAAAACACAGCAATGCCAACCGGTGCAACAGTGGTTTGTTCCTGGCTGGAATTATATGACACCTATTCTTTCATATATCTGAATAGAGCTGTGAAAGAAAAAGCCTGGAGCAAGATTTGCGGGATTTGCCCCACTGCAACATTTCACATCAAGCCTCTTCCAAGTTCAACTTTTGATACTTGATGAAATTTTGCTATGTTTATCTCTGAAACATCCATCCATCCATCCATCCATCTTCCTCCACTTATCCGGGACCGGGTAGCGGGGGCAGCAGTCTAAGCAAGGATGCCCAGACTTCCCTCACCCCAACCACTTCCTCAAGCTCCTCTGGGGGGACCCTGAGACGTTCCCAGGCCAGCCGAGAGACGTAGTCTCTCCAGCGTGTCCTGGGTCTTCCCCGGGGCCTCCGCCCAGTGGGACATGCCCGAAACACCTCTCCAGGGAGGCGTCCAGGAGGCATCCGGACTAGATGCCCGAGCCACCTCAACTGGCTCCTTTCGATGTGGAGGAGAAGCGGTTCTACTCCGAGCTCTTCGCGGGTGACCGAGCTTCTCACCCTATCTCTAAGGGAGCGCCCAGCCACCCTGCGGAGGAAGCTCATTTCAGCCGCTTGTATTCGGAACCTCGTTCTTTCGGTCATGACCCATAGCTCATGACCGTAGGTGAGTACTGGAACGTAGATCGACCGGTAAATTGAGAGCTTTGCTTTTTGGCTCAGCTCTCTCTTCACCACGACGGACCGATAGAGCGACCGCATAACTACGGACGCCGCTCCGATCCGCCTGTCAATCTCACTCTCCGATCTTCCCTCACTCGTGAACAAGACCCCAAGGTATTTAAACTCCTCCACCTGGGGCAAGGACACTCCACCCACCGAGAGATGGCAAACTACCTTTCTCCGGTCAAGGACCATGGCCTCAGATTTAGCGGTGCTGACCCTTATCCCACGCTGGAGGTCCCGGTTCGATGAAGCCAGCAGGACAACATCATCTGTAAAGGTGATTAGCTCGTCAGCCTGTTGGAATCCCTGAGCCTCGGCCTTAAGATCTGTACGTTTGGACCATATTTTCTTCTTCTCCTCGCTTTCAGATCTATGCATGTCATCGAAACGATGACTTCCGGTTCCGGGTTACGGGCAGGACGCGTGGTTGCGGCTCTCTGTGGATACAACTATCTTTAAATTACTTGAAAAGTTGATTTTCTCCAAAAAGAGAGCTGACCATGCCCCCTAAGAAAACCCAGTAATATGACGACCTCAAAAAAGCTCTTGATAGCATTCAAGAAACGCTTAAATCTTTTATGGATCAGGTGTCGGCTAAGCTAACGCCACTCATGGAGATGATGGAAGAGTTCCGAAGATTTCGGGCTCAAAACGAGCAACGAGAAAACCGGGTAGACATTCTGGAGAAAAGACTGGACGATGTGGAACAGCAAGTAAGGATGAACAATGTCATTCTCACTGGATTACCAATCAAACCTGGAGCGAAGCTAACTCCAGGAGCAAGCACTGCTAATGCTAATGCTAGTGCTAGCGTAGCTAGCAGTGCTAATACGGAGCGCGGTGTAGAGTCTCTGGATCAGCAAATACATTCATTTCTGACATCTAAAGGGATTTCCCTGGATCTCAATACCATCGAGACCTGCCGCCTGCTCCCCAGGAGAAAGGAGACGGATAAACCAGCGATCCTCATCAGGTTTGTGAATCACAAACACAATTTAGTGTTTAGTGATTTACGTCAAACCACTCGGTCCACCGGACCGGTCCAAGGTTCTGGTTGTGAACACCATGAGGGACTTTGAGAAGTGCTTGTTTACAGTTGTCTGAATCACATGGAGTAATAAACCAAAGAACCAAATAATTTCAAGAAATATGACACCTGTATTCATCACTTTCTCCATCGTCTGACGTTGCCTGAATCAACAGCAGAGATTTATGACCTGCAGACAACTTGACCTTAACTTTCACCGAGCTGATATCAGCTGAAGAAGGATATGGACCTGAATCTAATGTCTGCAGACATAACATGGAAGAGACTAGAAACTGTGTTGAACCCATAAGGACAGCTGTTTTTTCAGCAGAAGAAGATATGCCAACCTTGGATAATCGACGGATTATGGACCCCTTTTATTTTATTTTTTTTCCCTTACAGCATTACCTTATTAAATATTAAAAAAAAAAAAAAGATGGAAAAAAAGTAAAATAAATGATTAATCACTTATTGAAAATGGTTACATTGATCGATGTTTAATGATATTACTTCACTTGCTCCAAAAATTGATAAATTGATTCAAAAATCTTTTCTAATGTAGCATAATTTTGTACGTTTTTAACTTTTGATACTTGATGAAAGTTTACTATGAAAATCTCTGAAACTGTGTTGTCTATTTTACTGATATAGTATTAAGCTCTAATCATATGATGAGTAACATATATTTTAGATAACTGATCTGCATTTGCCATGTTGATTTCTAAAAGTTATTTTTTATTTTTAACATAATAATTAAGTAATTCATCTTTTTCATGAGCCTTATTGATACCTTATGATTTTTAATTCTGTCTGATAAAAAACTGGGAACCGGATATTGATAAATCATGTATTAAAATGGTTATAGTAAAACGGGGTGGAATTATATAAGTTCGCTTCCTTCCACTCCCTTTCAAGCAATATTTATTAATATGTCTAATTATCCCAAGTTTGATTAGTTACTGTATGAATGTATAACTGAAGATTATATTGCTTTTGTGTATTGTTTCTACTTGATTACTTGAAATAAACCATTTAAAATCAAATCAAATCAAATCAAATCTGCAAAAAGCAGAGAGGAAATCCTGTGCTCCCCAAACCAGATCCCTTCCGGCCCCTGGCTGCGCCTAGAAATTCTGTCCATAAAAACTATGAACAGAACCGGTGATAAAGGGCAGCCCTGCCGGAGTCCAACGTGGACCGGGAACAGGTCTGACTTACTGCCGGCTATGCGAACCAAGCTCCTACTCCGGTCATACAGAGACCGGACAGCCCTCAGTAAGGCTCCCCGGACCCCATACTCCCAGAGCACCCCCCACAGGATGCCACGGGGGACGCGGTCAAACGCCTTCTCCAAATACACAAAACACATATGGACTGGATGAGCGAACTCCCACAATCCCTCCAGCACCCTAGATAGGGTGTAGAGCTGGTCCACTGTTCCACGACCAGGACGGAAACCGCACTGTTGTTCCTGAATCCGAGGTTCGACTATCGGACGGACTCTCCTCTCCAGTACCCTGGCATAGACTTTCCCAGGGAGGCTGAGGAGTGTAATTCCCCTATGGTTGGAACACACCCTCCGGTCCCCCTTCTTAAAGAGTGGAACCACCACCCCTGTCTGCCAGTCCAGTGGTACGGTTCCCGACCGCCACGCAATGCTGCAGAGACGTGTCAGCCAAGACACATCTCTGAAAAAGTGTTGTGTATTTTACTGATATAGTATTATTTTTAATCATATGAATGACTTAAAATAACACAATCTGCATACATTTTAGATAACTGATCTGCATTTGCCATGTTGATTTCTATTTTTCTACATAATAATTAAGTAATTCATCTTTGTCATGTGCTTTATTGATACTTTATTGATACTTTATGATACTTAATTCGGTCTGATAAAAGCTAGGAACCGGATATTGATATATCATATAATAAAATGGTTACAGTATAACGGGGTGGGATTATATAAGTTTGCTTCCTTCCACTCCCTTTCAAGCAATATTTATTAATATGTCTAAATATTCTAAGTTTGATTAGTTACTGTATGAATGCATAACTGATGATTATATTGCTTTTGTGTATTGTTTCTACTTGATTGCTTGAAATAAACCATTTCAAATCAAATCAAATCAAAAGTTTAAGTACCGGTACAGGCATTAGTATTGGGTAGCAACACTACAGTGTGAACACCTTAAGGTAAAAGTGGAGTCAAGAATGCATGTTTAGCTCGTTCTTGAACACACCACACGTACCTGGTGTGTACTTAGCATTAGATACTTTAAGATAACATTGAAGCACCCATATCTGATAACTATATCACAGAAGATGCTCTGCATCCTGGACAAACACCCGGAGGACAGATAAGTTTGTAGACTTTAAAAAATGAAGCCCGTTGACAGTTCCAGACAACCTATCAATCACTGTGCTAAAAAGTTTATCGGAAAACTGTTTCTGCTGCTCATCAAGAACAAAACACACTAAATAAAATTTAACGATGACATTTAAGGAAAATGGCCAGAACTTTAAAGGCCATTTTTTAAAGACGCATCTTCGAATTGTCAACATATGAAACGACAAAAAAATCATATGCATTAACATGTGTTGGCTCTCTTTGTGTCTTGATGAAGCCTGTTGGCGCCAAAGTGCAGCCAAGGCCAGGCGGCGCAACAGTCAGACGGCTAACTCTCTCTTAGGACGAACTCACGGGCCTTCACGGCACTCATATTCCACTTAGAAGAAAAGATTGTTTATCATTGCTGGAGGGAGGACAAATGCAACATGAGGAAACCTTGAGCTTTCTTCGTCTCTCCCGCCTCCTCATTTTGCCCGTGAAACACTTTCCAGGTATTCAAGGTTGTTCATTTTGTCCAAGCTCTTCCAGTTAAAGGAGTATTGATGAGAAATCACAGCCAAAATGCTTTTATTGACATATATAGGAAGTAAAAAGCACCTGTAACACAAGAAACATTTTGTTTCTCTGTGAAATCATATTAAAAAATCAAAATGTTCACAAAGAGTAAAAGTTCAAGCATCATCAAGATTTTATCTTTCTATCATATTTTAATGGATAGTTCCAGCAGCTCATTGTTGTTTTCTAATTTCAGTCAAACTTAATAAAAACCAGCTCCACAACAAATTCAAACCAACCAGTTGAACTTCAAAGGCCAGATACGCTATAGTCGAAGCTTTAAAGGCTGAAACTGCATGATAAGAAATACTTACACCACCCTTTTGTTACTCATTGTTTTCCATTTTTTGTAATTAATTTAAAGGTTTGTAATTTCCTGTTATATGAGAAAAAATGTAAAAAATAAGTGAAATTGTTAAGTACAGCATAATAGGGTGGGATTATGTAAGTTTGCATCCTGCGTCTCCTTTTCAAGCAGTTAGTTTAACATTTATTGTAAAACCTCCCATTAATGGATTTATTGTGCCATACCCTGTATGTTTAAAGTGGAAATATGAATATTTTTGATTTACAGTAACTATAATGGCATTATTTACATGTGTAAGTGGATGTATGTATTATATAAGGAGCCTTTTTACTTTTCATTTGTTATTTTCCCCTAAAACCATGACTAATCATCTCACATTTGATATATCTCTGCATAGATTTACATCTCTTCTGTTTGTCTTCTATAGATATTTTTAATTCCTTGAAACAAATCAATTTCAATTATAAGTTTGATCCCTATAAGATATTTAAGTTGAAATGAACAGGCCTCACCTGAATGTGAGTCGCTTCCAATTCACCCTTCCTGCCCAACTGAGAACAATTTGTGCTGAAAATCTAGGGGACTTGGTTTGATGAGACAAGAAGGCCTCCTCAAAAATATCAAACACAGTTATTTGGTTTGGGTTGTTTGTACACTGGACTCTCAAAGGTGGACTCTCAAACTGCCTGTAAAGTTTATGCAGGTTGAACAGCTGTTTGTTAGGGGGTGGTATGTGGTACTGACACAAGCACTGTAAAAAAAATAACAGAGTACTTCCGTTCAGCCAAGGGACTAAATTCCTGTCAGCCATTTTGGGCTTTGTTTTGGGATAGATTCTGTTTCACGCTCTCCTACTGGCTTAGCAGCAAGAATGCTAAGCCTGATGCCCTTTCGTGTCAGCACCAGAGTGAGGAGGAGGTCGGGGATATTGGAGAAGAGACCACCATCATGCCTCGCAGTATGGGGCTCGGGACAACTCGCTGGGCTCTGTAACATAAGATCAAAGCTTCTGTACCTGACATTTCTGCTATTCCGGCTTATTGTCCTTCTGGTCGTTTGTATGTTGCTACAAGTCTTTGCACCCAAGTCCTGAAGTTGGGGCACTCCTATCGATTAGTATGCCATCCTGGAGTAACTCGGACTGCATTCTTAGTTACTCAGCGCTTTTGGTTGCCCATTATGTCCTTTGACATAAGCTTTTGTAACCACCTGGCCTGTTTTTGCTAGTTTTACGGTCCCCAGAACCCCTCAAGCCGCACTTTTACAGCCTCTGGCTTCCAGATATTGGTCCTATATTGCTATGGACTTCATCACCAGACTTCCACGATCCAGAGGTAAAACGCTTATTTTGACAGATTGGTGCATGCAGTACATTTGCCGAAGCTTCCGTCTGCCAAAGGAATAGCTGAAGTTGTCTCTCAACATGTGTTTCGTCTACATGGCCATTACCTCTTACCAGGGACTCCGCTTTGTGGCAGTCTTCTGGAAGGAGTTCTGCGAACTGCTAGAGTTAAAAGTCAGTCTGAGCTCAAGGTTCAATTCTCAGACTGATGGCCGGGTAAAGCGACCAAGATTTGGAGACAGCTCTGCTAGCCATGTGCTCCAAGAACCCCATTACATGGTCTTCACAGCTCTCATGGGCAGAGTACTCCCATAACACACAGTTCTATTCTTTTATTCTTATTGATGCGTTTACTTTTTTCCATAATGTCAGATGTGCAGGTTGAGGACATAGTGTTTTTGAAAGAGTTTTTTTTTTTTTTTATGTCAAAGTCTTTGTTTTGGTTTTGAATTTTGAAATGTATCTAAAAAGCACTTCATGTTATAAAATGTTAAAATGATGCTTTACAAAAAATTATATATATTTTGCTTTATTAACCCAAGGTCTCACTTCGGTTCCAAATTCCCTCACTACTCAGTACTTATATGGTCATATAAGGTGTTGTCCATTTCTTTCGGGTTGTCCGAATCTACAATTGTAAAATCCAGTGTCCTAGATGCTTCCCAAAAGTCTTTCCAAAAATGCTCACTCGATTATAAAATATAGATCATAATGCGTTTACACGATTTGTTTGAAAAAGTGCGTAAATTTATTTTTTATAAACCATTCAAATTTTGATAATCAGAACACAGTAGATTCATAATTGGTTCTTGTAAAATGTTTGCATATTTATATTTTTAGTTGATGACTAGATGATGTCATATTTGGGGCGGCTGTGGTGCAGCGGTAGGGCAGTCGACTCATGATCGTAAGATTGCAGGTTCGATTCCCGCCTTGCACGCCCATGTGTTGAAGTGTCCTTGAGCAAGACACTGAACCCCACCTTGCCTCTGGTGGGAAGTTGGCGCCAGTGTTCGGCAGCGGAGCCGCCAGCCAGTGTGTGAATGCACGTGTGAATGTGTTTGTGCATGGGTGAATGGGACTGTGACTGTAAAGCGCCTTGGGCCTTCGTAAGAAGGTAGAAAGCGCTATATAAGTATACGCCATTTACCATTACCATTTACCATATTTGGCGTTTAAAGGAAAAGAAGTATTGAACATGCGTCCAAATCGTATTAAAATCCAGGGGACTAGATAGTCCCACGCGATATAATAATTTAGGGAATAAGACGGGTATTTGGACATAGTTTCAGGGTCTTTTGGTCAAATTGGACTTTTAATAGAAGTATCCTCAAACTTTGTTGTTCCTTAGTTTGAGTTACATTCTGGGAGAAACACAAAACTGATACAGATCAAAAGTCATCCACACTTTAATATACGCTTCAGATAGAAAGTACATTCATCTAAATGGATCAATACTAAGATCTGAGACAAACATGCCAAAACAAGAAGATTGTCATGTCAGATAGCACAACTTTTGAGTCGTTTTATCCTTAATTTTAACGGATAAAATCCTATTTTCTCCTGCCGCAGGCTAAAAAAGCATCTGATGTGGTGCTTTAGATTTCTCAGAGCAAATATGTGACAGATCAGTTAAAAAAAAGAAGTCATGGGGAAAAGGGTCCTTTTTTACCTTCAGAACCCCCCCAGCGCCTGCAGGATGCCTTTCACTGTTGTTACCACATCAGTTTGCCGAGGAACCGCCGCTGACCTAAACAGCAACAAAGTGCATGCCTCCCTGGTATCAATGCAGCCCTGGGACACTGCGTCCTGATAGGTAAATCTACGATAAGGGAATTTCCACATCTAGACATTATTCTTGGTCAGTGAGGCATCTTATCCTGGGGCTTCTCATCACAATTCAGGCAGAAGAAACAGATCTTGTAAAGTGATGCGTTTGCAGAGTCAACAATATATCCTTAAATACAGCAATCCTGGAGAATTGGTTGGTTAGAAGTAAAAGTTTGTTGTTTTCTGCATTTCTGGGTAACCACTGCATTAAATACAGTACTCATGCAGAGGACTGTTCCTCACATTTGGAAATCCCACCAAGGGCAAAAAGAAGCAGTGTATAAGAGTACTGCCTATTCACAACGGATGCAATTCATGCGCCAATGTTAAGTCAGTGTAGAGACACGATCTGAGTTCCTGCGGCTCGATATAGGTGTCGGGTGTGGCAAGGTTGAACACACAAATAGAACAAAACATTTCACTTCCTCAATCAATCCGTCCAGACTCATTTGCAGGGGAATATGAAGAACACCATACGGGGCATGTAGGTGGCCAACACGACATATCAAGATTGTAGAACACTTGGTGGTCCTACAGAGCAAACATGTGGATGGACATTTGTTCAACAAACATGCTGCAGGCAACAGGTCCCAGCAAACACACAACACGCAAGTCAAAGTAAGTGGGAAAAATCAGAGTGTGTGTGTCCTACGATCACTAATGTATCACCTGCACACCCCGAGCATGCAAAATGTGTGCAGGGTCAATAGGAGGCCAGTGCACTCATCTCACTAAAGTGAGAAAGTGTCACGTAAGGACACCGTGCAACAGCATCATCTGTTCATCATAAATGTGTGTAACTTACATTATCTTTACAAATACTTCACAATGCTTTTACCACACACACAACAATTGTATGCTCAATTTTTGTAATCTCCCTTAAGGTGGCCGCACGGAACACAAGGTGTGGCTGCACCTGTCTTTGACCCTCCACAGGCCCAGACAGCCCAAAAATAAGAAAAATAAGTCCAAGAGCGTAAGTGACAGAAAGCAAAGCAAAGATAAATGGCAGGCTCCAGCATAGAAATGACCAGTCATCAAAAACAAAAAAATGCTTTTGAAGCTTTTTGACAAACACACAGAAAAAAATCAGGAACAGGATCAGAAGAAAAGCGGCACATTGCTGGCAGCCTTGACACAGAATTATACAGGTGAGGAACATTTAACCCTTAGGAGGTAATGGAAGCTTCAGAGGGTCCCCATCATATCATTAATGCTTTTCTTAAGCCTTTCAGAGTCAACTATATCCATGTGTATGATAATATATTACCTTAGGCACACTAAAGAGTGATTTTATAAATGAAATATTAGTTATTTTCTCAGCTATTTTTGCTACCCGGAAGTAAGACGACTCGACCTTTGAGGGACCGCCTTTCACTCCTGAAATGGGTGCCGCCCATTTCATGACAATGACCTAGAGCAGGGGTTGGCAACCCATGGCTCCGGAGCCACATGTGGCTCTTTTATCCTTCTGTTGTGGCTCCCTGTGACTTTGGAAAATAATTAGTATTTTATAAAAATTCAATTTTATTTTAGTTTGTTCATTTTTCATGGCATTTCAAAGGCGCTGCTGGCTCCATACGAAGCGCGTGCCACGTAAAAAACAGCTTCCATAATGAATGAGCTCGTATTTATCTGGGGAGAACTGCAGAGCTGATAGCAGGAGGAGACATGCGGGGCTGCTTCAATAAATACTCCGAGTCCGGGAGCGGTTTTCTGCCGGGAACTTGATGTGCCGCGGGGCAGAGAGCAACTCTCTGATGACAGAGAGTTTGCGCTTCGTGATTTTAAACACGCATGTGGAGTGATGTATGTTTCTTCAAGGACATGAGTATAGATCGCGGGACAGAGAAGATTAAAAAAAAAAAGTACTTCTCAAAAATCCACCAGCCAATCAAAATCCTCACCAAAAAGTACAGGACTTGATTGACATGCAGAATGGCCAATCGGACATCATCTGACACATACGTCACTGCAGACGTGAGTTTAAATGCACTCAGCGCAAACTCTCTGTCATCAGAATGTCTTTTTCTGCCCCGCGGCACATCATGTCCCCGGTAGAAGACCAGTAACCGGAGTTTATTGAAGCCGCCCCGCGTGTCTCCTCCTGCTATCAGCTCTGCAGTTCTCGCCCGATAATTTCGAGCTCATCAAGGAAGCTGCGAGGCACGCGCTTCGTACGGAGCGAGCAGCGCCAAATGCCTCATAATATGCCACGCTCCCCGCATTGCACCGTTTACAGCAGAGCATGAATACGATGGTTGCTGCTGTCTGTCTTTGTAACAAAACACTTCACTGTTAATACAAAAGTATCTTTATGTAAACTCACAGTGTAGTTTTTAATAATAAGTACATAAACAATCTTCTTTCGCTTTCGGCTTTTCCCATCAGGGGTCGCCACAGCGAACGAGTCGCATGGTAAACTTGGCAATGTTTTACGCCGGATGCCCTTCCTGACGCAACCCTCTCAAGTAGCCGGGCTTGGGACCGGCACAGAGGTGGAGAAGGAAACAGGGAGCAGCCCGGATTCAAACCCTGGCTTCACGGACAGAAGGCGCCGCAAACCAGCACGAGCTAAACCGGCTCCCAATCAGTACATAAACAATAATGTTCAAATAAACATGTAACTAATAAACGTGACGATGAAAAGAAAGAAGTACTTTTTTTTTTAAAAATGTTTTCTGGCCCGCGATTTACACTCATGTCCTTGAAGATCGATCGCGATCGACGTAATGAGGACCCTTGATATAATATATACATGCATCATATATATAATGATGTCAAAACGGGTTGTGCCTCCGGGTGCTTTTTTTTTTTCATTAGGGGCGGTCCCAAATGGCTCTTTGAGTAAAAAAGGTTGCTGACCCCTAACCTAGAGCTAGCCTTGGCAGCCACAAACAGCATCTGAACTTTTGCAAAGATGCATATATCCCTTGTTCAATCTTAGATGACCCCACCCTTACCTTGACGTGTTCTCCCTACCATGACAAAGGTGGATAAAGGTGGAGAGGATTTCATGTAATCCATGGACACCAGTGAAGATCACAAATCATTGAAGAAAAAAGGTTCAGAGCTCTGTCTACTGGGTCTAGATGACCCAACTCCCAACGGTAAAGTGCCTAGGATAGCACAAGGGTTACGCTAGCTCCACAGGGAAAAGTGTCACACACCCACTTTCTACGTCACAATGTGAGGATGCACTCATTTTTGTAGGTTGGGAGGGTTCTGGTGCTCAGAGAGCAGGGTTTAAGAGGAATAATCAGTAATGTGTGAATGGATCAAAATACAGCTTTGGGGGTGTTTTTTTTTATGAGGAAGGAACATTATAATACTCTAAAAAAGGTATAAAAGTAAATTTTGCATGATATGGGCTCTTTTTTGGCAGGCTATGATCGTGATGATAGTAGGGTGTATTTCGGCAATAATTGATACGATAGGAATACTAATACGCCTCCCACGGTACGATACATATATCGCGATATTGTACTGTAACATTTTTTTTTTTTTTTTTTTATGAGTATGACTTTGAAAAAAAAAAACTCTACCTGAATATTAATACGCCTTTCATTTTAATAAAATGGTAACATTTATTTTATTTAATGATCACAATGTTAAGCACTAACACTGTATCTCATATACAAGTTGCTTTTACCTCATAGTGCTTTTATTTTGGTAACTTCAAATATATTTCTTCTTAAAGGGAACAGTCAACACTGTCTGATTTCCGTAACAATACATTTTTCAGTATAAGGAAAAATAAATATATAGAATGAATGTGCCTTCACCAACAAGGTTCTAAAAGTATGATTGAGTTAATAAAGGGCTGTTTATGTTCTAACTTTTAATCGATTCAGGAGCCTGAACAGTGATTCAAAATTAAAGGGGAAAAAAAACAAAAAATAATTCTTTCAAAGTGTGATGAGGCAGCATGATAGGGTGAGAGAGATTGTTTTAATGTGGGCAAGATACTTTATTTACATGACAGTCTCCACTGCAGCGTTGCAGCTCAGTTTTCTCACACGCGGATGTAAACACGGATTTTACCGCTCATCGCCACGGCGTTGGCCTTTTTTCAGAGCGTTGTACACGTCACTCTGATCCATCAGGTCACTGAACTCGAATATATCGCTGTGAGGTTTGGCAGAACTTTGGCCCGCTTTGCCGACAGTATCTTGGCTGGAGCTCCGTGCATTAGCCGCTGCACTGTTTCACTGCTTCACTTGTTCTTATCTGAACCCGCTACAAAGCACAGCAATCCGTGTTTTTATATCATACTGGAAGCAACATTGCACAGGATTTTGGCTCAGTACCCATCCCAAGTAAAAACTAAGTAGTGCTTGTCTCATAACAACAAGCTGGTTCTGGATGAGATCCTGTTGTTTTGTGCTGTGTAGAGCTGCTCAAAGAGGCTCAGTGTGCTCTGCTGCCAACTAGCGGTCGGTGGTTTACAAGGAAAACAAGAGTCAGACGCTGAAGGACACCCATAAATTAAATAAATATCATCCTGACAGCATTTTAAATCCATAAAAATATTGCCATATGAAATATATAATTGATTTTCCCCAACACCCCTGATGATCAGTCTTCATCGTTGGAATTCATAACCACATTTGTTTGGAACTAATAATCAATTATAATTATGCAACAATTAACAATATTGGGAAAAGGTAATATGTTCATTTTTAAAATGCCCTCAAGTCAAACTATTATAGTAGGTATTTGAAGACCAGAATAACTTTAAAGACTGAATGTGCGATGAGCTCAATCAACCTACAAAAACGAATAAAATCTCTGAAGGACAAGAACATTTATAAAGAACACTATGCAGGGCAGTGGTAATGAGGAGTGATGCTATAAGATTAGAATAATCATGCTCAACCGCACCTAAAGCCTCAGAAATGATCATAGCATAACTTCATCACTCCTGAATCACTATATGTCTGTGTCCCTTTTTTCAGAGAGAGGAAATGCATCACTCTGATGACATAAAACTGTCACACGTGCTCAAAAACGAATAAAACTGTGGCTTCTATTTAACATTTTAACCTGTTTAACACCTGTAGAATGATGGCTGTTCTCAAAGCTTGTTTAAGTGGATGATCCCTAATCTAACTGCACTTAGCTGGTTCTGACCGTGTGGAATTTAGTTTTCGCTTTTTCAAATGTGAAAGCAATTTTTTCAGATTACCGCTTTGAAATGTTAGACTCATCACAAAGCTTGCAGAGTGGGAAAAAGTGGAAGTGAGTCACACAAAGTGCCATTACATTGTTCACATTTTACAGAGCTGCTTTGGTGAACTTTATTTAGACGGCTCTAGTTAGTGTACGACAGCTTTCCCCCTTCCAAATCTGATATCGGGATTAAAAGGTGTGAATGCTGTAAACAAAAAATAAAATACAAAAGATACATCCTAGAAGAGGTCAGATTTTTTTTTTTTTAACACAGAATAGTGCAAAATAACAGATTTATATTGTGAGAAATCTTATCTTATCATATATTGTATTCTGCCATGCTCCTGTTTTTCATCCCCCTCCTGGGTAATCTCCAAGGAGGACAACAGCACAGATTTGCTACTGATGGTGGCATTCAACATTGAGACGGACACCTACATGGTCTCGCAGGAATCTAAAGGTGGTTATTTTGCCGGAAATTATCTGAGTTTGTTTTTGTCATCTGCTTCTGAGAAGCTTCTCTTTTCATTCTGCCCTCCAGGCAAGCGACATTTCTTGTAGGATTGGACAGTGAGGTTTCTGCATCACCTTCACTTTATTTGACAAATACAAAGACCAGCTCAGAATGCTTCGAACGTGCATATACTGTGCACATGTTGAACAAAACTTGCAATGGTTGACAAGAAGAAAAAAAACAGATTCTTATTCTAAAACTCCAATTTACTGATTCCTTTGTTTCTAGGTGATGCTAGAAGAGTGATAGGAACTTCTTTAAAGTAGTACATTGCAAAAAAAATCCTAATCCTGAATTTACACGGGAGCTCATCTCACAACCGTCAGTTAGTTTACACTAGCCACGTTTACATGGGCAAAATATCTTGATCGGATCAATGGTCGGGTTAAAATTCACCCGTGCACATGGGCACAGAAAACCTTTTTCCGATTAGAACAAACGTTCCCATGGGTCACAGTTTCGTTCGGAATAAATCATTTGGGCATGCGCAGTAGTGTAAAAACTCCCGGAAGGAAGTGTCCCGTTGTAAACAAACCTTTGCTGTCACATACATTTATGCAGCAGCTCGGTAATATACGAGACGATCTTCCAAACTTGCTTTTATTAATGTTATGAATATTATGAAGTGCCTATTCGCTCATCGTTTTATATTTAATCCGTGTGGTCGGTGCTTTTTTGTGCAGGGGGAGCTTGAAGCCAGGGTTAGGAGAGGCTATAAACACGGGCTAACAACATTAGCTTGGCTGCATGTAAATGTTTGGGAATAAGCCTTTATTCAGCCTTTATTTTGTCGGGACACAACTGGAAACACAAATCCACGTGATTGTTTGGACAGTTTCTAAGGACTGAGCCACATTTCTCCTTTGAAGCTCACACACCGGTTCTCCTGAGTCCTGCAGCCGCTAACCCAGAGCGGCGGGTCGGCTCGCAGTCCGCATTCTCACACATAACAACACAACAAAACGCACACGTAACAAAGCCCCCCCCCCCCCCCCCCCCCCCCCCCAAACACATTAATAAATCCGCCTGCTCTGCTCAGAGAGGTTCACTCGGTCTACTGGCACCAGAGCCCGAACGCAGAGCTCGGGTGCCGGGTCCAGACCTCACTGGGCACGAAGCGCTCCTCCCTGGCAGCCCCTTCATGAGGGGTGAAAGAGAGGCAGAGAGCCAGCGGGGCGAGAGCGGAGCGGTGCTTTTCAGGGGGCCGCCGCAGAACAGCTGATTGGTCCCGTATGAGCTCCAAAGCTTTCTCTCAGCGAAACACCGTCTATGAATGACGTAAACCAGAGCAGAAGTGACACACGATCGGAATGAACCATTTACATGAACAACGATCAGATAAAGGATCGGTATAACCCACCTATCTCGATCGGAAAGAAAGTTTGATCCGAACGAGTCTGACCGGGGCAGAGTATTCCGAACGGTGCGTTTACATGACACATTTTCTTTCCGATCAGGCATTCTTTCCGATTACTTTTGCCCATGTAAACGCTGCTATTGTCTTCTGGGGTCTCCCGTCCGTCCCCCCCTCCACTAGCTCCGCCACCACCATGTCAAGTGGTTCATCCGGCTCTCTTCACTCATCTTAAGTAAAGAGGCCCCACGCCCTCTCCTTCCTCACTGAGTCATTGTAAAATGCATGTTTAGTACTGTTACTACTGTTACTGTCGCCATCCATGGCGAAGCTGATGCCGCTGTTAATGTCGCATGGGCACGTCACTTTAAATATAACATTTTATAACGTTTTGGTTTTTTTTATTAAGTACAATGGAAGTTTTTATTTTCAAGCATTTTATAAAGTATGAATTTCTTCATTTAAAGTTTGTGAGTTTATGAATGATAATATCATTGTTCAAGGACCACATAGCTTTTATTAAAAAAAACATTAAAAATATTTTAATTTTGAAATATTGGTTTCCCATCTTTTCTTCACATCAGTGCAATCAGCTTTTTCTTCAGACGGGCTGGAGTATCTAATGATTACCCATCATAGCAATGTGCGCTTGTGTGTGTGCGAGGGAGATCAGGTTTAGAAATCACCCACCGACCTGAAGCCCAAGGTGACCTCATTACCAACATTTGTTCCGCTTGTCGCTGTAAATCACACGCTGTGTCCATCAAGATCCAGAAAATGCTACACAGCATCGGTAGCCGGTAACCCTTCCATCCCTGAAGCAGACAAGCACAAAGCTGATGCCTCCTGATCTGTGACCCAGGAGAAACTCAGCACCAGCACGTCTACCGTGCGTTTAGAAGAGGACTACAGAGAAATGCTACCGACCTGGTGGTTGACCTCATTAATAGGTTTGATCCCAGGGCGTTAGAGAGAAGTTTATGTAGGGTGTCGGCACTTCCTCTATGACCTGCGGCCCTCTAAAATGTCTGCTGGACTGAATATCAATGTGACCTGTGGAACCACTGGAAACTGGTTTATAACTGTAACAGGAGGCTGTGGAAGTGCTGTCAAAGGCATCAGCATTACTCCAACCTCAACCAGGACGACACTTAAGATGGATAAGTGCAGCGTTAAATTTGTCCCCTTATCCATTTAAACTCAGTCCAACTTTATTTAAAGAGCACCGAATGTAGCTGAAACCAAGTGCCTTACAGCAAATAAAAAGGATTATGCAACAAGAAGTCACTACTATTTTGCTAACTCCTTGGAAACCAAGGACACTTTAAAAAAACAGCAAGACCATAAAGGTGCAAACTATCAGCATTAAGACAGTTTACTAACCACAATGCACAGAAAACTTCTTTCTTTTAATGATCCCTTTACAAGTCATTCTACTAGCGTGACAGTTAAGTCTTTAAAAAAGGGTTTTTAGCTCCAGTCTTGACATTCTTTAAGCTATCATACCTCTTCAATCATTATTTTGAGGCAGAGAAAAGCAGCTTTGCGCTGATAAGCAACACTTGGCAGTACTTGAGTGTTTACACAATTAATGTGAGCTCACTGATATGGGCTGCATGGTGGCGCAGTGGTTAGCACTCGTGCCTCATGTCAAGAAAACCCCCAGTTCAAGTCCTGGGTGGGGGACCTGAAACAAAACAACAATGGGGGACCTTTCTGTGTGGAGTTAGCATGTTCTTCCCGGGCATGCCTTGGTTCTCTCCGGGGTCTCCGGCCTCCTCCCACAATCCACCTCTCTCCTCGACAGAATCCACTGATTTACATTGACGGTTAAACAATTTGTAAAGTTTTGAATATCAGTGCAAGATTGCTTTTCTCCGCTTCAGAATCTGTTCGAGCCACATTAAGGCTAATAGTTTTGATTTAGTATTACAGCAATAATGGTTGAAAGTATTTTTATGAAGGCGTTTAAGATTACATTTGTTTGAAAAACTAAACAAAGCCGTCTTCCTTTAAAGTTTCATTGTGGTTAAACATTTCCTAAATCCAGTCTGAGTGAACCTAACTGCTGAATTCTACGTAAAGAAAGACTGTGCTTCTTCACAGCAGCTCTGCTGCTGGGTTGGATCAAAGGTAACACAAAATGAAACAAAACAGGTGAGCCGGAGAGGCTGCAAAGTGAAGAGTTTCAAACCTTTCATTACGTCGGGTCAATCTATACAAAATGAGCTGAATCTCAAGCAGAATCATGATTCTGTTCAATATTCACGGCTAGAAACAAGGCAGCGGCCCATTAAAGCTGGCTTCAAACGAAGCTGCTTATCTTTTTAATTAGGCTGCAGGTTGAGAGTGAGCGATATTGCTCTCTGAGCTGATGTATATGTAACGTGGAGCAGAATCGATTGTGAGGAGAGGACGGCGAGGAGACCCATTCAAGGTTCCAGCGCCGTGAACTGTTCAATACCGGAGCTAATAAATAATATCAAAGGCAAAACCTGGCTAAAGGTGGATGAGATGAAATCTCTTTATAATGCAAAACTTGTAGGGAGAGGAGCAGACGGTGAGGGAGGGGGTGGCAGATATTTCTTTTTGCGGCCAGCCAGGGCAACAGGATATTGCAGGAGAGTGCAGCTAAAGAAACAAATAACCTGTCTTTCATCAATAGCAGATTAAAACACTGACAGAAACAGGGGGGGAAAAAAAGCACATATAATTATATTCTCAGGTGTTGGATTGTTGTGTTTCTTTCTGATTGCTTTGACACCGCTAATGTGTTTTTCTGTGAATTACTCCCAACGGCAGACACACACCCAGCAGTACCACCCCTTCCAACTCGCCAGGTTATCTGGGTCTAATAGGCAATACAAGAAGCTATTTACACTTCAAGGTGCTAATGCAACACTATCCTCAATCTCGGAGCAGTCAAAGTGATTTTCTCACCTGCATGTTGACAATTAGAATTAGAAAGTGTGTTTAGACAGTAACATTCCCAACATCAAACATGCACCCTGCACACCTCCCTCCCCAAACTTGACTCAAGTTAGCACCCTGACCTTCCGCGGTCTATTACACTGTTGACTTTACAGCTAGAAGGAGTTTGTCAGAAAAGTAATTTAAGAGATGCAAATGAGTCTGACGAGTTCAGTGGAGCAAAAGTTTGTCCACCCTTTCATAATAGTAATCAGTTTTAGCATAAATATTCCAATAACTTCAAAGCTCATGTGTACCGCCATAAATCAGAGCCGTACAGAGAAGCTTGTTTAGTGTCAACTAGATAAAGCTGCTGAATATTTGCTCTTGTGTTAACATGGTGGAGCATTCATGGATTATTGTACATCTTAAAGAAACTCAAATACAACAGTTTCATGCGTGGGATCAAAAACGTAACCTTCAAATGGTAAAATGGTAAATGGCGTATACTTATATAGTGCTTTGCTACCTTTTAGACGGCCCAAAGCTCTTTACGGTAACTTCTAATTCACCCAAGCACATTGACGAGCGTAACACTGTTGAACTATAACGGCTTTAGAAGTTATGAAACAAAGTAATCTAACTAATTACCTTTATCTGATCTACAGCGGCGTTATAGTTACTGAGTATGAATCGTGGCCCGTTACTTCACAGTTTATTGATGTGGTTTAATCAGTCGTGAGCACTCCTTCCCCCTCTGAGCACTTCACGTCCTCAAGACTGTGTTCTGTGTGACTGAGGTGTGCACGTGTGTGCGTACGATTGGCTAGGTAGATAAGTGGGCGGGGGCATGCACGTGCAGCGCATCCGCCAGGATCAAAACAACAGGAAGTGTCCGCGACAAAGGTAGCATTTTCGGGCTGCAAAGATTGACGCAACTTGACTTTATTGAAAGAAAAGGAGCAAATATTTATGTCAGATTCATGTTGTGTCCTGGAAAAAAAACCGTTATCGACAATTATTACTGTGATTGAAACTATTTGTTTTTTTAAACACAAAGTAGGTTAACCAAAAGAAGTTGATACTGAAAATCTTTACGTTAAGTTTCTGTGAAGTTAATACTAATATTATTAATATATTGCTTGTTGCAGTGTTTTTGTGTAATAATTTTGATAAATATTTAAATTTCTACACTTCGATCCTCTCTCTCCATTATACTTAAACAACATAACAGCATTGGGAGAACTGTACAAGTCTACTAGAAATGTTACTTTCATTAAATTTTTCCACTAACGTATTTGCTATGTTTGCAGGCAGCTAAAGACTGTATTTTAACTGGCAAAGTAACTGAGTAACTAATTACTTTGTGTACTAGTACTAATTACTTTCTAAATAACATTCCCAACACTGCCTATGCCCACACATATTCACACTGATGGCGGCTCCACTGCCTATCACTGGCGTCAACCTATAACCACGAGGAGCAATGTGGGGTTCAGTGTCTTGCCCAAAGACACTTCAACAAATGGGTGGGAGGGCAGGAACCAAACCTGCACTCTTACAATCAGAGGTCAACTGCTCTACCTCTACACCACGGCTGCCCCACAAGAAGGGTAAAAGGCCTTCTGGTAACTGTCTGTAGGAAGTTCATCACTTATATTTACATCACAGTGTGGTGATTCCTGCAATGGTCTGCACTGAAAAAAAGGAGACAGCCGTCTCTTGGATTAATCTAAGCATATCTGGTGCATTTAACACCATTTCTACATGTTTTCGAGTGAAATGTGACTGTATAATGTATAATCTACATGAAATGAAGCGATTGCACATGGATTTGTTCAGATCACTTTGGAATCAAGCAACTCGGTTATGTTGCAATACAAATTATCGGGATACCGCACGGGATTTCATCTCGCGCGCTAAGGATTGTTGGAAGCAGAAGGCAGCCATCTCAGTCAAATCCAATGCCGCGTGGTACAACACGTCACACCACAACTTTCCCGGTAAGTCTTGAATTTCTAAATAAACAGTGACAAAATCTGAGCCAAATGTAGCTTAATGTCTCAAGAGTGACTACATAACGTTAACGTTGAAATAAGCTGACGTTATCACGCTGTTTTATTTGAATTTGTCTTTTGAGCAGGAGCGGTCAACGTCACATTTGCGGCTCTCCCTAACTACATATTTTGGTCTTCTGTGTGAATTGTTTTTTTTTCCCTTCAATTAATCGAGGTTTACATTGTGTGATAACGGCACTTTAGTGTTTGGAGAGATTTACATCGAACAGCGTCTGCTAAGTACTACGACGAAATTTCAGGGCCACGCTGAATTCATTTTGTGGAGGATGATATTTTTTCTTCCTCACTTAGCAAAAACAGTCGAAATGAAATGTCAAGATTAAATTCGAAATAAAGTCGAAATATAATGTAAGTGTCGTAGCCCTTACGGAGAGAAGGGGCGGGTTGCAGCGTGAAAGCGAGAGAGAACGGGAGCGCGTAGCTAAAAGACTGAAAAGTTGTAGCTGGGTACTGTATGCCGAGTGTAAATTGTGGACAAATAAAGTGTCGAGCCGTGGTCCGAGTCGTCTGTCCACCACCTAATTTCTCTGGACGCGGGGTCTTAAACACGAGCGCAGCTCGTCCCTGGCTGGAGCTGAGCGGCTCCCTTAGCTTGCGGTGATCATGCGGTGAGCAGGAAAGTTTCGAGAATAGTCAAAGTGTCATTCTTCTCATTAATAAATGCAGTTTCTAATACAATCTTGTTATGTTGATAATGAGCTACTGTTGGGTTGTGATAAAACTTAAATTTTATTAAAAATGCTGCGTAACCCAGAAGTCATGGCAACCGCTGAGTCACCATGGCAACAGTTACATACACAACAACAACAAAAATCCTACACAAAAAATGTTCTGCGTGGCCCTAAAACTCTGTCCTTGCTAAGTGCTTACTTAGTCGGCTGCATTATTTTAATTACTCCTCCCCTGTTTTGTTTCAGATTAACAAACTCAAGTCATCTATTCACCTGGAGTCAGCTGAAATGTCATGGGCTCAAGTATTTGTGGTAAGAACAAGAAGTTGTATTTGCTTTTAAGGCTTTCAATGCATTACATATATTTTAAGTTGCTTTTCAAATTAGCGACAAATGAGTTATGTTCATCTTAGGAATGTATTTTTGAGTCAAACACCATTTTGTCCTCACTATAAGTTAATCATGTTTTGTTTCCCACTTTGCAGTGAACAGTGCTACTAGTGTTCCAGTGACAGAGTGAATGTGGCAATGCAAGGCCTGCCCTTCAGTTTTTCAAAGTAGGTCCCACCTTCTGAAGCATTATCGAGTAAGACATGTGCATTATGGAAAAAACAGTCGTATTCCATGTGTTCATGAAAGCTGTCCATGCACTTTTAGAACGTGGAATGCACTATTAATTCATTTGAATAGATGTCATATTATTAAAACTAGCCACCATCATCCAGAGAGATGTATATTTAGCTGCCACTTGTGTCCCTGTAAGGATCTTGTGTCTGAAAGAGATTACTGGACTCATATTAATGCACACTTGAAAAAAAACGAAGTTGTAACTTGTATGTTTTTGCATTGCGACTTTGAAACAAATATTTTAGGATCTTTTAAATCCCACAAGAGCAGAAAACACAGACTTTACTTATCCAAAGATTTTAAACCAGGAATAGTAATATCAGCAACTGTTGCTGCCGTAGATTCTGCTTCCAGTGCTTCTGATGATGACATTGAAGATGCTCAACCAAGTAGCAGTGCTGATGGTCTAAGTGACCTACCAGATGTAATTCAGCACAGTTTGGCAGCAGCTTTGTTAAAATTAGAACATTTTTCTTGTGTGCCAAGCAAAGCAATCAATGATTTTTTGGTAGAACTTCACTACTTAACTGACTGTCTCTCAAAATCTCATGTAGAAAGTGTTATAGTGAATACTTTTCAGAAGCACAATGTCCAAGTAGACAGAGTTGTTATTGAGGAAATAATCTCTTTGTGCTCAGCAAATCCTTTGAATAAGGCCATAGAGAAGGGTGGGCCTTTGAGTTCTGCATACCAACGTAAGCAATATTACAAATCAAAATTTAATGTTGTTGAACCGGTAGAATATATATTAGATGCAAAAGAGAACAAAACATTACAGTATGTTTCCATCCTAGAATCTTTGAAAGTGCTGCTGAGTAGGAAGGATATTGTGGATAAGATAATTGGCAATCACAACACACAAAGGGAAAAAGGGACTGAAAAAGAAATTTTGTACAGGTCATATAAGGACGGTCTGCATTGCAAGGAAAATTGTTTGTTGTCTGGGGAAGACCTAAGTTTATCAATTACTTTGTATGCTGATGACTTTGAGGTCTGTAATCCGTTGGGAACCTCCCGCAAAACCCACAAACTTTGCGCTGTCTACTGGGTACTAAATAACTTACCTCCAGGGTCTCATTCTAGTTTGTGCTCGATTTTTCTGGCCATTTTGTGCAAAACAAACAATGTAAAGTTATTTGGCTATAACAAGATTTTAGAGCCTCTAATACGTGACCTGAGATCTTTAGAGGTTGATGGCATTTTTGTTCCACAACTGCACAAATCGCTTAAGGGTACAGTCCAGACTATTGTTGCAGACAATTTAGGAGCACATGGAATAGCAGGCTTTGTGGAGAATTTTACAGGCCACTTCTTTTGTCGTTTTTGTACAGCATCAGCTTCAGACATTCAGTCACATGAGGTTAGGTCAGGAGCTTTCAGCCTCAGAAGGAAAAAAACACATGAAACCCATGTCAGAGCAGCCCTAGATGGTGGCAGTAGTGTTTTTGGAGTTAAAAGAGCCTGTCCGTTTACGCAAGCACTTTCTCATTTTCATGTGGTCAGTGGCTATCCTCCTGACATTTCTCACGATCTTCTTGAAGGTGTTGTGCCTGTTGAAATAGCATGTTGCCTGACGTCACTGATATCAAAGAAGTATATCACCTTGGAAGAAATAAATGGTTCCATTCTCCATTTCCCTTACAAGTGGACAGACAAAACCAATAAACCTCATACTTTGCCACAAACACTTTCAAGCAGGAAAACTATAGGAGGCAATGCCCATGAAAATTGGTGCTTGTTAAGATTGCTACCATTTCTTATTGGCCCCAAGATTCCTGAACATGAGCCAATTTGGCAGATCTTGTTGGATCTAAAACAGATTGTGGAGTTAGTGGTTGCCCCAGTTCACAGTGATGAATCTATAG
Organism: Oryzias curvinotus; assembly: GCA_023969325.1. Lineage (NCBI taxonomy): Eukaryota > Metazoa > Chordata > Actinopteri > Beloniformes > Adrianichthyidae > Oryzias > Oryzias curvinotus. The sequence goes on from CM043722.1 coordinate 11,462,206, forward strand.
CCTACCTTGAGAGCAAAATTTCGGATCATCGGCAAAGGTATCAAGAGGCATTTCCTAACAACACTTTACTGCCAAAACACCACTACATAGAGCATTACCCGCGACTAATACAACTATTTGGGCCTCTTGCGGGCCATTGGACCATCAGGTTTGAGGCAAAGCACAGTTTCTTTAAAAAAGTTATGAAACACACCAGTTGCTTTAAAAATGTTCCTTTGTCTCTGGCCTGTTAAACATCAGGTTATGATTGGTTACCATTTGTCTTCTCCAAATATTGATAAACCAGTTCTGGATGTGTCGCATGCATCCACTGTCCCATTAGATGTTTTGAAGGAAAATCTGGCTCAAGCATTTAAACAAATAAATCCCAGTGTATCTGAAATAAACATCACAAAAAATGTATGGAGCAAAGGAATAAACTACAGACCAGGAATGATAGTGGCATATGGTTCTGAGGGTGGCTTGCCTGAGTTTGGGGAAATCCATCAAATATGCATTTTGCAGCAAAGACTATTTTTTGTGTTGAAACTGCTGTGTGGGTGGTATTGTGAGCATTATGGAGCCTTTCAGCTGACTCCATCTACAGCACGAGAACATGATCTGGTGGAAGTCTCTGACCTGGTTGATGAGTATCCACTGGCTGCCTATGTAGTTGGGGGTATACGGATGGTGACCTTGAAGAGATCAATCTGTATCTGTAGGTAAGACTTAAAAATCATTGTGCCTACATGCTCATACAGTTTTTAAAAGGACAACCAGGGTTCTTTCTGAACCCCCTGCACCCCCAAACTTCTCCTTTCTTTTCTTTTCTTATCCCATTTTTACTAATCTTTCTTCCTCTTTCTCCTGTTTTCTTTTTCTCTCTTCCATCTGTTCTTGCAGCACATATTTTTTTCTCTTTATTTTTTTCTCAGCTTATCTCACTCCTTTCTTTCTTCTTCTCCAATATGGACCTTCTGTATAAGACAAAGGACAAAAAAACAAAAATTATACTTAAGGAATTTTTAAAGTTAACATTATGTATTTCAAAGTTTTATTAAAGAAAATTGAGCCAATATTAGACTGTTGTGGAAAAGTTCGAAACTATATTGCATGGGAACCCTGGAGGGCTTTCTTTTACACTTCTGTCTTGAGTATGTTGCACACTTCCTCTGGTATTGACCTGCATTCTTTTCAGTCTTTTCAGTCACATAGATGTTAGTTCACCTTTTGTGTTTAACCATGGTGCAATTGGCAACAACATCCACTCGTGACTGTGATGGAGATACTGTGTTGGAAAAGTTTTTTGCTTTGTTTGTGCACATTGTTTCTGTCATGTACTAATATGCATGGAAAACCCTAGGCACTAACTGGTGTTTTATTATCCTTTTTGTTCAATTTTCTGCGCACTTTTGAAAACTTGATGTTGGCTTTTTTATTTTATTTTATTTTTTATTTTTTTGTCAGATTCTGAAAAGTATTGGTGTTGCACCAGTAAACCAGATTTGGTGATTAACAATATTTCTTATGAAATTGATCATCATTTCATTTTTTTTCTTTTCCCTTACAGACAGTGAAGTGAGACCATGACAAATCAGGCTATTCTCAGAGTTATCCTTGGACCCGACAACAGTCAGAGGGTTGTGATTTCTGCTGGCCTGCCTTCATCTGTGGCTGCATTGGAGGCTGAGATACAGACTCAATGTAAAATAATGACGCCCTTTCGACTGCAGTTTATGGACCCGCTTTTTGGAAACGACTTTGTGAACTTGACTTCAATAGAGGAAATACAAGACAAAGCGACACTCAAAGTTGTGTACACATTCGGCCAACCTCAGGATCAAGATGAAGATAGTTTTTCCTTTCCATCAACCAGTGCTCCATCAACCAGTGCTCCTGATGTCGCCTCATCTAGTTCTGGTGACAGCACTCTGATTCTTTCATCTCCAGAGTCTACCTCATCCCGGTCATCATGGCCAGATTTGTTCCTTGTTCCTCGTTTTACATATGATGCAGAAATTAAGTTGGAGAAGGCCCATGTAGCTTTCAAAGAAAATGGGATGCTGCTGATTCCTGATCCAAAGCTGAAGTCTGACATATTGGAAGGATTGATCCAGGAGGTAGTCAAACACACAGTATATCCCACAGACAGTAAGTTTGACCAAGTTGCAGAGGCACTTATCCTGAGGCATCCATGTTTAAAAGAAAAGGGCTCACCCAGTGGCTATGCGGGATGGAAGATGAGCCTCAAATACAAATTGTCAAACTACCGCACACATCTCAGGAAAGTAGGATGTCCTGAGGTATGTGTGAATGCTTTAAAATATAAACCAGCTGAGAAATGTTCTCCTGCTTATCATGTTAAGAGACCAAAGAGGGGTGAAGTGGATTACTGTCCCCCTTTTCCACTTGGAGAAAGTGAACAGTCTCTTGAGACAGTAAGGATCGAACTTCTTTCGGATGTCAAGAAGCGCAACAACAGAGATGCAATCAAGGAAAAAATGAACAAAACTTTTTCATTAAGAAGACAAGAAGTAATTTATGATGCTCCCATGATCAGCGAGCTACAAGAGAGATGGCCAGCTCTTTTTGATCCAGCAGAGGTAATTAAAAAATTATGCCTCGACAAGTTGTCGTAGAGGATGTGATCATCTAAAAACAATGCTTGATAATGCTTTCATGTTATTTCAGATAAACGCAGAGTTCAAGCGCATCACAACCATGCCTCTACAGTCAAGGTTTCTGTTGCAGCTTGACTTTCTGTCTGAAAGTCTGCTGAGAGTGTTTGCAAAGCGATCAGGGAAGCAGGGCAAAATGTTGAAAGACATGACAGACATGATGATGGTAAGAACTTGTCAATTGTTATCAAACTTGTTTAACTATCAAGTGTAAATTGCAGTCAAGACTCGTATAAATAAATCCATTGCAAAATCAGGACTTCCTCTACCTTAGAGTACTGATGATCTGTCATTTTTATCGCACATACACTGTCTATTGAAAACTTGAGTTCAAATTTCTGTATTTTCTTTTGCATTTCTTAAGGATGACGTGGATGCTAGAAGGGAGTCCCTCATTAAAGGACTTTGCCTCTATTTGAATGAGAATCCTGACATCTTGGTGCATGAGTACATGGTGAGTGTTATAAGTAGATTACTGATTTGCTACATTTTAATATGTATTCAGTGCACTCTGTGATCCTAAAAACTATTATTCATTTGAGCAAGAAGTTGTCAATTTTACTTTTCCTCCCAAATGTGCTATTGATGGCGGTGAATCTTTGGCAACAATAATTTACTATGCTGCTCACATGTTTAAACTATAGCATGAGTACTTTTGCATTCAAAAGATCAGTTTAAAAAAGCAATCTTCAATAAATATTTTCTTTGCCCAGGACATGACTGACGTCTCCACTCTAAGTGCCATTGAGAAAACAACAGTGGGAGTCTATGTTGCCAGGGAGACACCAGGCAAGGACTTTCCTGATGTTGGCATCATCATCGAAGGTGTGGTGATACTTCAGGACCTGGATAATGTGGCCCTTGCAACAGCCATGCTGTTTGGACTTTTTTACTGTTTCAACATGAGTTACCCGGCACAGCTCCGCTACACCTTTGAGGTGATTCAAAAGGTGGTCATGGAATTGGATCCGACTGAACTCTCGAGAAAAGCCCAAAACTTAAAGACAAAACTTCAATAAGGAGAGATCATTGTTGTGCAGGTCACATGTTTAAAGGTAAGAGGACATTTATAGTTCACATACGCCCTCTTGCATTTTGGACATTGAATTTCTAGGTGAATGATCAGCAACCCAAAAACAATCACATTGTTCATTGTAGTGTTTGTTCTGTGGGATGGTTAAACTGTTTACCTGCCATGGAAACGTGGTGCTAGTTTTTTCTGTTTGATTGGCATTGTTCTTTAATTTTGTTTTTCCAAGTGAGAAAGGGTGATTGTACACATCTGAAAAGGTTCTACTTTAAAAAAAAAGTTTTAATACTTCTAAGGCTGTTTTGAATCAAGATGTCACAATACCAGTGTTGAAATTTTGGACACTTGCTGTATTTTGACTGTATTTTGTGCTGTGGCTTTTGAAATAAAGCTTTGACATGCAACTGTTAATTTTTATTATTTATTTGAGTAAAAATGAGTAATGTTAACAATTCCAGAAGGTTAACAGAAAGGTATTTGCAGTTCTACAAATGATTTATTTTAATAACTAATAATTTTTTTAATGGTAGCACCATTGTTTTTTCAAATATTACTAGTTCTTACATGCAGTTATATTAGAAAAAACAATACATATTTAATTTCAAGGTCTGATGTATTTGACATTAGAATAGAATTCAAAATTGTAATATGAAAAATAAGTTGTATTTAAGTAAGCAAATAGTTTTGGAGTAAACATTACTGAATAGTGTTGAAATAAAGTGTTAAAATAAAAATTGTGAACAATTAAACTGATCCAAGAGCTCAAATTACATTATGGTAACATGTCTCAATCACATATTTTTAACACAAAATAATCAGTTTTGTTGAATGACATTTACTTGTGTTAATTTAACTTGATCGTTTAAGTTGCTGTGAAAGCAAAACATCTGTGTGCAACCACTGTCCACTATTGAATTAAGTAAATCGAACATATTCTTTTTTTCAGTGTGCATGGATAGGAAGGTTGTGGTACATCTCATTAGTTAAGACAAGTGCTTACACAGAAGTCATGGGTTCATCGAAAGAGATGCACTAATGACAAAGTACTGGGGCTTGACTTTAAAGTATGTTTTAGAAAAATCAGATACGGATTTTTTTTCAAAATGGAGTTATGGCGTAAACTTTTAAACCCAGACCTATAAATGCACTCGTTGGACACAATGAGTTCTTAAGGTATAAAAAAAAAAATACTGATCACTAGATCTGCACAAGATTGCAAACTTTCAGAAATGTTATATGCTCGGTTCATCTGGAAACACCTGAATGGGAAACTTCTTCCTAAACACAGTTCTGGATGATAAAGCTAGAGGGGTGTTCCAGAATATATGATTGTTTTTAACAAAGATGCCTTTGTTTTATTAAGTTATGAATATTTCAAACATTTCCTTGTACTGCCCTTCATCATGAAAAATCCATGTTGTATATAGAATTTTGGAAGCAACGCTCAACTTTTCATTTGAATTGAAATTGAACATTTTTACACCATTAGCTAAACAGTAGAACTGAAATGTTGGTTATTATTTTTTGAAAACTGATGCACAGCAAATAATTAGCCTCAATGCAAACAAAAGGTAAAGTCATTTCTTGCAGATCCGGCGGGGTTGTGCTGATCTCATTATACGGATGATATCAGACGGAATCCTGGCTGTGGATAAGGTCAGAAGTGTCCTCTCCACCTCCTAAGAGGATCAGTCATCTCCCTTTGATTGCCAATAAACAAAAAGTAATCCCCATCACTTGGCAACCTCCTGCAGTCATGTAAATTGGTGCGTATGGAACTTCTGCTGATGTGAATGCGTGGGAGACTCAGTGTTGAATACTTCTGTCAAGCGATAATAATCTTTAATTACAAATAATGGCATGACGGTACCTTATGTCCCGAGCTTTCCTCTTTTCTCTCTTCCTGTTCTGGTTTTTGCTTCATGTTGGCCTGTGCGCTTCCCCCATCTGTTTTGTGCTGTCTTACTTCCAAACAAACACATCCTTTACTCCTCTTCTTCATTCTTCTGACAACAGCTACATGCTAAAACAAATAACCCTTATGGTTCCTTTGTCATTGTCATAGTGTCAGGGCAGTAATAATTAGTCAGGTAACCACAGCAAAGGTCCACCTTCATAAGCTCTGAAAATGTGTTTTTTTTTTTAATTCTCTAATTTCTCGTCCCCTTTTCTCTGGAACCCTGTTTCCAGTCACTTTGCTAACCTTCTTGACTGTTTCCCACAACACTAGGAAGTTAAACCACATCCCCTATGAATCAGGAAATCAAATTTAGTCTAGGGTTTGTTAAGATGTTGCCCATGTGAAGCAATTTACCTGCAACTTAATCGGCTCGGATACACTAATATTCCGGATGTATTTAAGTTGTTTTGGGAAGTGAGTGATAATGTCTGGAGATACATCAGACCACAGCCGGGCTGCAGCTGAGAAATTAATGCCAACTGAGACGATTAGATTACTCGCAACCAGCCGCAAAACGTCTAAATGGGCTTAGGTTCCAGGATAACTGTTATCAGAATGTTCAACAGTGTGTTCATCCTCCCAGAAATGGAAATAAAAACCCCAAGCTGATGCAAGTGATGAAGACATTGTATCATCTCCAAGGCAGCTACAACATAGCAGCTCTGCACAGAGTTAGAGCAGATTACAGTCATTGATATTTGCAGCTAATCAAAGAAACTGTGGATTTGCTCTGAGCTGCATGCAGAGTTTGATCAGCTGAAAGCACATGAGTTGGTTTGGGTGGTATGTTTTTAAAACGATGGACCTTATTTTGTACTGAATGCACTGGAAGCTTAGCTCACTGTTTTGTCACTTTGAATACTTCTCTGCATGCGAATGCAAACACAGAAAAATGTAGCCTATTACCGGTTCAATACTGACATCTTTGGTAAATGTTAAAAGGAGAAAACTAGTAAAATGTTCACTTTGAAAGTAAATATACCGCATTTTTAAGTCGCTCCAGAGTATAAGCTGCAGAAGCCAGAAAATGCTTAATACAGAAGAGAAAAACAACATTAAAGCTGCACTGGAGTATAAGTAAGCATATAAGTATAGGATTTTCAGATATTTGCATTTATTGGCTTTACACTTAGCTATGGGCAGCTTTTCTTCAAATAAGCCAAAAAAATCTGCCAATGGGGTAAGAAAAAAGGGTTTTTTACAAAGAATTCTAATTTAATGCTTTCTCAATCTAAGATTTTGTTGCCATGAAAAAACTTTCTTGATAGGAATATTTTTCTTACAATACAGAAAAAAACAATTTTTTCTTGAAAAAAGGGTCTCTTTACTTTCTTAAGATTTAGTTTTTGCAGTGTACAAACACAGCTCTCGGAATAGAACCAAGAACTGAACCAATTTAAACCGTTAGCAAATGTCCAACAGCTCCCTATTTGCCTGAAAATAAAATAGATGGGAAATATTAGACAGCCAGCCAATCCTTTAACTATCAATATCAATAAGACACCTGCCCTTCTTCACTACATTGTTTTTTTTCTACAAGACATAATAAAGTTTTCGTTTTTCTGGACGTTTTCTTATTCTTTTCTGTGCACTTATGTCATGGGCTCCCTTTGGTTCACATCAGTTGTTTAGTCTGAGGAAATGCGTTAGTTTTTAGTAGGGGGCAACCCCGAAACGATATTACAGCAACCTGCCTGCAGTTTACATGCACCTTTAAAGTTTTGGTGACTTGAAAGGGGGCTTGAAACTTCCTTATAAATGTATTTACAAGTATTTATCCCGCTGAGCTGTGACATTATAGCAAAAGGTTTTCATAGTCTTAGCACGAGTTGCAGACTGATCTGCAGTCCCTGGAGTCAGTAAAATGTCCCAAAAATGGCAAATATTCTGACAAAATAATAATAATAATAATCACTGCAAACATCTTAAATTCTCAAATCAAATCAAATCAATCAATGGTCAAGAAACGAAACCACAACACAGCACAGGCTCTGTGTTTTCCAACACGCTTTCATCAACATTCATGCATCCCAAGTGAAAATCTTCTGCAATTTGCACATTTTCTTCCAGTTCTGAAAGAGCTGTGAAGTCTTAGAACGTGTCTTTCATGTGGGCGAGTCATCATTTTTTGTCACCAGATAGATTTAGAAAAACTACTCAACTCAAGGTGTTATCAATACTTGATACCCATCTCTGTGGCAACAATTCTACATATTTTACATCTGTTGATTCAAGGTCTCTTTGTGGTATCATCATATAGAAAATGTTGCTGGTCTGGACAGATTGGTTTGGCCCTGATGTTTATTTTAGTTAATCTGGTCAAAAATATCCGTCTTGTGTATTCATCCATCCTTCCTCCAACCCCACTTATTCCCTTTTGGGGTCACTGAAGCCTATCCTGGCGGCTACTGTTTTGGCAAAGGCAGGGTACAGTGCGGTGTGCAACAGACACCACACACTTACATCTACACCAAATGACAATTTAGAGACACAACCTATGAAACATATTTTTAGACTGTGAGGAGAATCCAGAGTGCACAGAGAAAACCCAAGCATGCACAAGGAGAATGTGCCAGGATTATGAACCTGGGACCTCTTGCTACGGGGAAAGCTTTTTTTTTTTTTTTTTTTTTTTCAACATGTCCTGTCCAACAGCTGGGCAAACAGATGAGAGCTGAAAGCCTCTTGTGTTGGACATATTTTACTTCTAACAACATGGGGTTATGAATCTCCTGACAAACCAGAGGTACATTTGAATAAACCCCCCTTGTAATTCAGAATAAGCTTTATTCATATCAATTTTATTTGCAACAGTTTTTTGTTGGACTGGATGGAAAAGAAAAGGAGGGATGAAGGGAAAGGGATGTTGAAGGGGGGGGTAAAATTATAAAGCATCATAAAGCAACAAGTTGCCAGAAGTTTCTAATCATTACAGACAGATCTAAAAGGGGAGGGGCCTGTCCACACACACTCAAATGTTACAACTGATGTTTACACACGCATACCTATGCATTCAGACTAACACATGTGAAACATTTCATTCAGTCACGCAAACTGTTTGTGCAAAGGTAAGATAGCACCTGTGCTCTAGATCAGTGTTTTTCAACCTTTTCTGAGCCATGGCACACTTTAACCTTAAAAAAAATCCCGCGGCACACCAGCATCCAAAAACTAAACAAAAAAAGGAGAAACTCATAGTCTGTATGATCTACAGTCCCTCCACAATCTCACATGCATTTTTGAGATAATTGTTGCAGAAAAAGCTGGAAGCTGCAGCTGTTTTTTCTCTAAAAGATGCAATAAAAGTTAAATTAGAAGATTTAAAAACAGTTTGAAGTGTGTTTGTTGGTTTCAAGACGTTTAACAACAGATCTCCTTGTGCGCAGTCACTCTCACAACCCAATGCATCATGGGAGATGTAGTGCATAAAACGGCCGGAGATCGCTTTTCGGAGCTTCATTGTTTTGTTCACTTGTTCCACGGTCTGATGCCGGATTCTGTGGAAAGCTACACCACTAAAGACGAGCTTTAGCTGGTACTTTTGTCGGGACAAGGAAGTGAAGACTTTTACACACGTCTGATTGGTCAGACTGATGACATGTGATTAAGCCCCTCAAGAATGATTGGTGGAGACAGTTAAAGAGGCGGGACTTTTCCAAAATACAGTCGAAGCTGCAGCTAAATCGCGGTACCGTCATTCTTATCAAAATGTCTTTAATAAAATAAAATAAACGCAAAGAAAAAAGTATTTTACGATCTTTCATATTCCTAACTACTCAGTGTTTTATCAGGGCCTGTTTGGATGAACAAAGAGCTGAAATCCTGGAGATGGAAAATGTTTTTACATCAGTTAATGAGGGCAATTTCCCACGGCACACTAGTGAGTGTGTGGAGGGGGTCTCTGACCTCCAGGGTAGTCTCTGTGTTAACTCTGGTTTAGCTGCATTGATGTGTGTATTGAGGGTGGACACTTTCCTTGAAATAAACACAAGTACAATACTTGCTGTTCTGTTGTAGGGAGAGGAGTGTGTTGTGGAAAGTAATACGGCTTTAATTGTGTGTTTGTGTGTGTACATTTTGGCAGGTCAGTGTGTGGTGTGGCTCTTTGACTCTCACAGTGAAAAAATTCGGCTCTTGATGTCAAACTTGTTCGTCACCCCTGCCGTAAAATATAAAATAAATATCTATACATTTTTATTTTGAAAAGTACAACAAAAGTTTTTAGTTTGAAACTTAAACCTGTTTCCCATTTCTCCAGCTTTTTGCCATGTAATCGACGCGTCAACAGACTGGAAATCCAACTCCTGCGTTATCATTCTTTTATAATTATCACTCTCTTCTTCTACATAGGGAGCCGGTTTAGCTCATGCTGGTTTGTAGCACCTTCCGTCCGTGAGACCAGGGATCGAATCTGGGCTCCCTTCTCTAATTCTGTGCTGGTTCCAAGCCCAGATTGTTTGAGAGGATTGCATCAAGAAGGGCAACCGGCGTAACACGTTGCCAAGTTAACCATGCGACTCCTCCTAAGCAGCAAGGATGATTTGCTGTGGCAACCCCTGATGGGAATAAGCCAAATGAAGAACAACACTCTCTTCTTCTACATGTTTCAAACAAGGTTGAAGGCTACAGGTATTTTGAATATGCTAAGGTGGCTAATACTTCTAACATGTGCCGTGTAACAAACAAGGTCTAGAATTACTGTAAACGCAGTTAATAAAGTCTGACTAATGGACTTATCTCTGACTTTTTTGTCTTGCTTAAAGCGACTTACAGTTCAGTGTGTCTTATATATGACTTCATTTTCATAATAGATCATTCTATTAATGCGAAAAATAATGTGATTCCAAGTTAAAACTTGAACTTTTGCTTAAGTCTTAAAGTCAATATAAGAAAGGAGGAAAGGATATCATAAGTGAGGTGAGGAGTCATGATTAAGGCTTTGAAAAAATGAGTGATTTTGCTTTATTGTTGCTCATCTTCTGCAGAAAATGTCATTCTTTTGCCATCCCGTTCACATGCAAGCCCATTCTCTTCTCTTTCCTGATTGTTCAGCACTCTCCCTTTCCGAGAGAGGAGTTCGTCCTGCATTAGCATTGACTGAGAGCAGGCAAAGTGCAGCATGGGTCCTTAGTTGCTCCACATCAAAACCTGACATTTTAAGATAAATTGTTTGGAAAAAAAAAAGGGTGTAAATAAAGGCTTTGTGTGTTGCTAAATAACATTTTTTCACTTTCTGACAGACAGATTATTCTGTCCTGTTCTTATTTCATCACATGACCACAGCTGCAACCGTCCTCTCTTAGCCTCCACAACAACTCCCAGCAGCAGAAATCCTGTAAGCAGCTGCATTTTGAAGTCCACAGAATGTAAATTGAAAATTAAGGTGACTCCTTAATCGGCTATTCTAACCCAGCTCCAAAAAGGGAGGTAAAGAGAAAAGAAAAATCCGTAGGAGGGGCGCCATTAATTATACACAAAAAGAAAAACTACAAAAGAGGGTCTGGTCTTTGAAGATACTGTGCACTTAATGTCACCGCTTCCTCAGAAACTCTCAACTGCCTTTGTCTCTGCTTTCTCCCCACATGAAACACAGCTGACAGACAAAAACAGGCACAGACAGGAACATTTCAACTTGTGGGTGCAATCCTCTTAGCAGGAGAGATAAATAAAAATAAGCCGTACTCTGCTTGAGGTACATATTTGAGTTTCTGCTTTGACTAAACATTGTCAAAAATATATATTTTTTCTTTTTTAACCACTATGACAACAAAAAGTCTTTAATTACAAACAATTTACAGGAATTTATCAGCGTAAAAATGCTGCAGGAGTATTTTAGGAAATAATGCTCGCTAAATCCTGCTATCTGAAGGGTCCAGAGACTAAAAACATTTAGAATACATAACTGATGATTGCTATCACATTAAATCCTTTGTGACTGTAATTTATTTTAATGAATTGATGCAAATCTGGAGGTCCAAAAGTCATATATATATATATACATATATATATATATTTTTTTTTTTACAGAAATGGAACAAAAGCTTTGCGCTAGTAAATAAAATGAAATTAATAGGGTCTGTGCCAGAAAATAATGACTTTTTTAAACATAAACATGAACTTTTCTTGCTGTTTATTTGGGCATCATCATAAATATTTAGAAATGTTTAACATATATATTTTTTTAAACAGCTTATTATTAGTTTTGTTATTAAAAATAAGAAGTAATGTGTAGAAATAATAATAGCCAGATGATTTATTATCGAACACATTACACATTTTTACAATGTCTCCCCGGACAATAATTATTGTTGTTAATCCTTTTTAACTGTATTTATAGTGGTATTTATCATCTATTTGCTGTTTTCAATATAGCTTTATGGTAACAAGATAATTTCCCATCTGTCGGATCAATCAAGTTTTGTTCTATTCTTTTACTCTACATTTAGTTGCCCAATAAAGTCCAATTCCCAGAAGCAACCGAATATTTGTGCAGACTAAAAGTGATCCTGAGAATCCTAATCTACGTGGCAGTCCATGATATGAAACTACATATGTGGACTATGTAGTGATGTTTCAAATTTCCTGTCAAAGTCTGGTTACCATGAAAACCCCTGGGTGAATGCTGTGGTAATGGCAGCGTCAACTAGACTTTGCAAATGTGGAAGCTAATGTAACTAATACTGTTGCTGTTATTCCTTTGTACTCTACGACAAAAAAATAAGAATAATTGCCGTGTACACACTTTACTATGCTACTAAAGTGACATCAGTCTGTGCATGTGTGCAGACATTGAAGGATCAGATGTGTTTATTTTGAAGAGCTCCATGTCTGGGATCATTCAAAGACTCTCCCAGTGCGGTGAGGTTCCCCATGTGATGATGTAATGCAGGAGCTGCATCTGAATGACGGCTGCTTTCTGCGGTACTTCTGTCTCGACGACTTGCTGTCCCACATAGTCCGAGGATGGGGGGGGGGGGGGGGGGGGGGGGGGGGGGGGGATTAGAGGATCTCTTACCTATTAATTGATAAAAATAATAAAAATACCATAACATTCAGGAGGAGATTGATCAGAGTCTCCTCCATGTTGGTTATAGACTCCACCCACTGATCGCGTCATCAACCCGTTACAGGCTGGGTTTCTGATATGGTTTACACCACACAAATTCTTCCCCAAAGTTACAATATTTTAACTTACACAGGGCAGCAAAGTTTTTGCAGCACGGCAGAATTTTCACCCCCTGAAACGTGCTGCCCCCTAAAGCTCAAATCGTGCCTCAGGACCTCCGACTGCATCTGTAGATTGACTTACATTATAACATGAATGCCCTTCCAGCAGAGATCGCGTCCAGCTTAACAGTATCTGGGTTGGCTCCAGCAATTCAGGGATTCAGCGGGTTATGGAGACGGATAATTGAAAGGAAACTAAAAATGTTTTTTTTTTATTGAATAATTGAATAAGAATGCAATCGAATGCCTTCTAATAATAACAACCAATGCTAATTTACTAGACAATAAGCTTGTGCTCACTAATAGTTTTACTAATACTGACTTTTATTTTGATTTTTTCTACCTTCATATTTTCCCACTGTTGCATAACTAACATATTTCTCTTTTCTTCTAGCAACAGCCTAGATGTTCCAGTATTTCAGTTCTTCCTGTCCGCTCGCATCTCTACAGGTCACAGGAGATGGTCGTTGAGACAAGTTCTGCAGGAAGCTTGTTCCTTTCTCCCATTTAGGATATTTTCTTCTCTCCACAGTTGGTATTACACTGAAAATCTTTTGGTAATTTATGTAGACAAACATAAAAATAAAGTTAAAACAATTTGGTTTTATTAGAAAGATCTAGACTGACTTGGATTATAACAATTGTAAGGAATTTACTGTAGTTAGACATTTTTCTGATGTGGTGCCTAAAGCCATTTAGGATTCAGAAGAAGTTAATTGCGGTCATTGCACCTTGTTTATGTGCAGATTCGGTCTTCTCTTGGTGGGTGTCACTTGTGTTGACTAAAAGCTTTGAATAAGCTTTTATTGAGTTACATCACAGAAAATTTGCTCAAGATCTTACTTTTTTGTCCACAGTAAAACAAGCGGTGCCCACTAAAACTGAAATGTAGTAAACTATTAGCTTTATCCCAGCTAAGCTTGTGAAATATTGATCCACTGCTCTCACATCAAAGCATTAGCTGTGATTGTAAATTCATCCGCTACCAGATTTGATCATCCATCCTCATCTTGCTCTACTTTCCAGTACAAAGCAGAGACTTTGTAAGTAACTTTTCTCCTTTCTCTCCCCAGCAGCCTCTCTTCACCCACCCTCTATTTGTAGGTGAAAAAAATCATGGCAAGTAGCAGAAAGAGGAGAGCCAGACAGAGGAGGCCAGAAGAGTGGGGGGGGGGGGGGCACTTGAGTGCCATTGCAATCAAGGCTTACACACTCAAGAGGGGACAATCAATCCCTCCGCCTGCCTTTACATCTCATCAGGCTTCTCGAAGACAACTAAAAATGGGCTGCCGAGGCCAGGCGGCTTCTTCAGGGTGCTGAGAGACAGCGAGCGTCAGAAGACTTCAGGCAGGAGTCTGTAATAGCTGCAGCACAGGACAAAATGCTCCTGAAAGTCTGAGCTTTCACGGTGTGCGGAAAATGCTCCACTGAAAAGAAATGAACCCACTCCACAGATACAAAGCCTTCTGATCATGGTAAATGCTCAGGTGTCTGAACATTTTCTTCTTTCGTTTACCACTTGGTGAATTTGGTGAGTCATTGGGTTCAGTTGGAATATAATAATATAAAAAAGCTGGGATGAAACTTTACCAAAATTAAAAGTCCAATGATTTTGTTTTGAAGGTTTATTTAAAGAGTCATTGTGATGAAAGGTTTATTTTTTGAGTTTTTAACATGCTCTTCTGGAATTTTTCTGATGATGGAAATTAAGATTCAAACTTTATTTCTGAGTTTGTTTTTTCTTCATTGTGATTCAGTAGTTGACAAAAATACCATTTGAAAAGGCATATAACTATTAGATAGAATCTACAATGGGCTGGCCTGAACCTCCCTGCTCCGCTACATTCTGATGAACCCACTTGCAGGCAAACAGATCCATGTACGCCTTTGTTTTACTCCCGGCCAGCAGTCCCGCCCACAACTCAGAGGGGAATTTCTAATGAACTCCTGCTGCTCTGCAGAAACTATCTCCTAGGAAACGACACAGGTTTTTGATTTAACCTAAAAAAAGACATAATGCTAATTAAAATAATTAATCTTAATTAAAATACCATGCTTTTAATATAGATCAAAAGAAGATCGGAGGGGAACTTTACATCATTCATTATAGAAAACAAAATCGATCAATGTTTAGAGCAGTTCATTTATGAAGAAATTGCTGTTGCTTGTTTAACTCAAAGGTGGAGTTTCCCAGCCAAATGGTTGGTGGCTTGGATTCCTGACAAGTCCAACCACATGTCAAGGTAGCCTTGGGCAAGACACCAAAACCCATTGGAGGAAATGGTTCTATGTCTTGCCCAAGGACAATTCAATGTATGATGAGAGCAGCTGGGTCTCAAACCTGAACACTTTAGCTGGCACCCTTGTTACATGGTATAGAGCTTACCTGATGGTGTGTGTTAACGGTGCCCTGTGCTCTTCACAGATAAAAGCAGGTTCACACTAAGTAAACGTGACAGATGTGACAGAGTCTGAAGACACCGTGGAGAACATTCTGCTTCCTGCAACATTGTCCAACATGACCGGTTTGGGGTGGGATATCGTGGAGGGCTGAGCAGCTCTCCATATGCTCACCAGAGGAAGCCTGACTGCCATTAGGTATCGAGATAAGATTCTCAGACCCCTTGTTAGACCATATAGTGGTGCAATAGGCCCTTAGTTCCTCCTAATGCAAGACAATGTTAGACCTCATCTGGCTGGAGCGTGTCAGCAGTTTCTGCTAGACCAAGGTATTAATATAATGGACCGGGCCGACCATTTCCCAGACCTTATTTTAACTGAGCACATCTGGGACATCATGTCTCGGTCAATCCACCAACGCCAGATTGCACCACAGACTGTCAAGGAGTTTGCAGATGCGGACGTGGAGGCCAAACCCACTATTGAGCCTCATTTATTCTAGTTTCAAAGACATTACATTGAAGTTGATCAACCTTTAGTGTGTTTTTCCACTTTAATTTTGGGTATGATTCCACATCCAGACCTCCATAAGCTAATACATCGGGGCGGCCGTGGTGCAGCGGCAGGGCGGTCGACTCATGATCGTAAGATTGCAGGTTCGATTCCCGCCTTGCACGCCCATGTGTCAAAGTGTCCTTGGGCAAGACACTGAACCCCACCTTGCCTCTGGTGGGAGGTTGGCGCCAGCATTCGGCAGCGGAGCCGCCGCCAGCGTGTGAATGTGTGTGTGCATGTGTGTGTGCATGGGTGAGTGGGACTGTGACTGTAAAGCGCTTTGGGCCTTAGAAAGAAGGTAGAAAGCGCTATATAAGTATACACCATTTACCAATACATAATTTTTGTTGTCAGCACATGCAAATCTACAATCTATCTACAAGCCCCACAAACTCCAACAATCCCACGTCTTGATAGCTCAATGGTCTAAAGAAAAAGTAGCTGATGTATTTTCCACACATGCGTCAACTATGAGCCTGATGTGGTGGGGAGAATCCGGGAGTTTTCCAAAATAAAACGTCCTTCAGAATCTTATTCAAAATAAAACAGAAAAATGTAGGTTGTGTACTTGGGACCAAGGGAACATAAAATTCTCTTTATTTAGTGTGCTAGAAAAATATGACTTTGGTTAATTTAATTCACCTTGTTAGGAATTTTCCAAAGAAAAATGACAAAAAGTTTGTTTTCATGTGTGATCTTTTGATCGTTCCCAGTCAGCCTCCTAGAGTGCGCAGATACAAATACACAGGTTTTTTTTTCATTTGTCGGCCCATTTTTTCCTCTAGTATGCCATGTCCTCATGTTATGTTCTTGCTTTGCGGATTCCCAAATTTCTATTTTTCACACCTGCCACAGCCTTCCAAAAAGCATGCACGGCTAAACAAAGTGGAATTGCTTCCTTTTATTTTGCTTTTCTTCTTGGCAAAATATCTTTTGTCTGCGTTTGCAGCTGTGTAAAACTACACTCCAGAAATACATGAATAAAATAAGATTTGTGAAAGCAGCCACAAACAAAATAGTAATAAGTAAACCTCTTTTTACATATTGAAGATGTATAAACTTTTCAATAAAAGCATTTTAGTGATTTTCAATGTCTGTTTTCCATTTTTTCATTTTTTAGGAAAAAGACTTTTAAACTGAAAGAGAAAAAAAGAGACAGGACAAAATAGATTTTTTTTTCTAGAAAAGTCATCAGACAGATGAGGTGATTAAATCTGAGGATATTAAGATAATTTCAGGAGATGGCTTCCTTCTATTCCATTGCAGTTTAAAAATGTATATTAAATTATTCACCTTAGTCCTGACAAGTTTAGCAAAGAACCAGCCTTGTTCTTTTGTTCTGCTGGGATTACAAAGTAAAGGTGACATAAATTATAGGAAATCCAGAGGGATTTAAATTAGATGATAAATAAAATATGAAGCAAAGAGGCACCTTGACACCATCCTGTCATCTTGAGAATAAGGGATGGAGCAGTAATGGGTCTGTTCTCATTTAAATTAAAAAGCAGTGTTGCTTCTACGGGGATCTTTAATGTGTGCGTGCAGGTGTGCATACATAAACTCTGGGTGCTAAGAAAACCTATTTTTCTTTCACTGCCAGTTTCCGGTCTGAGACCTGTCACTGCTGTGGTGACAAGCAGCTACACAAACAGCACAAATCATCATTACGAGGTGTGAAAGCTGCAGCGGCGTTTAGCACTCCCACATCTCACGTACAAAGAGGCGACAACCCTGCCAGGAGAAGCCCTCTTCCTCCTGCGCAGCTCAGTAACTGATGGAATGATGCAAAAGTGATGCAAGACCAAAGCCAGCTTTGCTACAAGGTGGCCATCTGGGTGAGGTCTGCCAAGCCGGCAGCGAACGTCAGAAGCTGAGCCTAACTCGCAGAGATCATGCCAGCTGTAGCCGTGGGAGGCGGCTGCTGGTGCCAGCAGGCCAGTGCCAACGCTGGGGAAATCAGGGCGGCTGGTTGGCTGGCAGGGTGACTGCAAGGTTGGCTGAAGGATCCTGTTGCACCGCTGGGCAAACTCAAACTCGGCACCTGTGTTTTTCCTCCACCTCCTCCATCCAATCCCTCCTCTCAGCTTGATGGCAGGACTCACAGATGCTCGCAAAGCTCTAGAGGACAGCGCAGAGCTCTGTTCTCTGAAGTTGCACCAAAATAACCACAGGTGACTCCGCCTCACGAGAGGGTGGTGCCGGCTTTTCAAAGCTTGGACAAGGCATCTTGAATTCACACGACGCCTCCAGCTTTGCCGCTATGATGGGCAATGAGATGAAAAGCACAGCGGTGTGTCACTGAAAATTACATAGTTAAACGACAAAGCAGAGCTCAATCCTCCCTCTCCATTTTTTAACGCGTTGGCAACAGGTGAGAGAAACTTTAGAATCGATTATCCTTTGGTGTGCGATGAAACTGATTAGCAGTTGAGATGAAATGAAGTTGACTGGAATGGATTTGCCCGCTGCTGTAGGGCACAGGAATACCGCTGGATGGATTCCAGAGGCAGACTTGTTTTCCATGAGAGCTCGGCACCAATCAATGGGAGCAATTAAAAGAGTTCTGCATAATGACTGCAATGACACAAAATCAGTCAAATATGCTTGGAATGACAGACTGTCAAACATCCCCAACAAATATTCCAAGCAGCAGCGCTTTCAGCAGAAACTACAGGTTTTAAGTGGAAGCGGTTTTAAAATAATCTGGCATTTTGTGGTACAGTCACAATTACCAATGGTACAGTAAATGTCTCAGGCAATGGAGAGCAGAGGATACAGTGCTGGAGGACAGATCCTCATGGGAGGACAAACCCCTGCACGGAATGTACCACCGGACCATAACTGAAGTGGCTGATATCAAGAAGTCCTACCAATGGCTAGAAAGGGCTGGCCTACAGGACAGCACTGAAACACTCATCCTGGCAGCTCAGGAACAAGCCCTGAGCACCAGAGCGATAGAGGCTAGGGTTGGGCGATGTCCCCTAAATTGCCCGTTGACGATGTTTGCTGTCAACCATCGGGATGGACGATGACATCGTCGGGGGGGGGGGATTTTTTTTACATTTTTCGGTCTTATATAACTCCTATTCGTTATTTTGCTTTTTTCATTTTATTTCCCAACTAATGACTCATCTGCGATGATCCAGTATAAACTGAGGGAAGTGACTTCAACAAAAAAAGCAACAAACAAAATAGAAAAGAAGTAGTCCGCTCCCGCACTTAACTAGCGAAGTGGACCGGCGGAGTGCGGACTTACAGCTTTGTGTTTGATGGGAAGGGGGGGGGGGGGGGGGGGGTACATGAGCGGTATGTGTGGGAGATTTAAGACTGCGATCCATCCCGCAGCTCTAGGGGTACGAGCTACCGAACTCAGAACCGGGTCTAAAAGTGAGTGTCTGAGCACAGCTCGGATCGTCAGCAGACACAGCGGTTTGTGCTTCAAAGCAGAAATGTCGCTCAGTCCTTAGAAAGCATTCAAACAATCACGTGGATTTGTGTTTCCAGTCGTGTCCCGACTAAATAAAGGCTGATGTAATTCTTACATGTTTAACGTGCAGCCAGCATGCAGCGCCACCCAAAGCTAATGTTGTTAGCCCATGTTAGCATACTGCTAATCCTGGCTTCGTTCAGAAAAAGCACTGACCACACGGATTAAAATTCAAATGATGAGCGAACAGGTGTTTCATAATAACCGTAACATTATTAAAAGCACGTTTAGAAGATCGTCTCGTATATTACCGAGCTGACATATCAATGAATATAGCCGCTCGGCGCTGTTTAAGATCGTTTTGTATTGAATTGTTACATTCAATAAAGTTTGAAAAAAAAAGCCGCTCGGCGGAATGTATATCCTTACGGTTTTCAAACCCTACTGCGCATGTGCGAATGATTTATTCCGACGGAAAGTGTGACCTTAGTGAATGTTTTTATATTCTGAAAACATTTTTTCTGGGCCCATGTACACAGTTGGATTCTAATCCGACCATTGATCCCATCAAGATATTTTGTACATGTAACCGCGGTTTATGGGGTCCACTCGCAACGTGGAGGGGGCGTGGCATCACAATGGTGGTCTCTCCATCGGGATGTCAGTCACCCATCACGATGGACGATGATATCGTCCATCGGCACAACCCTAATAGAGGCTCAGATCTACCACACCAGACAAGACCCAAGGTGTAGGCTGTGCAAAGAGGCGCCTGAAACAATCCAGCACATAACTGTAGGATGTAAGATGCTGGCAGGTAAAGCATACATGGAGCGCCACAATCAAGTGTCTGGAATAATATACAGGAACATGTGTGCAGAATATGGACTGGAAACCCCAAAGAAAAATGGGAAACACCTCCGAAGGTGGTAGAGAATGAAAGGGCAAAGATCCTGTGGGACTTCCAGATCCAGACTGATAGGATGGTAATGGCAAACCAACCAGACATTGTAGTGGTGGACAAAGTACAGAGGAAAGCCGTTGTGGTGGATGTGGCAGTGCCAAGCGATGGGAACATCAGGAAGAAGGTACATGAGAAACTGGAGAAATACCAGGGACTCAGAGAAGAACTGGAGAAAGCCTGGAAAGTGAAGGTGACAGTGGTGCCTGTGGTAATTGGAGCACTCGGGGCAGTAACCCCCTAAGCTGGAGGAGTGGCTACAACAGATACCTGGAAAGACCTCAGACCTCTCAGTCTAGAAAAGCGCAGTGCTAGGAACAGCTAAGATACTGCGCAGGACCCTTAAGCTCCCAGGCCTCTGGTAGAGGACCCGAGCTTGGGTAAAAATCCCTGTTTTTTATTTTGACTTTTTGGCCAGGCTCCTTTGTAGTGTCAATATCCTGCCCTTAGCTAACAGGTGTGGAGCCTGGTGTGGTCTTCTGCTTCTGTAGCCCATCTGCCTCAAGGTTAAACATGTGCATTCAGAGATGCTCTACTGCAGACATCAGTTGTTATCAGTGATTTTTAGAGTTACTGTTGACTTTCTATCTGCTGGAAGTAGTCTGGTTATTCTCGTCTGACCTCTGGCATCAACAAAGCATTTCTGCCGCTTACTGGATAGTTTCTCTTTTTTAGACCATAGTCTGTAAACCCTAGAGATGGTTGCGCCTGAAAATCCCAGTAGATCGCAATTTCGGAAATACTCAGACCAGCCTATCTGGCAACAACAACCATGCAACCTTCAAAGTCACTTCAATCACCTTTCTTCCCTATCATGACACTCAGTTTGAAGTGCAGCATTGTATGATATAAGAGTCCATATTTTTGAGACTGGGGCAACTAGAAAATCAAATATTTCAATAACAATTGAATGTATGGATGCCATCTTGAAAAACGGCTGCCATTTTGGAATTTTCTTTTTGGTAATTGTGCTTTTATCAGAAGATCCATCCAGGTACATCCATGGCAAATTTGGTTCTATTACCACAAAATGCATGATGGGTCTTAAATATGAACCTAACCGACTCTGCTAGTTTGGGAATCCAAATGGTCATTTGGCGACCACTGCAGTCATGTGATTTTATTCTCAGCAGTCACCGCAAAAACAGGAATAGCGTGGGGCTTGCCTGAGGGACAAGTAAAATCAACTCAACAAAGTTTACAATTTCCCAGCATGCACTTTGCAGGGGAGTGATAATGGTGGTGATGACCTTTGCAAGGTAGTGTCAGGGCAGCACTCTCCAGCTCTGAAATAACTTTAAATCATCTATAATCACAGGATCTGAGCGCCTTTAGGCTGACAAAGTCACTCAAAGACAGCTAATAATGCAGCAACAGACAATTTCAACAAATTATTTTGCCACAATTACTGATGCATTTCCTCACTTCGTTTTGACACACGAATGCATGGAGAGGGAAGGGTGCAGCTGCAGGGTTGAACATCAACAACACAGCCAAGTGAGGTGATGAAACACATTACTTTGACCTAAAGAGCTTGGTAATTACATTTGGCATTTTGACAAGTGTTTAGCTGCAGTGAAGGTCACTTCTGTCAGCATATAAGATCTATGCTAATCCACTCAGATAGAAGAAACTGAGCAGGCAAGAAGCCGAGAAAAGCAGAGGAAAAGCTCAGGTGCAAGCCATGCATTTGTGGAAGGAGCCGAAAGCTTTCTTTGCCTCAGGCATCAACCCCATTCCATGATGAATGATGTTTTAAGGTAGAAAGGAATCAAATGGGAAAAATAATGGCATTTTTTTTCCCGAAAAATATTCTGGTTCTTGCTTTGTTGAAAACAGCATAGAAAAAATAAAAAAATTAAGTAAAAAAAAAAAAAAAAAGAAACCCCAACCATTTGCTAAAATATATATACTTCCCCCTCAAAAAATATATAAACTAAACTTTGTATTTGTTTTTAGTGACTTGGACTTTTTCTAATTTAAAACTTCAGGGACTTGTATGGTCACACATGTCATGAACACCCCCCATACAAATAGGTAGAGAAAAAACAACTAAATAAGATATTTTGCACAGGTTAAAAAGCACACCGCAGTGGGGTTTTTTTCCACTAGAAAATATATAATATTTGTATATATTTATTTTTTTCCTGGTGCTTATCCTCTTTGCAATGTAATTTTAATTCAATTCTTAATTTAGTCTTGCAATACTGTTTTGAATAAGTTTATATTTAAGGTTTAGCTGTCGTATGAAACTGGGCTACCAATGTCAAACGTCTGTGAAATCATTGGACCCCGGCACCACGTTTGATAATTGGTCGGTGGCTTTGAATGCCAATACACCCATTGGAATTGAATTAGAAACCAGGATGACCATCCACCCTATGTGGGCATTTCCGTAACCCTGGGTCGGGGAGCCTTAGGGTGTGCCGACAGGTAATAAGTAAGTGCCCATAGGATGCTCTGATCGACTACTTAAAGTGTGGGTGACATGGCCTATTTTAATAAGCCAAAATATAGTAAATAGTCTCTATTTCATGTTGCGATTGTTTTTAATATTTTTCGAAAAAGAATAAATAGCAAAAAACGCGATATAAACAACGAGGACGGCCGCCGGCTTCACGCATTCCGCCGAATTCGCGCCGCCCTGTTTGTGACGTAACGAAAGGCAGACAACATGGCTAGCACCGATAGCGAAGCACAGAGTGATGCTACCGTCTTCCAGCCAAGACCACTTAAATTTGTTTTTTTTTAATCGTCTTCTCACAACTGAGGTCGTGACCACGCTCAATAATGACGATGCCCGCATTATTGATCGCAAACTCTTCAGATTTGTTTGTGAAAGTTTAGCGTGTGTCCGCCAGTTTTGGTCTCTAGGGATCCGTCACGCTGACCACGTGGTACAGACAGAGCCAATCAGAGCCGTCGACGCATCCGAAAGCAACTAAAATGTCCCGTCATTGGTCAATTAGGCCAGGTAGACGAGAGATAGCCGCGACCATAGAGGAAGCGATCCGCAGAGAAATATAGAAAATAAAGCTAAAATTCGCAGATTTAAGACAATTTTTTCATCCGGAAAGCGATTTGTCCACAGAGATCAGGTCTTTATTTCCAGGAAAGTACGTTCGGTTTGCTCGAGGGCTTCGGTTTCGCCCTCGTGCGTTGAACTTGTTTTGTCCATTGGTTCAGCAGCGTTTCTTGTTTTGGGAATTTATACACAGATACACTTTCACTAGATGTATTGCTACATCCAGCTGCCACACAACGACTTGGCATGTTGATGATTAACAGAGAATTAACGATGATTAACGAGAGAAACGAAGACTACCTGCTTTGTTTACCTGCTGTCCGAAGCGGAACTACGGAAGTCAATGCCTTTCGTGACGTCACAGGTCATATCGGGGTCACTTCCAGCCTGTGCTCTTAGCGGCAAATTCAAATCTCTGATTCCTTCGAAAGATGTCTATTATTCATATGCTTCGGATTTTTTTCGACGCGAACTATTGGTATCAATAGAATCAGCGTTTAAAGGGCTTTTTTATTTGACAAAGTTGTTCAAAGCATGGCATCCACACTTTAAGGCTATTAGTGCTCAAGCGTTTTTGTTAGGTGAAACCGTTTTGTTTCCTTGAAAACAAAATTAGGTTGTGGTCTGACAAACCTGTAAGCAGACACCAGCGAATCTGTGAATACGGAGAACCACCCCCCACCGACCCCCATGGCCGAAGAATGTCCATCATCAATTTTCACTATTTCAAAACACTTCTGAAACATTTCTGATGCTGTGTAAAACATTTATTAAAGAACATTGGAATGTTGCTCAATATAGAGCTATTTTTTTTTCCAGCAAAATAGACTGTACTGTAGCACATATTAAGAGTGTTTCCTTCCTCATCAGTTAAGTGCGAGAGGTTCTGCAGCAATTTGAGCGTCCGGCACGGAGCGTCAGTCCAGCAGCAGTGTGTTTTTAGCGTCACTTCTTCCAGAAGAGGCCGGTATCATCCACCATTAATTCCTCCGGGTGATAACTTTTCTTTGCGATTTTCTTCTTCAGCGTTTCAGGATATTTTCCAGCCACTTCTAAGTCAGCTGATGCCATTTCTCCATGCAGGGACGTAAACGTCAGTTATAGCAATTCAGGAATTGGTGGAAACAACTGTTGGAGGGCGACAGGCCGGCGTGCTATTCATCTCTGCCCCCTTCCTCAAAAATTCCTGTAGCACCTCCCTCGAATGCAAAAGTCTCATACAAGCGTCTTGAGTTGTCTGAGATTTTGTGATGAACTGGAAAAGTCACGTGACTGAAAAAGAATCTGCAAATACATGAAATTGTGAATATTGAAAAGCGAATAAGCAGAAGAATACTGTATATTATTGTGTTATTAGTTATTGTGGTATGACATTTTATTATTTGAGACAGATGAAACTTGGTTGTTTTCAGAGGCTTCCATTGTGCTTTGTTAAGCCAGTTTATATTAAAATCTCCAAGTCAAATATCAATCTTTGAGTTGTGTTCTTTCAGCATATCCTGTATTTCCTCATAAAAATCATTGCACAATGATAATGATGGTGGTCTATAGGTAAGTTAAAGTCTGTTTGAAACTTCATTTCAACATTTTTCTTCTGTTAAGAAACTGTAGCACAGTATAAAAAACGACTAAATTGTTATTATTTACCTACTTTTACTTATAAATAAAGTCCGTGCACCGATTTTTCTGAAAAAAAACATGTGTTTGTAGAAGTGTTCCTTTTCCTTCTTCCTTTTGAAAAGTGTCTATGTCACGTGATCTTCTGTAGAAAATGATGCTAAACAATATTGAATTATTATTATTAGATTATTAGATGGCTTCTATTGATTTTTCATTCAATGGAAATGAATGAAAAATCCACATTTCTGTGAATATTTTCCATGAATAGAATCAGAAAAGGAAACAAAACAATGACAAAAAAAATGAGTTCAGGGATTTATTTTGCTTTAAAAGTACACACTAAAGATAAAAACGACAACTCATTCAATGTAAAGCTGCTAAATTCCATAAACTTTGAAAGCGAGAGTTGGTGTTGTTTGGAGGATAAACTGCCATGAGTGACAGTGATGCCTCTCAATAAAAAAGGAGGTCAAATGTGTAAGACTGCAGAAAGCCAAGCCAGACTGATTCAATTATGAGGAAAAATGGTAATTTAAGGGGAGACTGCAGGGAGTTAACCAGAACAACACCAGCAGGACTGGTCCAAACGGTCCATGATCTCTGGGGAGGACAGCTTTTAGGCATTGGTGAGTAACCGTCTTCACAGAGAGAATTCATTAGCATGCATTCAAAAACAACCGCTGGTGGTGTGAAAAAGTAGAAGTCAAACGAGCAGAAGGAGCAGCACTGAGGCCATCTCAGCTGCTCTTCTCCTGCTTTAAGTGCTAATTGAGCTGCCTGCTGTCCTGACCCTGACCCCTGGCCTATTCAAAGGGCCCCTGTTCTCACGGCCGTGACGCACCACTGGAAGTAGCCTCTGGGTCCTGCGCCCACTCTTGGCCGCACAATGAGGGTCACCGCCTCGCTGCCCACCATCTTGACACCCACCCCTTCGCTTGACAATGGCCCCCAGTGGCCCCAGAGCCACTAACAATGGGCAGATGCGCGTGACAAAGGGGGTAACAAGCCTTCTTAAAATACAAGACTGAGTCTGGCCAGCAAGGCTGCATTAATCGGACCTTTTGACACCTGGGGGCCGAGGTTGGGATCAATCTAGCTTAAAGCGGAGAGAAATTATTGAATTTTTGGGGGATCCCTGTGAGGCTGAACTTATAACTATTTATCTGAGTAAATCGGGAGAGTGGCATTTGAGCCATTTTATTTTGTATAATTAACACATTTAGTGCAATTTATATTAAATCAATTAAAACTGTTTTAATGTGTACAAATAAAACAGTTACCAGTTTTTGTCATAAATTAATACTAAAGCTGTTGAAAAATGTAATAAATATAGAAGCAGAATGTGGTCAAGCTTCAAAGAACTAAACTAAAGTGTGAATAAGGTCGATAAAAGCTTCTGTATTCAGAAAAGACTTATTCTGATGTTGGGTCGTAAATGATTGTTGATAAAAAGCTCTCTGCAGGGCTTAAACATTTCATCTGCTGAAGTGTCAATCACCTGATGCTGTACAGCAAATGCAGTGCAAATTATAAAATGCCAAATTGACTGTGTGTCATGCTTTGTCTAAATTGTTTCGGACTCATTCATTTTTCAAAATGAGTTTTTTCAAAACTTTTATGCCTCACTTCCACACAAATCCAAATGATCTGGAGCTTTGCAGGAAGTCTTCGATGTGCACAAGTCAAAGTTGTGCTAGACTTCTGAAAACGAACTGTGCAAGTACACATGACATCAGCATTTAATTTAAAGTTAGTTAGCAATTAGCAAAAATGTTTATTTAAAGTTTATAATCAACCATTTTTGCATGTCAAATCCATTTTTGCAACAACAACAAAAAGGTGTAAAAAATGATATAATTCGTTTATGCAAATTGCTTATTCTTTCATAACATTTATCTATAAAAAATTTTCTGTCGTTAGCAAAATTAAATAATTGATTTTTAAAAGCAAAACAGATATTTTTGTCATTAAACATCACTGTAGGTCAGGGGTGGGCAAACTATGGCCCGCGGGCTGGATCCGGCCCGCCTTCATCTTTGGTCCGGCCCACTAAACAATATCAGAGACCCATGTTTGTTTTTTAATCTGGCCACACGATCAAGACGTGACATTTTATTCCACCTCCTGCAGTCTGTATTCTACCTGAAAACCTCTAAGAATCTCTGTCAAATAGACCAGAAGACAGTCTTCCCTTTCTACGTCGCAGTTCATCTTTCCCGGTTTAGCTCATTATTTCTGAGCGATCATGCTGCCTTTTTTAAACAGCGCTCCCTGTTCTGTGTCCTGATTGGCTGGAGACCCTTTCAATCAATCTCCTCAGTCCGTGCCGTGACTCCTGTACAGAAACGCTCAGCTCTTCAGATCTACAGAAATCTTTGATCAATCAGATCTTTGTTTTCAGTCTAAGATCCTGGACCTAACTTCTACGAAGGTTTAAGAATTTAAACAAGAGAAAAGTTCAGAGAAAAATGTTCGTGTCTGTCTGAGAAAAGTGTATTTATGCAGTGAGGAGTTTTACTGCCATAAATTTAAAACATCTGTAATCATTCTCCGTGGATTTCACAGATCACGGTTATTTTTAGAACGTAACTCCTGCAATAAACGAGAACTCGGTTCTGGTAACGCAGATATATGTGTAGCTGCAGCAGAAGACATGGAAATGTGCTTTTTCAGTATTACTGGATGACAAACAGACAGCACAGATGCGCAAACTGTGAGACGTATGATGAGCTCAAAGTCTCTGCGGAATTATGACGGAAGAGGATCCATTATTTATTGTTTTTTTTTAAATGTATCAGTATATTTTTCCTGAATTTTTGTCTTTGAAAATCATAGAGAGTGTTGTTTGGTCATTGTTTTATTTCATAAATAGTCTTATTTATTTTCTTAAAAGGATCATGAATGAATGAAACTTTATTCATACAACACTTTATAACTCCTTGAAGGTACCAAAGAGCTTCACAATAAAAAAGAGATCTAAAATGGAAACAAAAGTTTTAAACTAAAAACTCTAGAGTATTCTGTTTTAGAATACAATTTTCAATCCAAATGTTTTCATCTACATTCCATGTTATATCATTCTCACTCCACGCATCTGCTCCTGGTCCGGCCCGTCTATCCAATTTTAGAACCCAATGTGGCCCGCCAGTTAAAATAATTGCCCCAGTGAAAGCCAATCAAGACTTGGGTTGGGGGTGGGTGGGTTAGGGTTGGTGGTGGTGGGCTCCTGTGCCCCCCTGCTCTCTGGCGCTGGGGGCTCCTGTGGTGGTTCTGCCAGTCCTGCTTTAAGTGGCTGACATTGGGTTACCCAGTGGGCGGATTTCCTCCATCTGCTAACCTGTGCAGGTGACAGCGGGGGCCCAGGCTACCACTGCTGCTGTCATCCACCACACTGCAACACATTTGCTCACCTGAGCACAGGTACCAGCTCACCTTTGCACCAATAGTATCCGTGATGGAATAATATGCTTGACGTGTTTGTTTATGTGCGTAAGTATGTGCATGTGAGCTGTAGTTGTATTGTGTACATGTTGACATGTTTGTGTGTGAAGATCTTTGGAGCCAACTCTTCTCTTTCTCTTTCTCTTGTACCCTTAGCCCCTCATCTCTAACATCCCACTCTCTTCTTTTCTTTTCTCTTCTCCATCCAGTCCAACAAGAAATGTATACCGTGACGGGGTCCCGCCGGGAAAGGATGCAGAGGAGCCAAGGTGAGGAGATTCTTTCATTTATTCAAGACAACGCAGGGCCACACCAGCGCATGGCACCTCCACCTCACTCCTCATTCACTTCCTGTGACACTTCCTGATAACCCCTATAGCCCCTCCCACGGGCGGTGCTCTCCATTAGGCCACAGGAAGGTCACAGGAAACACATTTTCAACATAAAATAAATAGATACACAAAGAATAAAACACAGTGTGGCCCCCCCTCGTGATCTGACGGTGCCACACCGTCACATATACAAACATGATTAATATTAATAAAGTTTAGCCTAAAATCCAAAAAAGATTTATAATAATATACACCTTGTGTGTCAGGAGTCTCATAACCCCTATTGTAACCGTAAAATCTGTCCAACACAAGAGCCCTTCAGCTCTTATCTGCTTGCTGAGCTGCTGGACAAGTTAAAAAACAAAACACAAGCAGAATTAAAGCTACAAGTAGCATTTAGCGGGCCCGAGCACGGGCGACCGCCTGGCACGGGTGACCGCCCCGCGAGTAAAGCCCCGCTCGAACCGTTCTCGTCGTTCTATCTTGTCCATTCTGGAGCTCAAAGCTACTGTTAACATGACAGCAGCCTGTGGGGGGTGGGGGGGACTGTAATCTGTTGCCTTTAGGGACAAAGACATTTGCATATAGCATGAAAGAAATTCTTAAACCTAAAGCTTGTTTAGACCTGCTCATTTTCTCGTCAAGGAGAAGAAGGTTTTTATCAGATTGAGAAACAAGCAATGATGATAACTGCTATCACTGTCCCTAAGGATGAGAACAATTGAACTCTTCTAATTTCCACTACAATGTCTAGATGAGTGTCAGCTATGTCTGATAACTTGGCCAATTAGCTGGACCGGGATCTTGCAAGGTGCAGGTGGTTTAACGTCCAGTGTGTTGAGTCTGTGGACGGCAACAGTACAGCATAGCTTTTCGTTTCCACAAGAGAAGAACTCTTGACACATCTGCCCTAACAGACAACTACAAGAGGAGTTGAAATGTATAACATGGTGAAGGAGTTTTTGTGCAGAAAAAGGTACCATTAGAAAAGCTGGTAGCAGTGACTGCAGACGGGGCTCCTGCTATGATCAATAGATAAACAGGTTTAATCACTCACTGTAAAGCTGACCAAAAGGTTGGAGAGTGAAAACAATATTAGATATTGGAAAAGTTACTTCTGAAGTTTTATAATACCAATTTGCATATACTCCAGACTGTTATGAAGACTTATTGTTAATGTTTTGAAAAACTTTCCTGTGTATTTCATTGCTGTCATTAAAGGACCTGCTGAGATCATTTAATTTGTTTACTGACAGAATTAAAAGCAGTAAGACAAAGTGGGGATATTGTTTACCAAAGGAATAACAAGTTGACCAACCACCCTTATACCAGGACACCAAAACCTTGATATATACAACTATGAGTGAGATATGGACTTTACATCACGGAATCAAATACTTTCCTTAGACAAGTTGAATACGGCTATCTGTTAGACAAGATAGCACAGTATGATGAACTAGAACTGTCAGCATCTCACACCAATGATAAAGATCTGAAAGATGTTGATATTGATCCTGAAATAAATGTTTTTCTATAGTGATAATACTATAAAGAGAATCAATTTAATATTGTAAACATAAAGTTCTCCATAATCCATTTCAATAGAACCTTGTATGCCAATTTCTATACAATCAAGGGCTACGTAAAACAGTTTTCACAAAGGTTCAGTATAATTACAGTCTCAGACACATGGTTAAAATGAATGGTGATAGAAGAAAATTGCACTGTTTGCACAATTTATTTCTATTTATTGTTCTAACAATTTTCATTTTTTATTTTGCTTACTGTTGTTCCATTTTCATGACACTGCTCTGTTAGTTTAAAATGTGAAATAAATACTCCT
Source organism: Oryzias curvinotus (assembly GCA_023969325.1). Lineage (NCBI taxonomy): Eukaryota > Metazoa > Chordata > Actinopteri > Beloniformes > Adrianichthyidae > Oryzias > Oryzias curvinotus. Next base: position 11,492,684 of record CM043722.1, read on the forward strand.
TGAATCCCTTGAATTGAAGGGGTCAGCATTGTTCTGCTAATTAACCTGACCCCTTAGCTGCGTGTGTGTGTGTGGGGGGTGACATTTGACATCCTTGTAACAGCTGTGCTGCTGTGAATGTCTGCTGCTTATTTTCCTCAAGACAGGCTGTTTAAAACAAGTGGAATGAAATAAATCCTTACACTTCAGCAGTTCATTGTATGATTGTGAAAATATTCGGGGAACATTTGGACATGTATGTCTGTGAAATTTGGTGTTGATAGTTAAAAAATAAGTTATGAAATACATATGTGCCCTATGAAATAACTAGGTGGCGCTATGGAGCTTGTCCAAGATTGTCATATCCATGGGTTCAGAATGGAAGCTTCATCATATCCATTGAATTTCAGTGAGATTGGACAAGGAATGTGCACGTGAGAGCAACTTTTGTGTGCATGGCGAGACGCTCAACTTTGCCGCTCCGTCACGACCACACCCCTGCGTTGAAAGTTATAGTTTTTTATCAGAGTAAACTTCAATGGCTTTTCAACAGGTGGACGTCAATTTGAGGTGTGTCGGCTCATCCTACTTCGAGCAGTGATGCTCCAAGTCCAACATGTCATTTACTGTTGCCAGCAGGTGGCGCTACACCTGTTCAAGATTCTTTCACTGTCGATGTGCTCAGAGTCAGACTACAATCATGCACATATATTTTAAATCAGATTGGATTATGCATCGCTGAGTAATGGCCATTTTCCTTTTCATGGCGTGTTTTCGAAACGTCCTCCAATTTTGACGCGCCGCCACGGTCATACACAAACGTAAAAATGTAAACGCTTCACAATTTAACATCGGACATGGGTCTAGTTTACAACACCAAAGTTTGGAGTCATTACTCCAAAATCTCTATGAGGAGTTCGTTCTAGAACGAGGCCTGCAAATGACCAAAATACGGCATAAATGACATATTGACATCAATATAGCAGACTTCCTGTACGAGTGACAGCTTGGTACCAAGAGACTTTTTTGTAGGTTTCCATCTGATGAACATGCCCTGTTAAAATCAAGCCTGTACATTAAAGAACATGGCGGGGCTCGCAAAAACAAACCTTGTAGGTGGCGCTATCGAGCCGTTTTTGTGCACCCATGCGGGTGCTGTGTATCTAAGGTGGAGATATTTAAGAGGCACCTTATTCTGAAATCTTAGCTTCCAGAGTCAAACGGCTGATTTTTTATGAATTTTTAATTATCTGACTGCAATGCAATCAACCACTTCCTGTTTGGCGGTGGCTTGTGCAGGCACCGTCAGGTTTACACCCATGAAACTTTAGATCATGAGAGAAGACCCTTCTGAGTATCTCCAGTTTTAATTTCATGAGCGTTGGACAAAGCACAGAGAAAATACAGGGCGGAATGCGACAAAAAACGTTTTTTTAAATAACTAGGTGGCGCTATGGAGCTCGTCCAAGATTGTCATATCCATGGGTTCAGAATGGAAGCTTCATCATATCCATTGAATTTCAGTGAGATTGGACAAGGAATGTGCACGTGAGAGCAACTTTTGTGTGCATGGCGAGACGCCCAACTTTGCCGCTCTGTCACGACCACACCCCTGCGTTGAAAGTTATGGTTTTTTGTCGGAGTAAACTTCAATGGCTTTTCAACAGGTGGACGTCATTTTCAGGTGTGTCGGCTCATCCTACTTGGAGCAGTGATGCTCCAAGTCAAACATGTCATTTCCTGTTGCCAGCAGGTGGCGCTACACTTTTTTCAGATTCTTTCACTGCAGATGTGTTTAGAGTCAGACTACAATCATGCACATCAATTTTGAATCAGATTGGATTATGCATCGCCGAGTAATGGCCATTTTCCTTTTCATGGCGTGTTTTCGAAACGTCCTCCAATTTTGACGCGCCGCCACGGTCATACACAAACGTAAAAATGTAAACGCTTCACAATTTAACATCGGACATGGGTCTAGTTTACAAAACCAAAGTTTGGAGTCATTACTCATAAATCTCTAGGAGGAGTTCGTTCTAGAACGAGGCCTGCAAATGACCAAAATGGAGCAAAAATGACATATTGACATCAATATAGCAGACTTCCTGTGCGACTGACAGGTGGGGCCTAATATACTTTTTTGTAGGTTTCCATCAGATGAACATGCCCTGAAAAAATCAAACTTGTACGTTGAAGCATATGCGGGGCGTCGGGACAAAAGTCATTGTAGGTGGCGCTGTCGAGCCGTCTTTGTGCACCCATGCCAATCTCCTATAAAATACGAAATTTTTCGCGACTCCTGATATATGTGCCAAATTTGGTGAGTTTTGGGGTATGTTAAAGGCCTCAAAATGGCCACTTTTCCGGTAGAATAATAATAATAATAATAATAATAATAATTAAAGCTACAAGTAGCATTTAGCGGGCCCGAGCACGGGCGACCGCCTGGCACGGGCGACCGCCCCGCGAGCCACGCCCTGTTCGAACCGTTTGGCATAGTTATTTCTTCTCCATTCTGGGGGTTGTAATCTGTTGGCTTTAAGGACTGAGACGTTTGCATATAGCATGAAAAAAAAAATCTTCAACCAAAGCCTTGTTTAGACCTGCTCATTTTCTCATCAAAAAGAAGGCATTTTCAGATTAAGAAGCTGTCAATCAAGCAATCATAATAATTACTAACACTGTACCTTAGGATGAGAAAAATGGAACTGACCTAATCTCCACTACAATGTCTAGACAAGAGTCAGCTATGTCTGATAACTTGGCCGATTAGCTGGACCGGGATATTGCGAAGTGCAGGTAGTCTAGCATCCGGTGTGATGAGTCTGTGGAAAGCAGCAGTACAGCGCAGCTGTTGGTTTATATTAACATCAAGAGATAAACTCTTGACACAACTGCCCAAACAGACAACTAAAAGAGAAGATGAAATATATAACATGGTGAAGGAGTTTTTGTGCAGAAAAAGGTACCATTAGAAAAGCTGGTAGCAGTGACTGCAGACGGGGCTCCTGCTATGATCAATAGACAAACAGGTTTCATCACTCACTGTAAAGCTGACCCAGACTTTCCAAAATGTCTGCATTACTGCTGCTTCATTCACCAGCAGGCCTTATGTGCAGAAGTGATTGGCTCTGGACACATAATGACTCCTATTGTGAAAATCATAGACAACCTCAGCTGCATGCGCCTGTAACCAATGCCTTCAGTGTGTTTTGCAAAATAAGGTTGCGTAGGTCTTTGGACAGCTCTTTGCTTTTACCCATCATGCAATGCTTCTTGTCTAACACCTTGCTGGTGAGAAACCTTTTTAAAAGGCATCAGGACTATACCAGCTGATATTACTTTGCACCAATAGGGGGCAGGTTACCTTCTGAATACTGACAAAGTCCAGCTGCTTTCTTGGCTTGCCAGACCTTTTTACCCCTCCTTTTCTTCATGTGTTCAATACTTATTCCCTGTGCCATTTCACTTTATTACACATAACTTCATTTATGGACATAAATGTTTGGATTTCTTTCTATGTGTGCATTACTTGGGTTGATGCCGATATCCGGGGAAAATTTCATGTCAATAGCTCGATTAGAAATATGTTTTTTGAGAGAAATGTTGACGTGTTCAATACTTTTTTTCCCGCTGTAAAAGCATTGTTTTTATATTTAGAGCTCTAAGCAACCAAACAGTTGTTTGAATCAGTGATTTATTTTAAAAAGCTGCTGAAAAAAATGATCTTTTTCAAAATGTTGATTTCTAATTTGTGTTTTACATTTTGTGTTCCATTTTTTGTGCTTTAATTGGGAAGCATTTGTTATTTGTTTGGTGTTTTTAAGGTGCTACAAATATACACATCATTTTTAAGAGACATTTGTTATCAGTTGTGTTTCTTGATTTGTAGTTTAATATCATTGGATGTATAAAAAGGAAAAGAAGTTGCAGCATTGATTATAAAAAAAGGATGTAAGAGATATTTATCATCCTATGTCACATCTGTAGGAGTGTACTGAGGTTGGTTTTTATTGTTTGTAAAAAAAAAAGATACAATTTAAAGTTAATTGCATTTTGCATAATGATTATTGCATTCCTAAATAATGGTTAAGATCTGCCTCTGTAGGATATAGATTAGTTTCAGCACAGCCACAATTTCTGTGGGATATTTTGGATACAAGGGTGATTTTGAAAAGTATGAGGGCATTGCTCCTGTATGTCTGATGACCCATCGTCAGTGTCCAAAGACACTTGCAATGCATTGTTAAATGTTCTGCAATGCAGAGAAGTTGCTGACGCTTCTTTTGTTAAAGGTTGTACTGGCAATTGTTAGAATTCCACTTTGGATGTTCTCTACCTGCTGCCGTGTGGTGTTGGGGGGTTCTGGCTGCCGCGGCTGTTGCAGCAGGGGCCTTGGTGTGGGGATGGCTGGTCACTCTCCCTCCTTTTCACATTCCACCACCCATTTTAGAAGAACATAAACACTCACCTGAGCACAGGTGCTAGCTCACTTTTGCACTAATAGTTTGTGTGAATGAATTAAATATTTCACACTAGTTGGTTTGAAGTCACAAGTGTGGATGTGTGAACACTATCTGTATTGCGTACATGTTGACTTGTGGACATTTTTGCAGCTAACAGGTGTGTTTTTAACATTTGAGTGTGTGTGTTTCACATTTTGTGTTCCATTTTTTTGTGCTTTTATTGGGAGGATTTGTTATTTGTTTGGTGTTTAAAGGTGCTATGTATATATACACACATCATTTTTTAGAGAAATTTGTTATCAGTTGTACTTTTTGTTGCTGTTGTAGTTCAATTTTATTGGATTTATAGAAAGGAAATAAGTTGCAGCATTGATTAAAAAAGGATAAAAGAGACATTTACTGTCTTATGTTACATCTGTAGAACTGTACTGAGAGTTGTGTTTTGTTTTGGAGCACATTCATATGTTTTGTTTGTAAAAAAAAAAAAAAAGATAAAATATTGAGTTAATTGCATTTTAGATGACTAAAAAAGCAATGATTAGTAGTAAAAATGTATAAAAGACATGCAAAACAAATGAAAAAGCAGTCTTTCAGTGTGGCTGAACTCTTGTCATCTTGACAGTCCTGGGTAATTAGCATATGAACAGGCAGCGGGGGGGAGGGGGGGAGTGAAATTTGACTCCTGCTGCAGAGCAGACTGAGGAAACGGCTGGAGCATGTTAGAGGAAAATACATCTTACAGATGACCAGTTTATTTTATATCTGTAAAAAATATCCAGCGACCACTTAGACATGTTCAGGTATATGCCTGTAAAACCTGGTGTGGATAGTTGAAACATAAGTTATAATAAAACACACTTGTTTGGAGTCCAGACGGAAAAAGCACAGATTTTGTGATGTAAAATATTTATAATAAATACATCTGTTTCACCTAGAAGTCTGAAAGAAATATGGAAGGCAGCAAACACAGATCCCTACCGTTTTCTATTTTTTTGTGTTGATATTTGAAGGATAAGTTATGAAAAAAAATAGGTGTTTGCAGTTTTGCCTAAAAAGACGTTTTCGGACCTTTTTGGATCTACGGCTCTCTCAGACGTCACCTGTAACTTCAATTATTCTGAATTTTTTTAGGAAGCAGTAGCACATAAATGCCTATTAAAGTGGAATTGTTGGTACTGATAACCCAAACAGAAGTTATTATAATAATAGTTGTTTAGTCCAAAATTTAATTAAAAAAATCAAGTGATGAAGTTTCTCGTAGACCCTGTAGTGTTACATATCAAAGCTAGAAATTATTAAAGGCATCTTATTCTGAAATCTCAGCTTCCTGAGACAAACGGCTGATTTCCTATGAAGCTTTGTTTTATGAGTAAGTGCAATTGAGCCACTTCCTGTTTGGGGGGGCCTTATGAAGGCACCGTCAGATTGACACCCATGAAATTTTAGATGATGAGAGAGGACCCTTCTGAGTATCTCCAGTTTTAATTTCATGCACGTCGGACGAAGCGCAGAGAAAAGATAGGGATGATTGCGACAAAAACTGTGTTTTTCAATAACTAGGTGGCGCTATGGAGCTCGTCCAAGATTTTCATATCCATGGGTTCAGAATGGAAGCCTTCATCATATCCATTGAATTTCAGTGAGATTGGACAAGGAATGTGCACGTGAGAGCAACTTTTGTGTGCATGGCGAGACGCCCAACTTCGCCGCTCTGTCACGACCACACCCCTGATTAGAAAGTTATGGTTTTTTGTCAGAGTAAACTTCAATGGCTTTTCAACAGGTGGACGTCATTTTCAGGTGTGTCGGCTCATCCTACTTGGAGCAGTGATGCTCCAAGTCAAACATGTCATTTCCTCTTGCCAGCAGGTGGCGCTACACTTTTTCCGGATTCTTTCACTGCAGATGTGTTCAGAGTCAGACTGCAATCATGCACATCAATTTTGGATCAGATTGGATTATGCATGGCTGAGTAATGGCCATTTTCCTTTTCATGGCGTGTTTTTGAAATGACCTCAAAGTTCGACGCGCCGCCACGGACACAAACATCCGTAAAAACTTAAAAGCTTCGCAATTTAACATCGGACATGGGTCTAGTTTACAAAACCAAAGTTTGGAGTCATTACTTCAAAATCTCTAGGAGGAGTTCGTTCTAGTACGAGGCCTGCAAATGACCAAAATAGAGCAAAAATGACATATTGTCATCAATATAGCAGACTTCCTGTGCGAGTGACAGGTGGGTCCTCTCAGACTTTTTTGTAGGTCTCCATCTGATGAACATGTCCTGTTAAAATCAAGCTTGTACGTTAAAGCGTATTCGGGGGCTCGGGACAACAGTCACTGTAGGTGGCGCTATCGAGCCGTTTTTGTGCGCCCATGCCAATCTCCTATAAAATACGAAATTTTTCGCGACTCCTGATGTGTGTGCCAAATTTGGTGAGTTTTGGGGTATGTTAAAGGCCTCAAAAAGGCGACTCTTCCGGTAGAATAATAATAATAATAATAATAATAATAAACATTCGAAAAACAATAGGGTCCTTGCACTCCGTGCTCGGGCCCTAATGATACCACCAAGACACACGTTACTGGGATATGGCTACCTTTCAACGTGCTGGTAACATAAAGAAAATACAGTCCCATACTGCTACACATTAGCCATGTTAGCATACTTAAAACAACACCCAACCTTGTTTGGAGCTCTTGAAAAAGCATTTTTTAGGGGAAATCGCTTCGACATCAGTAACCAATCCGTGTACGCTTCAGATTTTAAGACCCACTGATAGTTTGTTTGTTTTCATGTAAAGCTGTTAAGTGCACCTTACAGTATGAAAAATAATGCATATATTACAATCAAACCCATTTGCTTTCATTCTTCTTTGAACTAACCAGTTTTAAGATAGACTTTTCCAGTGTAAACATTGGCAAACAGCTTTATGTGTTTGAAAGTCATGATAGCCCCCAAACAGCTGAGTGTGAGAGGTGTACTCTCATCCCCACACGGTGCCCATAAATGCTGATAAAATGACATCATTACAGGCGATGTGTAAAGCCTAATGTTTCATAAGAGCTCTATAATCCTGAGGACAGTGGGGGTAATGTACCCTTTGGAACAAATTGATATTCTAGTCAAATATGACAAACAACACTTTAAAGGTGGCCTGCCCACACTGTTGCACTTCAGCAGAGAGGGCGTTGTATTGGAGCACGCTCTCTTAAATGTTTGCATTAATGGCGATCAGAGCTTATCTGTGACCTGGCGGAGCCGGCGGGCGGGAAATGAGAACTGCAACATTGGCAGAAGTGGTTCCATAATCAGAACACAAAAGGGGGTGGGGGGGTGAAAGGGAAACAGAGTGTTTGAGGAGGTGGGGTGGCAATTATCAACTTGGAATAAGCACACACACACACACACACACACAAAAAGTGAACTAACTATGAAAGTTTTTATAACTGGAAGTGTGCGGGTGTGAATGAATCAGACCCAGAGAAGACCAGGAAAGCCCCCTCTCTGGGCTGACAGCCTGTGATGGAAAACAGCCCTCTGTTTTTATTTTTTCCACTTGATCAACACTTTCAAATTATTTCTGTGACTCACACTGCAGCACTCACACATTCCTTTGTGATGGTCTTAATGCTGCACCTCCCTTTGGACGATTATTACAGACTTCTGTAACAGATGCCAGAAATGGAGATTCTTGTAAAGAAATAGGAGTCTCAACTTTCTTTTGGAAAATAAAATCGCTAAAAGCACGTCTGAGTCATCAACACCTTTCTATGGCTGGTGTTACTTTGCAGTTATCAAACTCAATGTTCACAAGAACAGTCCACCATCAAATATGTGATATACTGACATGCTATTGTACGGAAAAAAAATTGTCAAACTAATCTATAACAAACCAAAAACCAGCAAGTCCTTCCTCAGTCAGAGCAGACAGGAGACTCTCTGTTGCCCTCATATACAAACTTTTGTTTAAATGGGAATCCCGGGAATCCTAACCAGCCAGTTTTCACAAACATGATCCATTTTGAAGAATTGTACAATCAAGCATGCAATTCAAAGTGGAGCCCATCATGATCAATGACAACAACACAGCTCACCTTCTGTTCCTAAAAACATCTGCAAAACAAAAAAATTCTTCAGCAGTTTGAAGTTTTTCTTCAAGCTGGCTCTTTCCCAAACTTGAATCCTTAGCCAAGAGCCGAACAAGGACTTGTCTGAAAGTCCCAAAAGTGCAGTTATCACAGTGGCACATGTTTTCTGTCAAGGTCTATAGATACTCTTCTTCTTTAAGCCAAATTTCAAAGCAAAAAGCAAAAGTTTTAACTAAATACATAAATAAAAAAATGAAAAGATTAAAATGCGACAAAGTTACTGTATAAACAAAACAATGTCACTGTGTTAAAATATGTATGAATATAAATATAAAGCGATTAAAAAACCAGATTGTAAATTTGAAAACAAAAAATGAAAATTTGAAAGAAATATTTAAAATAGGAAAATAATAATTGTAAATTATAAAAGAAAAATCTAAACCTTATAATACTGGTACCAAATTAAAAAAAAGTGTATATGTATTTTCAATTTTTTCCCCTTTCTCCCTCTTTGTTTTCAGGTTCAAATCAGTTTTTAAGTTTTGCTGCTGAGCTGATTCTATTTTTACATGGGGGCGGGGCTTTGAGCTCATTATCTAGCAGGACTAGATTTCCCATTTGGTGACAGAGGAAACTCCTTACTACACATTTTCTACACTTTTCTCAGACAGACATGAACATTTTCACACTTTTCTTGCTTGTTTGAACTCTAAAACTTCAAACCTTCATAGAGGGAGAGATGGAAAAAAAGTTGAAAATACAAATAAACATTTTTTTGTTACAGTTTTAGGTTTAATTGTTTTCTTTTTATTCAAGTTTTAAATTTTTGCAATTCATTTTTTCAAATTTAAAATTGTATTTTCACATTTTCAATAATTCCTTCAAGTTTACAATGTGTACTTTCGAGTTAAAAACTGTATCTAGATTTTCTGGTGTTTAATTAATTTTTTTTTTCAAATTTACAATGTTTAGTTTCCAAATTTGCAATCATTTTCATTCATTTAAGCTGATCCAAATTTGACTCCCTAAAAATAATTTGGGAAAAAAGATTGTAATCTTTTTTGAAATTGGCCATTTAAAAAAGCAAACTGCTGTGAAAATAGGTTGTATTTTTTCCTATTAACTAGTTATATTGAAAGCATACAGTAGGAATTTTAAAAAACACATTTAAATCAATTTAAAGAAAGTATGGTAACACTTCATAATAATAAGATTCATTTAAAATCTAGTTTAAAGACGTTAACAGATGAATTATTTCATTATACGTTATTGTTCTTTGTGGCAATAATGGCCTAGACTTTATTGAGAGGCTGCAAAACACTCATTAAACAATTAACAAAGACAGTTTAATGTCAATCAATGACTTACAAGTGACTTATATATAAAAGCTTTAAATTGTGGGCTGCAAAACAACAAATAAACTCTAGGTATTATATTACTTAACCACTTAAAAACCTTTCATGAACACATAAAAGGCATTTGAAGGACATTTGATAATAAATGTTTTTATTAGCATAATATTATCACCTATAAGACATCTAGCTGTGCTACTAAAGCCCTTTAAAAGGAGTTGATGAACACCAACAGGACTTCAGTAAGACATTAACAGAGGCTAATATTTGTTTAGTAAATGTCCCATTAAGGCTTTAGAACTGTTATTAACTGTCTTTATAAGCATTTATAATAACATTAATAGGACATTAGTAAGACCGGGAATGCTAATGACTGTCTAATAAATGTCCTATTAAGGCTTAAAAACACTTTACTAAGGCTTGTTAAAGTTTTATAGCCAACTCATTAACGAATCCTATTATACTGCATCAGCAGAAGTATAGCTCCTAAATGGAGAAACACGGGAGTGACAGCATCAGAATGTGTGTTCCTGTGAACTGAGTAACAATATCTTAGGAGAAATTTCAAATAGCAAATATGTTGTCTACATTGGACTAGTTCACTTTTTGAGATTTTAGACAAACCACAAATCAGTTCCACCTGTTTTTTCTCTGAATAAATTATATAAAATTAATATTTAAAGTTAGAAAGGCAATAGATCAAGGCTGTTTGAACAAGTTTACGCTTTGACAAGAATTAGTGCTTCAAAGTGTCTTATCCTCCCACAACAAACTGCTCTGATTGTAATTGAATCTCCTTCAGAAGGGGCCGCTCACGTTATTCCATCAGCTTTCTGCTGCCGTTCTGAACTGAATGAGAGCTCCAAGAAGGATCAGGTAGTAAAGGCGAACAGGGGCTTTAATTAAGGTCTGTGCGGTATTTCTGGCTGTGTAATGCGATGTATTTTTCCTACTGAAAAGTTCAGAGTAACAAAACTGAGGAAATGCAGCAAACATAAACAAATGGGAAACCAGGAAGCTAATGAAGGCCAGGACAGGGCGAGGGCTCTGTATGCTAGGTATTGAGAGCGAAAAAAGCAAGCCTCCTGTGTTCAAAAACAACAAAAGAAAAGGGAGGTTTTTTTTTCCTTCTCTGGAATAACGGTTTGAAGCTGAAACTCAGTTCAAATAACCCAAGGAGAGCAGCACAGTGATAATAAGTTGCCTTGTTAAATTAAGTCTCCTGGCTGGTTAGCCCCGGTTTCTCTAAAGCTGTTAGTGTTTGGTGAATAGCTTCTGTTAGCGTGTGAGAAAAATGCTTTCTATGATCCCATTTTCAAATCTGCACACGGCTATAATGAGTTGACTAATTCCCCAAACACATTAATTAACTGGTGCTACTTTGTATACATTTTCTGCACGAACAAAAAGCCTGCAGAGCCATTTTTCATGAAAGTATGACTGAAGGCAAAGGAAGAGATTTTTTTTTGACCAAAAAGAGAAAGCGAGGCGATGACACAGTACTCACAGAGTTCAAAAACACAACAAACATGTCACCGAACTGTCACCAGTTTTGAAAAATGCTCATCAGGGGCCTCAGGTGCTACAGCGAGCAGATAATAAAAGGCTGCCTTTGAGGCTGTCAGTATAAAAGCAACATTACCGAGCCAAGGTGAACCTACCAGCCACGCCGGCCACATCTGCCGTGCTGATGTTCTGGGCATTGGGGCTCACTTTGAAGGTCACGGCCGGGCCCACCACCCTGCAAAATACACACATTTAAGAGCTTTTAAAATAGGATGCTCAGAATTTCTTTATATTCCTTGGAGACCTAGACGTCGATCTTTGGACCACAGCAGGAGAGAAGATGTGCTCATTAAATCTGGGCAGCACCTGCATTTTTAAGGAAGAGTCTTTGTACTGGTGGCGCTGCTTCAGGCTGTTGCTATCCCCATCGCCACTGAGAGATAACCTCTTGAATATAATGTACCAGATTACATGTATTTGTACGGAAAAAGACAATGAAGCGTTCAGGATGAGAGGATTTTGATCATCAACAGAAGGACGTTGCTTATGAGAAAATGTGTCAACGAAAACTGCCGTTGTTTAAACTCACTAAGAGTTTAACTGTGTTTGTTCTCTGTTTGGCCTTAAACATTATTACAGAAACAAAGGGAATGTGGATCCACAGAGCTGATGCCATTAACCTTTTGTTTGTTTGTCTTTCCGATTCCCGTGGTAATTCGGACTAAATGCTCAGCTGGAAGACAAATTAGAAAGCCTCACTCCATGATGTGTTGTGCACTACTGTAAGAATGACTTTATTAGAGCATAATAATTTAAAATGTTATGATATATTTAATAGAGTTGTCCAATCATAAGGCAACAAAAAAACAGCAATCCGAGGAGTCTTCTGTGATAGATTTAAATTGTTTGTGTGTGGGTGTGTTTGTTGGTGTGTTTTTATACATTTTGCAGACTGCAGGGCCACTCCCTTTCATTTCAACCATTAGTTTAAAAGGATCAATAAAATACTGAAAAAAATACAAAATACACAGAAATTCCTCAAATGCTCTTTTGGTTTTCCAGCACATTTCTTGTGCATAATATCTGTTCTCGCTATGCCTCAAAAATATTTTATATAGAGAAAAAAAAAGAAAAATACTGTCATGGAAGTCTTCTGTTTATGGAAAAATTAACAGTTTTCACAACGACTAGCATAAAAAGAACCTGCCAACTTTAAATAATCACAAAAAAGTTATATTCGCCATGTTATAATCATAGAAGATTAATATTATCATAACAATTATTTGATATAGAATGTATTTTTAATTTCATTATGATGTTTAGTGTAGCATATAGACCATAAATTATTAAAGAGGAACAAGCGTCATACATGTCAATTTGTGAGAGGGGGATGCATCCTTGTGTTTTAAATTTACAGTTTTTATTTGCATTTTAGTAATAATCGATTTTTAAGATCCCCTTAAAATGCAACCCTTCAAATTTTAAGTAAGGCTTAATGGCCGATCAAATGTGCATTATCAAGAAAACTTTGTGGAAGCAACCAGACTTTCACGGCGTGCGTTAATTTCAGATAATGCAAACTTTGCAGGCCATGATCCCGCTTATACCATGGTTACTTACAAAAGAAATAAGTATTTAATCAATTTTCAGTACTTTATTCTTGTTATTTTTTTGGGTTTAGATCACTTTTTTCACAAAAAGTTGACTACTTGTTACGTGGTGCAGCGTGTTGCCACGGTAATAACATGCTGAGATGGCAGAGACCTTGACGGTAGCGGCAAAGGACAGCGATATATGCATGTTGATCGTCACAATAGGGTAAATAAAAACATCAGTTTAGAAAGAAAGTTTAGATGTTTTTGTCCAGATGAAAAGTTTCTTTTAAAGAAGCCAGCACAGTGATATAGAACATCCCTTAATTTCAACATCCCGGTGAGTCACAATATCGAGAAGGACAGGAGCAGCACGGTAGCGATACGCACAACGGGGCATGACTTTAATAGTTGTGGGAGTGACACCACAATTTGTGAATGGATTGTGAAGCTTGGGCTAACGTTTCTGCTTGCACTGCTTTTGAAGTGCAAAAAAAGTCGGCATCATTCATGAGGAGCCGGACGGCAACGGGACGGACTCTGACAAGGACGAAAGGAAACATGCCGTGTTTGGTAGAAATTAAGCCAAACTGTTCTCTTCAGATGCAGAAGATGAGGACTTTGATGGATTTTTGGATGCTGATTGATGACTGAAAAAAAAAAAAAATCACAACCAACTCAACAGCTCCTGCTGTCTTTTTTTTAAAACACAGACAAACATGCACGTTTTACCGGTATGTGTTAACGTGGCCGCGGCTTAAAACCCGGTTCGCCTTTTGTATGTGTCAAATACCAAAAATCACCATAACTGAGACTGTGCCCTACAACCCAGTGTGCCCTATGGTTGTGAAAATACGGTATTTAACATGTTTACCATATTAAGGTTGTACTTTGTGTTGGAATTGTGTTGTCCATTTAGTGGAAAATATCAAATAAATGAAAAAACAAAAAATTTGTAAAAATAAAAAAGCTCTTTCAGGCAAAGCATCTGCTTTTCTCCCTGTTAAAACCAGTTGGAATAATGTTAATTAAGTACACTGCTAAAGAGTTACGATAGTTCAAATAGTGTGTGCTATTTCCTGTTGCAGGGGACAACTCCTGTACTGAAGGGTTATTCCAAAAACAGAATATTTCTACTGTGCTTTGGCAAATCAGTAAAGGACTCCTTTAAAAGTTTGATTGCTATTTCTTCTGCAATGCTTTTGCTTTTACTTAGTTTATCAAGTTTACGTGTTATTCAACTAACACCGAAGTTAAGGTCACTGGTTCTGGTGCAAACAGGTGAGTACAGACCTGTGGCTGAGAGCTGATGAAGTACTTTAACAATAAAACCCTAACCATGTGTGCTGAGAACCAAGGAAAGTTTGACCAGCCATTCCTTGATTAATTCCCTAACTAGTGTAATGTTTTAATTGGGTTTCTTGTGCTCTGAGGCAAGCCTATCAAAGGAAAATGCGACCAACTTCCACTCACCAGGTTCTTTATGCAGCAGAAATATAATATTTTTAAATTTGAAGTGTAATAAGACTAATTACGCAGCTCCAAATTAATGATCAAGCTTAATGAAGCTAAATGTTCAAACTTTAGTCCGCTGGTGCTCCTCGTGAATTCTCGGTTGCTCAGTTTTTTTTGTTCTGTTACATGTTTTGGGGCTCTCTGTAGAAATATCAGCTGCGCAGCCTTGGAGTAAAAAATGACTGAAAGACCGCCTTTGCTGGACTGTGTTCGGAGGAAAACAACACGACAGCTTATTTTTCTGGCCATTATTTTTCCTCCGAGCAATAAGGTTGATTTATTTGTCACATCAATGAAGTGATTCATCAGGTGGCACAGGCAAAATCCCAGTGTGTGAGGAAGAAGAGGGAAAAAAAAATGACTCACATGGAGTTCACCGCATGTCCATCAGTCGTCCTCTGCTACCCAGTGAAGTCACTGAATAACCTGATCTGGCTGATGGAAACGCTTTCCGTTTTAGTGCTGTATGTGAGAATAACTGGTAATATGAAGCTTGTCAGATATGTTAAATATGACCTGACTATGATGGAAATGTAAGACGAATACAAATAAAACGTAATTTTCAGGATTTAGGCCTTGAAAAAATAATAAATCCTGTGTGCTCCCAGTTCTGCCTCCACCATCCAGGCACACTCTCTCCTCCTTGTGGTGGCTCTTCGATATGACCCCCCCCCCAAACACAGACAGACATTACATCACCTCAACGGTCCTGTTTTTAAAACAAAACAAAAAAAGAAAAGCCTTTAGTCTACTCTCTGTGACCGTTACGCAACAGCCATTATTATCCCACAGCCAGCTGCAGTCAAAGGCTGCGCGATGCCACCCACACCAGCGCTTCCCTCCCGCCCACCGTGTTGCTCCCAACCACTACCAGGTCACGGCTGCTGCTAAAAACATTTTCACAGCCATTTTGCTGAAAGTGCTCACCGCCAGGATTATCTAATCAGTATTGAATTGTTATAAATGAAAAGTGAGGCAGTGAGTCACTCTGCAGGTTTGTTTTGTGTCCTGCCACAGTGTGTAGGCTCGCTTGTATGATTCATATGTTGCCAGTGTGGAAGTTTTGCTGCAGGCTTGCTGAACCACTGCTCTTTCAGGCTGCGGCCCCGGGAGGAAACAGCTAAAACGGGGAAGTTTAGCTGTCTTTTCGGCATTTCAGGTTGCACGGGTCACCAAATACTTTGAGAGGAGGTACTTTTGCTGCTGAATATGCTAATGTGATCTGATCCTGCATGATGCGGAAAGTTGAGAGAGGATGACGAAAAGTTTAGGAGATAAAAGAATCGTGAGCTGAACACTTCCTTCTATTATAACAGCATGTACAGTATACAGTTTTAGAGCTGCTGAACAAACGCAAAAGCTCGTTGGTGGTTACTTTTACATCAAAGGTCTATTTTGTTAGGTTGGCTTAAAACTAGGGCTCTCTGATTTGCTAATCAGTATTGGTCGGTCTCTTCCTCTTTACTACCTAACGTAGCATTCAAGTCATCAAAGGCCCTTTGTTTGGCCTTCGACACCTCTACTTTCACCTTACGCTGGAACTCCCTGTACTCCTGTCTACTCTCCTTAGTCCTCTCAGTGTCCCACTTCTTCTTATCTAGCCTCTTACTCTGTATACACTCATGCATTCCTTCATTCCACCATCAAGTCTCCTTATCAACTTTCTTTCCTGATGACACATCAAGCACCTGTCTCCCTGATCACATTAGCTGTAGTTATCCAGTCATCTGGGAGTATCTCCTGCCCACCCAGAGCCTGTTTCAACTGCTACCTAAAAGTCTTCCTTTTTCAGCTTTCACCAGTTTGTCCTCTTCTCTGCTTTTGATCTTTCTTTCTTCCTCTTCTTTGTCACCAGAGTCTTCCTACACTCCACCCTCCTGTGCCGTCTGGCAAACACTCACCTACAACCCCTTTGCAGTCACAGATCTTCAGATTACACCGTCTACAGTACACAAGATGTAGATGTGTGCTTCTACCTCCATTCTTATATGTCACCATATGTCCTTGCCTCTTCTCAAAGAATGTATTCACTATAGCCATGTCCATGTCTTATGCAAGATCAATGCCATCTGGCATTTAACATTCCTCTTCTGGATATCAGACTTGCCCATCAACTCCTCATCACCTCTGTTTCCTGTACCAACATGTCCACTGAACTCTGCGCCAATGACAACTCTAAGGATGCTCATCATCACTTCATAAAAGTCCAACCAGAATTACTTCTTCTTCTCCAGCTCATATTTTACTTTTGGGGCATACTCATTAACAACAATAAACGTCACACTTTCCATTTCTATCTTCAGATTCAACACTTTCTCTGACACTCTTTTTACCTCCACAACACTCCTAACAAACTCTGCCTTTAAGATAAGTCCAACTCCATATTTCTTCCCATCCCCACCATGATAGAACAACTCGAACCCTGCTTCTAAGCTTCTTGCTCTATGTCTACCTTCCTCATGTCAGCTAACTCTCTACCTTTTCCTAACATAGTTCCAACATTCAAAGTCCCTACTCTCAATCCAACACTCATGACAATCCTCTTCTCTCTCTCGCTCTCCTTCTACAGATCCACCTTCCTCCTGTCATTTTTTTTAAACTAAGACTTTTAAGTTGCCTTATAGTTTTGAAAAGTACCTTGGTTTAAAGGGTAAGACAATTAGTTTTCTTATTTAGCAGGTTTTAGGAACACTTAGAATAATAAGAGACACTTCACTGACAAACACCATTTTCAACTTTCATTACAATTTGAAAACCTCTTTTGTAGCTTATTATACCAGATTCAAAATTCTTTTTTTTCTGTTTCCGGGTCAACGACAGTTTACGCACCTAAATCTGTGTTGATAAAGTATACATAGCAGATCAGATGTTGAGAACTGGATAATGACAATTTAGTTGAAAAAAAAAAATACAAAAAAAAGTAAAAGTTAAGTAAAGCAAAGCATTATATAGTGCCAGGTCTTCAAGCTTTTCTCCCACTCCCATTCAAGCAATCTATTGAACTCCTTTTGACGATCTTAATAGTTAATAGTTTCATTATGTCATGTGCTGTAAGCAAAAGAGCTGATAGATTTATGAATGATTAAGAGGAATAATTGAATTATTTAATAATGTATGTGACTTTATTCATATTTTCCAATTAATTTTATGACTAATTACTCTATCTTTGATATATCTTTGCATATATATATAAACTCATGTTTTTCTTTAATTATTTTTGCTTTGACTGCTTGAAATGACCAATTCCAAATCAAATTCCAAATGAGACCCCCCCCCTCCATTTGTGTAAAATCCTAAAAGCAAGAGAATTTAATGTAATTTCACTGACGTTATTTTGTCATTTTCAAACTAATTAATTATATTGAAAAAAAGGAAGGAAAAAGTGAAAAATAGAAGCTATCTAATTTAAATGTCAGAGCTGTAAGAAGTGACATCTCAGACCCCTGGGAGTTGATAAAGTGTTATGATCAAGTGGTTGGGAAGCAGCTACAGGTATTCTGGGAAAATCAGCAGTGTCACCTCAGTCTAAGAGCTTCATAGTCCTCCTGAATGTGACTCTTGTTGCCACGCTGACGAGAGGCAGGTGGTCTCGGAAAATCGCTGACAAATTGTCAGGCCGGCTCCCCCTGCTGGGCTTTTACTGTGCATGCAACAAAAGAGACCCCGGCTTTCTCCTCGCCTCCCTGTAGCTATATCTCCTCTTGTCTCTTTCTCTGCCTCCAATCCATCAACCTTCCCAGTGTGAGCCCCCCCCCCTCCATTCCCAACAAAGACAAAGGGTGCATTAGGACAGGCGAACAGTATGGGCCACCCAGGGACTCAATAGGAAATCCTAGCAGTGCAACGTGAGGCTGAATGAACAACTGTACTGGACAGAGGGGTCTGCAATGTGTGTATGTGTGTGAATGCTGCACACCAAATCCACACCTGCCAGCACAAACCAAAGAGCTTCAATTCCATTTCAGCATTGAGGGGGACAATAAACTGCTCCTGATGATCCTAATTGAAACTCTGACAAATTCATCTTGTATATTTTCTGTATTTTCCAGAGCTTGAATATTTCTTGCATCTTTCTTTGCCCTTCTTTTAGAGACAAATTTCTGCTGTGTCAGATAAAGTTGCTGATCTTTTAGTTTCTTCTGCAGTAAGTAGTACGTTTGACGAAAACAGTTTTCCCATGTGCAATATCTACATATTCTGTTCACATCAGTAGACAAAATTACAAAAGGGAGGATTTTGTCATCATTTGCCAACTGAGCCAACCTATGTTTTTGTTTTGTTTGTTTTTTTTAAAAGAGTTTTAGTCCCCAGGTTAGAAAATGAAGATTTTTTTTCTTTTGTGCAATGAAATTTAAATACTACGGGATCAGGGCTTTTTTTATTTTTTATTTTTTTTTTTATTACATTTCTTTTTTCATTGTCCTCCTCATCACTAACACAAAAGGCCCTGCTCTCTTTCCTCAAACACCTCTACATTGGAAAGTACACTGTAATGATTAGCAGGACACAAATTGTCCTGGTAATAGTTAACATCAGCATATTTAGGGAACAACAGTGGGACGACAGTGGCTCAGGTGGTTGAGCGGGTCGTCCAATGATCGAAGGGTCGGCGGTTCGATCTCCGCTCCCACCTAGCCAAATGTCCGTTGTGTCCTTGGGCAAGACCCTTCACCCTCCTTGCCTCCACTGTGGCTCCACTGGTGTGTGAATGTGCATGGATGATCCCGGTGATGGTCAGAGGGGCCGTAGGTGCGAAATGGCAGCCACGCCTCTGTCAGTCTGCCCCAGGGCAGCTGTGGCTACATCAGTAGTTACCATCACCAAGTATGAATGAGGAGTGAATGAATAATGGACACAATGTAAGCGCTTTGAGCGTCTGGAAAAGCGCAGAAAAAATCCAATCCATTATTATTATTATTATTATTATTATAAGTAGGACAGAGAATCTCCAAGTCAAAGAAGCAGAGATACGTTTCTTCTAAAGAACGCCTGATGTCACGCCCAGTTTTCAAGGAGCACCTCAGACTCAAGCCATCATGTAAAGCTGCAATCCAGATCTTTTCAAATGGAGGTGTTTCTTATTAATTAAGAAGAAGGCAGAGCAAGTCGAAATTTTAAGTCTCAGCTGTCCTGTGAATGCTTCCAATTTTCTTGGATGAAAAAGCAGGGAAAGAGACAAGGTCTGGAGGCTCTTTGGTTACCCTAGATAGGAAATGGATAAACAGAAGACAACAGCATAGGCACAATGAAAATTTAAATCATCAAATCAAATCAATCTTTGTTTATGTTAGATGGTTTTTCCAAGCTGCTTAAAAAAAAAAAAGTTTGCAGCTAAATTTATAATAATGTGTTTTCTCATAAAATGTGAAACACAGCTGTCTTTTTGTTCAAACTTGCCTGTGATGTTGCCTAGCAACTTGGGGAAATCCTGACCAACTAAAGAGCTGCCATAATGTGACAGAGAAGAGAAATCCAGAACTGCCATAACGGCTGTAAATGAGCTTTCTGCAGGCGAAAGATGGGCAAACCTGCACAGGGCGTGCAGGTGGCCCACACAGAATATCAAAGTTCTACACTGCTCAGTGAGGCTGAAGAGCAAAAATGTTCATAGACATTTTTCCTATGAGGTCATAGGGAACACTTGCACGTTACAAACAAGTAAAGTATGGTGTAAGGACGACATGGTATGACAGCAGCATCCATACGTCATAAGTGCGTGGAACTTCCATTAGATTAGCCTTATAAATACTGCACAATACACCTACCACATGCATGACAATGGTACGTTCCATTTTCATGACATCTCTTGAGGTGAATAGAATAGAATAACTTTATTTCTAAAGCACTTTACTCAAAGAATCACAGAGTGCTTCACAAAAAGACAACATAAATCAAACCAAAACACAAGGAGGTAATAAAATCCAATAATAAGAATTATAAATGTTAAAAACACAATAAAACACAGTAAAACATAGTAAAACAAGGACTAAAATCAAGTAAAAGCTCTCCTGAATAAAACTGTCTTGACCTGGGATTTAAAACACTCAACAGAGTCAATGAGAGGGACTTCCAAAGACGAGGAGCGAGATGATCTTCTAAACATGATTGTTATGATTATTATTATTATTATTAAGTGCCTTACTGCCATCCGAGCCTTTCACGAAGCTACAAGACTCCAGCTGCTCTGCTCAGAGGCCTGTTAGCTCGTGTGGAGCAGCCGGTTCATACATACAGTACAGTGGATCTTTTTACAAAGCGGGCTGTGGCGAAATCTCTCTATAAACACTACAAAGAATAATGTCAGACACAACTTTTGAGGGAAAAGAACTTTAGGTTACAAAAGAAAACGTGAAATGAAAATATGTAGAGCCCAAGCAGATCTTGACACTACTTAGTTTGTCCAAGTGGGGTTACCGTAGTGTGACGTTATCCTCAGTCGAAAGCAGCCTGAACGGTTATTGCAGGCCGAATGGTTATGGTACCTACACCGGCCAAAACACGCTCCGCTGCCCGCCGGAGCACGCTATGCTGCTCCGGTGGCAGACAGCAGCTCTCTGTCCGTCATCCGCCAGCCCTCCGGAGTAGTGATCACCTCGCTGTAGTCAATGGAAACATCAATGATGCCGGCAGCGAAGCTGGTTTGCCTGTCATGCCGGCATCCACGCAGCTGGCTGGCCGGCAGACGGAGAGCCGCTGCGGTATGGGGACGCAGCCAGCTTGGGTCTCCTAAATCTTATGACATTTTTGTTTAATTTTATCGAGACCATAATTAATAGATCACATAGGTTGATTCTTGCTTTTATTTTTCCCCTCTTGAATAAATGTGGGTCACGAAGACACAGAAGTAGCGGTGGAAAGCGGCTTTTGCGGCAGGACGGAGTGTGTACTGGAAGAGACTTTAAATGAACCCAGACATGGAGACCTGATTACCTTCATACCTTCGTAGAGCTTTTTAAAATAAATATATATATGACAGAAATGTGAAGGTATCTGCTGTAAACCCAAGCATTGCTCACATCCGTGTTTATGAATGACTTATCGCATAATTTATTCTCATGGACAAATTATTATTTCGTGGGAACGAATTAATTATTTTTTATACCCATGTCAGGTCACAGGCTCTGTAGTTTCTTCTTATCGCACTTGTCTATCTTTCTCTGCCACTCTGTCTGTCTTCCTCGTGCTCAGTTCGTGCTGCGAGTGAAACAAATTTATAGAGAACTCATCGACTCATCACTACTCTCTTATTGCCGCAAACACAGGATAAGCGACTTCTCTCTATAAGAATGGACATACTGATAAACCCGCTATGAATTCAAAACTGGCGCGAAGGGGCGGCAATCTGCAACACACTAGTGATGAAATGAAACTTCATTTGGAAAGTCAAGTGATCAAACACAATCTGAAGCGAGCGCTCGATACTCCACCAGCGACGCTTCCGCTTTGAAAGATCGATAGTCGAGCCCCCAGCTCCGGATTATTTTTTATTTAGTGTGACTTCTAGTTGAAAGTGAAGCTATAGGAGGTGCACTGCCATTTTCTTTAGTGCACATTTTCTCCTGTTTATGTTAGTCCAGGGAGGTCACTGTAGTTTTGTCATTGTTTTCCCTCTTCTTTCAGTTGAGGTAAAACGTTTTTTGGGATCATAGGTCAGGTTTTGTTTGTTGGTTTGGCCTAGGTTCACCCTGAAGCCTTTTTGCTTCACCCTTTATAAGTTACTGTTTATTTGTCATTTTCTTGTAAATAAAGTAGTTAGGTTTCATAGAGACAGTCTTTTGTTGTTTTTGTTATTGATTGTTGTTATCTTTTATGTTATGGTCCTACTTTCCCCTCGACATAAAAGGGCATAACGCTACCATTTTATAGGTGTTTCTTATACTGAGCCTGGGGGTTTCCAGTCCATGTTCTGCAAAATGCAGCACAGGATGAAATAGAATAAAAAAGGCAAATTTCTTATTTGGTCAGATTGGGATTTTTTATGGCTATTAAACTAACTTTACTATGCCACCAACCCAGAGTGATCCAACTTTATATTCTATGTTTAATTTAAATGGAAATAAAATCTGCAGCAATCCCACTTAATCATTTAGATGTATGCTAGAAACTCATGTGATTTTTCCATGATAGCTTGTTAAATGAAGACAACTGCCATACATTTTGGAGAGGACCATACATGATCTAAAAAACCATGGTTAAAAGAAAAAAAAAAAAAAAGATCCCATTATGTGCACACTAATATCTCATTCTTGGTCCAAAGTCACAATTTCCATTTTTTTTCTGGTTCATCAAAAGTCACTCAGTTCAGGCAATGAAGAAAATCAGGATTTTTCTCAAACGTCTCTTATCCATGGAGCCCCGGGGTCCCTACTTTGGCCTTCTGGTTGTTAGATCGGCCGTTGCTTTCTCAAGTGGAAATCTCAAAAATTAGTCTTGGGCCTAAGGGTGAAATCATATTCTAACTCTTTCATTCTGACACTGCCGCTTTGCAAACTCTCTCCTTCTTGCTGGAAAGTCAGTGAATAGATGTGCACTGCCTTCACTTTATCAAAAATGGTGTCTCTTATCCCAAAGACGACCTTCCCTGTCCTGTCATGGAAGAGACGCCATAATAAAACTGAGACAAACTAGGAAAAAAATAAAAAGGAAGCAAAGAAAGAACAGATGGACACGTGAAGAAAGCAATGAGTACACAGTGAGTCGCAAACGATGGAATAGGTTCAAGCCGAGTTCAGTCTCATTAATAAATGACCCCAGTGAGCGGGTTTCATTTCAAGGTGTCAATAACTTGAACAAACTGAGCCCATTGCTTTCTTACTCGCCACATACCAAGAAGTGAATGAAAAAAGATAGGACAGAATGAAAATCAGGCCGTGTCCTTGGATTCCTGCTCTGTGAGGGCACTTTCTCTTCCTTTCTTCTAGTTTTAAAGTCTTTGATCCCACCAGTTTGCCCTCTGTGATCCGACATGCTGGGGGTAACTGTGGAGGAGCCAACGCTTCTCATCTACTTCGCTTCTCTTCTACTGCAAATATTTGAAGACTATACATATGTGATGTTTCGCCATTTGAGAAAATTGCCGCCCACTTGAGCCGGCAGGTAAAAAAAATTGTTTGTTGTTGGAAAAAGTAAAGCACACTTTGGACATTGAGTCATTGGTAGACTTTGGCATCTGTTTTTATATTTTTTTTCTCCCAGTTTATGGATGAAGTTGTTTGTATTTATTTTATTGCAGAAGTTATTTTTTAAAAGAGGACATACTTTTATTTCACAGCTTAGCTACCCAACACCTTAAAAAGCTTTGTGTTCAGAGTTACTGTGACATTACGAGGAAAGTTGTGCGATTGAAATACATTGAGATTTAGCTCTCTCTACAAAGTAGACTGCATTGGCTTTGTGAGTTGTGTGTACTTGTATTTGACATGTTGTATGGACACAAATCTTTTTGCACATTAAATTACAGAGACCAACCTCTGAATTACCAAACAAATTGTACATATCGTATATTTCATGTTTTACATAGTCTGGTCATGGGTGTGACTTGAACTCTGGTGTGTCTTATATGTGATTTTAAAAAAATTAATGAAAAGCAAGAAGCGCTAGATAGCATTGCCGATGTGTGTATCATTATTTGTTACTGACAGCAACACAGAAGAAGCGCTGACCTTGGCGGAATTGTTCCAAAGCAACACAGAGGATGAAGAAATCCCCAAATGTAGTAATTTCAAGTGATTAATCCCTTGTGCTATCCTAGGCAATTTACCGTTGGGAGTTGGGTCATCTAGATTCACTAGACAGTACTCTGAACCTTTTTTTTCCAATGATTTGTGATCTTCACTGGTTCAATGGATTACATGAAATTTTTCCACCTTTATCCACCTTTGTCATGGTAGGGAGAACACGTCAAAGTAAGGGTGGGGTCATCTAAGATAGCACAAGGGTTAAAGAGTTTAGCTGACTTGGTAGCATTTACTTTATGATATAATTATCTGAATAATTTTTCATATGTTGCGCTGATATACTAGATTCCTCCATTGGTTCATGAAGTTAAATAAGGTTATGGTCAAGGTTATGTATAAATTCAGTCTACTGTTATCTATTACGTTATTATGATTTGTCAGTCGAGGTGAAATGTCCGTTATTGTTCTTGTATTTTGATAAATATATTTCTCCCAAAAGTGCAAGTTAGAAATAATTTTTCCTTTCTTTTTTGTGCATTTTATGGCATCCACGACTTATATTCTGGAACAACTTATAGTCCAAAAATATGGAACATAAAAATGCAACCTCTGCAAAAATGTGAACCAAAACGGTAAATCATTCTTATTAATCATAGTAACATTGCATTATTATGCTATGCATAAGGTTCCAGGCGGACTGTTACTGTTACAGAAGTTAAAGGGCATACACTATGCCATTCTTTTTTTTTTTTCTTAACTTGTCCTGTCCAACAGCTGAGCAGACAGATGAGAGCTGAAAGCCTCTGTTGGTTATATTTCACTGTTACAACAGGGGTTATGAAACATTTGAGACACTATTTAAATAAACCCCTTTTGTAATTTAGGCTAAACTTATTTCATCTTACTCATATCTGTAACAGTTTTTTGTTTAACTGGACAGAAAAGAAAAGAAGGGAAGGAGAGAAATGGATGTCTGGGGGGTAGGAGGGTGATTAAAGAGGGGGGGGGGCAGAAGCGTGAAGCAGCATAAGGAAACAAGTTGCTGGATGTTTACAATCATTACAGTCAGGTTTAAAAGTTATATAAATCCAAAAGGGGGAGGGGCCTTTCCACACACACACACACCCAAATGCCACAAACATACCTGTGGGGTCCAAAATTGCTCACATACAAAACATGTCAACATGTACACAATACATCTGATGTTCCCACACGCATACTTATGCATTCGGACCGATGAAATGTGAAATATTTCATCACTCAACCTATTTGTGCAACGGTGAGATAGCACTTGTGTTCGAGTGGATCTTTATGTTCTTCTAAAGTGGATGATGGGATGTAAAAACAAGGATGGAGAGTACCCAGCCATCCCCACACCAAAACCCCCGCCGCTGCAGCAGCGGCAGCCAGGACCCCCCACCCAATGACCGCCCGCCAGGCAATCACATCCACCACCCAGGCCAGGGCCATTGGGGCGGTCCTGCTGCTTCTTAAGTCTTTTATAGTATAAAATATCCATATCTATGATGAAATACAAAAAACACATTTTTTGAAGTTTTTTTCCAACCAGGAAGTACGACGACTTGATCTTTGAGGCACCGGCTTTTGCTCTGTCTGGTTGCCGCCCCTTTCCTGACATCAACTTAGACTTGACCTCTGCAGTGTTATTGTACACGAAAACAAACAGCATCCAAACTTTTGCAAAGTAGGATATAAAAATCTAGTGTGCATATAAAAAGAAAGGTTTTTGCCGATTACTGTTAGCTCCAGGGTAATGTAGTTACCGTTAGCTCTGTAATTTGGAAAACTAAATGCATTTTATACAACAAACACGGCTTCATCAGAAAACAATGTACTGTTAAAAATAAAAAAACATGCAGAATACTGAAAAAAAAGTAATCTAAACAGCAAGACCATGAAAGGTGAACCGTGATAATAATTATAATTATTATAATGTTTTTGACATAAAAAAAGTATTTCATTCATGACAAATTTTGTAAAAAATATAAAATTAAAAAATTCATTGGATTTAAAGTCATCACAACAGTCCTGTACAGGTACAGTCCTATCTGGACCACAGTGCTTTGAGCATGTCCATTATGAAATGGACCCATTAAGCCAGACCAAATTGTGCTATTTTTGTTGATTGTGTGTCTATAGAAAAATGGAACAGACCAGTCAGGGCGGAGCTACTGTTAAAATATTTTGATTGGCTGAAGGTCATTACAAAAATAGAGAGTTCCAAGAAAGCGTCTGTATTTATTTTCGCTGCCCCCAATCTTCTTTTAGACAACAGTAGATAATTGTATTTATTTATATTAGTTATTTATCATTAAGTTCTTATTTATCATTCAGTTCACCATGCCTCTGTTGATTGCAATGCGATTTATGTTTTGTCCCTCTGTTCCACTGTGATTCTAGATTCCAGTTGGCTCATCTGTGCCCCTGTACCTGACTGCGTCCCTCGTCTCTGCTCATGCTCCTACACATGGTCTCGCGGCCCCAGCCGTCCCCCAACTCTATCTGGATGAAGCCATTCTGTCAGACTATTTAAACTTGGAGTTGTAGAGTTAGATAAGCGAATCCTTCTCTAAGAGTTCTGGTACATCGCCTGTCCGTCCCTGGGGGAAGATCCCTCTTTCATGCGGACACCCCTGAGGTTTCTTCTTTTTTCTTCCGGAATCCGTTTTCTTTTTTTTTTTTTACGAGTTTTTCCTTACGGCAAAGGAGGGTCTAAGGGCAGGGATGCCCAGTGTAGGTTAGTCTGTTTAGTTAGTTCAGTTTAGAATGTACCTATTGAAATCTTAAACTACATGATCCTTATGATTTTATGTTTACTATACAATTACAGGTATGAAGCTAATTGACTATTGTTTTGATATTGAGCTAGATAAAAATAAAATAGAATTGAATTAAATGCATTGCATATAGGATATACCAAAAGCCAAGCAGAAAAAATAAGCTGGGGAATGACCTCCGGGGCAGACCGGACTGTCCTGCTCGGTGGAGACGAGGCTTTAGATGCAGCGATTCAGTTAAAGATGTTGCTGTGCTGCATTCTTGAGCTTCTCACATTTTTTTAAATAAGAGATTTTTTCAGCAACATTCCCTCTGGGTCTTACTGTAAAGAAACTAAAACAATAACATTGACACACACCTAGATTGTTTGTAGTCTTTGATCTCATCATCTTTTAAGTCTTTTATTTGCTTTGTAGTGTTTCAAAGTTGGAGCACAAACATCAAAAGGTGTGTCATTTTGGAATTGCTTTTTAATGTAAAAAACAGCTAAAAGCCAGACGGTAATTTTAAGACCAGACTCTTCATCACCGCGGAAGGAGAAGGTGTCCTGCTAGTAAAAATGATAAGTTATCAAATATAAAGCAGTCATACGTACAGGAGCTCTGCAAAGTTGGTCATCTGGATTTTTGCGCGTCGAGCCAAAATCTCCATCAGGTGAAGGCCTTCATCAGTTTGAAGCCGGCTGATGGTGAGAAAGAACAAAAGGCGGGATTATGAGATAGATAAAGGAAAAGGAAAACATGGTACATAGAAAAACAAAACAGATTTTAATGTCATTTGTTATCCTTGTAATAACCTTTCAACTAACCTTTATCAAACCAAAACTGAAATCAATTTAAACATTATGATTAAGATGTGTAGGAGCCAAATTTATTATATTTTAATTGAGTATATGTAAAGTATAGTATGCTACGATGCCTTTTGACTTAATTCCTGAAAATACAAGAATTCAAGGAGGCAACTGTAATGAGGAATCAATTCCAAGCCCATAAAAGCGCCCTGTGAACCCTTCAGTGGTTGCTGTGCTGGAGCTAAGTTAAAGGCTAGGAGGTGGAGAGACAAGCCGTTTCTACCTTCCATTATAATGGGGAACGTAAACTCTCTCTTGAACAAATGTGAGGAGCTGGAGGCCCTTGTGAAAACCGACAGGATTTACAGTGAGTGCAGCCTGTATAGTTTTGCAGAGACATGGCTAACGGACAATATCACTAATTCCTGTGTCAACTTGCCCGGTAATACCATGGTGCGAGCGGACAGAGACTTGGAAAAGTGAGGAAAAACAAAAGGTGGGGTACTTGTACAATAAACAATAAATTGTGCCATTCCGGTCACATCACCGTAAAAGACTTACGGTCTTGTCGAGATGTGGAGCTTCTAGCGGTCAGTTTACAAGCATATAATATGGCATGGGATTTTCCCACATCGCCGTCATTGCTGTCTACATCCCACCACGAGCTAAGGGTTCACTCGCGTGTGACGTCATCCACTATTGCAGCAATCCAATGCACTTATCGCTATATCTGGGGATTTTAATCATGTGGACTGCAGCTCTCACTTGTCAGGTTTTACCCTGTATGTCACCTGCCCCACAAGGCATCATAATACTCTGGACCTTTGTTTTGTGAACACCAAACAGGCATACAACGCTTTGGCTATGGCTCCCCTGGGAAAGTCTGACCACTACTTAATATTTCTGAGATCATTGTATAAGCCTGTTTTGAAGAGGCTGCCTACTACTATCAAATCATTTAGAAAGTGAACTCCTGAGGCCAACGAAGCTCTGAGAGACTGATTCCATTTACCGATTGGAGCGTGCTTTTGGAGGGTTTTGATGGAGACAAGGATGGCGCAGTTGACAGGGTCACTGACTATATTACGATTTGTACAGATCTTGTTAAAACTATTTTATTTTTCCCTAACAACAAGCCCTGGATCACAAACAATATAAAAGAAGGAGGCTTTTAGGGCTGGTGATCGGCAGAGTCAGAGTGGTGCAACATCATCTGAGGAGGAGCATGAGGCAGGCCAGAAAAGACTGCGAAGCAAGGCTAAAGAGGAAGCTACAGCATAACAATATTAAAGAGGTTAGGAAGGGCATAAGAACTATTACAGTGTACAAGGAGAAGAGAAATGCAACATCCAGTGACACCAAAATGGCTGATGAGTTTAACCACTTTACAGTAGATACGACTTGGGTTCTGCTCCTGTCTTAAGCCTACGCAGGACTTATTCCACCTCAACTGCTGTGACCAACTACACTTTACTCAGTGGCAGTGCCACCTATGTGGTTGCAGTGCACTGCTAAGTCCCACCCAGCGGCTGTACGATCTTGGTGGCTGTGACCTCCTGCTCTGCCTCATCCAGTGGCTGTACCACCTCTGCAGCTGTGACCTCTTGCTCTGCCTCATCATTTATTGCGGTGCTAGTTTGAGCAGGAACTCCACAAAACCTCAAAAAGATTTATAGACTAGAGGTGCTACACTGGCTTGTTGCATACGTAAAGTTGGATATCATATTGGATAGGTCGCGATGCCGAGATATTTTTTTAGATGGCCCTATGATCATGAAAGTCTCTGGTAAGGTCGCGACTTCTGGCTATTTGGGGGCCCTAGGGAGAGCCCAAATGGGAGAGCATACTGTTAAGAGAGCCCTCTGATAACAAATGTTCTTACAAAGGGCCTCTGATTTACCAAGGGTTTTGAATGAAAGTCCTTGTACCAAGCCCTAAGGCCCAGGATATCTAGCTGTGTGACTTAATTTACGTGTGCAAATACTTGCAGCAGAACGATCAGAGTACTTTGACTATACTGGTAGTGTTGCCAAAAACAAATCACCAAAAATCAGTAGTGAGTCTCTGAAAAGTCGCTAGATTATGTCATGATATTACTATGATATCATGACATCACGCTTGACACTGATCCCAAGAAAATGTGTCTACATGGCCATGTAGACACATTTTCTTGAGATCTGTGAGGCAGGTTCCAGATCAAGGCTAATTTGCAGTGCGGCTTAACCATGAAACCATGGTTAAATGGTTGCCATGCCATGTAGAGCTGAAATTACATTGAAAAACAATGATTTTAACACTCGAGATATGTGTATTTTTAAAGTAGCCAGATGTATCTAAAAAGCTGCTACGTTCCTAGATGAGGTTTTAGTCGCTAGAGATGGCCAAAAGTCACTAAAAATAGTGACAAAGTCGCTGAATTGGCAACATTGCATACTGGCGGTATCATGTAGGGGGCAGATAGCCAGCCGGGCTCTCATTAATATTTTCCACCATTGTTTGACTCAACCATGAGCTGAACATGGAAGTTTGGTAGATCGTCCCTTCCAGTTGTGTCAATAATGCAACATGCCCACATGTCTGCGTACCGTGTGTTCAGTTGTGCTATCACGCGTAACATCGACATAAAATACGCATGGCAACGCATTCGGACATGAAATGAGTAGACAGCTAACTAGAAGTGGGGCATATTTTCAATGAGAAGTGATTTTGCGCCCTCGCAGTATTGTTTGTAAACAATATGACATGGTCCTTGGAGTGCTTTGAAACTGTCATGACAACCAGTCCAAAAGTTCACAAATCTCCAACTCCATGTAAATTTATCACGCATCGCTACCATATCATGTAGCAAGTGTCCAATAGCCAAGCTAGACTCAGGGGCGGGCAGTGCAGTGGTCCAGTCAAAATACACAGCAGATTCACGTGTCATTATAACCTATAGTTATCTTCGAGGAGAGTAGTAAACTGGTAGAAATTCACCTTCAGAACAATGAGTTTCACCCCACTTCACTTTGCCGATTTCGTTTCCATATGTCCTCTAAAGCAGTGTTTTTCAACCAGTGTGCCGCGGCACACTAGTGTGCCGTGGGAGATGGTCAAGTGTGCCGTGGCAAATTGCCCTCATTAACTGATCTAAAACCATTTCCCATCTCCAGGATATCAGCTCTTTGTTCATCCAAACAGGCCCTGATAAAACACTGAGTAGTTAGGAATATAAAAGATCAGAAAATTACTTTTTCTTTGTGTTATTTTGATTCTATTAAAGACATTTTGATAAGAATGACGGTACCACCGCGATTTAGCTGCAGCTATACCTGTTTCCTGAAGTCCTGCCCCTTTAACTGTCTCCACCAATCATTCTTGAAGGTTTAATCACATGTCATCAGTCTGACCAATCAGAAGTGCTTAAAGTCTTAACTTCCTTGTCCCAATTTAGCTCAAAAAGTCGCTCAGTTCTAACAAAATTACCAGCTAAAGCTGGTCTTTAGCGGTGTAGCTTTCCACAGAATCCGGGATCAGACCGTGGAACAAGTGAACAAAACAATGAAGCTCAGAAACGCTGGTCTTTCAGCCCTTTTGCGGCAGTTTCACACTTCATCTCCCATGATGCATTAGGTCACGTGACAGCGCCTCGGCGTACAATGAGTCGTCCTTGTTAAACGTCTTAAACCACAACGAACATACAGTTTGTAAATTTCCTAACGTAACCTTTATTACATCTTTTAGAAAAAAAACAGCTGCAACTTCCAGCTTTTTCTGGCACAATTATCACAAAAATGCGCGT
Organism: Oryzias curvinotus; assembly: GCA_023969325.1. Classification (NCBI taxonomy): domain Eukaryota; kingdom Metazoa; phylum Chordata; class Actinopteri; order Beloniformes; family Adrianichthyidae; genus Oryzias; species Oryzias curvinotus. The sequence goes on from CM043722.1 coordinate 11,524,233, forward strand.
CAGATTGCGGCGGCGGCAGCCGCGGGGGGGGGCTGTACATCAAAACAGACTATGAGTTTCTGCTTTTTTTTTTTTTTATGTTGGTGTGCCGCGGGATTTTTGTCAAGGGTAAAGTGTGCCGTGGCTCAAAAAAGGTTGAAAAACACTGCTCTAAAGGCATGTACAGTAAACACCATTGCCAACAAAGTGAAGTCCAAGTGAAAATCAGATATCAATACAAGACTCCCACATTTCACTTGACATTACTTTTATCGAAACTCCTCACATGGCAGTGATGGCAGAATTTTTGGAAGTTTAAGTGAAAATCCAATACTGTTAAATCCATTTATCAAAACTCCTAATAACATTCTTGAATTAAAACCTTTCCTAGACTATCATATTTAACATGTAACAACCTATTAAAAAGCTAATTGACATTATATTATATTGTATTGTAATAATAGTGTAACTTATGACTAAAAGCCTTTGCAAGGGCTACTGTTTTTTCAATGAAAAAATTTGGAAGTCTCAGTGGAATTCCAATATTGATTTTCCAATGGACTGAAGGGGCGGAGACTTGGGCTCTATTTATAGCCCCTGCTTCCCTACTCCTCACAACCTGACCTTTCAGCTTGACAACTTGCTTTATATTCAACCTGTGCAACCTGACCTGTTCAGCAGCCTTTTTAAAAGCTTATAACAATTTATGTTATATTATATTATATTTGTAAAAGGCTTAATCATTTCCAATACCTTTTTTAAAGCTTGTTGCCTTGTATTGTACTGTGGGTCCTCGTTTTATTCTGTATTTTATCATTGTTATATTATTATAATTAGTTGTGAAAGTCCCCCATGAGAATCCAATAGATACAACAGTAACATTACACTTGGCATCAGTAGTAAAGATTCCAAACAAAAAAGTGGGGCTAGAAGATGACAAGCCAAAAAGTAATAAATGAAATGAAAGAGGAAGAGCAGGCAGATCTTTTTTTTTAATGTGCCTTTGATTTTTAACTTTGACAGTCCTCAAGATTCAAATATTGATAATGTCACCAGTAGCACGAGTGACAGCAATGAAGAGACCACCACTGGTTTGATCATACAGGAGCCCTCACAGACCCAACCTGGCCTGTTAGGCTCATGCCTCAGACCAGGCTTCACCTGAGAAAGTTTTGTCAAATTAGGAGGAGTACACTGTGACCAGTAGGAGCTAGGGGCTCACACTCCTGGTGCCAAACGGTTAATGACCCTGCTTTATGGCCAAGTGCCATTACTGAACAGGCCAACTCGATTCTTGTTAGTAGAGGAGCAGCTGCTTTTGAAATCCAAAGCGAAAAGTATCCTGTCTCAACTAGGGATAGGACCATGGGGGGCATCACTACGAGTTTCACAAATTCCTTAATTAAATGCTCTCTACCTAATGGCCAGTCTGTGACAAGGCAGTGGCTACTATAACTTCCCTTCATCTGGTTGCATCTTTTGTTTTGCCTGCAAACTGTTTTCAAGTAAGCACAATGCGTTTGTCCACAGGTTTTCTGACTGGAAACATTCTGAGCATATCAGTGAACATGAAAGGAGTGAGGAGCATAGGGTTTGCATGTTAGCATTACACAGTCGCTCCAAAAACACAGGAACAGTTGATTCTGATCTTGTCAAACAAAATGATGGAGAGAGGCAACACTGGCGGGGCGTTTCGAAAAAAGTTGTTGTAATTCAGTTTTTGAGGGAGAGGGGCCTTGATTTCAGGGGAGATGATGAGCGGTTGTGGTCACCACACAACTGTATTTTCTTGGGCATTGTCGAACTTTTGACTAAATTTAACCCTTTTTAGGTGACTATCATCAAAGGTTTGGTGACAAGGGCAAAGGTTTTGTGTCCTACCTCTCTTCCACAACCTGTGAGGAATGTATCCACTTGATGGGAGAAAGAACAATAGAAGCAATTATCAGCAAGATTACAGATGCCCAATACTTCTATGTTATCGTTGACTCCCCTCTAGACCTTGCTCATGTGGACCAATTCACTTTTATTTTCAGGATTGTAAATAATGGTGGAGATGTACTAGAGAGTTTTCTGGCTTTTGAGCCTATTGAAAATCATAGTGAACAGTTTGGGTGAGTGTGTTGTTACAATGGTGGAGAACCTGGGTCTCGACGTACCTAACTGTCGAGGCAAGTAATATGCCAGGAAAGTACAAGGGAGTCCAAGCACATCTATAACAAATAAACCCATTGATTTGTTATGTCCCCTGTGCAGCACATTCCTTGAATTTAGTCTGTGTCAATGCGGTTGAAAGTAGCCCAGAAGCTGGCCGTTTCTTTGACTTTCTGCAATCAATGTACACATTTTGTGTCTCGTCACCACACAGGTGGGTAAAGGTATTCCGTGATACAGATGTGAAATTCACACTAAAATCTTTGTCAGGTACTTGCTGGAGTTCAAGAGCTGAATCAGCAAAAGCTCTTTGGAAATATTATGTTACGTCAGAGAGGCATTGAACAATATTTACAGATTCACAAGAGAAACGTGAAACTAGAAGCAAGGCCTCTGCACTCTGTGGCAAGCTGGACACACTAGAGATAGCTTTCATGGCACACTTTTGGGATATAATACTGCAGCAATTCCAAGCCTTGAGTCTGCAGTTACAGAAACATGACATTGACATATGCACGGCTACACAGCTTCTCTTTTCCCTTTGTGATTTTGTGGCAGCACAGAGAGAAAGTTTTGCCTTTTTTGAAAGGTCAGCTTTAAATGTTACAGATTCAGTCTCCCAAGACTACAGATATGACCTCCAGTGCACAAAGAAGTGCAAATGTATGGCTGATGAAAGTGCAGAGCCAGGTGTTGAAATTAGTGGAAAAGAAAAGTTTCGAATTGAGACGTTCAATGTTCTTTTGATTTTTGATTTGAAATGGTTTATGTCAAGCAATCAACGCAAGAATAATGCACAAAACAATACAATCAGCGGTTATACATTCATACAAAGACGTATCAATTTAGGATGATTAGACATTTAATCAAAGATTGCTTGAAAGGGAGTGGAAGGAAACAAATTTACAGTATATAATCCCACCCCTGTTCTACTGTTCTAACTGACAAACTTGTGTCCTGTCTTAACCATTGGTTAACCGCATACAAACATTTGACCAATCTTTTTCATGCTCTTTTCATGGCTGATAATATGTCCAACAGTGAACTCACTTTAAGGGCCGAACCTCTTGCTTCATATCCCCCTGATCTGACCATGAGCTTGGCAGATGAACTCAGTACAAATCATTCATTTCAGAAGAACAAAATTGCCCAAAGACCATGGTAAATTTGGATTTACAATCCACTTTCCCAAATGTTTACATAGCACTCAGACTGTTTTTGACCCTGCCAATAACAAACTGTGAAGGCAAACGGTCATTCTCCAGACTGGCTTGAATAAAAAATGAGCTCAGGATGAAAATGTGCCCAAATCTGTTGAATTCACTCTCCCTTCTTGCAACAGAATCAGAGTTTGTTCAACAGTTCAACTTTGATGAGTTAGTGGACGACTTTGCAAGACGGAAGAGGAGAAAGAAACTTTTGTAGAATCCTTAGATATGGTAAGTTGGCACAGGGATGGAGGTTCGGAGTGGGGGGGGGGGGGGGGGGGGGCACAGATCCCACTATGATCCAACCCTGGTTACAGTCACCAAACTTTGTCACATGACTACTTATTTGCTTTTTTTTTACTATATAACAGTTGCACTTTTTTACTTGATAAAGCTACTTCACAGAAGTGCTTCGTTTAGGTGTTGAATAGTAACAGTAAAAAGAAGCTCTGATCTGTTCATAAAATGTGTTTTATGCTTTAAATGTGTCACAAAAGTATCCGATTGATACTTTGTATGGGGCCAACTTTTGCTGTGGTTACAGCTGCAAGTTGCTTGAGTTATGTCTCTATAAGTTTTGCACATCCAGAGACAGAAATTTTTGGTCCATTGCCTTTTTTGAAGACAAATCTCCGTCCCAGTCTCAGGTCTTTTGCAGACTCCATCAGGTTTTCTTCCAGAATGCTCCTGTATTTGGTTCCATCCATCTTCCCATCAATTCTAACCTCCCTGTCCCTGCTAAACAAAAGTAGCCCCAAACCATTATGCTGCCACCACCATGTTTGACAGTGGGGATGATGTGATCAGGGTGATGAGCTGTGTTTCATAACATTTTGCATTGTTGCCAAAAAGTTGGATTTTGATTTCACCTGACCAGAGCTCCATCTTCCACATGTTTGGTGTGTCTCCCTGGTGGCTTGTGGCAAACTTTAATCAAAACTTTTTATGGATATCTTTAAGAAATGGCTTTCTTCTTGCCACTCTTCTATAAAAGCCAGATTTGTTCATTATGGACAGACTCTCCCAACTTAGCTGTAGATCTCTGCAGTTCATTCAGAGTGATCATGGGCCTGTTGGCTTCATCTCTGATCAGTCGCGGGGGTCCCACCGGAAAAGGATGCAGAGGAGCCAAGGTGAGGAGGTTCTGTCTTTATTCAGGACACAATGAGCACCACGCAGGGCCACACAGCACATGACACATCAGTCTTACTCTCCATTTCACTTCCTGTGATGCTCCCTTTTGAAGAGTGAGCCCCTCCCATTGGGCGTGGCTCTTAATTATCCTCCAGGTGGCATCACAGGAATCAATTTTGTATACATAAAATACATGAATACATACAAAATAAAACAGTGTGGCCGCCCTCGTCATCTGACGGTGCCACACCGTCACATCCTTGTTTGAGCTGAATGTTTAGATGGACGGCCAGGTCTTTGTAGATCTGCAGTGGTCTGATACTCCCTCCCTTTCGATATTATTGCTTGCACAGTGCTCCTTGCGATGTTTAGAGCTCGGAAATCATTTTGTGTCCAAATCCGACTTTAAACTTCTTCACAACAGTATCTGAGACCTGCCTGGTGTGTTCCTTGTTCTTCATGATACTCTCTGCGCTTTAAACGGACCTCTGAGACTATTACAGAGCAGGTGCATCTATACAGACTTGATGACATCCAGGTGGATTCTATTAATCACCATTAGTCATTTAGGTCAACATTGGATCACTCAGAGATCCTCACTGAACATCTGGAGAGGTACTGCTGCACTGAAAGTAAAGGGGCTGAATAATTTTGCACCCCCAATATTTCAGTTTTTTATTTGTTAAACAAGTGTTAAATATCCAATAAGTTTCATTCCACTGCATGATTGTGTCCCACTTGTTGTTGATTCTTCACGATAAATAACGGCTAAAGCCTGAAATGTGGCAAAAGGTGGAAAAGTCCAAGAGGCCAAATACTTTCCCAAGGCACTGTAATTACAAAGAGGGAGGTCCCAAATATTAGCATTTCCAACAACTAACTTTTTTTTTTTTACACCTTAGGTATGGAGCAACAGAGAACAGGTCTATAGGAGATGTTGTCATGGAGAAAAGGAAATGCATCATTTGGAAAAAAAAGTTGTATTTTCAAGAAGGCTTCAAGCTGGGCTCAGAACAGTGTGAGGAAGTGGGACTGAAGTGCTGAGCTGAACACTGAGAAGGTCAGGAGGGCCACAGATGGACAGCATGCCCCTTGCTCTCAATGACACAAAGGCATAACAAACTAACTGGTAATGTAGAAATGTCTGGAATGGTGCACAAGGGTGTTCAATGTGGGTCAGTCTCTGTGCACTGGAAAAGCAATGATTAAAACTGAATATCTTCACTCCAAGCTAATTGGTTCCTCTCTGCTGCCATCTCGCCTGACCTCCCCTTAGCCTTTTTGCTGAATTCCTGCACAAAGCAGGCGCCTTTAAACACCTCCAGGTCACACAATGTCTCAATGTTTACAGAAGACTGCTGCTGATGACTGATGCAGAGGACAGGAAGGGAATTTGATGTTTATTTAAAGACGCACTCGGATATTGTGTTTTTGAACATCTTCTTAAAGCATCTAATGATAGAGGAAAAATGTATAAAGTTAAGCAAAAAATTGCATTTCTGAATAATTCTTTTTTTTTTTTTGTGACGCTAGCTCCCTGTTCTGCCCCATGTTGACGCATCCACTTGTCTAAATCTATGTACGTCTTTGTTTTTTTCTCGTCTGAGCTGGGATGTGGCTCAAAACTGTATGTCTTGATAGCTCCAATATTTCTCACCATTTTTGTTGCACCGGTAATGTTAGGTTGGAGGTGTTGGAGACTACATTAGGGGGAGAGAGTAAACAGATGGATGATGGGAAGTGGGGACGGGCTTGTTCCGCAACAACGGTCCAGCCCACAGCTCAGATGTGGATTTCTAAGGAACTCCTGCCACTCTGCAGAAACTCCAGAGTAGTTTAAAAGATGGTCTGAGTGGGACTTTAGGAAAATATTTATAGTAATATATGCATCTGTCGTTTTTAAGCTATATTTGATGAGGTAAGAACTTTTACATTTCCCTATTTTGGATTATTAATTTCTCTGGTTAAATCACATACACTAACATACACTGTTAATAAAGGTTTTCCAAAAATATATATTAAGTCTTTTTCTCAGTTTTACTCCAATAAATTGCTGAATAGCTTCTGGTTTAGCATTCACCTTTTTATGTTGCGGCAACAAACAGAATATTTGGGATTTTATCATTAAAAAAAAGAAAATCAAAAATTCTAAAACATATACATTTCACTCTTTTTCCAGCATTTAAATGTAAAGAATTCTGCCATTAACCAGTTGCTAAAAAAAAAAAAAGAATTCTACCCTCAAATTGAATGTATCAGAGTTCTGACAAAACTCGAGATAGTTCAGCTGGTGATTTTGTGTTTTCTGAGCCTGGAGAGCCACCAGCAGCATCAGTCCGGAGTATCTATAAGGATGAGTCAGCTTTCCATCACACTGAGCAGCTGCCTCACATCTGACACCAGAGATCAGTCCTCCTGCCTGCAGATGCTGAGTGCTGATGGCTGAAATGGAGACCTCACAGCAGTTTTTACACCAGCTCTGTAGCACACAATATGTTGCATCACGATCCCTTGCAGATATGACAGCTTTAACAGCAGGATCTGTCCTCATGCACAGGAGTGTTGATGAATGTGAAGCCATTACCCTCGTAAACTCATCTGGAGTTCAATGACAAACAGCAACAACACAGAGGCTGCAATGTTCCAGTGTATCCATCAGGGGTGAACAGCATAAACATAACTGAAATGTAGGCACCAAAGATGACAGAACTAAATGGAGAGCCTTGAACACAGCTAAAGAATCAAACTATTTCATAATTAAGGCTTTCTGACTTTTAATCATCAGATTTTATTTATACATTGTTTCAGAAATTAAGGAGAAGGAATCCTTTAGTTAGTTTTAACCCTTTTTAATCCAATTTCATACATTTTTGGTGCCATCATTTGTGAGGAGAGGCTGGATGCTGCAAACATACTTATGTTTTCCTGCAACAACAGGCCTTAGGACAAAATATCTCAAAAACAAAAAGTAGTAATGGCTTGTAAGCCAAGTACTCAAGCTACGTTCTCACCAGGCATATGTGGAGCGTTCAAGAACACCCTGAACATGGCTTCTTGAAAGCGCTTTCAGCATATGGTGTTAATACTGGACTAGCGCTACCTTACACCAGCACATGTACTCAGTTCGTCCAAAATATTGGAGTGGTGCAAATCTCATGAATCTGGTTCCAGAGATTTTTCTTTTACAGCTCTATTCCAATATATGACTTGGTTTAACATAATTCTGGCCGGACATTGACCGCAATTATTCATTTCTCCTCTGTGATTACTTTTTAAACCGTTGGGATTTCAGTATTTTGAAAAAAAAAAGAACGCGATACCCATACGTCAATACTATATCCCTGATTGGTCAAAGTTGAACTGGTGTAACTTTTGCAGTACGCACAATCGCTGCTCTTTTTGTATGTAGAGCCTGAAAATGGACTCAACAGATTGCAAAATGATGTGTGGACACGAGAGTTGTAAAACATGTATATTCACTTGTTTACATAGACTTTTTATTGAAAGCAGTCAACTGTACTGTGCTGACACTCAGGCTAAAGAACCATGGAACTGAGCGTAGATGCAACTTAGAGCAAAATATGATTAAATTGACTTTGGTCAAACTTTTCAAGTTAATCAGTGACAAACTGTGTCCAAAAAAATTATTGCAAAATGCATTTATTGGTTTTCTAAAAAACAATAATGAAATGAACCTATGTAGGTGATCTGCTTAGTAAAATAATTGAACTATTAGCTGTCAGGAACTCTGACCCTCAGAGCCTCCAGAGCAGGTTAATAAAAGAAGCAGTCTCTGTTCTTTTAGAGGAAAATGTTTTTATTATTGTTCAGCGAACTGAGCAGCACACCCTGAACGTGCGCTCACACACTCTTGCGCTGCCACGCTCTGCCCCCCCTCCTTCCTAAACGCGCGCAGACGCCATCTTTGCGGAAGCTCGCGGTTAACATTAGTTCCGCCTCGGTACAAAGTTAATACATTCCGGGGGAAAAAATAAACAAACAAAAAAACCGAAACTGAACAAATGTGATCCGAAATTGCTGTACCGAAATAGTTCAGTCCAACTATGTGTACCGTTACACCCTATTTTTTATAGATGTACCACCATAAGCCTAAAGAGAGGCAGACGCTGCCTGACCTGCAGGGAAATGATGCTGCTGCATCATAATCTGCTCAGGTGAGGAGCAGACACCGACACCTCTACATAATCAGGATTTTCCTCCAGGAAAATGTACTTTTTTTTTTTAAAGGAACTGACACTTAACGCTTTGGATCAAAGGATTTTCAATTTATCATACACATGTTTGTCCTTTTGTTGTAAATTTATTGGTAAAATTGCTCAGATTTGTGTTTTTTACCTCCAGTATGCTGCTATAAAGTCACACTTTTCCTTTTGGATCATGTGGTTGCACTGGCTAATCTAATCTTGAAGTAGCAGAAAAAGTGGGTTCATAAAAATAGTCCCTCGTTCAGCTCCCGGCAAAACATCCCAGACGTTCTCCACAACATTTATGACTCTATTGATGTTTACAGCTTCACATGACAGCAAGAAAGAATGCTAGACAGACAATGCCAAGACTGTAAAATAAAACCAGATGTGCTTACACATAACAGTATACGGTGCTGAAAACTCACTCACACAATGTCAGGGAAATAAAATGGGAACAAACAGAGTGATTGACAGGAGCTGATTTTTCTCCACATTCATCTTCTAACCGTTCTCTCCCTGTCGGGGTCACGGAGGCTGCCGGGGCCTGTCCCGGTAACTTGCAGGTTAAGGCAGAGGACACCCTGGATAAGGTCGCCAGTCTGTCGCAGGGCCACACATATCACACACCCAGGCACATTCACACCTTCGGACAATTTAGAGTAACCAAGTAACCTAGGAAGCATGTTTTTGAGCGTGGAAGGAAGCTGGAGTACCCAGAGAAAACCCATGCATGCACAGGGAGGACATGCAAACTCCACACAGAAAAGTCCCCCATTGATGTTCTGGTTCAGGCCCCCGATCCAAGACTTGAACGCTAACCACTGCAGCACCATGCAGCTCAATTTGATTTTTCTTTTTCTCCACATAACTTTGAATATCTACGCTGCATTCTCACCGGGCATTAGATGAACATTCAAGAACGTGCTGAACATGAATTCTTTGTCGCAATTTAAGCATATGGTGTTCACACTGGACTGTCGCTACCTGATTCTAGTGTATTTACTCCCACTCAGGCTTTGTATTTCATAAATTTCATTCATCTTTTTCCGTTTATTCCCTTTCGGGGTCACAGGGCTGCCAGAGCCTATCCCGGCCACTTGTGGGCGAAGGCAGGGGACACCCTGAACAGGTCGCCAGTCTGTTGCAGGGTAGAATGTCCTCAATCACACACCCATTCACTCTCACACCTATGGACAATTTAGAGTTGCCAATTAACCTATGGAGCATGTTTTTGACGGTGGGAGGAAGCCGGACACCCCGGAGAGAACCCACGCACTGGGAGAACTCCACACAGTCAATGGGGGACTCTTTGGACTTACTCTGTATCTGTTATGACGTAACCGAAGACGTCGCTGTCCGGATTCCTTCGGCTGGTTTTGACGTCCAGCTGAAGCTCGGGAGCGTGCATCGTCTTTTTGTGTGGCTCTTCATAAACGAGCGAGGCGGGAGGAGGCACCATCTCCTTGATCCAACCCTCCACCTCTGACACCTCCTCTATGGACTGGGTGGCAGCTTTCTTCTGCAGCGTCACTCCTGCTTCGCTGGTGCGACTCTGGACATTTTCCAGGCCAACCTGCTGACCCTGAGGTGTCTCCATAGCGACACTATCTCGGTTCCTTGGGGGATCTGTCAGTGCGGTTTTGTCGAGGTAGGTGAGGAGTTTAGTTAGGAGGTTGCTGCTTTCAACCTGAACACAATGCAAAAGGAAAAGGTGGAATGAAGAGATCCCTAGTTGCAAACGGAAAACCAAAAATATTATTGGTAAAATAAGTTTGAACCAATTTCTAATATTTTATAAGAATATTAGCAGTAACAAAATATCCTTTACCTTCAAAGAAAAACTACCAAATATAAAATGATTAACTAGAAGGATTGTTTTCGAATAGAAGCTGAAACTTTGCAGACTTGCAGGAGAGAAGACTTTTTCTATCGTGGACTGTGACTGTCAGGTACCACTGCGAAGCATTACAAAAGGAACATGAATTTGTGGCAGTTTTGACCTTTCTGAATTAGTGTTGCTAGTGTGTGATGAAATCTGTGCTCACATTTGCCTGGAGTTAACAAAGATCTTACACCAGTGCCAACAATTTTGTTTGCATTCACACATAATCGCGTTGGTCTCACTTTTATTGTTATGCTCATAGAAACTGTGTTTAAAATTTGTGTAAAAAGACCCATAATTACTCTACTGAAGAATACATACAAACTTCATGAGTTTTCATAATTCATAAAACTCTGCACACCCCCCTGATTCCTGATCCTAATCAACCAAAAAGACTAATACTCTATGGATTTTATTGTGAATTCAGTTAACTCTATTTAGTAACCATACACAATGACATGATGTGGACAGAGATCAAATTTGTATGTTTAAAGTCTCATGAAGCTTCAAAAAATGGTAGAAAAACAAAAACTAAAAAATGTTGACATTGGTGATACCATTACCATGTGTGCAGCTCTGTTTAAGCTCAGTTGTGAGTTTTTTTTTCCATTAGTAAACTGTGGCTGCTTTAAGATTTACAGATTACTGTTTAAGTTTAGGCTTAAAAATGCAGTTCATTATTAATGCCTTCCACATTGGAAAGAGGCTTGACTTTCCAAGGAAAATTAACAAACATTTAAAGAGTCAGTTTATGTTAGGATCCGAACTCACAGCACTGAAGGCTGGTTTGGAAAAAATTGACTTAAATACACTTGATGACTAAACTCAAACACACAAACAAACATGAACTATAATGTAACCCAACTAAACCATCACTGGGGTTGGAGCAATGGTTTACAAATATCTAACCATCGTGGTTGTGCCAAAAGATAATTAGAAAGCAGTACACAGGCGTGATAAACACTGATGATTAGGGTTGCACCACATGAGGATAACTTGCGATATACAATATTAGCGACCAGTATTGCGATGATGATATAACTTGTGATACAGGAATAAATAGCAAAACAACCAAAAGCATAATTTCCATTTCACTGCAACAGTTTAATTTAAATAAGAGTTTTTCCTAGTCTATGTCGGAGGCCAGTATCTAACATAAAAAAGCTTCATTCGATTGGTCAAGAACATGAAAGCGTCCATCTGATTGGTCAAATGCATAAATGGATTTATTAGACTCGTTAAATACTTAAAGCTGCCATAAGATTGTTTTAGCACTTTTAAGGTAACCATTTATTGCAATTTTCACCGTCTTTTGTGATATGTGTATTGCACAGCTTGATAACCTGATAACGATACATTTGTGATTTATTGTGCAGGCCTACTGATGAACAATAAGTGCCACAGGGTGAACAACAAAATCAAGAAATCTTTACTGAGCTTTACTGTGTTGTCAGATTGGGGAATTTCTTCCCAATTAGGTGGTTTTGATTCTGACTTTAAAGGCAAAAATAGCTCTGGGTGGGGGGGGGCACATTTGATTTGAAATGGTTTATTTCAAGCAATCAAATAAGAATACATAAAAACAATACAATCTTCAGTTATACATTCATACAATAACTAATCAAACTTAGGATAATTAGACATATTAATAAATATTTCTTGAAAGGGAGTGGAAGGAAGCAAACTTATATAATCCCACCCCGTTATACTGTAACCATTTTATTACATGATTGATCAATATCCGGTTTCTAGCTTTTATCAGACAGAATTAAGAATCTTGAAATATCAATAAAGCACATGACAAAGATGAATTACTTAAATTATTTTGTAAAAAATAACTTTTAGAAATCAACATGGCAATGAAGTATCCAAAATATATGCAGATTATGTAACTTATAAAAGTCATTGATATGATTAAAAAAATAATATTATATCAGTAAAATAGACATAACGCTGTTTCAGGAATTTTCATAGCAAAATTTGATCAAGTATCAAAAGTTAATATGTGTAAAATTATGTTACATTAGGAAAAATCATGAATCAACTTATCAATTTTTTTGGAGCAAGTGAAGTAATATTATTAAAAGTCAATCAATTTAACCATTTTCAATAATTGATTGATCATTTGTTTTATTTATTTTTTTTTATTTTATTTATTTATTATTTATTTTTCTATGATAAAGTAATGCTGTGAAGTAAAATAAGAAGGGTCCATATTTTGTCGAATGACCAAGTTTGGCATTTCTTCTTCTGCTGATTAACAGCCGTTCTTCTGGGTTAAAACAGTTTATAGTTCTCTTCCATGTTTTGTCTGCAGACATTAAATAGAGGTCCGTATCTAGGCGGGTTTGGGGTTTTAGTACCTTATTGAAGAACATTCTAACCAGGGATGTGGGGTCAGGGAAGGCAGTGGCGTACCTGTCAGCGTCCTTATGATCAGCTAATTAAAAAAATGTGTCTGTTAATTTGTGCTTTAAATTAAGTGTATATGTATGGTTCTAACCATACCATTTTATGGTTTCTTTATTCAAAATCTCTATATTTTGCGTATTTCTTGGTCAATCCCAGTGCCTGCTGCGAGGTGATACAGCACCCGGAGCTGCCTAAAAGCACATTGCACTATTTACAGAGGGTTTACTGCATGCCTGTAGTTTACTCGGTGAATGCTAATAATGAGACACTTTAACTTGACTCTTTTTTGTTGTTGTTTAATAAATTAAGTGTTAATTATTTGTAGACCGTAATAAATGAGAAGTCTAAAATTCTTTTAATCTCTTATCTTTATTTTGTGCTTTTCTTGTTAACAAAAATACCAACTCTCCCAATCTACTTCCATGGTCACTTTTAACAACAAAAAAACACAAAAAATACACCTAACATACAAAAAAACAAAAAAACAAAACTCTTGTTGTTGAACTCCATATGGGAAATGATAATAAATGTGAATATTTAGAAATGTAAAACTTATTTTGTTCCTGTTGCTGAAAAGATGCAGTATGTGAACATATTTGATCTTTTATTTTATGGAAGTTTTTCTGGAGCATAATTACAAATAAAAGTCAAAACCAGAAATGCTTTTTCATTTTCTTAATGAAGCTGCATTTTTTTGACTCAAAATGAAAATGAAAACTCAATACTTCAAAATGCTTTTACATTTTCTTCTTTAACATCGCTCATTCTGTGACATAATTAAAGCGAAAATGCAAAAAAAATTGCATTTGCTTTTTCAAATTCACCCCGCAAAAAGTCTGGCAAAATTCAATACCAGTGAGCATTTCCATGGGCTTCCATATTATTGTGCTTAAATTCCATATATTAAAGGAGCATATTTATCTTCCAAGAACTTCAACAAATGTTTTGGCTACTGCTTTATATTAGTAATAGCAACTTGGCAAAAACAACGTTTTTTTTATTATTAATACCAATAAGAACAATAATAAAATTGTTTGAAAAGCATATTTGTGATCCTTTCATTTGAAATGTCCTTCCACTCTGCCACTCTTCCAAAGTCGTCTTTATTCTTGAAGTGACATTTGGGGATATTTTCGGTTGAAGATTTTATGTTTTGAACTTCTGAAACTGAACAGGAAGGAGTTGTGTTGATAATGTGTAGTCGTTGTGCAGTGAAAGACATGGAGACGTAATCGAATCAAAGAAAATCCAGCCTGTCAGAGTCTCTGGATATGTTCATAATACGCTGCTATTTTTCAGCTCCTGGCTTTGTGGTAATTGCTCTTCTTGTTGGGAACCAAATGTATAATAATAAGCAACCACTCGCCAAAAATCCACTTTGTTGTATTTGTTGATACTTTAAAATCTAATTTTTTTAACACTTCAGATAGTTTTAGGGTCCGTAAGATGAAGAATGATGAAAAGACCTTTAAATCATTAGACATCAAAGGAAAAAAGAAGAGCAGTGAACAAACAAGAGCATGGAATGTGAGGATCAGTTGGTTTTAAAACTTACTTTAAAAGAAAAAAATCCACAAAATGGCATACTATTTTTAAAAACAAAAACTTGTCATAAAACTTACTTTAAATTAGACTTTTAAACTGACAATTTAGCTACTTTTTAGTGTATAAACATAAGAATGATGGTTTTATTTAGGTTCATTTACCTTTGCAAACTAGAAAAATGAGATAATTGTTCTTGGAACATTGAAAGGGTTGTCTGAGGTTCCTCTCTGGAGTTATATTCCATTCAAGAGTATTTTGAAGTGGAGGACATGCAAAGTCCACACAGAAAGGTCACAGACAGGATTTGGACCAGGGCCCTCTCTCACTCTGAGGATAACCACTGTGCAATCCAAAGCCCAATTGTGGAGTTTTTGCATACAAATGCTTCTTGGTGTAAAAAAAAAAAAATACTTTACTGTGTGTAAAAGAGACTTAGAGTAAATATTTAAAGTAAAACCTACTGTCAAAATGTTTTGGATTCTAGCAGAAACATTCTGTCTTTAGTTCTATTCTTCACGTCTTCCTAGTAGCTACTGTGCAAACACAAACTCTACTTACAACCTCAGACTCTGACATGAACATTTATCTGAACAGATCAACCAATCAGCATCTTTCTCTGGTCAGCAGCCAATTGCTGCCTCTCACTAGCCAATCTGACTGCAAATCAAAATTTAACTGTAAACAGCTTATTTTTAGAATATTTACAGTATATATCTGCATCCTTTCCTGGATAAACTACAAGAAACCTTCATACACTATTTGCACGGCTAAAGATTAATGTTTTTTCCCCCAACATATTTATAAAAGCTTGGCGAAGTAAAAACAGAATTATGCTTTTAGAATTCTTGTCCTAACAGGGTCACAGAGCATTTGGGGGAAAAAAAATAAAATTAAAGTCCTTTTCTTTACCAAACTATTTGGTGAGTCAGAATTTCTCAAAAGAATACAACGCTCTGTCTGAAGTTTTGAGACAGTTGAAGAGCCCAATGTCAAACAGAAATTCACTTTCCTCTTTTAATAAATTTAACAGATCAGTTGCTTACTTTGTCCTTGGCATTAGCCTCCTCTTCATTGGTGTGATGCTCTGGGGATAGAAGAAGAAAGAAAAAAAGTCACATACATAGTTTAGACTGACAGAGAAAAAAAAAAGAAGAAAAATAAAGCAGCAACAAGGTAAAAGTAATTTCTCTTTCTCTGAAAATAAATAGATTTATTGCTTTAAAAGATTTAAAGGAGCCTCTTCTTATTTACTTTAAAAAAAACATACCAGTGTGACCCCCGCTTACAGGTTCTGGAAAACTGAGCAACAGTTTTCCAAATGTTTAATTACTGTCAGGTCTATTAAATGATCTGCTGAGCTAATTAGGAATCATTTTAAACAAAGTAATCTGAGGATGGAGAAACATTAAGACTAGCAGTGTGTATGGCCTGCACCCAGCACAGGAAGCTTGTTTACTTTCCCATTGATTTCCATGTTGCACTCTTGTGGCAATTTGAGTGATTTTTTTTTTATTTAATTTACCCAAAACAATTATGGTTGTATGCTTTCAGGCATTTGCTCGATACTTTAATTATGAGAGAACAGAAAATAAATCATTACGAAATTACCTTGAAGTGCTGCCAGTGACAAAGTGGCGCTCTCCTGCGGTTTTGGCGTGGGCGCTTTCTCCAGCAACTTCTCTTTCTTTTCCACTCTGCCAGTCTCTTCCTCTGCCACACTTCGGATCCGCTTCCAGGTCTCTTGGTCCAGGTCCTCTGTCCCGGATCAAAGTGCCGCTCGCCTGCTGATCCCGGTCAACCACCTGCAAGGCGTCAGCGATCAGGCGGGACAGCTGGTCCAAGTCCTGTGGTGACAGATTGTCCACATTCACGTGCTGGCTGCCAGCGTTCTTCAGGACATTCTGGATGAACCTCTCTGGAGGAACAAAAGAGAATGCCAGGTTTAGTAAAGCCATCAGTCCTGCTGACCCTCTTTCATTATGATGTATTTCTTTGGATTCAAAATATCTGGTGTGACTTTGCTAAAGCTTTCTTTCACTAGAATGACAACTAAGCAAAGCTAAGATGAGAAACAAAGTGGCAAAAATAAAAAAAAATGAAAAAGATCATTTAAAATTTGTTTTAAGGTCCCACTTTGTTCATCTTTTGTAAGTGTCTTCCCAGTGGTCTTTAAATTATGATCATGCTGTTTTTATCCAAAATCAAAAGACCTGTTTCGTTTTCGAGGATTTTTTTTTTTTTTTTTGCAGTGGCAGAAATTTGTCTATGAAGACTCTCATTCATTCAGGTTGGTTGGAGGACAAAGGACTATTAACGACCTGAAACCATGTAGACTAAGTGGACAATACCTCCAGTTTCAGGTCTGACTCCTCCCCCATGAGCGCATATATACCAGCTCTTAGACCAGCTAATTCAGAATTAACAAAGCCTCTTGGATAAGAGCCGAAACGTCTTCTAACTTTAAAAACCAAGTCCAGATGACATCCCCTAAACCTACTACAGTGGCAGAAAGTCATTAAAAATTCACCTCTGAGTTGTGGGCGGGGCTGTTTGCATTGAGTAAGGCACCCTCCCCACTTCCCGTTATCCATCTGTTCCCTGCTAGCTTACAGCCCCTCACAACCCCATTACTGGTGCAACAAAAATGGTGAGCAATATTGGAGCTATCCCGCCGTACAGTTTTGAGTCCGATGCCAGCTCATACGAGGAAAACAAAGACGTACACGGACCTGTTTGCCTGCAAGTGGATGCACTGAGCGAAGCTTATGACCTGCTGACTGCAACACATACGTCACTGCTACAGGAATTTTCCAACAGGATTTTCTTTTGTCTGCTCCTGATTAACAAAAATCTGAATAAAGAAATACTCAGAAATGCATTTTAAGTGTATTTTTTTTTACATATATCTCCTTCATCATCAGAAAAATGCCACAAGAATATGTTATAAACGAAAAAAACCTACAATTTTCATTGGAGTGGGTCTGAATCTATCTATGCAGACGCAAACAGTAGCTTCTTATTAATGATATTCTTGCTGTTTGCTGAAATTAAAAGCACTTATTTGTTTCAGAACAGCTTCACTTCACTGTACAAAGACAACACTGACATTGAAAGGTTTTCCCCCCAAAGATTGTTCATACGATGCTCTATGAGTAAAGTTTTTTGCAAACTCCAAAATGTACTCTACATAAGAAATAAAAGTATGTTTTTAACAAATAGTTGACTGTATTTAAGCACGAACACATTACGTTTGAGTAGCATCCAAAACAATCAAGCTAGAAGTCCAAAATGCCTCTCATTGAGCAACAAAGCCCACATTTTTGCTGTTGGATCAGGTTGTTACTTTCTCCTAGGTTGAAGAAACTAAAGCTTTTCCTTAAAATATTTGTAATTCTGATGGGACATAACAACCCAATTTTTTAAACAATTAAGTAATTACGCTTACTTATAAAAAGCTAACTCTGGTAAAACTTGAAGCAACAATCTTTGGACAGCATCTCCAACAATCAAGGTACAAGTGGACTTTTTTTTTTTGAAAAATATGTCCTTTTTGTCATCTCCAAAATGTACTCTTTAAGTTAAGAGAATTAACTATGAACAGAATTTGAACCAGCAAACTTTAAAGAGCATCTCCAACAATAAAGCAACAAGTCAAGATGCCCCATAAGGCTATCTTTATAGAAAGCCATAAGTCTTTTAAGTTCACTCATTGGTTAATAAATAATTTAGAGCATAAACCATGGTTGAACTTAAACCAGCAACCTTTTAACAGCATTTCACATGTAAAACCAAAACTGTGCTGCTTTCTGCACCACCCAATTTCCGGATTTTACATTTAACAGTTTTTCTACATTAGCAACAAAGTAAAACCATTTTTATAAACAATCTAAAATTCTTCATCATATTTTTCAATGCTTTTAATTTCAACTATGACTTGAGTGGGGCTAAATCTACCCCCTTAGTATAGTCTCTAGAACAATAAACTATAAGTTCAACTGGCAGTCCATCGTGAAACAGAATCTTTACTTCAATCAATTTCTTAGGCAGCACATTTAATTCAAACATTCCCCATTCATACACAAAGCCTAATCTTTCTCTGAATATAATTATTGGGTTTGTTTTGGATAGATCCAACCAAGAGCCAATTTTTTTGGATTGGGATTAGGTTTTTTTGAAGGAGTTTGTATAAATATTGAACTGCTAACTGAAAGTCATCTGCCCAAACCTGACCAGTGTGCCAACAAGTCTAAGCCATATGGATCATCGCTATTTTTGACATTCATCAGAAATTCACCTCTGAGATATGGGCGAGACTGTTGGTACAAAGCAACCCTGCCCCCCCCCCCCCTTCTCTTTCCAGAATTGAGAGTTCTCTGTTTCAAAGGCGTATTTTCAAACATACAGTACAGACCAAAAGTTTGGACATTCATTTGAATGGGAAGGTGTGTCCAAACCTTTGGTCTGCACTGTATGTTTTTTTTTTTATTGATATGTTAAAAACACTAAAAACACCATTTTCATAGGAGTGGGTGTTTAAGTATAATTTTTAAACCACAAACAAAAGTTTGAGGTTACTTTATTTTTTTTTAAAACAAGTTAAAGATTTTATTTGAGTAGGTAAAACTAGCAAAATAATAACTGTCTAAAAAGCAGATATAAAAACAAACAAAAGCAACACGCTACTTTTTCTCATTTTAACCAACTTGTTGATTTTAAAGAGAGACATGCAAACTCAGTTGGAGAATAGTAATGAACAGCTTTTTCCTTGAATGCTGGATCTTCAAAAGCAACGCCAGAGTACGCCAGACATCAGAATTTTATGATCCCCACGCTTCAGTCTCACCATCTACAGATGTTAGTAGATCCTTGGCTGAAGTCCCTGAAGTTCTTCCCATTTTCTGAAGCTTGGAGTTGGAAGTCTCCTTGCTGATGAGTGGATTATCTTTACCATTGATGTGGAAGGGCCAGAGGCGAGAAGGTGGCGCCTGCTGCTCAGATGGGGCCACTGGGTCCCTGTGCAGGGAATGATGCCCAGAAAGATAGCGCCCAAAGGCACCCAGGAGACGGTCACCATCAGCCTGCAGGGAGAGCAGCTGACTGAATCCAGGTTTTTGTTTCTCCAGCAACTGGAAAGATGAAAGAAATGAGAAACTCAAGGGAGTCAACTTCTGTGACAAGGGTTTGGGCTGATAGATTTCTCCAGAGAGGCCTGACTGGAAATGGTCAGCCCATAATTCACAAAACCTTATTTTAGTAACTATTTTGGCTTGGTATTCATTTGTTTGTTTGCTTAAGTACTTTGCTACTAAACTCAAATTAGAAATAATAAACAGAAAAATGTTCGTGAAGAGATACACAAATTACAGAATACAAAACGAATATAGAAAAGCATCTTTTCAAAGTACATTTGCAAAGATGTCATTCTTAATAACTTACTGGGCCTACATCAAGCTTTTCTAGAGCCTTTCAAAGTAATCTATATCCATACATACACTATATTACCAAAAGGTATTTGCCCACCAGCCTTGACTCATATGAACTGAAGTGTCATCCCATTCCTAACACATACAGTTCAATAAGGTGTTGGTCCACCTTTTGCAGCTATTACAGTTTCAACTCGTCCGAGAATGCTGTCCACAAGGTTAAGGAGTGTATTTATAGGAATTTTTGACGATTCTTCCGAAAGCACATTGGTGAGGTCACACACTGATGTTGGTCGAGAAGTCCTGGTTCTCAGTTACTGCTCTAATTCATCCTAAAGGTGTTTTTTGAGTTCAGGTCAAGACTCTGTGCAGGCTGGTCAAGTTTATCCACACCAGACTCTGTCATCCATGTCTTTATGGACTAAGCATGTTGTTCATGTTGGAAGAGGAAGGAGCCCGCTCCAAACTGTTCCCACAAGGTTGGGAGCATGAAATAGTCCAAAATGTTTTGGTATCCTGAAGCAAAATAATTTCACTGGCCAAGCCCAAATCCTGAAAAACAACTGCACACCATAATTCCTCCTCCACCAAATCTCACACTCTGCACAATGCAGTCCAAAATGTACCATTCTTCTGGGAACCTCCAAACCAAGACTTGCCAGATGTAAGTGTGAATCACTCCAGATGAGTCCGTGGCGGCGTGCTGTACACCACTGCATCCAACGCTTTGCGTTGCACTTGGTGATGTGTGGCTTGGATGCGGCTGCTCGGACATAGGTACTAATATGAAGGTCAAACGAAACTTGGAATTCTGTAGCAAATGCCTGTACAGAAAGTCGGCAACCTCTCTGCACTATGCGTTTCAGCATCTGATGACCCCCTCTGTCAGTTTACATGGTCTACCACTTGGTGGCTGAGTTGCTATTTTTCCCAAACTCTTCCATTTTGACATGATAGAGCTGACAGCTGACTGTCAAATATTTAGGAGCAAAGATCTTTAACGACTGGATTTGTTGCACAGGTGGCATCCTATGAAAGTTCCACACTGGAATTCACTGAGCTCCTAAGGGCTGTCCACTCTTTCACAAATGTTTGTGAAAACAGTTTGCTTGCCTGAGTGCTTGATTTTAGGGCTGCAGCTATCGATTCTTTTTGTAATCGATTAATCTAGCACTTAATCGATCGATTAATCGAGTAATCGGATAAAACGATTTGTGTGTGTTTTTGAACAACCAAAACAAATAATGCATAACAAAAATGATGCGGCTGTAAAATGAACAAGCATTTGGCTTTTATTTCTCAACAGAGGTATTTATTTCCAAGTCCAAAAGTTTAACAAATTAAGAACATAAAGTGTTTTATTTCCTCATTATGCAACAACTGTTTTTTTTAGCAAAACATTTTACTTTGTATACATGAGAATGTTCCAGACAGGATATTTATTTAATTATTTAATCTAATTATTTGTATTCTTTATGAGCGTGATGTTTCCTTTGATCTTTTGTCCATTTTCCACAACCTTAAATAGACTTTTCTGTCTGTCAAACACCAGAGTTAAGTTAAGTTAAGTTAGGATTGAGTGAAATGATGGAAACAAATTCACTTTGATGCAGACTCCTTTCTATTTATTTATTTTTCTTTAAATCCAGTAAACCCAATAAATTATATTAATTTTACGGATAACAACTATTTTTAGTTATTAATTATTATTAAGTATTAGGAAGCAGCTGTTAGTTTGTCGCAGGTCTGGAATCATAAGAGGTGAATCTAAGCCCCCCCCCCCCCACCCCCCACCACCACCACCACCACCACCACCACCTCCCTGCCGCCGCTGCCCCAGCGTGTTCTACACAAACAGCATAACATACGGTCATCGTAGCAGCAAGGTGACAGCATGGTGGGGGCTCCTTGACGTAAACTTAATACATTTTACGCAGAAACGTTAGTTCTTAGTCTAGGGCGCTTGCGTGTCCCCCGCGGAGGGTGAGAGGGCGTTTTATATATATATATATATATATATATATATATATATATATATATATATATATTAATTTAATCTAAAATTGGAAAACTGCAGATTCATACTGAAGGCATCAAAACTGTAAATTAACACATGTGGAATCACATACATAACAAAAAAAGTGTTAATTAATAGTTTTGATGCTTTCAGTGTGAATCTACAATTTTCATAGTCATGAAAATAAAGAGAACTCTTTGAATGCTGCAGTAAATGCACTTGCGTCTTTTTAGATGAAAAATTATGTAATGAGATTCTAAAAGTGCATAATCACAAAAATGTTCCTTTTTACCTTACTGGGCATGCTCAGACTAGAGGCTGATGATGTCCTAGGGAGGAGCCCCAAACGTTGTAAATATGTCTGCAGATTTTTGCTGAGCTCCACCTCCACCGGCTTCACCCTCTGATCCTCGGGGTCCATGGCTTCAGCCACCATCCTGCAGGAGAGGAAACCGGCACAAATGATTCTTTACTTTAGCTATAAAACAAGAATCAATAGTCACTGCTCCATTTACTGAACATAGAATAATTATACTGGAGTGGTCTCATTGATACAAAAAAGCACAACTATTCAAATAAAAAGCAGACGAGAAAAAAGTTTAACAGTAAGATAAATCCCAATATAGCTAATTCCAAATAATTCAAGTAAATCCAAGACTACATTTAATCTAGCGTCACCAAATACCATTAAACTGACAAAAATTCCAAACTTACAGTTAATCCAATTCAAAACTCTTCACAGGATTTACTACACTGGACAGAGGATGTTCAAGATGGGTCTCAGTAACTCAGACATTTGTGAGTACTGTGACAGTAATCTACCTGACAGTTACATGAACGCACTGTGGTTCTGCGGCGCTGGATGGGCTGCATCTACACCTGGGGCTGGGATCAACCCTATCCTGGCTCTGGGACGGGGCAGGGCAACCCTCTTGGGGCCCCTGGTCGCTGTGGGTGTCATCCACTGGGGCTGCGGGGTCTGGGGGGGTGGGCTTGTCAGCCCTGTCTTGTGTGTGTGTGTGTGGGGGGGGGGGGGGGGGGGGCTTTCGGTACGGGACCTTGGGGGTTTGATGGGTCGGGGTCTCTGCTGAGGCAATCTGCGGGTGGGAGCCTGGACTTGCTCCGGGAGGGGGGGGGGGGGGTGATAACGCTTTCTGGCTCCTCTCTCTCTCTCTGTGGGTCTGTGGGGTTGGTGGTGCTGGGCCTGGGGCGTCGGTGCCTAAGGAGATGGGACCCCTGGGCTGGGGGACCTGGACCCTATGCTGGGGGGGGCTGGGGGGGGGGCTGTTTGAGCACCGGGGGACAGTCTACCAGCTTAGCCTGCGATGCGCCTTGAGGGTGGGGCTACTTGGCAGTGGTTCCCCTCCCATGGTTGCCGTATGGAATGGGCCCCGCCTCTCGGTTTTATTTGCACCTTAGACATGTAGGGCCCTTGGTGGGGAGGGTGATGGGACATCACTGTGAGTAATCAGGAGATGTTCCCTCAGTGCCCTATCCGCCAATTTTAACTGCACCCCCTTAGTACATACACCCTTCCCCCCTCAAAATATACATTCCAACATAAACACACACACATGCACACAAACACCCTCACAAACACACACACACTTATTTCACAAGGAAGGTGGGACCTTGGACCATCTGTCCCCCACCCCATCTCTGGTAGGGGGAACTGGACCCTTGGCAACGGTGGCCATGTCCCCTGAGTGCTGGCTTCCTGGGCCCGGCAGTGCTCTCTCCACGCAGGGAGAGGGATCCCTGAGCTTTCTGGCAAGGCCAGAAGCCCGGGATCACATCACACCTGAGCCGGGGGTGTCTGTGTCCCTGTGGGGTGGGTTCTGGTATTTGCCTCCGGGTGCTGGGCCTCGCCAAATTTCCAACTGTGGCCGAGCCTGGTCGGGCCATGTGTACAACACCCTCGTGGGCCCCCTTCTCCCCAGGGTGACCCCCTCCTGGGCGGGGGCGGCTGGCCCCTGCCTTGCTCCTTCCTGGACCAACCGTGGGCCGGGTGGGTGGCTGCCTGGTTGGTGATGAGGTGCTCGTCTGCGGCTGTGGGCACCCCTCTCGGACGGGGCCCGGCGTCGGGCCCTCCAGGCACGGCGGGGGGGGCTGCTCTCCTGGTTGGGCTGGGGCGGCGCTCTCTTTCCCCCCATGCCTCCCTGCTCTCTGGCTCTGGGGGCCTTGCGGCGGTCCTGCTGGCCCTGGCCTGGGTGGCGGATGTGATCGCCCAGGGGGCGGTTGTTCTCTGCCTACTGCTGTGTGGCACTGGGGGGTTCTGGCTGCCGCTGCTGCTGCGGCGGGGGTCTTACCACTTACCTGTGTGTTCCTTCTGGGTTCCAACATCTGGATCTGCCTCACAGTAGAATCATGACAGACCACTTCCAAAGAAAAGTCTAACTGAATGCGAATATATGGGCATTTTGAGCTTCCACATTCAAAACTCTTGCATTCATGTGTCACTACGCAGGTTTTTACAACTGTTCTCGGGCTCTACCTACACAACACGCATTGAATGCGCCTTGCAAGCTTGAACTTTTCAAAAAGAAAATAAATTGATATTTGCAGTCTGTGTCCGGCTGGAACTATATAGCACAGAGTCTTTCATATGTTTGAATAAACCTATGACAGAAAAAGCCTGGAGCAACATTTGCGAAATTTTCAGCACTTCTACATTTCGCACCAAACCTCTTCCAATTGAAGGTGGTGGACATGCGTTAGTACACGGTAAAAAAAGAAGAAGAACCCACCCCCCCGCTTGTCCAGTGTGAACACTACGGGTTAAACATACATCGCATCACCTGGATGGTGTGAGCATACCTTTAGGTTAATATGGATCTTTTTCCATTCATTGTCGTAGCATGTACCAAACTGTTTAAGAAAACTGCTTTAATTTGAAGTCAATCAGTTTTACTCCAAAAGAAAGTAAATAACTTTGCGCAGATCACAGATTGCATGAAACAGAGCATCTCTGGTGTTAATCCTCTGCTGGTTGAAGGAGGTCCAACTGAAAAATGTTGTTTACTCAGAGGAGGAATCTTTGAAATTAAGCCAACCTTGGATGCAGACTGGCATGGATCTCCATTTGGACGGGCTGCTATCAAATAAACTAAGACTACAGCAAACGTAGAGCAACAACTTTTCCTGGAGAGTGATTCATTAAAATGTTGTGTCATTACACAGGGACTATCTGAAGAACAAATACCTGCTGTTGGTGTTGTAGACTGGTCCCTTCTGCTTTGGCCTGTAGGGAATCCTCCTCAGTTTGGAGAGTTCATTGGACAAAACCAGTTGGGTGGTTTCATCTTCCCAAGTCAAACCTACACAAAAAAAGCAAAATATTTTAGAACCAATCAAGAACATCCACAAAGCCCTGATATCAATGGCCTATATTAGAGTATCTAAAGAAAATAAAACTCATCTAAACAACTAAACGAAACTGAAAGACAAAATAAATCTATGTACATTTTCAACAAAAGCTTTTCTTTTGACAACAAAATAAAAAAAGAGACCAGTGACCTGGTGAGAAAATATTTCTATTCCTTTTATAGAACGGTTCAGTTTTGGGGTTACATGAGCTCTTTCCTCCTAGACAACATTAAAAGTTTCCACCTTTTTCAGTTTTTACTTTCACCTGACAAGAACCTTAAAATGACTTAAAGTGAGTTGTTGAACTAAGAAATTAACCTACAGAAGCATATTTCATGAGCTTGGACCGTAGTATGCAGAGAAATTTTTCTGATAAAATATACAAACTTTGCAGCTGTATTGATAAAAAAAAAGTGTTCATATGATAATACAATACTAATTTGGGGTTACAGACTTCATATGAAAACACTGTCATCAGTCAGACATCAATATGCAATACCACTGTCAACCACTGGGTGCTTTTCGAGACATCTCTAACAAACTCAAAAATTAGGCCATGTCAAAATGCCACTACACATTATGTGCATATTGCACGGAGGAAAATTGGTCATAAGTGAATATATGCGGAAAAAGTGAGAAAAGTGGCCAACAAGTTGCGAAACACCAGGATCACTGTGTGCCTTTAAATTACTCAGCTCATGCTAATAATGTCATTCTTTATTAACTAATGTAAACATTTTTATGATGTGTCTTTACTTTCCATAAATGTATTCTTTATGTCTGCCTGTTGTTTAGTTGGTGTCAGTATTTGACATAAAGACAGCAGGTAATGCAGTAAAACAGCTGCACTTTATGAGATCATAAATAAACAATCCATCATTTAGAAAAAAAATCAGCTCAATGCTTTTACCTATTTCTTCAGACTAAAAACATTTTATATTATTTATTGATTGAATTATTTTTCTCAGCATCAAATGATTCATTTGGTCAAAATGTTTTTATCTTAAATAAGGACTGGCAGATTTTTTTTATTTCAGGCACTTGATGCTTTTTCTCTGTTTTAGACTATAACAGTTCGTCTGTGCGGCTAAATAAAATTAATATTTGTTCACAGTGGATTTATATTGCATTTTTCTTTTGTTGATGTTGAAAGATCCAATTTTAGGTATCTTTACACAATTTTTATAGATAATGATCTTATTTATTGTCACCGCGGTGAGTGTGTGCTCGTGTGTGTGTGTGTGTGTGTGTGTGTGTGGTTAGGGGGTGCGAAAAATGTTCTCTTTCCTAGGGGGGAACTGGCAAAAAATCATTGAGAAGCACTGGGTTAGCTGAAAGGCAAGGTCTCCCCAGGTTTAAAAAAATAATTTTAAACACTTAAAAGATTTTTACATGTTGACCTCAAGGAACATGTAAGGCTCTACAAACTACAATTAAAGTCTTAAAAATCTGTTCTAAACTTAACAGGAAGCCAATGTAGTGACAAAAGCAGAGGGGTGACGAGTTTTCTTATTAGTTCCAGTTAAAAGCCTTTAAGTTTTAGAATGTGGGGGAACATTTAATGTCTCTTTTGAGAGTTTAGAAGTAAGTGGTTGGGATGTAAACACACTTTGATGCTAGCCAAACAGTCGAGATTGCTTAGCTAGTGATTATTGTGATTATTGTAATAATCTGTAATTATTACAACGAATACAGATTATTGTAATTGTTATCACCAGAGGAACAATAAAGCTGAATGTCATCAGCGTATAAATGTGACTAATTTTGATTAAACAATTACTCAACCTAAAAAATATAGTTAACTTCTAATGAGGTAAAAAAAATAATATTAACCAAAATTTGTTGTCTAAGATACTTGACAAGTCTTGGCGACACCTGTTTCCCTCCATCTATACAGCTTTACTGACTCGGCACATTCCCAGTGGGTGCTTGCATTTGCACATCCTCTCTCATTCCCTGTAACATTTCTATTATCTGGTTGTCAAAGCGTGTCTGCACCAACGTCAGCCCACCAAATGCATTTAGCCAATTCAAGAAAATCATCACTGACAAGGCAGGGGAAACAAAAAGCTCTCTCCTTCATTTCAGCAAGTGCTCAAAAAGCTTGATGAGCTGCTTGCGAATTCACGTCTGTTGCTTATGCCTAACATGCATCCAAACACAGCCTTTTGGCAACTGAATAGAGAACCAGGCGCCAACGCCAGATGGGGTAGCGGAACAAAATGTTACCAGAGATACGGCCTTGGCCTGTAAAGCACGACGTGAACCGAGGCATTTGGCAGATGAGGAATGATGCTGCTGAAAGATTCAAGTGACGCAGTCTGTGACTCCAGATGTGAAACCACAATATGAGGGGGTTGCAGGAGACTTGAAAGGAGCTCACTTTCCATGTAAACTATAGATGCAAAAGACATTAACTTCAGTAACACTACAAATAAAGTGTGAGATACATTTCAAAGCAAACTTTGAAAAGTAAGGATATAGAAAATATAAGAAAAGCTGTTTTGTTAGGTTCAAACATTTTCCTGTTACTTTTTTATTTATTTATTTTTTTTAAGAACACATGGAATATCTGAGATAAGTCATAAAGGTGGTTTTATATAAACTGCAGAGAGCATGTACTTTCTAGAAAAACACCTATGCGTAACCCGAATTTGTCTGTTTGCAGCTCGGTGTTCTAAAATGACTTGTATTATGAGCTGCAGGTGATACCTCTATAACACAAAGAGCAACCCCTTTCATTTTGCCATTTCTTACATTGATCTCCCAGCATTTAGTGGGCAGTAAAAAGCTTAAAAATCCATCTCAAACTAAGAATAAATGTTAGCAAAAGCACTCAGGAGGGACTGTGCAAGGTCAAGGCTGTAATTCAAATCTAAATGGATGCCGCTTCAATCTGCAGCAAAAGGCTAAAACAAAGATTCTGTTGAACTTTGCACAAATGTGGCCAGACTGAAGTGACTCTTGCTCCAACACAAAACATGATCAAGGTTAAATTAACTATCAAAATAACTACAAGCACATCTAGAAGTGCAAATATGTGATTTTTCTTTCTCCCTTTAAGGAAAATCTGGATTTATATGCAGACTCATTAAAATAAAATTAAATTGCATTTCATCAAATAAGTTTCTTATTACAAGATTTTTAACTTTAGTATATTGTTCCTGTTCTACAATCAATTTAACAGTTTTAAGCCAGGTTTAGAAAAATACGGTGTAAAATGTTTTACATTCCTGTTATAGTCAAAATGAACTGTTTCGAAATTTTACAATCTTTAAAAAAAAAACTCTTAAAAGTCTTTTTTTTCACTTTGAAACTTCTCCTGCTTGGTTTATTTAGTGAAATCTAGGGTTTTCCAACCTTTATGAGCCAAAGTACACTTTTGCCTTGACAAAAATCACAAGGCATACCAGCAAACAAAAATGGAAAAAAAAAGAGACAGATTGTAATCTGTATGGATGTAGAGTCACTCCTCCACCTCACAAGCATTTTTTGTTTTAATTGAGATACAAAAAGGGTTTTTCCTAAACATTACAATAAAATTGCTATAGTTTTCAATAATAATTTTCAACTGAATTAGCTGAAAATTTGCCTGGGTAGTTGTTTTTCCTCCAGTGTAAATTTCATGTAACCTAAAAAAAAAAAGAGCAAATAAATAAAAACAATAATATATTCCTTTTGAACAGTGAGTTTTTTTTTTATTACTTTCTTAATGTTTACGCAAGAGCAACTGTAGTTTTTGAACAAATATATATTCACAGCATGCTGGATACATGTTACACGAAAAAAGGCAGACAATATATTCATGTTTATAGGTTCATTGTAACTAGACAGAAAGCGAACACTAAGATTTCATTCGTTTTTTCTTGTCTAGATCAAAAATATAACTTTTAACTTTTATTTTTGGGTGAATACATTGTTTTAATTTAGTTTAAATGTGTCTTTGGGCTGTTTCACCTTAATCAAATTTATTTTATTTTGTTATTACCTATATTTAAACTTAATTTTTCATAAGTGCTTGGAGTATGGAAGTGGATTTGTCCTTTAATCCAGGCATTATAAAAGTAGCCAGGTCATTGTTTTTCTTAGTGTCATATTAATGAGGCAGCGGATGAAATACAGTTATTAATTAC
This sequence comes from Oryzias curvinotus, assembly GCA_023969325.1. Classification (NCBI taxonomy): domain Eukaryota; kingdom Metazoa; phylum Chordata; class Actinopteri; order Beloniformes; family Adrianichthyidae; genus Oryzias; species Oryzias curvinotus. Next base: position 11,553,694 of record CM043722.1, read on the forward strand.
TCTTTCATGATCATGGCTACAAAGGTAGGTACTTCCATGTTTTGGAAAAGACGCCACCCACACGTCAATATCAAATCTGAAACTCTAATTGGTCACAGTGCCGTGATTTAGCGTATTAGCGTTGTATTTATTTACACAATTTAGTGATAATTTCTCAATACCACGTCGCCATACTATCCAACAAGAAAAAAAACAAAATAATAAAAGTGGTTATAAAATGTCAAGCATATTGTTGGAATCAATACAAAAAATGTGGTGAGAAACAATCTAAAGAAAAGTAAATGTGAAGGAAACTCAATATAAACACAATAAGCTTCAGGAGAAGTAACTATTAAAGGCTGATATTAAAAAAAATCCTTTAAAAAAGTTCATTCAAATAAATTTTGGTGTTTTTTTTAGGCTAAATCATCTCTCAGACCTTCAGTCTTATGTTGCTTAAAACAAATTGCCAGTCCACTCCAACACTTAGTATAATAAATAATTGAAAAAAAATAAATCATTGCAACACAGTAATCTATGTAGAAACATAGACTCACTGATGCGAGACACAGCGTCTTGTTACTAAATATTTCTGTGCTTTTTTCAAACATCCTCTGAATGAATTACAACAGTTACTGCCAGGAATCAAGCGCAAGCATCTCTTTAACAGCTGCACAGCATGTTCGACCGACTCTTACCATTAAACAGCCATAAAACTAAGTCTTTCATGGCAGCGATGGTGGCTGAGAAAATGGGCGTTAGCGGCGGGTGAACAGACGGCGTCTGACACAGGCTCATGCCAGGATATTCAGTTCTGTTCCTCCCTGATCAAACCAACTGCATAAATGTGAGCAGGAGGCTTGACGCAGGTTTTTTTCTATTCCGTTTTGTCCCTTTCGGGGTCACGGGGCTGCCGGAGCCTATCCCGGCCACTAGTGGGCGAAGGCAGGTGATGCCCTGGACAGGTCGCCAGTCTTGTCGCAGGGTAGAATGTCCTCAATCACAATCACACATTCACTCTCACACCTATGGACAATTTAGAGTTTCCAATTAACCTATGAAGCATGTTTTAGGTTCGAACAGCTGATGTTTCCTGAAACTTAAAAAAAAGAGGTGGCCAAAGCTAAACAGATTCTGCAGTCAGTACAGATGATCAAAAATAAAGTTTGATAGCAAGTCCCACTGCGATCCTCTTTGAATCTATTGTAAAAGTGTTCTGAGTGGTTTTTAATTCTCATTATGCTGTCACAAGACAGTTTTTTTAAAGTCGTTTTTTTGAACATAGTTTCTGCAGGAGTTATTTAGAAATTCTTTTCTGAGTTGTGAGGGGGACTGTTAGTGCTAAGTAACCCCGCCCCACCCTCCCTTCTGCATTACTGAGCACCCCCCAGCCTAACATGGTGCAGCAAAAATGACATGAATATTGGAGCTATCCAGCTGTGCAGTTTTGAGCCAGATACCAGCTTGGAAAGCAGAAATGAAGATGTACATGGAACTAATCGTCTACAAGAGGATGCATCGGAATGGACTGGTGCAGGGAGCTTGTGGCCTACCCAGTGTATTTTCTAAAACACAAAAACGATCTTTTTCAAACTGTGCTTGTTTGTCCTATTTGTATAAAGAAATACTCAGAAATGCAAGTTCGGGATCATTTTTTTCATACATGTCCTTCATACTCAGAAATAAAATACCGCAAGAATATGGTACCAAAAAACAGCAAAAACAATATTTTCATCAGAGTGGGTCTTTTAGAGTAGTGATTCTTAACCGCGGCCCAATCTTGGTCCGTGAGCGCCAACCATTGGGCCACAAAAAAAAAGATCTGCTCTGAATCTGTGGGCCGTGAGGGCTGCGGGACCTGAATGCAGCCTCCCACCATTTGGTGGCAGTGATGTGTCAGTCAGATGTTGTAGCATGCGCCAATTTGCAGTGTAGCTGAGTCAAAAACTATTTGATCTGTGTCCAAATTCCTGCCTTAATCCCTAAGAAATGAATAACTATATATCATAGATAAATACCTATCATGTTCTAAGATTGGTGCCTTTAACATGACCGGGTAGTTCAAGCAGGCAGGAGAAAGAGAGCAGCGTGAACACGCAGAGGGGGCGTGTGTGCAGCTGTGAACGCCGACCAGAGTCTGTTATGGGATGGAAAGTTCTTCAGGAAAGACGGTCAGTTGCGATCTCATAGGGGACACGTGAGCGCACCAAAAAAAGACTAAAACCACAAATTTTTTACATAAAATTCATTAAATTTGCGTTAAGGCGCCCCTACTATCCTGTCACCTTGCTGCTACGATAACCATATGTAGCGCTGTCTGTGTAGAACACACTGGAGGGGGGGGGTAGCACTCGGGGGAAAACAACGAACAGGTAGAGAGGCGGGGGCGGGGCTTGGTCCATCGGCACAACCCTACTAGAAGGTGTACGCTTGGTTTAAATCCTTTAAATATTTGTACATTGACATAACCTTTGCATCATTCAAGCAATTGTCTGAAAAGTTTGGCCTACCAAGACAATGGCTATTCAGATATTTTCAATGCTGCAGTTTTGCTAATAAAATATTCCCTCAGTTCCCCAATGCCCTCAGAATCACTGCTACATACATTCCTTAGGCCTGTACCTGCTCTAAAGGGAATGATGGCATACCTTTACTCTCATATCGACTCCGTCTGTCTTGACTCTTTGGAATTAATGAAGAAGCTTTTTGAAACAGAGTCAGGAGAAATCCCCAGACATATGGGAGGTAGCTTTTCAGAGGGTATATAAATCCTAAATCTGTGCAAGGCATGGTCTGGTCCAGTGCAAAATTCTCTATTGTGCTCATTGGACTTAAGTCAGGCACTCTAAAATGTAAAAAGATGTGGACCCAGCCTATGACAGATGTTACCAGGCACCAGCAAATCCTGCCCACTGGTCTTGTCCAGCTCTGTATTCTTTTTAGAAAGACATTTTTAGATTGTTATCCCAGAACATAAAAAGTAACAGAGCCCAATCATTTGACAGATATCTTTGGTGCACCTCTATCATCTGTTCCATCCTCCACCTTAGTGTCTTTTCTTATGTCTTTTGTTACCTTAGGGGCCTATTTTTGCTTAGATGAAGTCTTTGAGAAACACTAAATCTTATAAAACTTGAAAAAAAATCTGATTTTACACTGAGAAAGTTAACTTGTTGTGGCTTTTTACTTTGTCTATGACTTGTGTCATTTAGTGGTTTACTATCACTATTAACCTAATCTTCACATATGGATCGGGACAGTTCAGAGTGGTCGAGGCCAAACGTTCAGAAAGCAAAAAGAAATAGACTGGCTAGTCAAGGAGAAGGGGCAGTTGAAAAAAACAGTGGAGGAAGGCCACTGAGAAGGAGAAGGAGGAAATAAACTTGGTGCACGAAGAGATCAAGGGTAGGCTTGCAACACTGGGAGGGCAGAAAACCTCTTGAGGAAACGCAGAGGGAAGGAGCAAACATGATTGCACTTCTAAAAGACTCTTTCAAAAAAGCAAAGAGTCTCTCTCCATCAAAGGCCGTCCTAGAAGAACATCTAAAAAGATCTTGAGCAGATGACCGATGCCAGGGAAGAGGTTTCACTCCCTCCTGACATGCCACTAGTAAGCACACATGAACGAGCTAGACGCCAGTCCACTCAGGTGGAGGGAGGTGAAGGGAAGTGGACAAAAATTGTGTGTAGAACAATGGCCACATCAGCTCCACGCCCGAACAAAGGCTCTACAAAAATTCCCCAGGTGTCTTGCAATTCCTCTGGAAACTGATGAAGGTTGTGTGTAAAAAGAAGAAGATTCCAACATCCTAGCGGGATACTCATTTCCCAAGTAGAAGGAATCCTCAGAAATCGTCCAGTTCTGCCAGATCAGCCTCCTGAACGTTGAGGAAATAATCTTCTTCAGCATGTTAACTCATAGGCTGGCAAGCTACCTGTGCAGAGACAACCTGATTGACACATCACTCCAGGAAGCAGGCATCTCAGGTTTCTCAGGATGTGTAGAACATAGTAGAGTCATCTGGCATCAGATTCAGCTTGCCAAAAAAGAGGGAACAGATCCTCATTTGGTGTTCCTGGATCTTACAAATGCCTTTGGCTCAGTCTCTCACAATTTCCTGTGGACAGCCTTCGATTATTTCAAAGTCCCACCAACTCTTACAACCCTGGTCAAGGCCTACTTCCAGGATATCCAGCTCTGCGTGACAACGGCAGAGTACACTACAGCGTGGCAATTTTGGGAGACTTTGCTATAGTATCTACTGAGGGATAAAAACACATAGTGCTACACAACAGATCTTAATAATTCAAATTTTGAACATGTTTGCAAATACAAAAATGAACAAACAAAATTGTGAAAAAAAAAAAATTGTTGGGCTTTGTTTAAAGACGTGCACCATGGCCCACTCATGCTTAAGTATGCGAGACATGATGACTGCTCGCTGCTACACTCTGCTGTAGCAAACTGCAATTCTGCTTCAAACTGACTGGATTGATCCAATATTGCTCTTCATTACTTTTGCATCGCTAATGTTAGCTTGAGTCTATAAGCTTCCTCGTGAGCACGCAAACAGAACCCTCAGTGACAGGGGAACAGCCCCGCCCACAACCCAGAATTGTGTTTTTAATGAGCTACTGCCACTGTGCATAAAATATGTCTTAACAATGACAAAGGCTTTTTGGTTTTGGCAAAAAAAAAAATTATAATCATAATTAAAAGATCACTGGGAACGATTTTACGATAGAAAAAAATATGGTTGAAGTGGGACTTTAAAGGAATGATAAACCTGCTCCCACTGCAAATTTAGGGTCTCTGATTGCGTCTTCCAGCAAACTGCATCCCATAACACACATTTTACTTTGTCCAAACTTTTCTGAAGGACAACAGTTTTAGACTTCTGGTGTGGTACCAGATCTTCGAGGTTTTGAGAATCTCTTTGAAACTAAATTCACACTGCCTTCGGCAATGCGCTTTAAAGCGGCCACTTCCAATGAAAAATCTACCGGTATGTAAATGAGCATAAATGTACATCTCGGGTTTGCACGTTCAAAAGTAGTGTGTTTGTGTGCGTAGTTGTGCACATTTCTAAGAGTGTTTTCATGCTCTACTGTACATACAAACTGCATGGCCAATAAACATGCATTGAAAGTTAAATCAAGTCAAACTTTAACCAATCAGGGACTATGATGTTAGAGACTAACAAGATCTTTAATTCATGGAAGTGCCAACCATTTGAAAATTGATCATAAAAGAGTAATACATAATTGTCGTTTGTGCCCGGCCAGAATTATATTATATGAATTATATGACGCTAACTTTTTTATTTATTGGAATAGATCTATGAAAAGCCTGGAGCAAGATTCACAAATTTTTGTACTGCTTCATACCAAGCCTCTTCCAAATGTAGGTGGCAGACAAGCGCTAGTAAAAACATATATAAAAGAAAACAAAGACGCCCTTCCCTGATTGTCCACTGTGAATACCATAGGCTAAACATGCGTTGAAGAATGTGCATTTAGCACATTCTTGACATGAATGTCACATGACTGTAGTTGAGAAGGTCCTGGTTAATGTTTGTGCCCACAAAAAGGACTTGTGGAGACGAGACAATCAGGTCAGGAAACTTTATGAACAGTTGTTGCAACAGCAAAGCCATAATACTACTTTTGAACTTTAAATTAAGCATAAACACTTTTTTAAATTATGATTTTGAATGTATCTTGTATTGTAGTAATGCTAATTACCAATAAGAAGTGTGTATAAAAAACTAACAAGATAAGATAAATTAGAAAGACTTTCACTATTATGCAAATTCACAGTTAGACCTAGAGCAACATTGAGAAAACCCAATCATTAGTTTTAATTTCTAATGGTTGCTGCAGATATCTGGGCTTGAACGTTTCATTTACCTTTTTCATTCCACTTCTGAGAAAACAAAATCCTTTAAACATAGGCTCTCTATGAAAACTGTCATTTTTCTCCAACCTTACCCTGGTTGTAGATTCAAAAAAAAATAAAGTAGTATTTTTTGGCTTTTTATGTGGAAAAAAGATTGCCAACATCCAAATCAGAGAATCTCCATGACCAGAACTGCTCAAAACAAGATTTGTACTTTTGATATCCTGCCACTCAGATGGTTTCAGGGATGAACATCTGAACCATTTTTTGTGTTTCACTTCAAAGCAAAGGGACATGATGAAAGAAGAAGAAACACAGCGGCTCAGTGGGACTTTGTACGAGCCTCTGCCTCCCTCTAGTGGTGAAAGGCAGAAACAACAGCTGCAAACATGAAGACAACTGTCTTTTTTTTTTTCCCTGTCATGAACATCTTTTACTCTTTGGCATGTTTTCAATCTTTCACTGATGAAAATAATCTTTTGTAGTTGCATAAACTTTTAGTTTTTATTTGTGATAATAATACATGTGATAATAATCTTTTATATTTAAGTATTGGGTCATTATGACAGGCTCAGAAGGTTAAGGACTCTGTTCTTTTAAATAAAAAATTAGTTCTTACTCTTATAAAAGCCTCACTGGAGACTATAGTGGAACAAAAATCAATTAGTGGCACTATACGTTGGTTCTCCAAACGCAGTATGGAGCTCGGGGATCTTCATCCACTGAGTCAGGCTTCATCTTCCACCACTGATCAGCTGTTTGTGAGTTCAGTTCTCATCAATGACAGATCACTCGCAAACAAAACATTTATCCTGAATGACTTTTTCACTTCTGACAGCTGGATTTTATGTTGCCGACGGAGACGTGACTTCAGGCTGGAGACTTCAAGCCATTTTTAGAACTTCTTCCTGCTAGCTGTGGATCCTCCTCAAGCTGCAGGTAGAGGTGGAGGAGGAGTTGTTGTTGTTTTCTCATCACACTTCTCGTGTCGGCAGCTGACAGTTTCTCCAGCGACGAGGTTCAGCTTGTAGAAATTAAATGCGAATCTGTAGTTCTCCGAGTGGTGATCTACAGGTTGCCCACGCTCAATAAGGACTTTAATCAGGACATGGTAAACTCGTTGACTGAGATCAGTTTAAAGTAAGATCAGAATTTAGTTGTTGGGATTTTACAAGTTCAACAATAATGAGTTCAAACAGGGGCCATTGTTACAGGTAACGAGTGGAGGACAGAGGTTCCTATAACAGAAGAAGTTAAAAAGAAGCAGAAATCTTGCTTGTTTGTCGGTTACCAAATACTTATTTTTTACCATAATTTACAAATAAATTCTTTAAAAATCAGACAATATGGTTTTCTGTATTTCTTATCTCCTTTTGTCTCTCATATTTAAGGTATACCTATGATGAGAAATACAGGCCTCTCTCATCTTTTTAAGTGGGAGAACTTGCACAATTGGCACAGTCTCACCTGCAAAATATAGCTTAAAAAAACAAGATGAATATTCTTTTTTTTTTATTAAAAATAATAATCAAAGATTTTTAAACATGTCTATTCCATGATGAATTTTTCTGTGTGGGATTTTAACTGTTTTTTTTGGTTAAAAAGTAGCGAATTCAGGACTTTCCCTTTTCAAATACACAAGGAAGCAACAGGTGAGGCCCCAGCAACTCGTGACTGAGCTGCTGCTGATGCATGCACTTCACTGTTTCCGTCTTTCTATCGTCATAAAAGATGCTTTATTTTTAGTTACTTCATTTGCTTATTTCTCGCCAACTGTCTGATTACATTGGTGCTAGTTTGTGACCCATTTAGTCTCTGATGACGTCAGTGCTTGTCTCCAGCTAGTCCAAAATTCTGCTGCCCGCCTGTTACTGGGGACCAGACGGTGTGAGCATACGCTCTCTTCACTGGCTGCCTGTGTCTTTTAGAATTGGTTTTAAGATCTCACCTCTGGTTTTTAAATGTTTGAATGGTCTGGGACCCCAGCATCTCTCGGAACGTCAAGTCCTGAGATCTGAAGATGAAATGCTTTTAATGATTCCCAGGACTCGGCTTGTGACCGGAGGAGACGGAGCCTTTTCAGTTGCAGCTTCTAAACTCTGGAATGCTCTCCTCTTTTCTGTGAGGTCTGCTAGATCCCTGCCAGTGATTTTAAGTCACTTTCAAAAACTCCGCTTTTTACTCAGGCTTTAAACTCCAGTGACCAGCTTGTTCATTTTATTGTTTCGCTTATGGTATTTTATTGTTTAATGATTTTATTTATATTTGACTATGTTTAGCACTTTGGTTACTCCTGCTTTTTTAAGTACATACTATACAAAAAATAAAATTGATTGATTGGTTATCCAACTCAATTTAGCAAGTTATTTCCAGTGATTGTGTTGAAATTAGACTTTTCACCTGTAATAAAAGAAAATCTCCACATGCACAGCAATAAAATGTCAGAGTTTCTTTTTTTTATAAATGCAGAAACTCCTAAGAGCACAAATATTACTAGCACAAGGCAGGGAAATCATCATAATTTGTTTTCTTGTACTAAAGGGAGTGTAGGTGTGAGTGTGATTGTGTAGGTGTGTGTACCTCTGTTGGAGAGCTTCTCCAGCAGAATCCTAAAGTGCTGCACTACAGACGGGGAGACGTCGTAGGTGTAAACCTCCATCGCCGGGACAGAGTGACACTTCCCAAACATTCCATCTGTCGACACATAAATAGAGACTTCCATCAAAAGGATTCCCACTTACATTTCTATTTTGCAATGCCTCCCGCGCGACGGCACCCAGGGTGACACTTCTGAGGAAATTACATTGCTGCAGGAATAGCAATAAGGCGAGCGCAGTGAATTCATCATTCAAATAGTAATATAATCAAAGCTGCAGGCTGCACGAACAGCCCTCGCCTCTGCCATAGCCGTCTTGACTCCCAGCTCCATTCCTCACATCATCTCCATTATAACTGGAGTAACTGCTGGATACTAACATTCAGACATCGACGGCAACAGCATTTTTACTTATAAAAGGAAACACAAAAAACACTAAACTTCAGAACTCAGAACAAATGGGAGTTCATAAAAAACAGTTTTGTCTTCACTGACGACGCAGTAAAGCAAATACCCACAAAAGCAGCGCAAAACTTATCCAAAGTCAGAGTTAAGATGAGACAGTAGAGAACAAAGATGCACGTGAGGTGAACAGAGGAGGTTCAGGAAAATGTCATTGACATAAAGTCGCACTCCAATAATCTTTTGATGTATTTACACAGGTTCCCAGGGGTCTTCTTATTATGATTATGCCGTTTTTAGCCAAATTTTAAAAAAGTCGTTTTCTAGGACAGTTTCTGTAGAGCGGCAGGAATTTATAGATTCTGCTGATGTTTCCCCATCGTGCAGTGGCAGTGGTATTTGTGACCATAGCCAACTGGGTTCATACACATTTTTAGCAATGGTTTTCCATGATTTTTCCAAAACTTTTACATAAGCTTTCACAGAATTTCCAAAACCAAAAATAACCACATTTCAGTCAGACTTTTGAAGTCCGTGCCACTAAGTTAAACCAAGACACACATTCACACGACCTTTCTCTTTGGCGTCTTCATACATACATTTGTCTGCCTCGCCGTTAAACTTGCAGCCGCCGTATCAATGGACACTTCTGTTGGTATGGAGCAGGGGTCGGCAACCTTTTTTACTCAAAGAGCCATTTGGGACCGCCCCTAATGAAAAAAAAGCACTCGGAGCCACAACCCGTTTTGACATCATTATATATATTATGCATGTATATATTATTCAAGGGTGCTCATTAAGTCGATCGCGATCGATTTTCAAGGACATGAGTGTAGATCACGGTCCAGAAAAGATTAAAAAAAAGTACTTCTTTCTTTCCATCGTCATGTTTATTAGTTACATGTTTATTTCAACATTATTGTTTATGTACTGATGATTAAAAACTACACAGTGAGTTTACATAAAGATACTTTTGTATTAACAGATGAAGCGTTTTATGACAAAGACAGAAAGCAGCAACCATCGTATTCATGCTCTGCTGTAAACAGTCCAATGCGGGGAGCATCATGGCATATTATGAGGCATTTGGCGCTGCTCGCTCCGTATTTTTGAACCTTTCGCAGCGCGATGACTTCTCTTTTTCTCTCGTCTTTCCGACCGCGGTCAGAAGCGCAGGGGAGATTTCCTTCAGAGCTGGAGGCAATTCTCCTTCGGGGTTCACTTCCCTGTTCGAACCCTCAACCTTCAGAGCGGATTAAAAATGACTCCAGAAAAGTTATTCTGGGGACGACGACTACTCTTTATTTAGTGCTCCGTCCTCCGAACACAGAGGATTATTTCACGCACACACCTCCGCTCTGTGCTCACACCCCCATCTCCACCTGCACGCCCCCCCCCCCCCCTTCTTTCTCGTGGCACGCGCGCCGCTCAGCACACACCCGCAACAGTATAAAGTCCTCGCAGCTTCCTTGATGAGCTCATATTTATCGGGTGAGAACTGCAGAGCTTATAGCAGGAGGAGACACGCGGGGCGGCTTTAATAAACACTGGTTGCTGCTCTTCTACCGGGGACGTCCCCGTGCTGCGGGGAGAAAAAGCCGCTCTGATGACAGAGTTTGCGCTGAGTGAATTTAAACTCGCGTCTGCAGTGACGTATGTGTCAGAGGATGTCCGATTGGCCATTCTGCATGTCAATCAAGTCCCGTACTTCTCGGTGAGGATTTTGATTGGCTGGTGGATTTTCAAGAAGCACTCTCTTCCCCTTCAATCTCCCCCACGTGCCTGAAGATGACCGGTCATTGCGACCGACGCAACGAGCTCCCCTGCTCTGAAACACACATCACCGCACACGCGAGTCCAAAACACCGGCGCAAACTCTCCGTAACCAGAAAGCCGCTCCCCGCTCCGCGCCACGCCAAGCCCCCGGAAGAAAATCACTCCAGACCCAGAGTGTTTATTGAAGCCGCCCCGCGTGTCCTCCTGCAATCAGCTCTGCAGCCCTCGCCCGACAAGCACGAGCCCACCAAGGAAGCTGTTTTTTACGGGCACCAGGCACGGAGCCAGCAGCGCCTTTGAAATGCCATGAAAAATGAACAAACTAAAATAAATTTGAATTTTTATAAAATACTCATTATTTTCCAAAGTCACAGGGAGCCACAATAGAAGGATGAAAGAGCCACATGTGTCTCCGGAGCCACGGGTTGCCGACCCCTGGTATGGAGGAAACTGCCGTAATGTATGGAAGCGAAATACATTTCAGTCAGACAACTCTTGCAGTAAGAAATATTTATTTGACATTTTCCACATACTTTAGTTGGCATTCACATCTTTTGGTTTGGCATAAGGCTCCGTTCAATTCCATGAGAGATTTCCATAAAACTTTCGGGTAACAAAAACCCCCCTTTACGGAGCCCACAGGTGGAAGCCGGGGAGGAGGGTGGGGCGAAGAATGAGCGCTGAAGGTAAGAAAGAGAATGAACGCCTGCGCACCTGGGCTTAAATAGGACGCTGAGCAGGTGCGTTAATTGACTGAACCGCCCTAGGGTACGCTGTAAACACTGCTACGAGTTATCGCCCGAAATACGATTAGAATCGTCATTTCAGTCAGACAACTCTTGCAGTAAGAAATATTTATTTGACATTTTCCACATACTTTAGTTGGCATTCACATCTTTTGGTTTGGCATAAGGCTCCGTTCAATTCCATGAGAGATTTCCATAAAACTTTCGGGTAACAAAAACCCCCAACACTTAATTATCCAGAAGAAGAAAAAATGTGTATGTATAATCAGTGTGTAATAAAATGAGGTGTGTTTTCGGCAGCACTCCATTTCCATTTCATTTCTCAGTATGACTGCTATGTGTGACCCGGCACCATTGACCGTTTGGGCCGCCCCCGTTCGAGTACAGCGCCACGAAGGGAACATGCTATCTAGTGCAGTGTTTTTCAACCTTTTTTGAGCCGCGGCACACTTAAACCTTGACAAAAATCTCGCGGCACACCAGCATTCAAAAGAATAAAAAAAAAAAAACGGGAGAAACTCAGTCTGTTTTGAACAGTTCCTCCACAATCTCACATTCTTTTTTTATAATTGTGGCAGAAAACGCTGGAAGCTGCAGCTGTTTTTTTCTCTAAAAGATGTAATAAAAGTTAAGTTAAAAGATTTAAAAACTGTTTGATTTGTGTTCGTTGTGATTTCAAGACGTTAAGAGGAGAGACGAGTTGTGCACCGAGATCCACGCTGTTACTTTTAACCCAATGCATCATGGGAGATGTAGTTCAATAATCCGCCGAATGCAGAAAGACCAGCGTCTCTGAGCTTTATTGTTTTGTTCTCTTGTTCCACGGTCTGATACCGGATTCTGTGGAAAGCTACACCGCTAAAGACGAGCTTTAGCTGGTATTTTATTTGAAACTGAGCGACTTTATCAGCAGAATACACAAGGAAGTGAAGACTTTAACCACTTCTGATTGGTCAGACTGATGACACGTGATTAAGAATCCAAGAATGATTGGTGGAGACAGTTAAAGGGGCGTGACTTTTGCTAAAACGGAGATTAAGCTGCAGCTAAATCGGTACCGTCATTTTTATCAAAATGTCTTTAATAGAATCAAATAAACACAAAGAAAAAAGTATTTTATGATCTGTCATATTCCTTATTTCTTAGTGTTTTTTAGGGCTTGTTTGGATGAACAAAGAGGTGAAATCCTGGAGATCATAAATGTTTCAGTTGAGGGCAATTTCCCACGGCACACTTGACCATCTCCCACGGCACACTAGTGTGCCGCGGCACACTGGTTGAAAAACACTGATCTAGTGGATCTACTATGTGTGACCCGGCACCATTGACCGTTTGGGCCGCCCCCGTTCGAGTACAGCGCCACGAAGGGAACATGCTATCTAGTGGATCTGCTATGTGTGACCCGGCACCATTGACCGTTTGGGCCGCCCCCGTTCGAGTACAGCGCCTCGAAGGGAACATGCTATCTAGTGGATCTGCTATGTGTGACCCGGCACCATTGACCGTTTGGGCCGCCCCCGTTCGAGTACAGCGCCACGAAGGGAACATGCTATCTAGTGGATTTGCTATGTGTGACCCGGCACCATTGACCGTTTGGGCCGCCCCCGTTCGAGTACAGCGCCACGAAGGGAACATGCTATCTAGTGGATCTGCTATGTGTGACCCGGCACCATTGACCGTTTGGGCCGCCCCCGTTCGAGTACAGCGCCTCGAAGGGAACATGCTATCTAGTGGATCTGCTATGTGTGACCCGGCACCATTGACCGTAGGGTCGCTCCCGTTCGTGGAAACCACTAGAGGAACATACTATCTGAAAGAGAGAGGGAAAGAAATAAAAGGGGAGCCAACATGAAATTACTCATACCTGATCTTAGAACGTAACTCACTTCCCCAAAAACGCTGTGCGAAACTATAATTTGTACCGCCTAACAACCCGTATGATACAATAACTTACCATCCAATCCAAAGCTTTGATGGCGTATTAGACATGCTGACAGCCATTATTTGAACTTCTATTAAACCAAGAACAAGCTTGATGGCCATAACTTCTGCCATTGTGGCAACTATAAATACACGAGCTTAAGTACATCCATTATTTCGAAGCTCCCAACGACAGTACAACGAACGAGCCTAGTAGCCATAATTTTCTCCATTCGGCATACCATTATAAGCGCTCAGGGAACATCATTTAATTGAGATCCCAACCAAATATTAAGAACGAGTTCAACGCCCATAATTACTATGCTTCATTGGCATACTACAAAATTGGCTTAAGAACCAAATTCGAGCTCCAGCGCATACTATGATACAACTTAGAACATCCTAATTTTGAGGCTTCCACCTGGCTATAATTTTCTTTTAACATCTATAATCGAAGAATTTACATTCATTCTGCTGTTGACATTGATTGATTAATTCAGTCAGAAGTGTCATTGGAATGCAGAGGAGGTCCACCGCCCCATCACTTTCAGTGCAGCAATAGGTGCGTCGAGCAGTCATCGTTGCAGCACCAGATCAAGGAATGCAGGGGTGACATCACTTCCTGGAAACGGAGAAGCCGATCGGGGCGTAGGGGTACTCAGGCTCAGGATGTGGTGCATAGATAAAACAAAGCAGTATTAGTCTTGACAAGAATATATAAAATCCCAGAAACTGATCAGTTTCAAAATGCTTGAGATAAATGAAATAACAGTGCTTTTCAAAGAACAAATCTGAGAAAGTGAAATTTAGTAGACAGTTAAAGTAAAGCCCCAGAACAAATCTGAGAAGTGAAATTTAGTAGATAGTTAAGGTAAAGACCCATTGTGGATTTATCGCACCCTAGAAACCATCATAATTATAAATTCCATCAGTGAAATGATAGTGAACTATATAACCTGCACAAAGTCTTAACACCAAATTTTTATATATTCCAAAGATAAGAAAAGTAACCTTTGACAGTTTCAGAGGGACGCACCTTCAGGAGGCCATCGAGGAGTAGGTGATGGGAAGAGCAGCCGAGGAGATTGTAGATGAGGAAGATCAACATCCCAAGTAGCAAAGGATTACAGCTTGGCTGGATTTGATGCTTTGTACTTGATATTAGTGGTCCTCAAATTGGTGGACAACAAGTACAGGCCACTGAAATTGTAATTAGCCAAGGGCGTCTGGATACTGAAAAAGAGAACTTAAGAGCCATGAGGGACCATAGGTTTTGATAGCATTCTTTCCTAGACTGAACCTTAAGCATTTAGAGGCGGAGTATAACAAGCCACTAATGGGGAAGCATCTAGCAGACTGTCATCTGCTTAAGCAAGGCAGATAGAAGACTGACTTGTGAACACAAGATTTAACTCTTGAACCAAGCTTGAGAGCACAAGTGATATACTCCTACGGTCAGGGTAGAAATTGCTCAAGGTGGTATTTAAACATTAACCAAGTCAACCGATGACACAATACTATCATTCACTATTGAAACAGCCTTAATACAATCTCCAAGGATGAAATAACCGGACGACACCTTATAAATCATCAGAGCTGTAGATTCTGGTGGCCAGACAAACACAAACCACTCTTAAATCCTTTCCCCCAAACCAGAAGGCACAGCCTCAGAAGAACAAGTGGAGGGAGCCTGAAGACACGACAGGCATCATAACATAACTATGTCAAGCATAGAGAGGGAAGGAACAAACGCAAGACACGAAATCCAGAACAGGAACACAGGGCCCAGGACGGAACTACCCAGAACAAGAACACAAGATGAACGGATGACCATAGGACCAAAGCCACAGCAAATGTCAGGTGGCCCAATCATCGACAAATCATATTCAAACCAAACAATGAATAAACAACACGCTGCACAAAAGCCAAAGATGACATAATGGGGAGAGACAAGCAGCAATGAACCATCCGATCCATAGAAGAAAAATAAATCCGGAAGGGTGGAGGACCATACAGTATAGACAACGCGGAACCCAGATTTGAAAAGAACCCCCCCCCCCACAGATATCCAAAAGACCAGGGATACAGAGGAAATTCGGCCACTGAGAAACCATCAATAACTCGCAAAATGAGGGGGACCCATCGCCTACAAATAAACATTACAGAGCTTCTGCTAAGAATTTGGAAAGTATGAGGACTGCCACGGCAGCTGAAAAGTAAACCGGCAAACGTGTCGAGCGCCAACTGAATGCCAAAAGACGCCGAGAGGCATATAGGCAGAACAGGGAGAACCTCAGCGATAAGACATCCTCAGCCTTATATTGTGCTCGGAAGAAAATCGCGGAGACAGCATGGGCAGCTAGAGCTGTGACGGTGCCGGAACCACCAGGGGGCGCGGTGTCGCGGTTAACCGCAGCACCCCCCCCCCCCCCCAAAAAAAAAAAAAAAAACAAAAAAAAAAACACACACACAAAATCCCCCGGCGGCTGCATCATAAATACATACAGTTACAACGTAGTATTCTTTATTAACAAATAACAGTAACAACTGACTACTACCTACCGACGACCCCCCCCCCCCCCAACACAAAATCCTCCGGCGGGCGGCCGTGTCGCGCACTCAAGAACGCATGCAGCTTAATGGAAATGAACAATTAGAACGCAGTAAATTTGTCGTATTTCCTCGCAAGACAGAAACTTCTTTTGTAGAATCAGGATGTGTGTGTGCTTCTAAAACAGCGCACGTGTGTCTGTAAGTAGAGTACGCACGTGCCCCGTGCTTCTCTAAGAGACAGCTACAGCCCCGCGCGCGCGCGCGCAGGCGGGTGCGACAAGGAAAGGAGAAGAGTGATAAAAGGTTTCCAATAGAAACCCTTTAAGTCTGAACACAGGACTAGCAGAAAAAGTAAATTATCAGCAAAGATTAATGTGTTTATTATAGTTCCAATCACGCACCTTATGCAAAACTTAAAAAAAAAAATAATAATAAAATAACTTTCAAAATAAAAGTGCGGTGATGCGGTGGTGACCTCATCACCGCGGTGATGACCTCATCACCGCGGTGATGCGGTGATGAGGTTATCGTCACAGCCCTATGGGCAGCTGAAGAAAATATATACTAATCCTGAAGGCGCATGAGGAACTAGCCACTGATGCCCAGAAAGATGAACTGTGAGGCGCCAACGGGTCCAGATCACGTCACGAGAACCTGAACACGTCGAAGGGGCCACCCTCAGTGGTGGCTTTGAAACGATGCCCCGGAAAAAGCCATCACACAGCCCCCACAAACCTCCAGACCAAACCAGAGAGAGAATAAAAAATTAACTGTCCAGCCAAGAAAAAAAGGCAGCGACGAGACTGACACACTCACTAATGCGACCGACGCAAGTCCCCGAGCCAGGGCAGGACCCACTGGGGTACACAGAGCGGGGAAAAAACAGGCGAAGCAGAACCAGATGCAGAACGTGCGGGGGCAACGAATGAGTGATTAAAATGAGCCAAAGACGCTGCATAAAGAGACCAAGCATAAGGAATTTGTCCACAGAGGAGAGACGGGTCCAAGAGAGACCAATTCACATTCAGACTAACCAGCAGCTACAACAACGAAGAAAATAAACAGAAGAACCGCCATAATAATAAAGCCAGCATCTAATCAAAGATAGTCAAGAGTCACCTTCAGCACCTAAAGAACAAAACAGCAACAAAGAAAATGCAAAAACCGCAATTAAGTCAGCCAGTATGAGAAACCAGGCCAGACGAGGACCGCCAGCCTTCACAACCACAGAAAAGACCCCACAACTCCTGAAACAATAATCGGACGACGCAGAATAACAGCAGAAAATGAATCAGAAAGGCCTCATGAACAAACCACGAGTCACAAAAACTACAATTCCCAGGGTCCTTAGGGGCGCGACGTCACCATACACGGAAGTAAACAAAACAAGACTCAGCCCAGAAAACTACACAGGAAAATCCGCACGCCGCTCACCTTAGAAGACCGTCCGACCACGGCAGACGATAGACCCGGACAGCTCCAGATCCGGGTCCACGGACAACCCGAACACCGCGGAAAGCGCACCCCCTGCAGATGCACGCGACCGCGGCGAAACGAACGCGCTGGGCGCCGTTAGCCGCCCGGCGAGCGCCGCTAGCTGCCCGGCGAGATCCGCAAAAAGGAGCAAACGCGGCGAAAACGGAAAACCCACATCAGAAACGGGGATCAGCCATCCAAAGGACGGGGGGAATACAGCAAGACGTCGAAGAAAAGGAGATCCGCCGGATCCGCGAGCACGGGGAACGGCGAAGAATGAGCGCTGAAGGTAAGAAAGAGAATGAACGCCTGCGCACCTGGGCTTAAATAGGACGCTGAGCAGGTGAGTTAATTGACTGAACCGCCCTAGGGTAAGCTGTAAACACTGCTACGAGTTATCGCCCGAAATACGATTAGAATCATCATTAAAAAAAAAATAAAAAAAACACAGGTGATCTTGGTTCTTTTTTTGTTGTGATTGTTGTTCTAATATTTTGCGGAGTTAAGTTTGGCCCAACTCTTATGTTGAGACAAAATACCTTCAGAAAAACAGAATCTGTTCCATTTACTGGTCATACTGTTCCAATTTTTTTTTAATGATATTTATTGTTTCATTAATTTTTAAACCCTCATCTTTACATTGACAAATGTTTTCACAATTATAAAGACTTAATTTTTTTTTCAATGCTGGTGACTATTGTGACCCAATGCAGAGGACAAGAGAAACAACATAGGGCGCCTCATCACTAGTCATACATTTGAGTAGGGATGGTCCGTTTGACACGACGCTTCAGCCTGTGTTTCACCTTCATGATGCACAGTGGTTAGGAACAATGTTTCGGAAAGTGAGTCAACTAGCGCAGATCACGTGGTTGATGACCTATGAAGCGCCAAATGTATTGTTTGGTGGAACCACGGTTCAGATGTCACTTGTGTTTTGAACAGTTGGGCGAGCTTTTCTCTAGAAATACTAAATGAATCCTGAACATTTCTCGACCAGTTCTATTGTTTCCCTTGTATTGGAATCAGCGTCAGTTCATTGTACTTTACCATGACTCCTGGTAAAAAAAAAGGCTGGGGCTCAGGATCGTTTCAACTTGATTTCTCCTAATAAAACAATACACTATGAATGTTGTGTATAAAAAGAAAATGCTTCAATGAATCTATGACGGCAAAGCAAGTTATTATCAGTAGAGATAGCTTACTGGAAAAGTCAATGGGGTTTGCATCCAGATGTCATGGGTTCAAGACTAGTATTTTCCATTTATTTATTTTTTTTTTTTTGCTTTGCGTTTATTTTCTTCATGTGATGTGTTTTCTGCTGCGTCAAGCACTTCTCACAGAAAACATCACATGTTGTGTTGTTTTACATGGTTTTGTTTTTTTTATCATCACTAACAACATTGTTTTGTTTTACGTTTTTTCATCATCATTTCCATATTGAAGTGTTACAAGGAGCTTAGTTGAAGCATATAATATGCGTCCAGTCCGCCACCAGATGCCGCTGTTCTGTGTGGTTTCAAAGCCCGGAATGGTTGGTTCATTTTTCCCGCACAATTACATGAACCCCAAGGGAAGCTTCATGGGGCTTCTATTCCCATCCCTACATTATAGCAAATATATCTTTAATAAAGTAATTGTCTAGGTTAAAACATAACAGCATTCACAACTCTAGTAGATCTAGCATAGTAAGTCAATCCGTTTTAAATTAATGATTTTTATCCATAATAAAAGACTTTTTATTTTATTTTATGTAGGACGTGTTTTGTCCCGACTCTTAAGAACCAGGTAACTTAGAAAGCAAAGAACAGGTTAGACAGAGGATCAGCGTAGCAGACAGTATGCACCAGCACAAGAGGAGGGCAAAGACAAGTCTTATATACAAACAGGACTGATGAGACATAAGTGAAATCGATCCAGGGAGATTGGGACCAGAGAAGTAAAACTCAAACTAAGACAGGCAGGAGGAAACCTTCAAAATAAGACAGGAAGTTAGATTAACCCAATCAGAACCCAAACCACAACACATTTGGTCATAAAAACTATAAGATGAGCTGAAGTTAAAAGTTGAAAAGTCACAAGTATCCGTGTCATAGGCATGATTCCTTTTTTTATGTTCTCGTCAGGATATCTTTAGCCTGTTCTTCCTACTTTCTGTATCCACTTTACAGAGCAAAACACTGAATGTAGTTCTATTGGCCAGTAGGAACTGTCTGTTTTTGTCTGTGGTGATGCAGAAAACAAGTCACAGCCGGAGTTTGCATTTTGGCATAATTTCCTTTACTCCGGCATTTCATAGCATTTCACAATAGCGAGCTGAAAGCGCCATGTACTGAACTGAACTCCAACTGCTTTACGGAAACATAAAGTCCTATCATCGATGGCGAGAGGTTGGACTTGCAATTTCAATTTAAATCTCAAGTTAAACCATTTTTTTGTTTGTTTTTGCATCAAAATATTCAAACTTCATGACTTTTCCAAAACTTTACAGAAGATTTTGTTTTTCACAAACCCACAGACCTAGAAACTGCATTTTCAATGTCCTAAACTTTTCCAGGCTTTTCATGACCGACTGAAGCCTGTGCCTAAGACATGCTCAACAGCTTGTAGCTGGAGTCACTTTGCGAAGAAAATCCAAACAGTGGGAAGTGCAAATCTGTACTGTGTTAGAAAAAGAAAATCTATGCAGGCTCTTAAGGGAATGTACCCGAGATACATATCATTGTTGTGATTGTGGATTCTGCCAAACTTTTACACTGATGTACAATTTTTTTTTTTTTTTTTTTTCAGGTTGCATGGCGGGGTAGTAGTTAGCATCCCTCCCTCACAGTGAGAATGACCTGGTTCAGGTCAGGTCAAATGGGAATAAACCAAAGTTATTACTGCTTACTATTCCATTGAACGAAAACTCATTTCCTAATGCTGTAACTGTGTTTTCCTAGTCTACATCTTAAAATAGACAACAGGAAAAAGGCCTGTTACTCCGTCAAATCCTGTAAGTTTTGACGGAGTTTGTGTGGAGTTTGCAAGTTCTCCTCATGCCTGTGTGTTCTTTTTTTTATTTTATAATGGAGCACAGGTTTCCTTCTGCAGTCAAAAAACATGCTTCTTAGGTTCATTGATGATTTTAAAATGTCCGTAGGTGTTAATGAGAGTGTGTGTTGGTGCACGGCCCAGCGACAGACTGGTGACAGCAACGCTGTAACCACCAAAGGGCCTGAGCAGGTTTGAAAGATGGATGGATTTTGTTTGTTTGTGTAGAAGAAAGACTGTGCACCTCTGTGCTTGAAAACTGCCTCGACTTCAAAAGTAAACCACTAAAACAGTGCAGACATGTTTCCATCTGAATTCCAGGGCGTGCAGGAAAGACAAACTAACATCTCCAGGCATGATATCGTCTTCAGTCCGGATGTCACGCAGCACCACTTCTGTCTGATTTCCAGAGGGATATTCCTTCATAATTACACTCATGTCCATCAAGTCTGGGACATTTATCCCATTCATCTACAAGAAGACTGTTCCTCGGAGCCGCAACTGTTTTGCTGTGATTTATGATGCCGATTAAAGCCGTTCTCAGAAGCACAGGCTGCATTCAATTGGGGGAGATTGATGGAAATAGATGACCAGATGTTAATGTTGCATCCAAAGGTTAAAAAACAAAAATGGAACAAAATCGAATCGTGCAGGTTTTTTGCTTCTAGGTTTGCTCCTCTCATCAGTTTCTCTGGGATGAACCGGGGGCAAACCCACAAACACAACTGGGGTCTAAAGTCGAATAAATGAGAACAACTTATTGCATTTCTGCACTTTACATTTCAGGCCTGAGTCCCAAAAGAAGGCAGCCTCAGTCTCACCGTAATGGATTAAGCCATTGTAATGAATCTGTTAGCTCAGGGGACTTTCAAGTCCATCTTTCACGCACTTCCCTCAACAGACCAATTAAGTCTAGCATTGCATGACAAGGCATCAGCAGCTTTCAATAAATAAGATCCTTTCTTTCATTAAATATTTTTGCTAAAATCTGTTTTTTGTGTTAGCTTTGTTAATGAACAAGAGTTTATTAAGCAACAAAAATATTTGCAGAAAACATAAGGATACGGCATAAGCAATAAACTTACTAATCAAAATTAGCTAAAAACTACCACATGGATACTTTACATCTATAGTCACTGAATACAAATGCATACATGCTCATTGTACATAACACAAAACAAAAATTATTTTAAGGTAAGGATTCATCCACTGTTGATATTTTACCTAAAGTTATGCTTAATTCTGATAGTTAATTAGTTATTGATTGATTGTGTTGATCTTTTTATCTTGACTTATGTTATTTTAGTGATTTGATCTATTTCTAACTGTCAATTGTTAATAACTTCTGTTACTAAATGGAAAACCCACTACGACGACAAAAATAATACATTTCTTGCAAACTCAATAAAATCCAGACAGGGTTTCACAAAACAGTTTAAGGCAAATAACAGGCAGAAAAAAAGAAGTTTTAGAGATGTAGTGCAAAAACTGATGCCAATGGCAGACACTCGCATACAATAGTCGCTGCTTTCTGTCTTTGTAATAAAACGCCTCACATGTTAATACAAAAGTATCTTTGTGTAATCTCACTGTGTTGTATTTAATCATCAATACATAAACAACAATGTCCAAAAACATGTAACTAACAAACAAACATTAACAACAAACATTTACTAATAGTATTTAAATATCTATGTCATTTTTGACGTATTCCAAGGCGCTCTTCTCGGTCACGTGATAAGTACCGATAAGTACCGCTAAAATAAAACCCAGGAGCTAGCAAAATGAGTAAAAAACAAAACGTCTTTGGAAAGTTTCTTTGCCCAGAGGAAATGGCCCAGCCAGGAGACAGAAGAGGAACCTTCCACTTCCAAAAAAAGAAAGCTACATTTAATAGACAGAACTTCTTTTTTGCACCATGAGTGTGGGAAGGGGGGAGGATGATGACACCTGTGCGATGGACAATGTTAAGCGTGTCAAAATAAAACCACAGGGTTCGTCTTGTCATGTATTTGATCCTCCATCATCAACCTACATTTGAAAGACCGGTCCGCGGAATTTTGTGTGACGTCATACCGGTCCGTGGCATGAAAAAGTTTGGGGACCACTGGTGTATATAACTGAAGGGTCCTTATCAACACCCCTTTTCATTTTCTTTTCTATTTCCTTTCTTTAAAAGTAAATTTTATAATGAGTATGTATGTTTTTAATCTTTGCACTGTTATGTATTGGGATTTTAATGCATTTTCCCGTTTTGTGAGGGTTAGCACTTTGAATTGCTTTGTGTAAGAATTGTGCTACACAAATAAATTGCCTTGCATTGCCTAAAAACACTAAAAAAAAAACCAACATTGAACGACCCTGAAGCTGTGATCTATACTGAATGTATGTGGTTTTAGGCTGCTGAAATCTCTGTCATCTAAGTATAGTTTCAGTATTTTCAGCCCTGCTTTATCCATTCTTTCTTAGTTTCAACAGTTTAAAAGCAATATTGATTTTCAGTAAATGACGATTCTAATCGTATTTCGGGCGATAACTCGTAGCAGTGTTTACAGCTTACCCTAGGGCGGTTCAGTCAATTAACGCACCTGCTCAGCGTCCTATTTAAGCCAGGTGCGCAGGCGTTCATTCTCTTTCTTACCTTCAGCGCTCATTCTTCGCCGTTCCCCGTGCTCGCGGATCAGGCGGATCTCCTTTTCTTCGACGTCTTGCTGTATTCCCCCCGTCCTTTGGATGGATGATCCCCGTTTCTGATGTGGGTTTTCCGTTTTCGCCGCGTTTGCTCCTTTTTGCGGATCTCGCCGGGCAGCTAGCGGCGCTCGCCGGGCGGCTAACGGCGCCCAGCGCGTTCGTTTCGCCGCGGTCGCGTGCATCTGCAGGGGGTGCGCTTTCCGCGGTGTTCGGGTTGTCCGTGGGCCCGGATCTGGAGCTGTCCGGGTCTATCGTCTGCCGTGGTCGGACGGTCTTCTAAGGTGAGCGGCGTGCGGATTTTCCTGTGTAGTTTTCTGGGCTGAGTCTTGTTTTGTTTACTTCCGTGTATGGTGACGCCGCGCCCCTAAGGACCCTGGGAATTGTAGTTTTTGTGACTCGTGGTTTGTTCATGAGGCCTCTCTGATTCATTTTCTGCTGTTATTCTGCGTCGTCCGATTATTGTTTCAGGAGTTGTGGGGTCTTTTCTGTGGTTGTGAAGGCTGGCGGTCCTCGTCTGGCCTGGTTTCTCATGCTGGCTGAATTATTTGTGGTTTTGCATTTTCTTTGTTGCTGTTTTGTTCTTTAGGTGCTGAAGGTGACTCTTGACTATCTTTGATTAGATGCTGGCTTTATTATTATGGCGGTTCTTCTGTTTATTTTCTTCGTTGTTGTAGCTGCTGGTTAGTCTGAATGTGAATTGGTCTCTCTTGGACCTGTCTCTCCTCTGTGGACAAATTCCTTATGCTTGGTCTCTTTATGCAGCGTCTTTGGCTCATTTTAATCACTCGTTCGTTGCCCCGCACGTTCTGCATCTGGTTCTGCTTCGCCTGTTTTTTCCCCGCTCTGTGTACCCAGTGGGTTCTGCCCTGGTTCGGGGACTTGCGTCGGTCGCATTAGTGAGTGTGTCAGTCTCGTCGCTGCCTTTTTTCTCGGCTGGACAGTTAATTTGTTATTCTCTCTCTGGTTTGGTCTGGAGGTTTGTGGGGGCTGTGTGATGGATTCTTCCGGGGCATCGTTTCAAAGCCACCACTGAGGGTGGCCCCTTCGACGTGTTCAGGTTCTCGTGACGTGATCTGGACCCGTTGGCGCCTCACAGTTCATCTTTCTGGGCATCAGTGGCTAGTTCCTCATGCGCCTTCAGGATTAGTATATATTTTCTTCAGCTGCCCATGCTGTCTCCGCGATTTTCTTCCGAGCACAATATAAGGCTGTGGATGTCTTATCGCTGAGGTTCTCCCTGTTCTGCCTATATGCCTCTCGGCGTCTTTTGGCATTCAGTTGGCGCTCGACACGTTTGCCGGTTTACTTTTCAGCTGCCGTGGCAGTCCTCATACTTTCCAAATTCTTAGCGGAAGCTCTGTACTGGATATTTGTAGGCGATGGGTCCCCCTCATTTTGCGAGTTATTGATGGTTTCTCAGTGGCCGAATTTCCTCTGTATCCCTGGTCTTTTGGATATCTGGGGGGGGGGGGGGGGGGGGGGGTTCTTTTCAAATCTGGGTTCCGCGTTGTCTTTACTGTATGGTCCTCCACCCTTCCGGATTTATTTTTCTTCTATGGATCGGATGGTTCATTGCTGCTTGTCTCTCCCCATTATGTCATCTTTGGCTTTTGTGCAGCGTGTTGTTTATTCATTGTTTGGTTTGAATATGATTTGTCGATGATTGGGCCACCTGACATTTGCTGTGGCTTTGGTCCTATGGTCATCCGTTCATCTTGTGTTCTTGTTCTGGGTAGTTCCGTCCTGGGCCCTGTGTTCCTGTTCTGGATTTCGTGTCTTGCGTTTGTTCCTTCCCTCTCTATGCTTGACATAGTTATGTTGTGATGCCTGTCGTGTCTTCAGGCTCCCTCCACTTGTTCCTCTGAGGCTGTGCCTTCTGGTTTGGGGGAAAGGATTTAAGAGTGGTTTGTGTTTGTCTGGCCGCCAGAATCTACAGCTCTGATGATTTATAAGGTGTCGTCCGGTTATTTCATCCTTGGAGATTGTATTAAGGCTGTTTCAATAGTGAATGATAGTATTGTGTCATCGGTTGACTTGGTTAATGTTTAAATACCACCTTGAGCAATTTCTACCCTGACCGTAGGAGTATATCACTTGTGCTCTCAAGCTTGGTTCAAGAGTTACATCTTGTGTTTCTGGGATTTTATATATTCTTGTCAAGACTAATACTGCTTTGTTTTATCTATGCACCACATCCTGAGCCTGAGTACCCCTACGCCCCGATCGGCTTCTCCGTTTCACTAGATAGCATGTTCCCTTCGTGGCGCTGTACTCGAACGGGGGCGGCCCAAACGGTCAATGGTGCCGGGTCACACATAGCACTCATACTGAGAAATGAAATGGAAATGGAATGCTGCCGAAAACACACCTCATTTTATTACACACTGATTATACATACACATTTTTTCTTCTTCTGGATAATTAAGTGTTGGGGGTTTTTGTTACCCGAAAGTTTTATGGAAATCTCTCATGGAATTGAACGGAGCCTTATGCCAAACCAAAAGATGTGAATGCCAACTAAAGTATGTGGAAAATGTCAAATAAATATTTCTTACTGCAAGAGTTGTCTGACTGAAATGACGATTCTAATCGTATTTCGGGCGATAACTCGTAGCAGTGTTTACAGCTTACCCTAGGGCGGTTCAGTCAATTAACGCACCTGCTCTGCGTCCTATTTAAGCCAGGTGCGCAGGCGTTCATTCTCTTTCTTACCTTCAGCGCTCATTCTTCGCCCCACCCTCCTCCCCGGCTTCCACCTGTGGGCTCCGTAAAGGGGGGTTTTTGTTACCCGAAAGTTTTATGGAAATCTCTCATGGAATTGAACGGAGCCTTATGCCAAACCAAAAGATGTGAATGCCAACTAAAGTATGTGGAAAATGTCAAATAAATATTTCTTACTGCAAGAGTTGTCTGACTGAAATATGCAAACATCTTTGTCAGCTTCAAACTATTTTACCCCTATTCGGGATATTTCTTTTAACAGCAGGGGAAAAACAGTTGTGTTCCTGTCAGCTTGTCTACTTGTTTCTTAATTCTCGGCTGATCAATACATTCTTGTTCTCTGTCTGTTTACAAGTAAAGAAGCTTCAAAACAGTTTCATATTAAAACGGATGTAGTTACTAAAGTTTTCACCAAAGGATTGAAAACCCAGTGTTCAATCCCCGGGCCCTCCCACAACCAGCCAATTAGTCTAACAAGGCAGTTGCACAGCAGAAAAAGCTGATGGTGGGAGCGCCGCTAGAGAGCAGGAAGAGTTTATGATATCACCTCATTAGTAAGCTACACTGTGAAGAGAGTCACTAAAGCTCAGTGTCGTTTGAAAGGTAGAACCTAAAAAAAAGTCAATATTCAGACGCTCAGACTGCGTGGACTTGTTAGACTGATGCACCCCTGATGCACTTTTTAAGGGACCAGCAAATCGCGTGCAGATGGTAATGAGTCAGAAGAGTTGAGATCGTCTTGTTCCTGTTGCCATAGTGATGGTCTAACTCGTTTTTGGTTTTTTTTGTTTCGTTTTTTATCCCGCACAGCAGACAAAAACAGTGTGGAGCAGGTTAAACAGAGCATCTTCCGCTGTCATGCTGAAAAACTATGTTCACTCTAAATTTGCTTTGGTATGTGTAATAAAAACAAAAATCTTGTAAATAGGTTTGTTAACCTCAGTCTAATTTTAGTAAAGTTTATAAAAAATTGCTCCAGTTTTATTTGTCAAATAATTTTAGACTTTTAATGTTGAATAAACAAGGCACTATGTTCCTCGGACTGGGTTTTTCTACATTTGCGTCAGGATTCCGATCAGAGAGCACAGGACAAGATGAGCAGTTTAAACTTTTTATCTTGTGTTTTCTTCAGTTTTACAGAGCTAACAGCCTTGCCACATGTAGGATGCATGCCCACCTCCCTCTGTTTTTCGTAGGACCCCGCTTGTCCACATACATGCCTGAACAGATTATACTAAACAGAGCGTAATTTACCACAGTGCCTGAACAGAATATACTTAACATTGCAGAATTTACAACAACCACCCCCAGAATAGCACGCTATTAATATTAAACAGGTAAATTCACAAAACACAACAAAGTCTCTGAACAAACTACTCATCTTCTGGAACAGCTGGTAACTGAACAAGACATGCTAGGGGTCATAGATACATATGTCTTGTCCGTACTCTGACCTCGGCTGAACGTATATGTCCATCATCATTTAAGATGTGAAACAGTTACGTAAAAAAACTAATTTAGACCCTTCAGTTTTTAATAACTGCAGACCTGTGTCCAACTTGCCATTTTTAAGCAAGGTTTTAGAAAAACTTGTTTTTATTCAGCTGAATGAGTTTCTCTTACAAAACAACATTTTTTAAATAAAACCAGTCTGGCTTTAGAAAGAACCACAGTACTGAGACAGCCTTGTTAAAAATCGTTGATGATGTTAGGTGTGCCTTGGATGCAGGTCAGATCACTGTTGATCACCTGATCCTTGTAAACAGACTTAAAAGTCTTGGCCGTTCAGGGGCTGTTCTCAAGTGGTTTGAATCTAATCTCATGGAGAGAAGACACCCATTAAACCTGAGACAACTGGAGCAGTTTGCTCATGAGGAGTGGGCCAAAATACCTGTGGACAGGTGCAAAAGGCTCCTTGACAAATACAGAAACAATTTCGTTGCAGTGATTGCCTCAAAAGGTTGTGCAACAAAATATTAAGTTATGGAGGTACCATCATTTTTGTCCAGCCCTATTTCGTTAGTTTGTTTAACTAATTCTGTTAATCAACAACTCAAAAGTAATGGCTGACTTTGATTATTTAATTTTCAATAAATTTTAAATTATTGTTACTTTTTAACGTTTCAAGTCATTTCAGAGAGCATTGTGGACTTTCTTTCTTTAACTGAGGGATACCAACAATTTTGTCCACCACTGTAGCTATGTCTCCTGATGAAACAAGACCAATAGAAGCACTTTTTAACTGTATTTTAGATGTGAAATTATGGATGGCAAATAATTTTCTGCAGCTCAACCAGGAAAAAACTGAAATTTTAGTTTTTGGTCCTGAAGCTAAGAGAGAGAAACAGTTTCTGAAGTTAAAAGAACTTTCATTAAGGCAATCAGAAACAGTCAGAAACCTGGGCGTTATTTTCGACTCTAAGCTGACTTTTATCCCCCATATAAAACAGGTGGTCCGCCCACTACTCTTTCTTGCTAATATAGAGATGTTAATGCATGAAATTTCGGTATAGTAAAAGAAACTACATGAATGTTTTTCCTGTTTCCTCAGTACAAGTACAGCTTGGTAAAACAATTTTTTTTACACTTATACCTTGTTACATTTACAATTGAATACATGCTTTTGAGTTGCACGCTGTTGATTTCTCTGCTGCAGCAACACAACCTTAAAAGAAAATAAGAGAAGATGTCTGAAGTGTAAGTGACTAAAGATTTTGGGAAAAATCCATAAAACTTTGTTAAACATCAGGCAGACACTTTTTGTAAATATTTCCAAGTTTAGTCTTTCTTATAGTTAGGGTTTGCTTGCTGTTACATAAAATATTAATCACAATGTCAAGAAACCACATAGATTTGATTGTGTGCCAGCAATTCCTTTTATCTCTGTCCCCACTCGTGGCCTCATGCCGATGCTAAGAATGAAAATGCAGCAGAGGTCCTCATGTAGCGAAATCTGTGAACCAAAGATCTGCACTGACTCGCTTAGATGCACTCATCGTTTTATTAACTGTTTTTTCTTTAAACTGAGGAACTCTCTCAACAGTTCAGTTCAGAAAGGACTGTATGACGAAATTGTAAATGTCTCTAGTAAAAGGACAAAGTGGCTCATGCTGTTCTTTAATTTACAGAAAACATTCTATAAATAAAGTCGACTGTCATCCTGTGCCCCACCCTCCTTAACCTCTGTCACCATGAAAATGTCACGTCATTGAAAAAGCAGCTTCCTGCACTTACTCCTGCTTCTTCTTATTGGGGGGTGAGGGGCGCGGTATCTGTTTGAAAATAGCCTGAGGTCCATGGAGGTGGGTGGATATTGAATTTATCTGCAACTGGGGGAGATGGAATATTTTCCCCTGCCGCTTCTACCTGCCTGTTGAAATAATGTGGTTTGTCATGCAAAGGCCAGTGCTGCTATTGTAACATCCCAGCTGTTATTCAATGTGAACTAGAGAAAAAAATAAAACCTGACTGGCACCTGACAGAATACACAGGTATATAAAAAAATGAAATATACATAGAAATATAATCAAGAAGTGAGGATTTAGTACAAATGTGCAAAACCACCATTATTTCTTATTTGTGTTAAATCACAAATTACTTCAATAATAATTAATTGATGAT
The DNA here is from genome assembly GCA_023969325.1 of Oryzias curvinotus. Lineage (NCBI taxonomy): Eukaryota > Metazoa > Chordata > Actinopteri > Beloniformes > Adrianichthyidae > Oryzias > Oryzias curvinotus. The sequence continues at coordinate 11,583,107 of CM043722.1, forward strand.
TAAAACAAAAAAATGCATGAAACCAACCATTAGAAATATAATAACATAAAGTTAAAACAAACACAAAAAACGTAGCCATTATCCAGAAAATCAGATTTATGAAAATGGAAATTTCCTAGCGTTTAATGCTTAATTTGAAGCACAAGAAAAAGAAAAAAAAAAAGACGCGAGGGCCAGGCTGACAAGTACAGTCAATAAAGACCCACTCTGATGGTGTTTTTAACCTGTACTCGTGGCATTTTTCTGATGACGGAGGATTTATTAAAAGAAATTGAGCTGAAAATGTCATTTCTGAGTATTAGTCTATTTAAATCATTGTGGATCAGGAGCAGATGAAAAAATGCCAGTTGAAAAAAAGGGTATTTGTAATCCAGAAAATCTTCTGTGTGGGCCACAAGCTCCCTGCTCCAAGCCTTCCACATTGGTGTGGAGGGAACTAATGGCCAAGTGGCGCCATTAGTTCTGCCCATGAATCAGAGGCGATTTTCACTAATGAACTATCTTGCAGGGAACCCCAGATGGAGGGAGATTATCAATGGTCTTGTATTTCTTCCATCTCCTAATAATTGCTCCCACAGTTGATTTCTTCACACCAAGCTGCTTACCTATTGCAGATTCAGTCTTCCCAGCCTGGTGCAGGTCAACAATTTGGTTTCTGGTGTCCTTGTAACGGTTGCAGTTTCTTTCCTTTTGTGTTTGGTTCTTTGCTGGTTTTGGATAGGTTGTGTTACTTCCTGTTTTATTTTGTAGTGTTTCCTGTTTTGTTGTAGTTTTGAGTTTTACTTTGGTCCCCATTATTCCTGATTGTGTTCACCTGTGTCTCGTTTGTCTGTATGTATTTAGGTCTTGTCATTCCCTTCCTCTTGTGCTGGTCCATAGTCTATATTTCGGCTCCTCCCCTGTTTCGAGTGTTTTATAGCAGTGGTCCCCAACCTTTTTGTCACCGTGGACCGGTACAACGCAAGGCAGGCAAGTTTACCGCGGACCGGGGGGGGGGGGGGGGGGGGGGGGGTGTTTGAGGTGCAACGCAAGACAGGTTTAACGTGGAACGGGGGTGGTATTTTCTCTTTAGTAATGATAATAACAATAATAATTATAATTTTCCCCTTGTCAAAGCAACTTTCTAAAGAAGCTTGTTTTTTGCTCATTTTGGTTGTTTGGGTTTAATTTTAGTGGGGTTTATCACCTGATGTTTGGTGTCGTGCCCCCAAAAAAAACAATAAAATGGAAATTATTTTTTCTTTCTGTGCGTCCCGGTGCAAAAATTTCCCGCGGCCCGGTGCCAAGTGTCCCGCGGCCCGGTACCGGTCCGCGGCCCGGTACCGGTCCGCGGCCCGGTGGTTGGGGACCACTGTTTTATAATGTTTTGAGTTTTCTAGCCTGCTTATGCAGTGCAGTGTTAGAAATAAGGGGGAAAAAATGGTTGTCCTCCGGACAACCTGACAAGTAAACTTGGTTGTCCTCCCCAATTTTTGGTTGTCCTTCGATACCAATATTCAACAGCAATGAAACCTACTCAGACGTCAATACTTGTGGGGGCGGCCGTGGTGCAGCGGTAGGGCGGTTGACTCATGATCGTAAGATTGCAGGTTCGATTCCCACCTTGCACGCCCATGTGTCAAAGTGTCCTTGGGCAAGACACTGAACCCCACCTTGCCTCTGGTGGGAGGTTGGCGCCAGTGTTCGGCAGCGGAGCCGCCATCAGTGTGTGAATGTGTGTGTGCATGGGTGAATGGGACTGTGACTGTAAAGCGCTTTGGGCCTTCGTAAGAGGGTAGAAAGCCATTTTACCATTTACTTACATCTTTATTTCTTCTATACATCTAAAATCAACTGCCTCTTATCATGGACATTTAAAAACTCTTTTACTAAATATTGAAGCATCTGGTTACACAAAGTATTGCCAAAAACTTGAAACTAATATCTTTATAACTAGTATCTTTACACAGATTTATATATATTGGTTCATTTTTTTTCTTTGGTTTTGATAATTGTTGCTTAAAGAATATAAAATACAAAGACTGTTGAAAAAATGTAGACTATCATATCAATCCCATGGAAAAAGGTTTTTTCAGCTCATGTCAGTCTTTTCTGTAATGAGTGAAAGTTCTAGTGTTTTAAATCTTCTATTCAGTCATACGAAAACTCTTGCAGTAGAAAACATTTATTTTCACATACTTAATTTACATCTTAGTTGGCATTCACAAACTTTGATTGGCATAAGGCTCCGTACAATTCCATGAGATAACTTCCATAAACTTTAGGGTACAAAACCCCCCCACGGAGCCCACAGGTGGAAGCCGGGGAGGAGGGTGGGGTGACGAAAGCGGCGCTGCGGTAAGAAAGAGAATGAACGCTGCACACCTGGACTTAAATAGGAAGCTGAACAGGTGAGTTAATTAACTACCGCCCTAGGGGGGGAAGAGACTGCCGAGTTTCCGGTGCCTGAAAGTGCGAATATCATTCGCTATTTTCAGTCATACGAAAACTCTTGCAGTAGAAAACATTTATTTTCACATACTTAATTTACATCTTAGTTGGCATTCACAAACTTTGATTGGCATAAGGCTCCGTACAATTCCATGAGATAACTTCCATAAACTTTAGGGTACAAAACCCCCAAAACCAAAGATCATCAAAAGAGAGAAGAAGAAAGAATGTAAATGTATAATCAGTGTGTCATAAGATGAGGTGTGTTTTGGCGGCATTCCATTTTCATTTCATTTCATTCCATTTCCAAGTAAGACTGCTATGTGTGACCCGGCACCTTTGACCGTTGGGCCGCCCCCTTCTTTCCATTTCTTTTATCCGAGTTCAGCGCTACAAAGGGGACATACTATCTAATGGATCTGCTATGTGTGACCCGGCACCTTTGACCGTTGGGCCGCCCCCATTCGAGTACAGCGCCTCGAAGGGGACACACTATTTAATGGATCTGCTATGTGTGACCCGGCACCTTTGACCGTTGGGCCGCCCCCATTCGAGTACAGCGCCTCGAAGGGGACACACTATCTAATGGATCTGCTATGTGTGACCCGGCACCTTTGACCGTTGGGCCGCCCCCGTTCGAGTACAGCGCCTCGAAGGGGACACACTATCTAGTGGAACTGCTATGTGTGACCCGGCACCTTTGACCGTTGGGCCGCCCCCGTTCGAGTACAGCGCCTCGAAGGGGACACACTATCTAGTGGAACTGCTATGTGTGACCCGGCACCTTTGACCGTTGGGCCGCCCCCGTTCGAGTACAGCGCCTCGAAGGGGACACACTATCTAGTGGAACTGCTATGTGTGACCCGGCACCTTTGACCGTTGGGCCGCTCCCGTTCGTGCCCACTAGGGGAACATACTATCTGCAAAGAGAGAGAGAGAGAGAGAGAGAGAGAGAGAGCCAAACAAAGAAAACGAAACAAAACAGGGAGCCAACATAATAATCACTCATACCCAATTTTTTAAGAACATAAATCCCCATCCGCAAAACGTTGTAAGGAACTATAATTTGAACCGCCAAGAACAACCCGTATGAAGACACTACCTACATCCATCCAGCTCCCAAAGCATGCTAAACATGCTTAAGTACCATCCATTATTCGTAGCTTCCATCAAATACTAAGAACGAGCTTAGCATTATTTCATTTGGTATGCTATTAAAGCTTTTAATTAACATCCATTAATTCAAGCTTCCAACGACAGGACTACGAACGAGCTCAACTGCCATAATGTACCCCATTTGTCATACCATAATACGAGCTCAGAACATCCATTCATTCGAAGATAAGAAGATAAGAAGAAGATAAGTATCAAGAAAATCCTCACTGCCATTTGTCTGAAGCGTAATTGGCGCAATTGAGTTTAGAACCCAAATTTGAGCTCCATCGCATACTAATAATACACTTTAGAACATCCTAAATTTTGAGGCTTCCACCTGGCAATATAATCCCAGAATTTACATTCATTCTACTGCTAACATGATGATTGATTTAAGTCAGAAGTGTCATGGGAACGTAGGGGAGGTCCACCGCCCCATCACTTTCAGTTCAGCAATAGGTACGTTGAGCAGTCATCGTGGCAACACCAGATCAAGGAATGCAGGGGTGTCATCATTCGCCAGAAATGGGGAAGCAGGCCAGAGAGCAGGGACTCGCAGGCTCAGGATGCGATGCATAGATAAAATACAAAACCAGTATTAGTCCCAGCAAAGAACATATATATAAAACCTAGAAACTGATTAGTTTATACACTGATTAAGATGAATGGAATAACAACAAGGTTAAATTTATTAGAAAGTTAAGGAAAGTCCCATTGTGGCTTCATCGCACCATAGAAACCACCCGTATCACAAATTCCAGCAGTGAGTTGATAGTGAAATACAAAACCTGCACAATATCTTAACACCAATTTTATATACACCAATTGTAAAGAAGCAACCTTTGACAGTTCCAGAGGGACGCACCTTCAGAAGGTCATCGAGAATTAGGCGATGGGAAGGGTAACCAAGGGCCAAGGAGATTGTAGATGAGGAAGGTCAACGTCCCACGTAGCAATGGATTGCAGCTCGGCTGAAATTTGATTCTCATATTTGATATTAGTGGTTCTCAAATAGGTGGACAACAAAACACAGACTGCCGAAATTTTAGCCAAGGGCGTCTGGAGATCCATAAGGGATTGTAGGTTTTGATAGACTGAACCTTAGATTTTTAGAGGCGGAGCATAACAAGCCTCTACATGTAGATGCATCTAGCCAAGTGTCATCTGCTTAAGCAGGGCAGATAGAAGACTGGCTTGCGGACACAAGAATTAACTCTTGAACTAAGCTTTAGAGCGTAAAAGATGGAGTTTCTACGGTCAGGGTTAATTTGCTTATGGTGTTATTTAAATACTACCCAAGACAACCGATGAAACACATAAGACTATTATCTCACTCTTTAATTAAAGAGCCTTAATATAAACTCCATGGCTAAATTCTCATAACCACACGATCTTTAAACCATTAGAGCCGTGGATTCTGGCGGCCGGACGTACACAAACCGCTCTTATAAATCTTTCCCCCCAAAACTAGAGGGCCCAGCCACAGAAGAGCAAGCGGAGGGAGACTGAATACACGACAGGCATCGTCATAACAAGACCTCTAAGCATTGAGGAGGACAGGCTACAAAACGGAAGACGTGAATATCCAGAACAGGAACATGGGGCCCAGGATCAAACTACCCGGAACAAGAGCACAAGATGAATGGATGACCGTGGGACCAAAGCCAGAGCAGAATCAGGTGGGCCGATCATTGAACAAACAGCCACCAACCAAAGAATGAAACAAAGTACACGCTGCACAAAAGCAAGAGATGGCATAAAGGGAGAGGCGTGCACCAATGAACCATCCAGATCCAGAAGAAGAAAACAAATCCGGACGGGCAGAGGACCATGCGTCGCAGACAACGCGGTAACCCAGATCAGAAAATGAAAGTAAGCCACAGAGATGCAAAAGACCAGGCATACAGAGGAACATTGACGCAGAGAAAACATCAAAACGCGCAAAACGAAGGGGAGCCCATAGCCTACCCAAGTCCAGTACAGGGCTTGTGATAATACAGTCGATAGCATGAGGACCGCCATGACAGCAGAAAGGTCAACCGATAAACAATCGAGCGCCGACTGGATGCCGAGAGACTCCTCCGGGAGGCAAAGAGGCAGGACACTGAGAACATCAGTGATAACAGTCATCCCCAGCCACAAATCGCGTCCGGAGTAAAACGTGGAGAAGGCATGGCAGCCGAAGTAAAAATAAACCAATCCGTAAGGCGCACGAGGAATCAGGCTACTGACGCCAAAAAGAAAACTACGACGACAGGCGCCAACAGGACCGAAACAAGTTCCAACCATGAACACATCCAAGGGCCACCCACAGTGGCGGCCTAGAATGAACCATACCGTGAGCAGGCGGAGGCGACGAACGAAGATCGCCGAGTGAAACAAAACAAGCCACAGACGTCGCATAAAAGAGACAAATCAAAAGTAAAATTCACAGAGGAGAGAGGGGTCCAACAAGAACAAACCAAACGCTGAGTAAACCACCAAATGCACAGCAGCCACGACAGAAACACAAAACAAAGAGAGCCACCAAAATAATAAAGCCAGCGTTGCTTAAAGACAGGCAAAATTCACATCCGGCTCTTATCTAGGAGCCGTAGGAGCCGAGTCTTAGCCGGATGGCTAAGACAGAGAGACCCAGGAGGAGTTTCTACCCCCACGCCATCAGGCTCTTAAACAGTAACTCTACACGTGTACCTTAATTATTTAAGTCTTCAGTCCACATTCATGCACATTATTTTGCATTCCATATTTAAGTCTATAATACACATATTGTACGTATTTCAGCGGTACATAGTTATCTTATGTATATCATGTAGACTTTACAGAAATAAATGACGTACATTTCCTGTATGATTTTCCTTAATTATTGCGCTGTCCACAGAGCGGACCTGGGTTACATTTCACTACTGGTTGTATTTGCTAAATATAACTTCGTATGCAACAAAATAAAAATCCTGAAATCTTAAATAACACACAGCAACAGATAAAACGCCGAAAGCCACAACTAATTCAGCCAGCATGAGAAACCCGTCCAGACGAGGACCACCAGCCCAGAACCACGGTAAAGACCCCACAACCCCTGAAACAATAACTGGATGCAGAGCCACAAAACATGAAAACGAGTCAGGTAGACCACAATGTCAAAGAACATAAAACTACAATACCCAGAGTCCTTAGGGGCGTGACGTCACATACAACCGGAACAAAAATAAGGAAACGAAACGCATCAGAAAACACAACAGAAAAACGGGAAAAGACCGCCTGGCCGCTCACCGCAATGATACAAACGGCCAATGCAGAGGAGAAAGCCTGGACAGCCCCCGATCTAACGCCGCTGCCAACCGAAACACCGCGAAACGCTCACCCGCCGCAGCGACGCGAACACGCCGGCGCCGCCACCCGGCCGATGAAACGCCGCGGAAGGAGAAACAAACGCGGCGAAATGAAGACCCCCCCACATCAGAAAAAGTGGGATCACCAACCAAAGAAGGGGGGGGAACACACCAAGATGCCAAAAAGAAGGAGAGCCGCGGGGACGAAAGCGGCGCTGCGGTAAGAAAGAGAATGAACGCTGCACACCTGGACTTAAATAGGAAGCTGAACAGGTGAGTTAATTAACTACCGCCCTAGGGGGGGAAGAGACTGCAGAGTTTCCGGTGCCTGAAAGTGCGAATATCATTCGCTATTTTTAGGGCTAATTATTTTGAACGTGTTTTTGAAGACCTCTAGCGGTCGCGCCAGGTACTGTTCAACACACGTATTTGAAAATCTTTATTGAAAAGTACAGATATACAAACAGAAAGGATCCGCTAGCACTTCGTTCGTCAGTGGAAAGAATTTGCTGTATACGTCTCAATTCAGAGGTTGCCAAAAACTAAACCTTGCAACTTGAAAAATAGTTGAAAAATACCAAAATGTTGAATAAAAGACCAGGTTGTCACACGGACAACCATCAGGTTCATTTTGGTTGTCCTCCGTGAAATCTGGTTGTCTCGGACAACCGGATAACCGCTTATTTCGAACGCTGCAGTGGTTTTTGGTTTGTAGTCTTTTGTTAATATTAAAGCCCCTATCCACCTTGAGCTCATGCCTCATCCTCTCTGCGCCTGGGTACTCCCCCAACCACCTGCCTTAACAGTCCTTAGACAGCTCTTTGGTCTTGGTCATAGTGGAGTTTAATTAGAGTGTGACTGTTTGAGGTTGTGGACAGGTGTTTTTAAACAGGTGCCATTAACACAGGTAACGAGTGGGAGACAGAGGATCCTCTAACAGAAGACGTTACAGATCTGTGAGAGCCAGAAATCTTGCTTGTTTGTAGGTGACCAAATACCGGATTTTCACGACCATAAGGCGTACTTAAGTCGTAAATTTTCTCCAAAATGTACGGTGCGCTCTATAGTGCGGTATGCCTAATGTATCGTTGAGTGACTTTGGTTAAGAGGACGTAGGACAGGCCAGCATGAGAACGGAGGGAAGTGTGGACGTGAAAGACGATACATCCCCAAATAGTACAAAAGTGCAGGTATGGGAATTATGCAGAACAACATTGTTTTGGAAACCCTGAAAATGTGAGAGAGGGAGAAAGAGAAACACACTTATGAGGCACAGTTTAGACCAGGGGTGGGCAAACTTTTTGACTCGTGGGCCACAAAGTGTTTTAAATTTGATAGAAGGGCCAGACCAGAAGCAGATGCGTGGAGTGAGAAAGAAATAACATGGAAACTGGATGAAAACATTCATTCATTTATCTTCTAATCCATTTTTCACTTTCAGGTCACGGGGCTGCCAGAGCCTATCTGTCACTTGTGGGTGAAGGAAGGGCACGTCAGGTTGCCAGTCTGTCACAGGGCCACAATCACACACTCATGCACACCTAGGAACAATTTAGAGCAGGGGTGTCCAAATCCAGGCCTCAAGGGCCGGCAACCTGCTGGTTTTCCAAAAACCATGCCTCATCTGCTGTTGATTACCTGGATCAGGTGTGTTTAGCCAATAAGGAGCTTCAACGGCAGGTTGATGGGAAAACATATAGGACACTGGCCCTTGAGGCCTGGGGGGTTTTCCAGAAAGCAGGTTATGCTAGCTCCCACAGTAAGTTTGAGGCTAAGGAAGTTGATAACTTAAGCTTTCGGTTCCAGAAATGGAGGTATGTTACAGGATATGTCAAGTTGCCACGGCAACTCATGCTCTGAACATAACCTGGTCTGGAGCAGGTTTAGTTGAAGGTTAGTTTGTTTTCAGAGAGGTGAAGCAGCATGGCGTGTCCATTTGAAGATGATTTAGTGGATGAAGAAGCTCAGATAATACTTTTTCCACCGTGAGACAGTGATAAGACCACACATGGATGTTTAAAGATAAACTTTTTTACATTGTTGATCTAACTTAATTATTTGCATCAGTTAAGAGAAGTCATTTTTTTGTTAAGTCACCTTAAAAATAACACGTAGTTATCAGACGTTTATTTTACTTTCATTCAAATTAATTCAATTAAGTAGGTGTAACTTTGGTGCTGCTCTTAGATCAGCACCGCAAGGGATTCTGGGATATCATTCCCTTTGCCTGCCTGGACGGATTTGGGTTTAAGTGTGGGTTTTTGACCAAATGTGTTTAGTTGTTTAGCTGTTTTACTGTGTTTTGCCGAGTTATTTTGTCCTACTATGCTTACGTCTCTGCACCATGAGTGAGAGGGAGGGAGATGATGATGAGTTTTTATAGCACCCCTAAATGTTGGTACTGTAATTACAATGATGGAAAATTCTTTAATGAATTTTTGCACTCCGTGCATTTTTTCCATCCTTTTTATTGTTATAAAAATGAGCATATCTGCCGGCTCAAACTTAGACATATGAGAGTTCAATATATATATATGCGTCACAAGGAAAATGGAAACAAGATCAGAAACTCGTGTGTTTACTTTGTCTGTTGATTTTCTCCAAGCAGAAACTCTTTCTTTTGATGATGATGCAGCCGTGTTACTTTTTTGTTGGACGTATAATCTTCATACGCCGTCATTAAAATCTCAGACTCCGTCTCACTTCCGTCTCAAGTGTCGCGCTTTCTTTTTTTTCACCACGCGTTTCCATGGTGACTCCAGAAATCGGCGATCCATTGAGAATGTCTTTATGTACATGACGTGCACGTGCATTAACCCAGGGTTACCAAGTCAAGCGTAATTACGCAAATTCATATCCGGTCTTTTGGAACCGACATACCCAGAGTAAGCAAGTTCAGGCGGATTTCAGCCAGAGTTCAGGGTTAAAGTCAGGCTAGTTTAAACATGCTTCCTGGAATACCCCCCTGGAATTGGACACCCCTGATTTAGAGTAACCAATTAACCTATGAAGCATGCATTTGGACTTTGGGAGGAACCCGGAGAAAACCCACGCATCCACGGGGAGAACATGCAAACTCCACACAAAAAGCTCCCCCATTGATGTTCTGGTTCAGGTCCCCCAGCTGGCTCTTGAACCAGGGGTCTTCTTGCTGTGAGCCAAGAGCACTAACCACTGTGCCACCATGCAGCCATGTAGCAGCATTTGAATTAGAAAAAAAGATTTTTCAGAAACTGGAAGCTTAAAAAAAACACAAACTTCTGCCCAGTTCGGAACGGTCCGTGAAAATATTGACTGACATTAAACTGGTCCATGGCCTGAAAAAGGTTGGAGAGGTTGCTATAGGACCTTTAACTTCAAACATATTCTATGCTATAAAATACTAAATATTGAACTTCAATCATTTTCCAACATTCATTCAGCGAATAATTTACAGCTTAATGTCAAAAACTTTTTTGCTAGATAGGAAATTCCCTTCAATTTGTTAAAACTCTTTGCTTTTGGGTGGAAAGAGAAACATTTTAGAAAACTTGAAAAATATTATTTCAGGAATAAATGTTGATTTTTTTTAAAGGAAATACACTGTTTCATTCTTATCCTGAACCTAATTTCAGCAGCAGCAGTGAGGATCAACTGCAGCCTCACTGATAAGGCCCACTGTTAACTTTAGGCAAGAAGATCTTCCGAGTCACTCCGTCATTATTTCACCTGCTGCTAAAAACCCACAAGCAGTCTCATGTACTTCTAAATTTAACTCAAGTCAAACAAAGGAGAAATTGGGAGAGTACAGCACTTCACCAAGCTAGATCACTGTCGTTTTTCACCATCATGTGTCCAACTCAGGCCCTCAGAGCTGCTGCTCAGCTGCACATCAAGCTGACAGCAGCTGGACAGGCAGTCTGCGGCTTATCGCTGCTGGAAGTTGATGCAACCTCATGGCAAACAGAGTGGAAATTCAAATCACATTAATATGAAACAAAAAGTAGAGCATGACAATTTAGAAAAAAAGATATTTTAAAGTTTTAATGCTTCACATGTTTCAGCAACTGCTCTAAACTCAGTTGTTTGCTATATTTACTCCAAATGTAATTGTTGCAATTTAGTCACAGTTTCAATCAGATAGTTATGGTGCCAGTGCATGTCCAAAAAACCTGTATAAGGCAGGAATGCAGGTTTGATAACTCACCGTTGACACAGACTTCGTACGACGTGCACAGATTGTTGTCAAACAGGCAACCTGTCAGTAATGAAAAGCACAAAAACAACAAACGCGTTAACAGGTTGACACCTGATGGCAACAGAAAACAGTAAGTCAAATATGACTTCCAGTAGGAGGCAAATTTGAAATCTAAAGGTACCCATGTCAGCTCACAAGGTTACCACTGGGTGACTTGTTACACGTTGATTGTAAGTTTCTCATTTTTACCTACAGTCTGGTTTCAAATGACATATTCACTACTGTAGTTTTATTCTCCAAAAAAGTTTTAATGAGGTCACATTTTTAATAAATGTAACTTTTTATTGTACATTAGACCACAACTAAACAGATAAATGAAAGGTGACTCACAAATCCTCAGCTGCTAAACAATATCTAAAAGTTTGGTTTTTTTGTGCATTACACATTTAGCAAATCAGGGTCTAAGTAAACTCATGGAAAATCAAGAGATGCAAACAATAATGCAAATGAACACAATACAAACCAATGAATCTTGTGACCTCAGAAACCTTTACATCTTCATTTGCAGTAGAGTAGTCAAACATTCTAATGTCATTTTACTCTTTTTGGGTCTCAAATACTTCTGACCTCTTTTACCTCTTAAAATCCCAAAGAGTTTTTCCCCAATCCGGTTTCTCTCCTTTTTTTTCTTTCCGGAAAATGATGTCTTTTATTTCAAATTATATGTGTGTGTTTATGAACCCACTTAAGCTGCATTCAAAGACGCTGCTCAAACTCTCTGACCCAGTCACCCACAGTGACTAAACTAATGCATTTTAAGATTCTGCACCTAAAGTTCTATTTTCAATCTACAGTACGTCATCAAATGGTTCAGTAAGACGTCAGCTCATGTTTTTGGTGGGATTTTTTTTTATATAGCTTGTCAGCTGTTGGCAGAAACAGCTCACAGTCATCCTGAATTAACTCTGGCTGATGATGGAAGATGATGCATCACAACAGCATTAGGTGCTGTTCAAGGACAGCAGGACAGACAGCCATGTTTTTGCTGTTAAGTACTAAGAAAAGACTTGGTACCACAAAACCCATTTTTACACAAGTCCTATAAAGCTCCTTTGTGATAAGAAGCAGATATAGTTTTGCTTAGCACACAATAAAAAAAAAAGTATAGTATTATTGTAGTCTTTGGTCCACAGAAACAAAGAGAAAGTGTCAGCAGTTACCTTCACTCTCTTCCTCTAAAAGCTTCAAATCAAGTCAAAAACCTAGGGGTAATCACAGACTCTGACCTGAACTATAACAGCCATATCAAGTCAGTAACATCAGCAGCATTTTATCATCTAAAACTATTGCCAAAATCAAAAACATAGTGTCAAAGCCAGACCTGCAGAGACTTATTCATGCATCTGTCTCCAGTAGGTTAGACTATTGTAACAGCCTGCTCACTGGCCTCTCCAAATGAGCTGTAAAACAGCTTCAGTACGTAAAGAACGCTGCTGCTCGAGTACCACTAGAACCAGGAAGTACCATCACATCAGTCCTGTGCTCAGGTCTCTGCACTGGCTTCCTGTAGCTCAAAGAATAGACTTTACAGAAGCTCTGCTTGTTTACAAGTCTCTCCATGGCCTTGCATCAAATTACATCTCTAACAGATTAGTGCCATATGTACCATCTCGGACTCTGAGGACCTCAGGAACCGGCCTCCTGCGGGTGCCGAGAGTCAGGACTAAACAAGAGTCATATACAGCTAAAAGCTAGAACAGCCTCCCTGAGGTTGTGAGACAGGCCTCTACTGTGTTAAGGTTCAAATCTAGACTCAAAACATTCCTGTTCAGCCGTGTATATAACTAAAGGGTCCTTATCTCTTTCCTTTCTTTAAAAGTACATTTTATAATGATTATGATTGTTTTTAATCTTTGCACTGTTATGTATTGTGATTTTAATGCATTTTCCTGTTTTGTGAAGCACTTTGAATTGCTTTGTGTAAGAATTGTGCTACACAAATAAACTTGCCTTGCCATACCTTTATGGCCAAGTCCCGTTCGTTCATCCATTCATTCATTTTCTATTCCATTTTTCCCTTTCGGGGTCACGAGGCTGCCGGGGCGAAGGCCCGTTCGGTAAGGGAAAATATTTTTTTTGTTTTTTCAGGCAAGACAGGTGGAAAAGCAAAACCCAACTTCTCCACAGTGTAAAAGTACGTAAGCAAAACCAAAAATGTGTTGAACTGATAATTTTGTCTCTCGTCTCCCCCCTCCTTTGAGAAGCCTGCATAATGGATGCTCTGATAACTTACATAAAGCTCTGTAACATCTGTAACAACCAGATTGGCTGTTGCTGGTCACATGGATCATGTCAGCCAGATTCTGCGTACCTTTTCAAAATCAAAGTAAAAAAAATATGAAAACCAAACAAAATGGATTTACCGGGGTTTTTTTCCCCTCTTTCTTCAATGTTTTCCTTCTAATGTGTTTATTATAGCTCCATTCACGCGCCATATGCCAAACTTAAAAAAAAAAAAAAAAAAAAGTGCGGTTATCGTCACAGCCCTAGCCGCAGGGGTAACAACTGCATGAAGAAATAGCATCAGCTGACTAAGAAGCGGCCAAAAAAAAAAATCCTGATACACCGAGGAAGATAATCGCTGAGAATAATTATCATCTAGATGAATGAATGGGGGGATGAAACCGGCCTCTTCTGGAAGAGGAAACGCCTAAATCGCGCTGCAGGACCTCTAACATTTGACTAAAGAAGGAGGACACACAGGCTCCTTGTTTTAAGGCATAAGAGTTACACTTGTGAGTTATAAAGTATGCTATGGCAGAGTCAATTGCTCTGAATTAACTCTTTATGTTGAGCAATATTCCAATATTCTTTAATAAATGTTTTACAAAGCATCCACATCTCCTGGTGGCCTGTCTCTGGTAGCGTCTCCATGCCCTCACACTATCTGACCGACACAGCAAACCTTCATGAAACGCTATCTCCTAGTGCCGCAGGGGTGACAACTCTGTTTTGTCACTGTTTTTGTGTTTTGGTGACTCAAAAGTCACGACAACATCAGCCAGAAATCCTATGGACTGAGAAGTTATCTGTGGTCACCACTTGCAAAACCATTTCTTTATAAGAGACATCTAGCTGATCGCCTATTATTTCCACCTGTTGTCTATTCCACTTGTACAAAATGTGTGAAATTGATTTTCAGTCAGTATTTCTTCCTCATAGGACAGTTTGATTATACAGAAGAGTGATTGACTTAGAGCAACACTGAGTTGTTTGGGTGTTCCCTTTATTTTTTTTAGCAGTTTTTAATCATTGTAGTCCAGTTGTTTTGTAATTGAACAATACGTCAAGAACACCGCAGAACAGCACGTTTAAGAAACCACAAGTCCAGCACTAATATTGTAACAAACAACTTAGGTGGAATGAGAATCTCAACACTTATGTTGTAGAAACCTTACAAATTCAGGATGTGCAACACAATAATACTGATTTTAATCATAGGAAAAGTATAAAAGGTATTCTGAAGTTCAAAGATTTTTTTTAAGAAAAGCATTAACTACACAAGCCAAAATGTCATGGGAGGCTGTTACCATGGCAACACTCCAGGGATAACAAAGGGGCAGTGGCTGTATCTCCTCATCACACAACATTTATGAAAACACAGCTGTTGATTTGACTGTACAGATGAGACCTTCACACATTATTAGTCAAACAGCAAACCTGTGATGAGCAAAACTGCTACACATACAAAATTTGACAATCTGTTTGTGTTCCCTATCTTTTATCTTTTTTTTAAACATAAATATGAATAAAAACAAACAGGAAAATTAATCCAGAATAACTCAAGTTAAACCTTAAATGTAAATGTAAACTAGGGTTGGGCGATGTCCCTTAAATTGGCAGTTGCCGATGTTTGCAGTCAACCATCGGGATGGACGATGATATCGTCGGGGGGGGGGGATTTTTCGTTATTATATAATTATTATTCGTTATTTTACTTTATTACTTTATTTTATTTCCCAAATAATGACTCATCCGCGATGATCCAGTATAAACTGAGGGAAGTGACTTTAAAAAAAGTAAAACAAACAAAATACAATAGAAGTGGTCCGCTCCTCCTGCACTTGATTAGTCAGGTGGACCAGTGGAGCAGCGACCGCGTCTCTAGCAGAGCAGACGGACTTACAGCTGTGAGGGAGAACATTTTGTGACATGTGGGAGACTTAGGACTGTGATCCGTCCCGCCGATCTACGTGAGCGAGCTACCGATCTCAGGAGAACTGGGTCTCCCGGTAAAAGTGTGTGTCGGGGCTCGGAGCGCCAGCACACACACAGCGGCGGTGGAGCGCTGTTAGCTTCAAAGCAGAAATGTCGCTCAGTCCTTAAAAACCGTTCAAACAATCACGTGGATTTGTGTTTCCAGTCGTGTCTCAACAAAATAAAGGCTGATGTTATTCCCACATATTAACGTGCAGCCAAGATGCAGATTGCAGGGTTTCCCGCATGGATACATTTTATGTTCATGCTAATGTTGTTAGCCCGTGTTGTTAGCATGCTGCTAATACGGGCTTCTTTCTGGCTCCGTTCAACAGAAAAAGCACTGACCACACAGATTACAATTAAAATGATGAGTGAACAGGCGCTTCATAATAACCATAACATTAATAAAAGCACGTTTAGAAGATCATCTCGTATATTACCGAGCTGACATATCTATCTATGTAGCCGCTTGGCGGAACTCATCTTTTCCGTTTTTTTAAAACACTACTGCACATGTGCGAATGATTTATTCCGACCGAAAGTGTGACCCATGGAAACGTTTTTTATAATCTGAAAAAGTTTTTCTGGGCTCATGTACACGGTTGGATTCTAATCTGACCATTGATCCCATCAAGATATTTTGTTCATGTAACCACGGCTTATGGTGTCTACTTGCAGCGTGGCATTACGATGGTGCCTCTCCATCATGATGTCAGTCACCCATCAACCCTAATGTAAACGTATAATATTTTGCTCTCCATAAAAATATAATCTGTCAAAATTATACAAATATGAAGAGGCTGCAGAACAAAACGAACAAAGCCTGGAAATATTAATAATAAGAAATTACAAATCATGTCTTTCTGTTGTCTTTGCTCTTTTATCATTTTTTAGAGCTGGACTCCTGCATAATTTTTAGCAATAATTTCTTGGTGTGTGACGTCCTGAGTGTGTCTTTGTGAAACAAATCAGAGGGATTGGATCTAAAAAAAAAAACTTATTGTGAATATCATTTTTAGGTCTTATAAAACATTAAAAACTAAACCATAGAACTCGTCAGTGGGATTACTCCAAAATATTTGGCATTTCCCTAATTTTGTGCAACACCAACAGTAGAAATCCTCCAAAAAACCTCAATCCATTCATAAAAATGATCTATAGTTTATTAATGATCTCTTAAAGTGCAGCTGTTTTACTGAAGCCAAATAAATAGGCACATGGATTATTACAATGAGCAACGCACTGAGGGGCATTGTTAAATTCCAGAAGAGCCAAATATCAGCTCCTGGTTGACAGAACAGTCGCTCAAGACTGCATATCACGACACAACAACCTGTGCACAGCCTGGATCGATTACAAGAAAGCCTATGACTTAATGCCACACACATGTGGATCACTGAATGCTTGGAGCTGTACAACATCAACAGGACTCTAAGAGCCTTCATAGAAAACGTGATGAAGCCGTAGAAAACCACCCGTGAATCCAATGGGAAACCACTTGCACAAGTGTTCATCAAATGTGGGATATACCAAGGTGATGCTCTATCCCCACTGCTGTTCTGCATAGGTCTGAACCCCCTCAGCCAAATAATCAACAAGACTGGCTATGGATACCGACTCAGAAATGGGACCAACATCAGTCACCTCCTCTACATGGATGACATCAAGCTATATGCTAAGAGCAAATGCAACACTGACTATCTGATCCACACCACCGGGATCTACAGTAATGACATTGGGATTTCATTCGGGCTCGAGAAATGCAGCCGGATGGTGACAAAGAGAGCCAAGGTAGTCCACACAGGGGGGGTCTCCCTCCCAGAAGGAACAATAGCAAACATTTAGGACTGTTACAAGTACATTGGAATTCCACAGGCAAATGGCAACCTGGAGCAGGCAACAAGAAAAGCTGAAACAACCAAATGCCTCCAACAATTTTTTGAATTTGAATTTGAAATGGTTTATTTCAAGCAATCAAGTAGAAACAATACACAAAAGCAATATAATCATCAGTTGTACATTCATACAGTAACTAATCAAACTTAGGATAATTAGACATATTAATAAATATTGTTTGAAAGAGAGTGGAAGGAAGCAAACTTATATAATTCCACCCCGTTATACTATAACCAACATGATTTATCAATATCCGGTTCCTAGTTTTTATCAGACAGAATTAAAAATCATAAGCTATCGATAAGGCACATGACAAAGATGAATTAATTAATTATTATGTTAAAAATTAAAAACAACTCTTTTAGAAATCAACATGGCAAATGCAGATCAGTCATCTAAAATATATGTTACTCATAAAAGTCATTCATATGATTAGAGCTTAATACTATATCAGTAAAATAGAAACAACACTGTTTCAGGAATTTTCATAGCAAATTTCATCAAGTATCAAAAGTTAAAAACATGTGCAAAATTATGCTACATTAGGAAAGATTTTTGAATCAATTTATCAATTTTTGGAGCAAGTGAAGTAATATCATTAAACATCGATCAATTTAACCATTTTCAATAAGTGATTAATCATTTGTTTTACTTTTTTTATATGTTTTTCTTTTTTTTCTTCTTTTTTTTATATTTAATAAAGTAATGCTGTAAGGGATAAATAAAAAGGTCCATAATCTGTCGATTGTCCAAGGTTGGCATTTCTTCTTCTGCTGAATAGCAGCTGTCCTTCTGGGTTCAAAACAGTTTCTAGTCTCTTCCATGTTATGTCTGCAGACATTAGATTCAGGTCCATATCCTTCTTCAGCTGATATCAGCTCAGTGAAAGTTGAGGTCAAGTTGTCTGCAGGTCAGAACTCTCTGCTGTTGATTCAGGTGACGTTAGACATATGGAGAAGTGAGGAATCCAGGCGTCATATTTCTTGAAATTATTTAAATCTTTGGTTTATTACTCCATGTTGTTTCAGACAACCGTAATCAAGGACTTCTCAAAGTCCTTCATGGTGTTCACAACCAGAACCTTGGACCGGTCCGGTGGACCGAGTGGTTTGAAGTAAATCCTGCAGCCTTTAACCCAAGTGTTCTCAATCTGCTTCTGCTTCCTGAGAAGCCGTGCATGTTTGGAGATTTCAGCATTCCTTCTGGTCAGATGGTCGTTCAGATAAACAGCCGATCGTTTGAGGTTTTTAAGACAAGAAAGACAAGTTCTGATATGACAGCTCAATGGCAAAGACAAGACCCGGGCAATGAACACCTACACACTGCCAGTTATCAGATACCCTGCAGGAATAATAAGATGGCCAAAGGAAGAGATACAGACCGCAGATGTTAAGACACGAAAGCTCCTCACCATGCATGGAGGGTTCCATCCCAAATCAAGCATCCAAAAACTGTATGCTAGCCGCAAGGAAGGAGGACTAGTAAACGTGGAGGTCACTATCCAGGATGAAACATCCAAGATGCATGAATGCATCAAGCTCAAAGCCCAGACTGACATGCTCAGTGAATGTCTCAGGCAATGGAGAGCAGAGAATGCTTTGCTGGAGGACACACCGGACTATAACTGAAGTGGCTGATATCAAGAAGTCCTAACAATGGCTAGAAAGGGCTACAGGACAGCACTGAAGCATCCGTCCTGGCAGCTCAGGAACAAGCCCTGAGCACCAGAGCGATAAAGGCTCTACCACACCAGACTGCAGCAGATCCCTGGAAAATCAAACGTCAACTTAATTTAACTTCAACGTTGACAACTTATACAGCATTTCAGTCTAAAGTGGAATGTTTATGTACTAGTAATTCATAAACTACACCAGTAAAAGTACACAAATCTTTGTGAGGTGACAGTGCAGGAAGTGTAGGACAAGAATATACAAGGAATGACCAGGAATTAAGCACCAAAGTCAAGTTTATTCAACCTCAAAGTTGACAACTTCTACTAAATCTTCAGTCATAAATGCTATGTTTATGTACTATTAACTCAAAAACTACACAGTATTGCTTCCAATTGAGGATGCATGCGGCCCAGCTAAATGCTGCAGTGGGCTGGAGTAGCCCTTTGCGCTGGTCCTGGCAAACAGCGGGGGCAGTAGCGACTTTCCAATGGCAGGAAGAACGTGCGCTCAGTGTAGTTAAACATGCATGTTCTGTGACGCATCCAACAGAAGATGCTCCAATTGGCTGTTCTGCATGTCAATCAAGTGATATAATTCATGGTGATGATGATTATTCGCTGACAGATTTTTAAAAAATCTATTCTTGTTTTTTTGTTTATTTATTTTTGATGACCTGCGATCAACCCACATGTCTTTGGCGACCGTAATGAACCCCCTTCCTTTATGTATTTATTTATTTATTTTCTTTTCTTTTTTTTCCCTTCTTCTTCTTTCTCTTCTCCCTTCCTTTAAATGAACATAACCTTCGGAGCCACATTTGACAACAACAGTTAATGTCTCAGACTTTATAGTTTTCTTTCGTTCCTGTTTCTTTAATGGCGTATATATTTATTTCAATTTGTCTCTTCCGATCCTCCATATATAAGTGCCTTTGTTGCTAAATATAATTACATTTATTTAGTTATAAGAAAACATTATGTAATCTATGTTGTGATTTGAGTTTATCTTTATCTTCTTTTCTTTTTCTTTACTCCTGAAATACAATACAGATTTTTTTAATCAAAAGAAAATACAGTTTAGTAATAAAAGTTTCATCTTTGCTTGAATCATTTGATGCACTGCAAGAAAAGCCCCCTCAGACTTAAGTCAAAAGTTCTTACTCCATTGGCAGAGTTTCTTCAAATAAACCAAAAGATCTGCCAATGGTGTAGGAAAAATGGTCTTAACAAGAGTTCTTATTTTAAGGAAAAAAAAACTTACGTTACGTTTTCTTAAACTAAGATTATTTTGCTATTGAAAAACTTCAATAATACGATTATTTTTCTCGAGGGGCAAAAACTAAGACAATCTATTTTCAAAACAAGGGTCTTTTTATGTTCTTTAGATTCAGCTTTCGTATTGAGAACAAAATTATATTTTGAATTAAAAAAAATCCTCCAATATTTTCTCCTTTTCTGCATCAAAGGTGGCTGCAGAACATGAGCTGGTGTCAACAGTTGTACTGAAACAGTTCAAAACCATAAATATCCAGAAGCTGGCTGGAGGCTCTCCAGTGACTCAAACGCCATGCTGAGCTTGAACAGACCCTGCAGAGCAGCAGGAGCCTCATTTGGCTGCAATAAACGCTTAGAACAGCTGCAGGTTGGAGGTTTTTCCCCTGCAGGCTGATGCTTGTCCGCGATAGTCGCTTGAACAAAATGGCCATAAAAATAAAGAGAGACACCTGCTGAACATCGTGATAATGTTAGGTTTATAATTATAATTTAAACTTCAGTTGACTTGCAGGATGCTCAAAAGTGTGTTTTAACAAAACTGTGGATAAAACTGCACGAAGCATATCCGTACATGGAGATGGGAAATTAGGATTGGGTAGGAGCTGGAGGAAGACTGATCTTCCATCTAATGCAGCACATGACAAACAGGTAGCTACCTGAGCAGCCATGCAGCCTCCAACAAATGAAATGTTAATGATGGTTGCCGTGGTGACGGTGACAGCAGCATGACCTCTTCCAGGTCTAAGTTAATGATTACAGTTGAACTTGTTCTTAGACTTATACCAGAGCGAGAAACTAAAAATGCTGTAAACTTAACTTAAATGAGAATATATATATATATATATATATATATATATATATATATATATATATATATATATATATATTATATGTTTATATATTTTGTGAGTTATTTTAGTTAATGTATTAGGAATTAACATTTAAAGTGAATATATTTGAAAATATTTGAAAAGACTTGAAAAGCATAAAAAGTGTATTATTGCTGATAAAATGACAGTGTGGTAAATGATAAATGACAAACTCACGTCTACAAAGGTTTTGTAGAGCAGATTTTGCACTGATTGATAGCGTTTCTGCAGTAAACACTGCCACCTGGCTTCACTTTGGTCTGGATTTGCTTGGGTTGGATTTACACTAAATGCACCACAACTTCATAAAGTTTTAATTAAAATAATGCATCTGATTTAATAAATACTTGTTTTATTACTTTAAAAAAAATGTCAAAAACTAAAAAAAAAAGTGTTCAAAAAGTGTTTGATCCTCCTCCTTGTGTCATTTTCTATCTTATTTTATAGAGTTTGTGCATTTTTAGAGTTCCTTCTTTCTTTCTGTCAAAAATATATATAACATTAGATAAAATTACTGTTTCACATTCCTTTTCTTTGTTCTAACAATATAAAACATATTTCTAAATATCTCCTGTAATTTTGAATGCTTTCCCCTTTATTTTGACGCCTGTTGTTTTCAGATGCACCTTGTCGTTTTAAGTTTAGCAATGCCATATTTCCTTGTGGCCACTAATATAAGTCCTCTAGAAAAAGAGTGTTTAGCATCAGGTCGCTAACTGACAACCAACATTCAGTTGTTTATCTAAACATTACTTACAGGTTAATCTGTACATTTTTAGACTCTACTGAAGCCAGTTTCACCTGATAAATGAAAAAAAAGGCATAACAATGGAGTTTAACTGTAAAGTCTTAAATAAATGTACTGTTAAACACACATTTAGCTGCTGAAGAGGTTTAAACATACATGAAAAATGTGACTACAAACAGATTTCTTACAGTGCTTTTATTCCACTTTAGGATAAAGGGCTAATTAAACATTAGTTAAACATAAACAGGATATGTAAAGATCAGAAGAACAGGCTGTAATGTTTGGCTGCTCGCCTCCGTAGCCATGTCTGCAGCAGCCATACTCTCTTCTTCTTATGTAATCTGACGGAAGGAGGAAGGGGAGCAGGAGGAGGAAGAGGAGGGACTCCATACAAACAGGTCGCTAGCACGAGTTTCTCCCTTTCTGTCCTCCTCCTTCTCCCATGGTCTACTACAGATCTCTGAAAAGGTCCTCCTGCAGGATCCTCATTTCAAGTCAGTGGGGGAATAATAGACGTCTGCTATTTATAGACTCACTGCATGACAGAAACGGCAGCTTCCGGTTAGCTCACACACAAACTTGCGCACATGTATTTACATTTCTGATCAGCGGCTTGCAGCTTGAGCTGACCGGTGTAAAAACATAGTTTATGAAATCAGATATTTAATATTTTTCACAGGGATGTCAGTGCTCATCCAGCTTACAGAGCATAAAAACCCGTATCCCTAAAGTATGTCATTAAAGTCCCACTCCAGTCATTTTTTAAACTATTCTAAAATCATTCCCAGTCATCCTTTAACTATCAATATGCTGTTCTTAGCCTAAATCAAAAAACCTGTGTCATCTTCTAGGACATAGTCTCTGCAGAGTGGTAATAGTTCATTGAAAAATGAAAACAGTAAACATGGAGTAGGCCTTCCCCCTTCCAATCATCCATTTGTTTATGTGCTCTCCTGCTAGCTTACAGCTCCAAGCAAACATGACCGGTGCAACAAAAACGTTGAGCAATATGCAAGCTTTTTATCCATACAGTTTTGAACCAGATGCCAGCTACTGATTCACAACAATTTGAATTAAGAAATAAGCAGTAATGCAATTTTCATGTCCTCCATCATCAGAAAAAAGTTATTATCAATTGCAAGTTATTGTATTTCTTAGTGACATGCTTCAAAAACGTGATTTTTTTTTTAAACTTTGCGTTGCTGAATTTTCTTAAAGCTGTAAATATTAAGTATAACACTTTTCAAATATTTTTGTCCTTACATATATATATATATATATATATTTATATATATATTTATTAGGGCTGCACGACATAAGATGAAAGCTTGTGATATGTGATATTAAAGATAAATAGTGCAATAACGATATAATTTGCGGTATATAAACAAATAGCAAAATAACCAAAAACTTCATTGCCATTTCACTGCAACATTTTAAAAAATGATACTCCAAATGACCTTCCTAACATAATATGCCTCCATCCGATTGGTCAAATGCATAAAGGGATTTATTTAATTCGTTAAATGCGTCAAGCTGCCATAAGATTGTTGGATATAAGCTGGATATTGCGGTAACGATAAATTTGCAGTATATTGTGCAGGCCTAATACATATGTATATATATAATAAAAAGTGATGTCTTTGATCTGGAAATATTTAACTAAGATTTTCTTTTTATTTTTCTATTTTGATCTTATTTGAATTTACATTATATAAACTTTTTTTCTTCAGATTGTGTATTGCTTTTCTTTCTTTACATCAGACGTAATTGGCAATTTTCAGTTGGTTGAAATCCTCTGAATGCTAATCTGAGTGTTTGTTTTCAGGTGCAGCTGCTGTCATTCAGTAGTTATCTTCAACCACAACCACTGAAGGTGAAAGTGGATTCTGGAGCCGCAGCTCAGCAGAAAAACTGTAGAACAGACCCGGAGGCTGCGCGTCCAAACCAGCAGGAAACGGTAGAACCAACTCACCGAATCTCCTGTTAGCAGAAACCGGGAAGCGGCTCACAGAAACGACGAGCAGGAGGCGCAGGAAGAAGCAAAGCCAGGCGTCCATGGCGGTTCTTCTGCTCGCTTCTTCTGTTCGGTTGTTATAAGGCCATCTTCTCCAGCGGGGCTCGGTTCGTTTTCCTCACGGTTCAGGCCTTAGGACGCAAAAAGAGACGGAGGATGGACGCTGTAGCTGAAGAGAGGATGCAGGGCGTTTCTACGGGAGGCACGAGCGCTCACAGCATCCTCGTACGGGGGAAGGCTTTTCAAAATAAAAGTAATCTAGACTGAAATCTGTAACAAAAACAAATTTGGAAAATAAATGTACTTATAAGGCTACAGTAAATGAATCTTTTCCTGAAGCCCAAACAGACGGATTGAATAAAAGTTAACAACAAAATAAAGAATGCTACAATAAATCTTTGTAGACAAATACTTTGAGGGATATAATTTAATGAAAGCTTCAGTACAGCATGCAAAGAAATTAAACACGTTTCTTTAAACTCCATTTGTCTTCAATGCTTTTATCTTTGTAAGGGTTCTGTTTAGTTTTTTTTTTTTATGTTGTTGTGATCATGTTCTGAGTTGCCCTGTCTGTCAGACCAGCTTCACGTTGTTCATTTAGTTATTTACCATTAGTGTATGTAAGTGTCTGCTTTTCAGTTCCTCAGTGTCAGGTCATATGCTCTGTTCTGCTTTGTCACCCTTTTTGTTGTTTGCTCCAATGGTTTTGTCATGTGTCAGTTTATTTGTTAAATGTTTTAAGTTTCTGTCACCAAGCCTGGTATCCTGGATTTAGGTGCTACACCACCACTTCTGACAATTGTTGATAAATGGTTTATATAGAATTGAACTTATTGTTTTTGTCTTGAAAAATGTTTCCATCCTTTACTCTGATTCAGCACTGTGGAGATTTTAAGTGTCCTCTGGAAAGGGTTAGGGTTATAAATCTGAAATGCCAGCTTCAACTTTTGGAGGAGATGGGGCTGTCCATGGTGCTGAAAATTGTTTTTTTTCATGTGTTTTTTATTTTTATTTTTGCTGATGTTGGCGAATCCCTGTATGCTTCATTGTGACTGTGATTTAAAAATATATATAATTTAACTTTGAAAATACGTTTATATGGAAGAGTTTGTGTTAGAGTATTTGAAAGCGTTCTAAAGGACATGCATAACATCTTTATCACAACTGATAAATTACTGGAATGCTACTGGTGCAAAAATATATTACAATGTCTTTAAAAACAATGAATGTCAAAATATTAGAAGTAAGACAGTTGGAAATAATGTGTATGGGTTGCACTGTGGTGTAGGGGTTAGTGCTCTCGCCTCACATTGGAAAAGCTCCTCCCACAGTCCAAAACCGTGCTTCATAAATTATATGTTGTTTCTAAAAATTGTAGTTTTGAGTGTGTGGGAACACAGACTGGTGGCCTGTTCAGGGTTTACTCTACCTTCACCCATCAGTAGTTGGTTTGGCTCCAGCAACCCCATGATACCAAAAGAGAATCAGCAGGTTCTGAAGATGGACAGATGTTAATTACTATCTAAAACAGTATGTGGAGCCTGGCTGGCGTCTGGTTCCTCTTCACTGGGACAAACACAAGTCTCAGAGAGCCCTGGTTGTTGAGGAAGAAGAGCGTCACTTGCCACTCTCTGACAATAAAACTGCACCTACGTGCAAGTTTAAACTAACTGAATGGTCCAATGTTTCAGAACAACATTGGAGTAGTTGGTAATGACTTACTAGCAATGACTCAAGTCACTAAAGTAAAAGGTAATTCAGTTCAACCTTTCAGCCTTTTTTTATTTATTAGTGCATTCAAAGAAACAAGTAAGAATGATTAACTTTTCTGTCTTCCTCTCCATCAGATGTCTTAACAACACCGCCGCAACAACAAGAGATGCTGCTCTTGTTCAAACTGCCTCCACCGATCCCAACAGCCTCCTCCACCCCACCACTAAACAGCACATCTCACGCTCCGTGAAGCACATGGTGAAGATGATTATCAGAAATTCATATTTGTTAAAACACAAGCCCCAAAAAACCTTTGAAGACCCAGTAGCTGTGGCAAAATCTCACTAAAGCAGTGCTTCTCAAATAGTGGGGCACCGTGCGATGCCAGGAGGGGGGCGCGGTAGTGGCCGTTTTAGGCAAAGGCAATATGGGCAATTGTCCGGTGCGCAAATTTAACGTGGGGGCTGTGGTGACAGCGGCTCAGTGCTTGGAAAAAAATCTGCGCCTCTGATAGGTTCCTATTGTCTGTTAAATCACAGCGTTTACAGCCTGAAACCTTTGAATTTCCGTCCCTGCAGCCGCGCGCTCCCGTCTCCTGTCACACGCGGCTGCGTATGTGAGAACGAAAGAGGAGGGGTGGTGTTGGCTCTGGTTGCCAGGGGAAACGGGGCACGCGGAGGAGCGCTGCCTGTTGCGCAACACCAGGATCATCGTGCCTTTAGATTCCTCAGCTCATGCTAATAATGTCATTCTTTCTGAATTATTGTAGACATTTTTATGACGTGTCTTTATTTTCCATAAATGTGTTCTTTGTCTGCCTGTGGTTTAGTTGGTGTTGTTTAGTATTTGACAGAAAGACAACAGGTAATGCAGGAAAACAGCTGCACTTTATGACATCATAAATAAACAATCATTTAGAAGAAGAAAAAAGCACAATGTTTTTTTTATCTATTTCTTCAGACTAAAAAAGTTAAATATATTGGTGCTGCTGTGTTCATGTTGCAGATCAATTTACATTAAATATTATTTATTGATTGAATCATTTTTCTTAGCATCAAATGGTTCAGTTGGTCAAAATGTTTCTAGTTTAAATAAGGACTTTAACATAGGCACTTTAAACTTCTTTTCTGTTTTAGACTAGAACAGGATTTATGTGTGACAAAATAAAGTTAGTATGATTTGAAATTTGAAAGTGGATTCATTTTGCTTTTTTTCTTTTGTTAATGTTAAAAGATACAATTTTAGGTATACTTACACAATTTGTATAGATACTTAATATATTGTCACTGCGCAAGTGTGTGGGGTAGGGGAGTGGGGTGGCGCGAAACATTTTCTTTTTCCTATGGGGGGCCTGGCAAAAAATAATTGAGAAGCACTGCACTAAAGGAAGTGAAACTGTCACTGTGCAAGTTGTGACTCTCCCACTTGCTTCAGTGAACCCCCCAGCATTAAACCTGGTGAAGCTGCTGTAAGGCTTATGTTGAAACAAAATGGTGAAGGAGATTGCAGGAATGCAGCAACAACAACAGAAACATAAAAGCTGGCACGGAACTGTCTTGCTTGTGGTCTCCCAAATTCTTGTTAGCTTGGTGATGGATGTTAATTTCTTTTGTCAGTCTAGGGATGTAAAATACTTCTACTACTCTAAAAAAGACACACAGATACTGACTATAAAAGGACTCCTAAAGTTTACTTTCAACATGAAAATATTTGTAATTTAGCTTGTAAAATGTATTTTGTGAATATGGTCTTCTTACACATTTTTATTCTTGAATTGTTTAGTTTTGATAGAAAACTAAAAAATATTTATCCACTTGCTTAGATTTTTTCACACTTTTAAAGTACTTGTATCAACTAATTGCATGTTTAAATCCTTCCACTCTTTAGTGTTTAAATACACTGACCAAAAATATAAACGCAACACTTTTGTTATTGTTCCCATTTTTTATGGTATGAACTCAAAGATGTGAAACATTTTCCACATACACAAAATAACCAGTTCTCTGATATATTGTTCACAAATCTGTCTAAATCTGTGATAGTGAGCACTTCTCCTTTGCCAAGACAATCCATCCCACCTCACAGGTGTGCCATATCAAGATGCTGATTAGACAGCATGATTATTGCACAGGTGTGCCTTAGACTGGCCACAAGAAAAGGCCACTCTGAAATCTTCAGTTGTATCACACAGCACAATGCCACAGATGTCGCAAGTTTTGAGGGAGCGTGCAATTGGCATGCTGATAGCAGGAATGTCCACCAGAGCTATTGCTAGGAAATTGAATGTCCATTTCTCCACCATAAGCCGTCTCCAAAGGCGTTTCCGAGAATTTGGCAGCACATCCAACCGGCCTCACAACCGCAGACCACGTGTAACCATACCAGCCCAAGACCTCCACATCCAGCATGTCCACCTCCAAGATCGTCTGAGACCAGCCACTCGGACAACTGCTGAAATAATCGGTTTGCATAACCACAGAATTTCTGCACAAACTGTCAGAAACCGTCTCAGGGAAGCTCATCCGCATGCTCGTCGTCCTCATCGAGGTCTCGACCTCACTCCAGTTCGTCTTCGTAACCGATTTGAGTGGGCAAATGCTCACATGCGATGGCGTCTGGCACGTTGGAGAGGTGTTCTCTTCACGGATGAATCCCGGTTTACACTGTTCAGGGCAGATGGCAGACAGCGTGTGTGGCGTCATGTGGGTGAGCAGTTTTCTGATGTCAATGTTGTGGATTGAGTAGCCCATGGTGGTGGTGGGGTTATGGTATGGGCAGGCATATGTTATGGGCGAAGAACACAGGTGCATTTCATTGATGGCATTTTGAATGCACAGAGATACCAGTGACGAGATCCTGGGGCCCATTGTTGTGTCGTACATCCAACAACATCACCTCATGTTGCAGCATGATAATGCACGGCCCCATGTTGCAAGGATCTGTACACAATTCTTGGAAGCTGAAAACATCCCAGTTCTTGCATGGCCAGCATACTCACCGGACATGTCCACCCATTGAGCATGTTTGGGATGCTCTGGATCGGCGTATACGACAGCGTGTTCCAGTTCCTGCCAATATCCAAGCAACTTGGCACAGCCATTGAAGAAGAGTGGACCAACATTCCACAGGCCACAATAGACAACCTGATCAACTCTATGCGAAGGAGATGTGTCACACTTCATGAGGCAAATGGTGGTCACACCAGATACTGACTGGTTGTCTGAGTCCCCTGACCCCCTCAATAAAACAAAACTGAAGATTTCAGAGTGGCCTTTTCTTGTGGCCAGTCTAGGGCACACCTGTGTAATAATCATGCTGTCTAATCAGCACCTTGATATGGCACACCTGTGAGGTGGGATGGATTGTCTTGGCAAAGGAGAAGTGCTCACTATCACAGATTTAGACAGATTTGTGAACAATATTTCAGAGAACTGGTTATTTTGTGTATGTGGAAAATGTTTCACATCTTTGAGTTCATACAATAAAAAATGGGAGCAATAACAAAAGTGTTCCGTTCATATTTTTGGTCAGTATAGATTTATATATTTCTGACTAAGTGACTGAACTTTTCTTGCAGGTTGGATTCAGACTTAAGGAAAAAGTGGACCTTAGCTATCAAATGAGCTAACCCAGATGGATCACTGTGGTACCAACTAGCAATACAGTCTGGATATGTTCAAAACATTTTGTGGAAACAGATTTTGATAAGAGGCCAGACTGTTCGCTTGAAACCTGGCACCATACTCACCGTCACTCACATGAATCAGTATAAATCTATTGTTTTTCTTTGTTGTTGTTTTTTTTTTTTTTAGGGTAAATCCATTGTAAACTTTTGGACTTTTTGTTGACTATTTATTTTATTATCATTATTAATTGACGCTTTATTTATTTATTGTTATTATTTATTGTTTTTATTGACGTACTATTGATTTATTATTATTATTATTATTGTTGTTGGGTTTTTCTAAATAATTTAAATTACATTTTAAAGAGGTCTAAAACTTCTAAATATTTAGAAATTATTTTTTTAAATTCTTTGTAATAATTTTTTCTTTGTAAGAAGTCCTGGACCTATGCATTTTTCATTAAAATTTGAGCTTTTAAGGCTGACTGTTCTCTTATTTAACAATGACAAATTATGTCAATATATGTATTGCATATATAATATGTAATATATTTATATATATATGTATAAATATATATAAAAAATATATATTACATAAAAGCTACTTAGATGCCACTAAAAGCAATAGAAATCATTGTCATGTGGGGGCCGACGACCTCACCAAGATGGCGTTGCGCTCCGCCACCGTCGGCCAGGCTTCCCAAGCGGGGGTGTCTCCTCTAGCAATATAACTCATTGGTTCCTCTGAAGTAGCAGGCTGGATGATGAGGTGAGTGCCAACAGCTGGGTCCAATCTGAGAAGCAGAGCAGAGAGGGGAGGGGGGAGGACTCCCAGAAGCACCATGACACCATGACTGTTATTTGGCATACGCAAAGAACAGCATAGAATAAAGCATAGATAAACATACACATCTGCCCTCTTACTGCAAGGTCAAAAGTTAACCATTACACCACCGTGCAACATTTTTGATCACAGACAACCAGGAACAAGTTCTACTGAAATTTACCTGGGGATAAAGGTCTCAGAAACTTGCATCAAAACAACAATCCATCATCTATATTTCTGGTTTAACGTTTAAATTGTAATATAACTGAACAAAATTAAGGCAAAATGATCTGTTGTCAGAGTGGATTATTTTAAAAATAAGCTTAAAGTACATTTTCTTATCTTCCGCTCCACAACAGTGTTTAGTTGCTGTTCAAGGGGAAGGTTTCAAAAGTATAGAAATGCTTTTACATGTATGTATTAGGGGAAAAAAGGGGATTATGCACCAATGTTGTCATTTTTATATTGGATCTGGCTCTGTCAAGCCCACAGCAAAGTAATGTACATATGTTTATATGTATCTAAAAGCTTAAAAAGGAAATAAGAAAAGCAAAAAAAGACTCTTAAACTAATTGTTTATACTTTTTGTCTAAAGAATAAGTGCTTGTTTGATTTAGGACTTAGCTCACGGAAAGATATTTTTCTTGTATTGACCTTTAAACTAATCAATACTGCAAACAAATCTAAAATCAGGGTCATGGTTTATGAGTTAACTCTGAAAACTCACATTTTCGCAAGCTTATGAGGAAGCTCAGCAGACGGGAGGCCAGATTTAAACGTGGATTTTAATAAAGGAGAAGTGTAAAGTTTTGGGGTTAAATCAGAGAAGAACTTCAGGAGGATGGAGGCTGTAAAAGTTCTGCTGCTTGTGGTTCTCCTGCTGGTTTCTGTGGAGCATTCAGGTCAGTCCCGGTCTTGATACTGATTATTGGCCTAAATACTCTGTGATCAATGTAAACACCTCTCAACCTATTTTTTTAAAACCAGTTATTATATGTACTATTTCTTTTACTTTTTAATTGCTCATTTTTTCCCTCGTTGACCTAAATGTAAGACTAAAGTATTTAATCTTTTATGACTTACAAAAAAAATACAGGAAAAAACGGAGTTCTCTATTTTGAAAACGGAGTTTGTATTAACACATTTAGGTTTATATGGATTTGTGGGTAAGAACTTGTTACTTTAAATTTAAAAATTAGGAATCCCTATTAAAAATGATGTTCCTGTGGCTGCAATCATTAACAATAGTAAATTGAAGTTTAAAATCTGCAATGGAGATTAGGCTGAAAACAACACATTCATGATAGACCCATTAAAAAGTCAAAAATAGACGATAAACGTTTCCTGTCAGAACTGCTAACCTCAGCAAAATCACAAGAGCAGAAGAAGAAGAAGTGAAAGTTTTCTGTTGGGGTTGACCAGAAAGTATTGTAACTTTCAGTAAAAATGAAAACTAACTTCTTTCTATGCTGAAATTGTGACATTGCTCTTAATTCCCTTTAATGTAAACACATCCACAGTAAAGGGCCTATATCATGCTTTTCTTGAGCCTTACAGAGTAAACTATAGCCATATACATGCTATTACTTTATAATACCTTAGGAAAACTAAAGCATTATTAGTTTTATGAAATATGAGTTATTTTCACATTTCATTTTCCTACATGGAGGTAAGACAACTCGACATCAACTTATAGCCAGCCTCTGCAGCGTGTCTGTGTTTCACCCACAAAAACAAGCAACATCTAAACATTTTCAAAGATGGATGTACATATAGTGCAAAGAAAATGAAAGTGTTTTTGCCAATCACAGCTAGCACAGTGGATAAAGTGGATGTGTGTGTTAGCCTGGGGGCGGTGCTGGCAGGGCAGACTCTTCCTGGAAGGGTGTGTACTTGTTTTGCACTTTACTCGAATTTACTCGAAGGCCCAAAGCGCTTAAAAGTCAAAGTCCCATTTACATGTTCACACTGATGCCGGCTCCACTGCCAAACCCTGCTGCCAACCTATAACCACTAGAGGCAAGGTGGGGTTCAGTGTCTTGTCCAAGGACATTTTGACACATGGGAGGGTAAGGTGGGAATCAAACATGGCTGTTTTCTTGGAATGGGAGGGGCTGGTACTCAGAGTACAGGTTTTTTGAGGAATACTCAGAAATGTGAAATTTTATCAAAATACCACTTAGAGGTTGTTGTTTTTTTTTTGAAGAATTAACATTACAATACACTTAAAAGTTCAAAAAGTTGATTTTGCATGATATAGGTCCTTTCACGCCTCTTCCTACTTTGGGGTCTATGTTGAAAGACAGTTGTGTTCCTTAAGCTATTTTCAGGACTAACAATGATATGTTAATAATCAATTTTTCTTTACCGGGTTTGCACTTTCTTATCGATTTGTTTGTGTGCTGCTGTGTGCAGAGTGTGTGCGGTGTTTCGCTGCTTTCAATACCACAACCGGTGAGTGTAGTGACGAGCTCGGTGAGGTGGACCAAGACGACTGCTGTCACAACCCGCATTACGGCTACCTGACAGAAGAGGGAGAGTGCCAGTTCTGTGGGTCAGTATACACACAAGGACACACACACAGGCACACACTTAAACCGAGACTGTTTTGTACAGTCGTGGCCAAAAGTTTCAAGACTTTCATAAATATTGGAAATAGGAAAAGTTGTTGCTTAGGTTTTTATAAAAGCAATATGGATATTCTCCAGAATGTTATATAGAGTGATCAGATGAATTCCATAGGCCTTCTTTGTCGTGAAAATGAACTTACCGGTAATCCCAAAAGACTTTCCACTGCATTTCATTGCTGTCATGAAAGAGATCATTTTGTCAGGCTGATTGTGTTAGAATCACTGACTTGACATGTTAAAAGGAGGCTGATCCTTGAAATCATTGTTCTTCCATTATTAACCATTGTGACCTGCAAAGAATCATCTTCACGTTGCATAAAAATGGCTTCACAGGCAAGGATAGTGTGGCTAGACTTCACCTAAATAAACACATTATAGGATCATCAAGAACTTCAAGGAAAAAGGCTCAATTCTTGTTAAGAAGGCTTCAGGGCGTCTAAGAAAGTCCAGCAAGAGCCGGCATCGTCTTTTAAAGAGGATTCAGCTGCGGGATTGGAGTGCCACCAGTGCAGAGCTTGCTCAGGAATGGCAGCAGGCAGGTGTGAGCACATCTGTAGCATAGTGAGCCAAAGACTTTTGGAAGGTGGCCTGGTGTCAAGAAGGGCAGCAAAGAAGCCACTTCCCTCCAAAAATAATATCAGGGACAGATTAATCTTCTGCAAAAAGTATGGTGAATGGACAGCTTAGGACAGGTACAAAGTCATATTCAATTGCTTGGGGCATCTGGAAAAAGGCTTCTCCGGAGAAGAAAAGATGAGCACTACCATCAAGTCCTGTCCAGGATAGGCTCCGGCAGCCCCTATCCCGGCCACTCGTGTGTGAAGGCAAGGGACATCCTGGACAGGTTGCCCAGTCTGTCGCAGGGCCACAATCACACACCCATACACACTCACATTCACACCTAGGGACAATTTAGAGTAACCAATTAACCTATGAAGCATGTCTTGGGATATCGGGAGGAAGTCGAAGTCTGTGGAGAAAACCCACGCATGGACCAGGAGACCATGCAAACTCCCGGGGGACAAGTGTCTAAGAAAAGCATCTTCATCAAACTTTATCATTTTTAAGATTGTAAACAATATCAAGAACAATTGTGTGTGTGTGTGTGTTTGTGTGTGTGTGAATTCATGTAGACTAAATGTGTGGTCTCCCTGGTCATCCTGGACATTGTGCAACAACCTGTGTGGGGAAGGGGTGAGGCAGAGGCGCCGAACATGCTTCGGCCCTAAAGATTCAAGCTGCACAAACATGAATGATTTTCTGCACATAGAACCTTGCAATGGCACCTGCTGTGATGGTAAGCACACTGCGGTACACCAAGGTGACTACAGGTGGCACCGTTTCATATGTTGATGTCTACCTCTGTATAGTGAAGGCGTGGGACTCATGGCTCCCCTGGTCACCCTGCTCTGTTACCTGTGGTGGAGTTGGAGTCAGGAAGAGACAGAGGACTTGTGGAAGTCCTCCTGAGTGCGCTGAGGTGTGCAGCGGCCCGTCCCAGGAAACAGACTCATGTGCATCTAATAATGCCTGTCCAGGTAACCTGTCAAAAGTCTGTGCTTGCCGTTCAAAATGACGTATGGCTTGTTTAGAAATGTTTATGACCTGGATATATCTGAACTGCTAGCATAGGAATGAAGGTACTGTGTTTTCCCTGCTTACACGCGTTTCAGTGTTCGCGGTTTGCCGTCTTCGTAGATTTTTTTTCAGTCACATGACTCCTGCGGTTCACCACAGATACTCAGACAACTCAAGACGCTTGTATGAGACTTTTGCGTCTGAAGGAGGTCATGCAGGAATTTCTGAGGAGGGGAGCAGAGATGAAGAGTACGCCGGTCCGTCTGCTTCCTCGCCGGATGCTTAGAATTTTTCACAGCGGGCAATAAACTGGTTCCACCAGATTCTGAATCCCTGCCAACTGAAGTTTGTGCCCCTGGATGGAGAAATGGCATCAGCTGACTCAGAATTGGCCAGAAAATATCCTGATAAGCTGAGGAAGATAATCGCAGAGAATAATTATCATCCAGATGAATGAATGATGGAAGAAGATGCCCTCTGGAACTTAACTGATGAAGGAGGAAGAACGGGCACAGAGAAACAGAGTGACACTCCTGATTGATGTGTGTATAAAATATGCTACAGTGCAGTCAATTGCTGTGAACAAAGCCAAAAATGAGCAATATTCCAATGTTCTTTAGAAAATGTTTTACAAAGCACCAAAAATGTTTCAGAAGTGTTTTTGATGAGTAAGGATCTGTGGCGGATATTCTTTGGGGGGTGGGTGGGTGGTTCTATATCTCTGGTCCCCAACCTCTGTGAATATGGGGGGAATACTGTAGTCCCCAAAAAGAGTAGATTTTATTCTCATCTAGTAGAGGAGATTCTGCAGTGTTTTATGTGAGAGAGAAAGATAAACCTGCCCCTTCTGAAGATATCAGTTCCTAAAATTCCCTAAAGTTCACAAGATTTATCTTCAAAACTCTATGAATATGTTTCAGCAGATTCTGTTAAGTTGTTTTATATGGTTCTCATAAAGTTCTTTCTCTACCTTATAAGTCCATGGGGGATGGTCCAGTTGGTCTCCTTGGGGTCAGTGCTCAGGTACCTGCATCGATGATCAACGGTCTAATGCCGTCATGCCGGCAAGAGTTCGTCAGCGTACCTGCTCCAACCCGGCTCCCTCCAAAGACACTATACCAAAGGGTGATGACTGCCCTGGAGATGCCCATCAGAGTCAGTATTGCAGCGAGCTTCCCAATTGTCCAGGTGAGATGGTATTGGATGAAATGTTCATATTTAAAGAGCCTATATAATGCAAAGTCAACGTGTTGAGCTTTTAAGTGTATTATTTGATCCATTTTTGAGTATTCCTCTGAAAACCTGCACTGTGAGTACCAGCACCTCCCAAGCCAAGGTAATATGTTATCGTACACAGTATATGGATAAAGTTTACTCTGACAGGCTCAAGAAAAGCATGTAGGCCCTTTAAAGGTAACTGAGAGTTGATCGTCTTTTGTTGTCTGGTGTCTGCAGTGAATGGAAACTGGGGAGAATGGGCCCAGCCTGGGCCGTGCTCTGTGACCTGTGGGGAGGGACTGCAACTCTCTGTGAGGAAATGTGACAACCCCTCACCAAAATATGGTGGTGAATATTGTAAGGGCACAAGCAGTCGGACCAACGTCTGTCAGAGTCCATGTCCCGGTAACCAGCACGCACAAACACAGACACGCGCAAATTAAAAACACAGGTGATCCAGGTCTTTGTCTCTGACAGTCCATGGGATCTGGTCTGGGTGGTCCAACTGGGGGGATTGTTCATCATCCTGTCACCTCGAAAGCAAACCCGCGACTAAGACACGTCAGCGCTCCTGTTCCAACCCGAGCCCTTCCTCAAATCCGCCGGGTCAGAATTGCCCAGATCAAAACAGTCAAACAGAAAGATGCAATGATCTGCCCTTCTGTCCAGGTAGGTTTGTCTACATTTGTTTACATGTCCAATATATAAACCATGATATTTTGGGGTAGTCTTACTGTAAAGACAAAACACAGGTCTTCAATCAAAAGTGCTGTCATTAGTATCAGGTGTCCAAAGGGTTGAATTAACATGTTGATCAAAATATAGTTCAGATCCATTATCCATGTGTGGAATCCTTTTGCACATCTGTTAAACCACTTTTTTCCTCTTTGACTTCTTAAAACCCAAGCTAATATTTGAGCTAACCCTCTTTAGCAGAGGATCTCAAACTCAATTTACCTTGGGGCCACTGAAGGCAGGGTCTAGCTGAGGCTGGGCTGGAACTTCATCACGCACACACACACACACACAAGCACAGGCAACTTGTGAGTGTCTGAGAGCCAATCCCAGTTTGAATCAGACTTGTGAACATGTACTATACTATTAACTATACAAGCCAGAGGGGGCGTGGCTTGTGAATGAATAATGGACAGACATTGTTGGCGCTTTGAGCACCTGGAAAAGCATAGAATCCATTATTATTATTATTATTATTATTATTATTATAAACAAACCTGACATGTTACAGACTGACAATACAAATTTAGCTTTGTGTTGTGATTACATCAGGACTTTTTAACAGATCAGGTTTGTGGTAACTGAAACAAACATGCAGACTTCACTTTTTTAACCATGCACTAAACTGCTCTCTCTTGGTCATTTGATGTGTTTTAACTGTACTTCAATACTTTGATTATGAAAACAAAATCCAAAATACTGCAGCTCTGAGGCATCTGTTTTTCTGTCTTTCACTCAGTGCATGGCAGTTGGGGCTCTTGGTCATCCTTCTCTCCCTGTTCTGTCACCTGTGGAGTGGGACTTCAGGAGTCAATAAGACGATGTGACAACCCCGCTCCTAAATATGGTGGTCGCGATTGTTCTGGAGAGCGACGTACTACCAAAACTTGTTTAACTAAAGTCCACTGCCCAGGTTCACATTTTATAATCTCTTACTTTGTTTGCTCTCCTCTCATACACAATATGTGATGAACACTGTAACTGCTTAGTGGTTTACAAAACCTGATTTATAGGTTGAAATTACGGACGGAGATTAAAATGCAAATAAAACCAATTTCTGTGCTTTTACAGTGCATGGAGAATGGACAGAATGGTCTGAGTGGAGCAAGTGTAAATATCCATTTGGTACCAAGGATATTACCTGCAAGCCCATAGGTGGCAAACAGACTCGCAATCGTGAATGTCTTCGAGCTCATAACGGCTCGTACTGCTTTGGAAACAAAATCTTGGAATCACAAGTCTGCTATGATGTCGACAAATGTCGCAGCTGTAAGTAACTCAGATCTAAACTCCTTCATTCTCAGTGCAGTAATGGGTTTCCCACAAAAGGGTTAGGACCAAAGAGTTTTTTTGTTTAAGTTAAAGTCCCATCAGTTGTCTCACACTTGAGTGTGTGAATTATTTTCTCCGGATTTGACCAATTCCATGGGTGTGTGGTGAGCGGGAAATCCAGTTATGCTAGGGCAGTGTTTTTCAACCTTTTTTGAGCCGAGGTACAGGCACACCAACTACCAAAAATGTATAGAAAAAAGAGAAACTATGTAGTTCCTATTGATGATTAGTTTCTCCACAAGCGTGCATGCATTTTATTTTAAAAACTGAGGCACAAAAAGTTTGAAATCTCAAAATTCGGACTTTAATCTCAGAATTATGAACTTCAGCCACATGTGAGCCCCTTCCTTCAGCACTGCAGAGTCCGAGCCTACCTGCAAGAGTGAAACCAAATAAAAATGATTAAAATGATGCCTGTAAGCGTCTTTTTGCGTGCTCGAGGCTTACCGGGAAAAGGTCATTTTGATAATGGAAGAACAGAAGTGTAGTGTTTCTCTTTTGCATTAACACTGATTAATTCACACTCACTCTGCAGTTCACACAGACGCATTTTTATTCAAGCTCAACGTGAACGTTTAAAATCGTGTTTATTGTTTGTTTTGCCGGTTGCCTCTTTGTTTTTGTTTTTTAATACATTCATTCAGTCTAAAGCATTGCAACAAATAAGGTTCTAGTTTTTAGCTTTATAGCCTAAAAATTGTAATCAGATGTTACTTTTGAAATGCCAGAAGATGAAACCTGCTACATTGTTACAGCGTTTGCTCTTTTCCAGTAAAAGGAACCTGGGATGGCTGGGAGCCTTGGCGCTACTGTACCCCTCAATGTGGAGAAAACTCCAAACGGATCCGATTTAGGAAATGCAAACCAGATTACAGCGGCTACAGGTCTGTTATCCAGCAGCAGAAAACCTAAATAACTGCTATCTTTTTAATTCAGCAGAAAACAAAACATGTGCAACCTAAACAATGGAAACTGTGTTGATACACTCCTGCTTTATGCAAAATTATTAAAACAAAGAAAGAATAGTAGTTTGCTAACTTTTATTTTTGTTGAATTTAAAATCATTTTCTTACAAAACAATTCTCTTCATGAAATGTAGAAGTTCAGGAATGTGTGTTTCTTTTTCCAGACCTACTATTGGTCGTCAGGGTGATGAGGCACATTTCTCTGGAACACCGAGACCTGACTGTGGTCCGACGCCTGATGGAGGGCCGAGATATGAAAGTCAGAAATGCCACAACCTTCCTCCCTGCGCTTAACCCTAACAGCCTCTACAGCGCCTTCATCACCAGCTTTCTTTTAATAACAGCCATTAGTCATGACCCAAATGTTTTAGTTTTTGCTTATTTTTTAGCGTTGTCATTAGATCAACATGTCAGAATGAAAGGATTTTTTTTCTACATGTATTAATGAGACTGGTTGTGTTGTAACTGCATTGCTATGGGAGGTGACGTGTGCAATTAGGTGTGTTTTGTCCAAGCCATAATGGATGAATAAAGTTCCTGATGTGTAAGCTTAAGCTATCTATCTATTCATCTATCCATCCCTGAACATATACACGTACATTTCAGATACCTCTCAATTAGCGGCGAGAATTTGGCGTTCCTTGGGAAAATGGATCCCTGGCGGTGAATTCAGTGCAGGCTGCTGTTCACACAGAGAGGAAATGGGGAGATATAGACATTTAAAGCTCATTGTTTTAGCAGAGCAGTTTCACTGTGACCACGGTATTCTGTGTATACTGAGTTTGGGTTTGCCATGGGACTGGATGATGCTTTCCATGAATAACAGCATGCGGAATGAATTTTTTTCAGAGGAAGGGGCTTTTTAGAGGACAGACTCACATTTGCAGGATATTTGAAACGGACATGGAAAAGGTGGAGAAAAAACACTTAACTTATAAAAATGGAGGAAGAGGCTGAGTTCACAGATGTAAGTGAAATTAGCACAAATGGCTGTTACAGTATAGGTGTAAGAGGAAGGATCCCACCACGGATGACATTTCAAAGATAACCGAATAACACGATGGTAGAGCAATGGATGCGTCATGGAGGGTCACAAAGGAAAAAAAGCTTTTGCGCAGTTTCAGTAAGAAAGATTTATCTCACCTTTGGGTTGTTGATTCTTCACTCCTCACATCACTCATCATTTATGATGAGTGCCAAAAGCTGAAGTGCTCACTTTCTTCACAGACAATCACAACCAAAATTCCTGCCCTAATATTCAGTCAAGTTTGTTTATCCACATTCCAGACATCTAGCTGGCCCCCCTTCGTGCCACCCCACTTCTGCCTCTTTGCTTTGAACATCTTTGTCAGTGTCTGTGCTCTGGGGTCTCTTCACTTGGCCCGAGATCATCACAAGCATGCAGGATCTCTCCAGATCAGAGCCCAACCGCTAAATAAATTCCTGTGTCTCTCTGAAATCTGTCAATCACATCAAGATCTCTCCTTATTGAAATACCAGTTAGCAACAAGATAGAAAAAGTTACAAGGAGAGACGTCAAGTATGTCAGTAAATGAAAAGCCAATTTAAGGATATTTACTGTGCATGTTGGAGATTATTAGTATACATTTAAAGTATTTGCATTTAATGATAATTATAACGTTTAGGAATTATATTTAACTTACATTTTAGAGAATTAGAATCAGCATTTATATTTAGTTTTGAAATTTTGATTTATTTGAACATTTAGGTAATCTCATGGAGCCATTGGTTGACAATCATTGAACAAGTTGTAGGAAATTCTCTTTACAACTGTGAAACCAAAATTTGACATTTGTATTTTAAACACTTTGGGAACTACACACACAAAAAAAAAAAAACGTTTTTCTTAGATTGTCCAACTCTACAAACAGCCCCCCCCAAACATGAATGTTGAACTTACTGGAAATTTTTGTTTTTTTTTCTCTTTTGACCCATGACCCTGTGTGAGGTTTAGACCTACAGGACCTGTGTTGAATGTTTGCAAACATTAGACCGGTGTGTTTGTTTAGCTCCACCATGATCGACTTATTTGTCTGACAGGAAATGTTGATTTATGAATTCCCACTCGGCACAAACTTGGTTAAATCTCATCAGGACTTTACATCTGAAAAAAGAAATTGTGGGAGACCTGAAATATTTGTAAAGAGATTTCCATTTTTTTATTTTACAGAAAATATATAGAACCATATTCCACCAGGAAATGTACTAAATATGCAGAGGTTTCCCTTTATGGTCAAGCAGAAAAATGGAATATTTCTGGGATCAACAAACTTATAATGTTGTGACACTCATGTGAGAGGCAAAGTAAACTTCAAAAAAGTAAGGCTGATGTTATTCACACGCAGGGCCGGCCCTGGTCTTCTGGGGGCCCTAAGCGAAATGTAATTTGTGGGCCCTCTAACTGATCAGCAGCTTAAAAAAACGCAACTGTTGTTGTAATATAAATGAGATCTGTCTATTAATACATTTGTGAATTATGGTTGCTGCCGAAGAATTGAATACAGTATATTTATTGCCTGCATGTTGGATCCACAATTAGTGGTGCCAAACAATTTTTAAATGCAAAGAAAAAAATTTGAATGACAAATGTATATATAGATATATATTTTTTAATGAAACATTAGGCACTCAACAAATGACATTCACAAAACTCCAACTTATTAAAAACAGCAACTTAATAGAAAGTCAAATAACGATAAAACAATCCAAAATAAAGAACCCAACAGCTCAATGAGGGGATTTTGGAAAGTCAGAGTCTTTCTCAGTCTGAAAAGGACGTCTTTGCACCAAATCCATTCTTTCTGGATCAGAGAGTGTGGTTGGCCATTCAGCTGGACTTCAGCTGTATTGGATTTGAAGTAGGTGGAGTTTTGGATCCAGTAGCTCCTCCTCCATTCACGCCTCTGTTGGAGCCTCTGGAACATGAGACACATAACTTCAATAAAAGCAAACAGTAAAAACTAAAACAGTCAAATGTTTTCCCTTCCAACAGTAGATGTGGTGACAACAGTTTCTTCTGCAGCTAAAAAACAAGAATTATTATTATACAATAATCAATGATAAAGCTAATAAAATAACTATAGCAGAATACTAATAATAGTTTACTGGCTCATTTAAAGTCAGTGAGCAGGTTTTTCACAATTTCAAGATCTTTTTATATATTTATAAGAGATTTATTGTTTGATTGTATATTTGCATGAGGTCATATTTATTAATTCAATTATGAACAGTTTGGGACTCCATACTCTTCAGCTGCTGTTTATGAAAAAAGGGTTTATGCAGACACTGTTTTTAAATGACTTTACATGCTATTAAAATGACCTTAGATGACATCTTCAGTGATGTCAGGAACATTATGGGATGTGGATGCTGCACCTCCTCCAGTACTTTTTGATACTTTTTGAGAGCAGAAGAAATTGTGCAAAACATCCTCATTATGTAAAACCAAAACTGCAAAATACAAATAAGAAATCAATGTACCCATTTATAAATAATAAATGTGAACAATGATTTGAGTATAAATGGAAATATAAGCATTTATGCACTTCTTTATCTATTATTTTGTATGCTCATAATTTTAAAATTAGTACATTTATTTTGTTTTTCATTCATGAGAACATTTTTTTCATATTTGTATTTGGCAGTTTTGATTCTCCATATTTCATGCCAATGCTAGATTTTAAGACACATTCATTGTTGAAAAAGTTAGAATACCTGACTGTCTATAACAGATAAACTGCAGTTTTTATACTGACATAAACCAGAAAATGCAGAATGCACTAAATATGTGTTAGCAAAACAATGAAACAATAAGATAACGTGAGTAGAAACATTTATCAGCCATTATACCTCTGTCTGTCATTATTTACTTTTCTCTGTTCTCCACCGTTTTAGAAGCTCATGTCTGTCCTCATCTTCTTGGAAACTTGGATATCAGAATTATTTTAGAGTTTTCCATTGGAAATGACGACAAACAGGGTCGTTTATGATAAAGTTTCTGTGCAATCTTCACCTCGGATCGATTAGTATTTACGTAAATCACGCAGCTGCACAGAAAGGCAGGATTAATGTAAAAATACGGCCCAACATGATCCTCCAAACTTACCTTGTGATTGATGTTTCAGTTCTTCTGCCTTTCTCAGCTCCTGGTGGATAAAGTCTCTTCGGCATGAAGTTCTCTTGTTGTTACTTTGGTCAGCGTGACTCGTTTTTTTTCTTTTTCCCAACTTTATTGAAACACAATGCGCTCGTAAATGCACACTGTGCCAGGCTCAGATGCAAGGATGTTGACCAATCGTTGCTAAGAGTGGCGTAACGTCATTATTTGGGTTGCCAGATTGGTTCAGGTGTGTTCAAGGGGGGGATCATTAAAGTGCAGGCAACAGTCTTTTTAAAGCGCACGTTGGTACGGAAGTTCTATGAAATGGGTTGCCAGATTTGGATCTTTTTTTGTTTTCATTTTTTCGCCACTTCGGGGCCCTGGTGGTGACGGGGGCCCTACGCGGCTGCGTAATTCGCGTATAGGGAGGGCCGGCCATGTTCACACGTATTTACCCATGACCAAGCACAACAACCAATGGAAATTGGTTGGGCACACGTAAGGCCAAAATGCCCATTGCTGCAACCAAACCCTAAACCCCGCCCTAATTACGCAGGAATATTCACTTAAAAAAGTTACCAGAGTTCCTGCAATTGTTATATAGCATATGTGTCAAACTCAAGGCCCGCCTTGTCATTTTTAATTTCTTAAAATAAAAAAGTAAAAATTGGTGTGTATTTATTCATATCTGGGTGGAATTGGACTTGAAATATGGGATTGGGCTACTATACATTAGGACTTAAACACTGTCCATATAACCTAACCTGACAGAATCAAATGTAACAGGATTTATGTATAAAGCAAACAAATGTTTTCTATTCAACTGTAATTGTCACTTTCATTACATTTAGTTACACGTATAAGTTATATCTGGCCCTTTAAGGACAAACACTATGCTGATGTGGCCCTCAGTGAAAATGAGTTTGACACCCCTGTTATATAGGGTCCCTCTGGTTTCAAGCGCCCCCTTGTGGATATAAGTTATGTTGCTCTGCACAGCACAGTCGCAGTCAACTTCTTCTTGTCTGGCAAAAAGTAGCTTGGAATATTTTATGTCACAATGTTTTTTTTTTACTCTATTAAAAAAAAAATACTTTCATGGCTTATAATGTCAGGCTTCAGGGTGGTGCAGGGGTTAGCACTCTCACCTCACAGTAAGAAGGTCCTGGTTCAAATCCCAGCTGGGTCCTTTCTGTGTGGAGTTAGCATGTTCTCCTCGTGCATGAGTGGGTTTTCTCAGGGCGCCTGGCTTCTGCCCACAGCCCAAAAATATGCTTCACATGTTAATCGGTTACTCTAAAGGGTTCTAGGTGACGTGACTGTGCGTGGAAAGGATTGTGTGCCCTGCAACAGACAGGCAACCTGTCCAGGCTGTACCCCGCCTTCGCCCAGAAGTAGCTGGGACAGACTGTCTGTCTCTAAGAATATTGATGAATGGGTTTAATATTTCTCAGTACATTTTTTCTGGTTTCTATACATTTTTTCAGTCAAACTAACAAGAAAATTATATAGAAATATGTAAAATTTTAACATATTATTACATGTCTGTACTTTGTGATCTTGGATACATGAAGACAGTTTGCTGATCTTTTTTTTTTATTAGCTTTATGTTTTTTGTTTGAGAACTGAAAAATCAATCAATTACAAGAAACAAGAACAAGTCCTTCTGTTTTTGAAGGAGAGGAATTAAAACAGCGGAAAATTCATCAGGGCATCAAAAAGCAGTGAATAGATAAAATAAAACTACAATTCTTCTTGCTATTCTGTGTTCTATACGTAAACATCAAAGGTTTTTTTTTTTTAAAGAGACCTAAGATAAAATGTTTCTCATAGGTTAAAAAATGCTATTTATTTTCTGTAGATTTTTACACTGAATACTCAGAATTATAGACAGATATTTTTTCAAATACATATGTGCAAACGGTCGCAGTTTTAAAAAATAAAAGGCAATAACACTCTGCGGTGGTCTTGGTTTTACATAAAAACATATCTATTTATGAGAGTTACAAACAGATTTGTCCCAAAAAACAAGAAATTTGCGTGACTTTTGCAATAATTGTGTATAAATTGTACTTGGTTCAGAGATTGTCTTATTACAGCAGTGTAAAGCCAGCCTGCAGACGTGTTACCAAAACCCATAAACGCAAAATAATTAAATACTTCTATCTTTGGTGTGACTCATTTTCTGCTTCAGAAACTCTATTTTTAAAACCATAAAAAAGGAAGAAATCAGATAAAATGATCAACAATCATTTGGCCTGTAAGACACCTCAGTATACTCTGGTTTGCATCATTTTACCTTATTTACAGTCATGTGGAATTTGCTGGGAAGGTAGCTTCCTCTATTAACTGCAACTAGAACTCCACAGCAGTGCACTT
Organism: Oryzias curvinotus; assembly: GCA_023969325.1. Classification (NCBI taxonomy): domain Eukaryota; kingdom Metazoa; phylum Chordata; class Actinopteri; order Beloniformes; family Adrianichthyidae; genus Oryzias; species Oryzias curvinotus. Next base: position 11,628,059 of record CM043722.1, read on the forward strand.
TGTAAAACATTCAAAAGCTCCCTTTATCTCCTCCTCCCTTGAAGGGGAGATTTGCCTGATGTGGTTACATGAAATTTAGAAGAGAGTTCCTTTTTTGAGTGATGAGGAAACCTAAGTGGAAGTGTGGAGATACGACGCTGACGAGGATGCAAGTGCTCAAGGGAAATGAAAACTCTTCATGGATGTCGCGCCTTTTCTTGGCCGTCTTCGCTCAGCTCATACCTGCAGGACGACAAAGTTAGGGTCAGGGTTTGATATTTACTAAAAAAAAAAAAACCCAGCAATAATTACAAGCTTAAAAAAATGCAATGTATGTTACAAATAGATTATATTTAAAGCAATGATTAAAAAATCTTGTGTCATCTAAAACGTATTCAAATATCTATTTTCTAAATTATCTAGACAAAAGTAAAAGTCTTTTTAAGGGCTCTTAAAGGGATCTTAAAGAAACAAAACAAACTTGTAGCATTTTTCCTATATGACCGGATAGCTTCAACATTGATCGCCAATTTTGTTGCTCTGGTTGGAGGTGTGAGTGGCTGTAAGCTAGCAGGAGAGTGTGTAAAGAAAGGGATGATGGGAAATGAGGGAAGGCTTGCTCTGCAACAACAGTCCCGCCCACAACTCAGGGGTGAATTTCTGATGAACTACTGCCACACTGCAGAAACTGTGTCCTAAAAAAAACCAAAAAACGTCAGGTTTTCCGGGCATGTGACGTGTGATCACGAACACGCTAAACACGCATGCTTAAACACGCATTCAGCATATGGTGTTCACATTAAACGAGCTAGGAGGGGCTTCTTCTTCTGCCACCGTTTATTAGTGCATGTCCGTCACCTGCAGGTGGAAAAACCTTGGTGCAAATTGTCAAAGCAGTGTAAATCCTGTGAATCTTGCTTCAGGCTTTTTCTTTTGTGGCTCTATTTCTATATAGAAAGGATTAAGTGTCATAAATCCGGCAGGGAAAAAAATATGAATTTCTCCTCCATGAACCATTATCAAACAGTCGACACTTCCGTGAATTAAAGGGGACGCCATCCATATGTCCCTACATAATCTGAGTCAAAGTTAAACCTGGTTTAACTTTCAACACACATTCAATGTCTTTTTGTAAGTAGAGCCCAAAACTGGTCGTAAAAACCTGCGAAACTCTGCAGAAGCCTGAAATGTGCATTTACACAAACTTCTGGTTGGAAGTGGTTGCTTAGATCAACCTAAGCTTAGATACTTAGGTTGGGGTGGCAGTGATGCAGTGATAGGGCGGTCGACCTCTGATTGGAAGGTTGAAGGTTTGATTCCTGCCTTGCCCGCCCATGTGTCAAAGTGTCCTTGGGCAAGACACTGAACCCCACCTTGCCTCTGGTGGAAGGCTGGTCCAGTGTTCAGCTGTGTGTGAATGTGTGTGTGTGAATGGATGAATAGGACTGTGAAGCGCTTTGGGCCTCCGAGGAAGGTAGAAAAGCGCTATATAAGTATACGCCATTTAGGGAAATCCCTGCTGCTGCAACAATAAAAAATAAATTCCATTTTAATTTAATTTCCATTTTAATTCCATTGTAAGCTCATTATTTTTGACACTTTTATTTGTAGTCAGTGAATCTCAAACACAGTCGAGGAGTTCTGTCCAGTTCTAATAGCTTGACATTAAATACCAAATCTTTGTTTTTTGTTTTTTTGACACACTTACATTTTCAATTGAGCATTTTTTCTACCCCCCCCTCAATTCCCCCCCCTCAACACCTTAGTCAGTGTATTTTAGTATGTTTGACTTTTATTCTTCTTCATGAGCCCTAAATTTAGACAAATCTGTGTTTAGGGTTTAGTACTGACCATAGCGTCAAACCTTTCTGTATTTCTTCAAAATTCAAATCCACCACAACCTGATGAGAAAAAAAAAACACAATCATTCTTTCAAGAGTACAAAAAGCAGAATATCTGAGACGAAGGAGACTGAATTACAAAAAGCTCAAAGCACCTAAGAAAAATGGTTGTGTTCCACTGGCAGAGGAGTTATAAAGAGTTCAGACAGCTAAAAAAAAAAAAAAAAAAAAAATATATATATATATATATATATATATATATATATATGTATATATATACGTGTATATATATATATATATATATAGATATGTATACCTTTCCAAGTAGGCCTCTGTGTTTGGAGAGGAGACCTCCACCGTTCTTGACTGCAACATCCAGAATTCTCCTGTGTAGCTCCACCATGGAAACGTCAAACTCAAACCTGAGTGGGAAGAAAACGCCCAGCTTATGAAAAACTCGCCATTTGATATGAAAAAGAATCAGAAAATGTTGGAAAGAAGAGGTGGCCTCACGGCTTATCGTATACGGGGGACAGGCTTTTCTTTATGGTCTGGGTTTTCCTTCTTCCAGAGCGCCGCTTGTCAGGGAGCAGGTAGAGGCGGACGTACGGATCGGAGCCATGATCGGTGAATGAGATCAGGTTCCTGCCAGAGCGGGTTCAAGTGTCAGAAGTGAAAGCTCTGGTTTTTACAAAAGGCTTGGTATTGATTTCATAGGATCTGTAGCGGGTTCACACCTGCAGGAGTGAACGATCACAACCAGTTTGTTCCTCTGCATGGAGTATCGGATCGTCAGCCTGATCTCCCCCAGAGGAGGGTGTGACGGGCCAGAACCGCTGCACACACACACACACACACACACACTCAGAGGCAGTCATTTCAACAGCAAAGATTGGAACATTCAGTCAAAGAAACACTACAAATCATCTTTACAGCACTTTCCATTGGGTGAAAAATAAGAGCCTGTGTCATTTTGGACAATGGCTGATTGTAAATGATTGTGAACAACAAACCAAAGAGTCTCCACATTTAGGAACAAGCTATGACATAATCCGCTATTAGCTCAGTTTGGGATTAGAGTCAGAAAGTATGAGAACTCAACTATCACCTGAACCCCAAGTACATACATACCCTTTCCAAAAAGATTGCTTAAATTGGGGGTTCCAGCTAGTAAAACCCACAAAAACAGGATTTAAAGAAAAACTACAATGCTGTGGAGAAATCTGCTCAAATTCTGGAGGGGATGAATGTTTTTAACTGAGTTTCACTAACTAATCATTACTAAACTCATTTCAGCTCCACAGGTTCCCCAAATGTCTTTACATTGGTTCAGTTTAATTCGATTGTCTCCGCTCGGTTCAATATGCGGACGATTTTAGACTTGACAACTATCCAGGGGCTCATCTTTCTTGGTAATCCTTTAAAAGTTCCTAGCTAAGGAGGCTGGCTGTTCACAGAGCGCTGTATCCAAGCAGATGAACGGAAAGTCTAAATGGAAGGCAAAATGCAGCAGGAGAAGATGCACTGCTAAAAGAGACGGATTTAAAAAAAAAAAAATACTATTGACAAGCCTGCAGACATCCAGACTGCCTAGCAAGCTAAAATTAACCGAACCTTCTTGACCTAAAATACAAGACCATTCAGCGCTTCTAAAAAACATTTTTTGTGTTCTTAAAAGGAGTTTTATTTCCCTTTAAAACAAATTTTAAATGGCCTCCCTAGCAAAAATTAATAACTACTGGTTAGTTGCATGACTTGTCCCTCACAATCACACTTTCATTTCTGCATTATTTAAAGACAGAGAGAAAAAAAGTAAACACTGGAAAAAATAAAGCTGCATGAGTCTGATTGAGACAGTTTTGTTCCAGCTTTTTTCCTAAAAAAGAAAATAAAACTTTCAATATTCATAAATGCAGACACATTCCTCATGAAATGAGACTTTAGATGAAGAAAGGCCCATTTTGTACCCCAACCCCCCACAAAAAAAGCTGTTTAGACAGATACTTATAAAGCTGTTGGAGTCTCTGCTGTAGCTCTTGAGTGGCGTAAGGGTTGGAGATGTCCGACGCGATGCTGGGTGTTGACTCTTTGCCATCAGCCAAGTACAGCTGGGAGCCAGAGAGGGCCAGGTTGGAGGTGCTCCTCCCATTCTCCGCTAAGCCTCCACGTCCCCCCTTTCTCATGAGGTTTGGTCCAGAGTCCTTGTACTCCGTGGGCCTCATGGGCTCCCTTTGCTGGTCCTGGGCTGACACGAAGGCGGAGCGTGGGATGCTGGAGTCGTTTGGGGTCGGCATGGCAGACTCTGAGGACACAGAGGGGCTAGGCATCGGGCTAGAAGAGCTTGACTTGCGGACCTGGACTGCGCTTGGGTTAGACCTTGTGCCAGAAGATGTGTCCTTCTCTAGACACAGCACCTAAAACAAAAGGTGATTAATAAAAAAAAAAAGAGGCCCAAAATGACACAGTAACATCTCCCTTCCTTCATGACATGATTTTTTTTTTTTACCCGGAGAGCCATCTTCATTTTTACAGTGGAGCCTGGCCCCTGGTTCTTCATGGGAAAATGCTCATTCAGCATCATGTTCTTGGCCTCCACCAGGCGGCTCAGAGGAATGGTTATGGTTCCCATTGAACACTCATGCTTGGCGTCCTTCACCTTTGAGATGTAAGTTTTAAACCATGAGCAGAGCCTGTAACTGCAACTGAAGATGCCAGACCGAATCAGCACAGGACGTCCTACCTCCACTTCTAGTTCCTGTGATTTGGGATTATGGATGAGGAAGGTGAAGTTTTCCTCCCACAGTGGTTGAATGGTTTTGTATTTGACCTGGAGAAGAAGACGAGTTCAAAAATAAAGTCTATTTCACAGAAGACATGATGGGATTTTTATGATGCGGAGGCTGTCTCACCTTGCTTTCAAAGGATTTGTGTCCCACTCTGAACTGGACAAATGGATTTGGGTCACTTGTGACTTTTTTAGACTAAAGGATAAAAAAAAAGTACTTTAGAATTAGATGTACAAAGAGGAGATTTGCACAAACATTTTCAAAAATGGACTTTAAACTCCTTAAATTTTTGAAAATCTGAAAAAAATAATTATATTTAAAAGGAAAGCAAGTTAGATGAAAGGCCCTATATAAACCAGAAAAGTTCAGAAACACAGTTGGAATGGAGAAACAATAGCAGACAATGCAAATGCTGTTACTCATAACCATTTGTTAGGAGCCGCTTAGACTTTTAGACAAAAGCGGAGTAATGCTAACACCTGCAGCAGAGTAAAACTGTACTAGCTGTGGTTACATGTGCAAAATATCTTTGATCGGATAAAAGATCGTCTTAGAAATGAACTGTCTACATGCGTCCCAAAAAATTGAGCGCATGACTAAATCATTTGACATGCGCAGAACTATCTAAAATACCGGAAACGGCCGTAGCTGAATATATGGCGAGTTCCGTTGTAAACAAACAAAGCTGCGGCGTAGAGCGTGATGATCTTCTAAACTTGCTTTTATTATTGTTTTGATTATTATTAAATGCCTGTTCACTCATAATTTATTAAACTCATGTGGCCAGTGCTTTATTCTTGGCAGAAGGGTTAGGATTAGGCTAATGTGTGCAAACAACATTTAGATGTCGATGAATTAAAAAAATCCAGGCAGTCAATACCGCAATCAACGTGCACTGCTGGTAAATATGTAGGAATAACATCCGCCTTTATTTTGTCTGGACACGATTGGAAACACAAATTCACGTGATTATTTGCATGGTTTCTCAGTACTGCCTGGAGCAGCATTTCTGCATTTAAAAGCCGCTTTCACCAGCTCACACACCGTCCCAAACCCGCTCCTCTGCTTGGAGACACAGTTCTCCGGGGAGACCCGGTTCTCCTGAGCTCTGCAGCTTGCTCACGCAGAGCAGCCGGAAGGACTGTGGTTTTCTATTATACTCCAAAGATGTCCTTATCTTAACTTTGTTAGGAGAGACCATTCCTTTCAGGCTGAAGGTGCACAATTCGTTAGTCCTTATTAGTTTAATAAGGATTTAGTGTTTAAAAAAAGGAGTAAAAATGAAAAATCTAACAGAAGCTTATAGTCAAATGTATTTGCTGGTCTACTGTGCAGTCAGGACAGGCACTAAGAAAAACAGCTAGCAGCTTCTGTGTGTTGCACACCATCTCTCTTCTTTTCAGCATCTCATCATGCACATGCAGGACAAACACACCACGCAAGGCAAGGTTTTTTTCTTTTTGAGAGAGGGGGGGGGGGTTCAAAATTAAAATCATGAATTTAGTCGGATGAATCATTAAAAGAAAAGAAAAGTACTCTAAAGAGCCACTCCAATGAAAATGGTGTTTAAGGTGTTTTTAGTGTGCCGTTGTGGAATTTTTCTCACGATGGACAACATGTATAAAGATATTTAAGATTAAAATTGCATTTCTGAGTATTTCTTTATTAGATAGTTATGAATCAGGAGCAGACGGGGGAAAATAAGCGTTTGGTTTCTATGTACAAAGGTTGGGGCTGTAAGCTTTCAGCAGAGCATGTAAACAGATGCGTGACAGGCAGTGTGGGCAGGTTTACTCCACACCAGCCATCCCACCCACAACTCAGAGTTCAACTTCTGATGAACTCCTGCTGCTCTGAAGAAAGCGACACAGATTTTTTTATTTTGGCTAAAAACAGCATAATTATAACTAAAATACCACTGGGAACACTTTTACCATAGATCAAAAAATAACAGGAGTGGGTTTTTAATGTGCAAACAAACACCAAGAAACAAAAGAAATGTAAAAGAATCATAATTTATTGCTAATGCTTTGAGTAAAAGTTCTGACTTTTGAATGAGGTATAGTTTGTTGAATTTCATTTGATTCTTCTAAATAATTGATTCTACATGTGAAGATGGGGTTTTCACTTAAAGACAAAACTATGAATTAATAAAACTATTAATCAATTAGCTGCGTTTCCATTACATAAATGCGTAATGGAACACATGCGTAAAACTTTGTCGAAATCCTAGAAAGGTGGATAAAACACAATTTCGCAATCACACTGTTTCCATTAAATCATAAGAATAAGCACAAACCAACTCACGTTTTAAGTCATTCAAAAGCATGGCGACGGATGTGAACAATGATTTACACCAGATACATTCAAATTTCTGCCACAGCACTAGCAATCATCAGCATCGGTCGGAAGAGGGATCAGTGTCTCATTCAGGCCATGGAGTGGCAGGCTCCTTACACGTGGGAACAGCTACGGATGGAGCAATTTCAGCAAATCCAGATTGGTGATTTTATGGAGGAACTGTGGATCTAACAATTCCCAATGACTCGCTCAACTGTCGATGCGCTGTGTGATGCTGTGGGACCTCTTGTGGCGCCTGCTGCGCAGTGCCCAATGCAGCCAGCTCCTACCAAGAAGCACACTGCCACCGCTATCTGACTCATTTAATTCCAATTAAGGGTTTCCATTGCAGTTTAGCGAAATATGTCAATTTCGATACGCCACAAAAACCACCTCCTCCAAGCGCAAATCGTTTTTTAGTTTGTTTTTTTTTAAATGTAGGCAAATTTAGAATCTCAAATCAAAGTTGTGCAATTTCATAGTCAATGGAAACGCAGCTAGTGACTCAAATGAACGAAAAACACAGGAGAAACCCAAACAATCAAGGATTGCAGCGCCTTATATGACCAAACACCTGGAGAAACCAGGGTTGCTGAATATGTTGGTAATTGTATACTTTCACTGTGTAACTTATTTTCTAATAATCTGACTGAGCCAGATTAGATCAGAATCAGTGCAAAAACATCATTGTGAATTTCTGACAGCAAAACCCTGTATATGTTTAAAAAATAAAAAGCATTTTCTGATGCAAAAAAGTCTTCCAGGTCTTTTAAAGTTCAATTAAAGCAGTGTTTTTCAACCAGTGTGCTGCGGCAGTGGGAGATGGTCAAGTGTGCCGTGGAAAATTGCCCTCATTAACTGATCTAAAAACATTTACAATCTCCAGGAAATCAGCTCTTTGTTCATCCAAACAAGCCCTGATAAAACACTGAGTAGTCAGGAAGATATAAAAGATTGTAAAAGACTTTTTTCTTTGTGTTTATTTGATTCTATTAAAGACATTTTGATAAGAATGAAGGTACCGCGATTTAGCTGCAACTAAAGTCCCGCCCCTTTAACTGTCTCCACCAATCATTCTTGGAGTCTTAATCACATGTCATCAGTCTGACCAATCAGAAGTGGTTAAAGTCTAAACTTCCTTGCTCTGATTCTGCTCAAGACGCTTAGTTCTAACAGAAATACCAGCTAAAGCTCGTCTTTAGTGGTGTAGCTTTCCACAGAATCCGGTATCAGACCGTGGAACAAGTGAACAAAACAATGAAGCTCAGAGACGCGAGTCTATTTGCGTTCGGCGGATATTTGCACTACATTTCCCATGATGCATTGTGTTAAAGTGACTGTCTTGGCGCACAGAACACAAATCAAACAGTTTTAAATCTTCTAACTTAACTTTTATTACATCTTTTTGGAAAAAAAAAACCAGCTGCAACTTCCTACTTTTTCTGCCACAATTATCATAAAAATGCACGTGACATTGCAGAGGGACTCTAGTTCAATACAGACTATGAGTTTTTCTTTTTTTTTTTTTTTTTGGATGCTGGTGTGCCGCGGGATTTTTGTCAAGGTTAAAGTGTGCCGTGGCTCAAAAAAGGTTGAAAAACACTTAGTTAAAGTAACTGTTGGATGTCAGACATCCTTTGACTGGTGAGCTGCAGTCACAGCTGCATTTGATGTTTTAATCTTCTACTTAATGATAGGTTTTAATTGAGATATTGGGTCAACTATTATTTTTCTAAGAGTGTATAGCAAGACCTGACCATGGGTTTAAACCCACAATCTCCCACAGCTGCAGAGACACTCTACCACTGGGCCGCTGAGCTTAGATCTAAAAACATCTATATTCAGATACTAAAACAAGTCCTTATCCTAATTTTTAGAACGTGATCTTTAAATTCGGATAAAAGCCAGGATTCTTGTCAAGAAAGCTTGTAGTCGTAAAGATCAGACAGTATCCAAGGTTTGAGAATTAAATCAGGAAAGTGATCAGAATCTGGATCACCTAGATAATCTTTTCACTCACTGACCTCCCCCCCATGTGCTTATGGCTACATTTTCTTCATTATAACGTCCATCTTTCTGAGCTTGCCGTCCACATCTCTGTGGTCAAACTGTGAGACCATGTGATGTTCTCTATTGCAGTGCAGTTACCTTGATGACCTCACTGACAAAGGCCTTCCTCGGCCCTGCTGGGTTGAACTCTAATGGGTTGCGCTTTGATTTCCCCCCAAAAGAGAGCAGCACAAATGCACAACAAAGACACACACCAGGAGGTCATATGAGTTAGGAGGGAATGCAGGGAGGAAGAGGAGGAGGATGCGATGATGACAACATGGCAGCATCACCAGAGATGTAGGATGCACCAAAGAGTGAGACAGAGAAACAACATGGATGGTTACATGGTTATTTCCATTCCCCAAACAAATGCATACATCAATTTACATGTTCCTGTCAGGCTAAAATTCTTCAAAAATGCTGATGTTTTATCAGTTTATGATCATTTAAGGAACTTTTCATTCCATTTTTGTTCCTAGAGAATGTCAGAGAAAGTGCAAAAGTTTGATAGCAAAAGTAATAGAACTGAAATGAAAAAAGATCAATGAGAGACGTGATAAATGAGCAAGATTAAAAGCCAAAGAAGAGAAATTACAAAAGAGCTACATGCAGCAAAAGCAGCCAAAGGTTAATAGAAAGACTGAAGTGTTTGCAAACCAGGGAACTAAAAGACATTTCAGGAAGACACTAATCCAGATGTCCCAACTTCTAAAACAACATCTTTGTGTCCAATTTCAAAAACCACCACATCAGCAGCTCTTAATGTATGTTTAGAAGGAGGACATATAGAGTGAGCAAACTGGTTATGACAGGCTGAAACCCTTATCCGCAGTGCGCTTTAACCATAAACTGTAAACCAGAGATGACCCTTTTAAACGAAACCACAACCAAGTGTCTGTCTAATGTTCACCATTAGACAGAAGATTTATGTTTGATTTGTTTCTGTTCTAAATATTTAACCACTGACTCCACATGAAAACAGGGCTGAGTGACTCCTCCCCCATTGCGTTCCAAACAGGAAGTACCTGCTGGTTTCAAGAAACCAAAATCCCATTTCTATTCTTGCTCTGCTACATTTTTTTAGCAAGTTCTTGCTAATCCTATTTTATTAAATATTTTTTCTTTATTGATACTTATTCTTTTTTGAAGTTATAAACTGACCAATCAGATGCCTTAATAAAAGTATGTGGTCTCACGTTGAACATTTGAAACGTTTCTCCCGAGCCTGTTTCAAGTGGTAGAGGTGTGGAGTTCCAACAAGCTCGCTCCTGATTGGTGAGAGTGGTTGCCATAGAAACTCAAACCTACTCAGACCAATCACTACTTACTGATGTTGTCTGGCTCAAAGATGGCGATGTCTATACTGTGAAAATATTGGCGACTGAATTAACTTCTGTAGAGCAGTGGGTTTATCAGGTCTTTCCAATTTTAAACTGAATTATTGCACTCCAATTATTTTTTAGTGATGGCCTAAAAAAATATCTGAATCATGTGTTAATTATATTTTGTCCATGCATACACATTACATCATTCCAAATGGTCTGTCCATGCCCTTGTATTGTGAGTATGATGGTTATGCTGCTGTCAGACAGACGTATTTTCATATTAAAGCGGCAGTTTAGCTCAGGCGGTAGAGCTGGTCGTCCAACAACCAAAGGGTTGGCCGATTGATCCCCGTTCTCCCCAGATAGCTGCCCCCCCCCCCCCCCGAGCCCAGCTAATCTGAGAAGAATTTCTCCATTGTGGGATAAAAAAAGTATCAATTATTATTATTAATTATTATTTTTAACCAATCACATTTGAGCTGTCCTGTGTTGCCAGGCAGGGTCAATGCTAAATCAATGTCGGGCATCATTACCTAAAACCAATCAGATTTTGAGTTGGTGTCAGCAGGGCCCTCTAGCAGGCTTAGGCAGCGTCACAGTATTCAGACCTCCTGATTGGACAGAAGTTTCAGGAAGTCACATGCAGCCTTGCCCAGTTGGACACAGAGGAGCACTTTTTGATCTGATCTCGGTTAAAAACAGACCGACTGTAATGTACACCATGAAGGATTTAGCAGGAAAATCTCCCACTGATCTCCTTGACTCCCTTCATCAGAAAAGTCTGACTGAGATCATGAGCAGCTGTACAGATTACTGTGTTTGGCGCTGACCCTCACTGTGTCCACTGCGTCTGTTGAGCGGACATTTTTGGCTCTAAAGCGAATTAAAACGTACACAAAAAACACAACTGGACAGACTCGGCTCTCAGCATTGACCTTGATGGAATAGAGAAGGACTTCTTGATGGAACTGAAGCGCCATACATGACAGGGTGATCAAACAAGCTGTTTTGGAGGAAAGAGAGGAGGATGGATTTTGTCTTCAAATAATCTGATTTTTTGATGAGCGAAATGATAAATATAATAGATAATATTCTAAATTTATTTAAATAAATACATTTATTTTTTTGTTTATTTAGAAACATTTATTATGGCTACAGAAATTTTCAATATGTAATTCAAAGCTGGTTTCTGCATCGTAAAATGGTTAATGAGGGGATGAGTTATTCAGAAGTAGCACTGCTGAAGGTCAGATGTGTAATCCACTGGATTATTGTTATTTTTAAAATTATAGAGATTAAAACTTCTGTCCATCTCTTGTACAGTTTGTGGTTTCAGAAGGGATGAAGGGAAACAAGCCTTTCTTGCTCAGAGAATCAAAAATTCAAAATACCTTCCTTCTCTCTGAAATTCATCACGCTTCTAAACATAATTTACAGTCCAAAGTTTAGACCGTTTTATTCATTTTGGTAAAACCCTGAAAAACATGTTAAAATTATTTTCTAAAAAAAGGAACTTATAAATCATATTTACTGACTTTTCAACAGTTTTAAAATTTGAAAATAAAGAAAAAAGTTTTTTTTCCAGGCTAAAAAATACTGGAAAACAACTAAACAAATTGTCTCCTGGAAGGCAGTACAGAGGGAAGGAGGATTTTGACAGCTACTAAATCTAACTTCCTGCTAAAGTTTCTATTTTTAGGCTCAAACTTTGCCAAAAATATTAATACAACAGGAGATGAAGGGAGTTATTTTCAATGCAGAGGAAGGATTTATGCTAACAAAATGCAGGGTCAAATCCTTCACTTTCTAAAACAAGCAAACAGAAGCTGCTTGGCAGAGGAAATCACACTTCGGCATTCTCCACACCAATGGGATTCTGGGATGCAGAAAACATCTAGCTGACTCACAAATAAACTCCTACAGAGAGTAGCGGTGTTCTCGCAAAACACGAGGCCTGCCGCACGCCTCTCTTTTAAGAAGCCAGAGCCCAAGTTCCCCTCGAAGACGCTCTTTAGAAGACAAGGAAGAAGGAGTAGGAGGAGGAGAGACAAGAGGAAGAGGAGGCTGACAAGTTAAAAGTAAAGCTAATTCTGGAGTTCAGTGATCAAGAGTTCAAATCCTCTTAAAAAAAAACTGAGCTTTTATTTTGATACCTGCCACCTTTTCCAGAGTACCAGTCGCAGGAACCAAAAACGTAATAATACCCCAGATTGGATTGATTGACAGATGGCACTTTAAGCGGTACGTCTGTCTCTATGTAACCCGGTTTGATGACTTGCTGACCTCCATTTGTCCAAGGAAGGAAACAATAAAAAGCAAGAACAATATTGTCTTGATGGAAATAAGAAAAATACCTTAGAGTTCAGGAGGAGAATGAACAGATTCTCAACGCTTCCTCTGCGTTGCTGCCAGTAGCAAATACTGATAAACACATTTGCAGTGCCCTATCATGGTTGTTAGCAGGAAACAACATTTAAAGGGCACCCCATTGGTGGGGACATAATGAATATATGAGCCTATTAATGTAAATAAGAAATCACAAATAAGTCGTTTCCCGAGTATCAGTCGCACCCAGATCCAAACTATATTTTAAAAAAATTTTAAGCGCGACTTGTACTCCGGAAAATACGGTACAAGATAAGCACACTTCTGTGTACAATGACACAGATATATGTAGCTAAGAAGTAAAACATTTTGGATGCATAATTTTACCTTTCACATTTATGATAAGGACTCTTGAAAAGTAAGTTAAACCTTCAGGAAGATGAGAAAAAGATAGACAAAAAGTCCCTCTGACCCCAGAAAGCTTCACCACTTGATCTAATGTTCTAACCAAATTGACCGAAATAAGGCCAAGAACGATTTATTTTTATCGCAGGAATTATTTGTTCTTTTTTTGTTGTTTCAATATTTTTAGCTTTGGTTTTAGTGTATGTTCTCACCGGCAGGTTTTTGGCTGAATCCAGGAAGATGATAAGCACAGCAGACGAAGGCCCGTCATTGGCGTGACCCCGATAAGCTCCGATGTCCGCCATCACCTGCGAGGGCGGGGCACAGGCAGCAACATTCTCCTTTTGATTTGCATTTTCAGCAGAGCCAAGTCTCAATCAACATTTTTTTTTTCTTCCCAAAGCAAACCTGGTTAAGCTTGTCCGGCGTCTGCAGCAGAGACAACCACTCAAGTTTGAGATGCAGCTTCCCCGTCTTGGCGTCATCCAGGGGGAACCACTGAGAAGGAGGCGGACTTCATTTTAATAACTGCATGTTCTCAATTAACCCAACCTTTAAACCTTTGACACACTTTCTTTCAACACTTTATATCTCACTAAACATCACAAGCCGCGGTTACATGGGCAAAATATCTTGATCGGATCAATGGTCGGGTTACAATTCACCCGTGCACATGCGCCCAGAAAACCTTTTTCCGATCAGAACAAACGTTCCCATGGGTCACACTTTCGGTCGGAATAAATCATATGGGCATGCGCAGTACTGTTGAAAATCCTGGAGGGGAAATGTGTCCCGTTGTAAACAAACCTTTGCTGTCACAGACATTTATGCAGCAGCTCGGTAGTATACGAGATGATCTTCCAAACGTGCTTTTATTAATGTTATGAATATTATGAAGCGCCTATTCGCTCATCGTTTTATATTCAATCCGTGTGGTCAGTGCTTTTTCTGTGGAAGAACGGAGCTGGAAGGGTTAGGAGAGGCTAACAAGCGCTAACATTCGCCTTGACGGACACAAAATCCAGGACCATGCGGGAAAAGCTGCAGTCTACAGCTCGGCTGCACGTAAATATTTGGGAATAACATCAGTCTTTATTTTGTCGGGACACAACTGGAAACACAAATCCACGTGATTGTTTGAACAGTTTCTAAGGACTGAGCGACATTTCTGCTTTGAAGCTCACACACCGCCCCAAAGCCACTCTGTGAGCTGACGGGCTGAGCTCTGCTCTGTCCTCCTGAGTCCTGCAGCCGCTACCTCACAACGGCGGGTCGGCTCGCAGTCCGAATTCTCACACACATAACAAAACAACAAAACGCACACGTAAAGAAGCATCCTTCCCTCAAACACGTATTAATAAATCCGGCTGCTCTGCTCAGAGAGGCACCTACTGGCACTAGAGCCCGAACGCAGAGCTCGGGTGCCGGGTCCAGACCTCAGTGGGCATGAAGCGCTCCTCCCCGGCAGCCCCCTCGTGAGGGGTGAAAGAGAGGCGAAGAACCAGCGGGGCGAGAGCGGAGCGGCGCTTTTCACGGGGCGTCCGCAGAGCAGCTGGTCGGTCCCGTATGAGCTCCAAAGCTTTCTCTCAGCAAAACACTATCTATGCATGACGTAAACCAGAGCAGTAGTGACACACAATCGGAATGAACCGTTTACATGTACCGTGATCAGATAAACGATCGGTATAACCCACCTATCTCGATCGGAAAGAAAGTTTGATCCGAATGAGTCTGATCGGGGCAGACTATTCCGAACGGCGTGTTTACATGACGCATTTTCTTTCCGATCAGGCCTTCTTTCCGATTACTTTTGCCCATGTAAACGCGGCTACAGATGGGAGTGTTTAAGTCAAGACTGAGTGAGACTAAGTAAGCAAGTCTTTGTGGTCACTCGCCCTCAGTGCGAGTGAGAAATTCGTGAAAAATGGCAGCTTTTCTGTTGGTTTTCATCTCCATGTTATTAACATCACCATGTTATTTTTATTGACTATGCCCAACATTTTTTTCACTGGTAATAGGTGTGTATACATCTTGGTGAGCAAGTAAAATAACATGGCTTCTTTTTTTTATTAACAAATTAAAAAATGTGATTTTTTTTTTAAAGCTTTATAACTGACTGTAGAGTATCAATTTTGGAACTGTAAAAATTATGTGGGTTTTTTTTTTAATGTGCCATGCTTTGTGGCCAGGAACATGTGTGGTGAACCTGCTACAGGTTGATCTCTAAACCTAAAAGAGGTTTTCTTCTACAACATGATGCATACAATATTTATTGAGGAGGATGTAAAAGACAAAGGCATGCATTCAGGAGGAGTATTTGAACAAAAATCCTTTTGGATGTAACCCTGAAAAACTGCATCTCTGAAACAGCTTTAATGATCAATCATGAAGTCCGTTCAGGGAAAGACTGAGATGCAAAATGTGTTTTATTTTGACATTTTTTCATTGGGAACAGGCATTTAGTGTCTAATGGTTATTGGCAAATCCTGTTTAAGTTCAAAAGTATTTTATGAGGATGGTAATAAATATAGTGTCTTATGGAAAAAGGTCTCTAAAACGCTTCTCTGTTCTTGAAACTTAGTTTGATGAATAAACATATTTAAAATGCTTATATAAAGATTGCAATAAAAATAATCTATGTTCTTATTTCTTAATTCTTATTTTCTAATTTCTTATGCATAAAACTAAAAAATGCATGAATGCAAAAATGCAATTCTGTTGCATGGAATTAGGGAAAGATCCAGGAACAGAAGAAGACATCACCTGGTCCACCATCAGCGCCTTCTGCATCTCCACCATGTCCAGGCTCAGACTGACATGAACACAAACAAACACACAACAGTTACAACACAAACAAACAGCTGCTCTACTGAGCCAGCATGCAAAAACAGACAATTGTATGGGAAATTGGGGTTGATAGACATTTTGAATTAGTTATGAAGACTCTACTCATTTTTATTCCCTCTCATCTTTATATAAAAGATTGATGCTGACTCATCTGGGTACTGCAGGCTGAGTCGTGACTCTGCACAGCCTGATGGGAAATTAAAGCCAGACATTTACAGATGCACTCACTCTGTGAATACAGGATCTGATGGCTGTCGTGAGGTAAAGGGAGTGTGGCTATTAGTGCTGATTTGAATAAATAAAGAAGGTCTAATTGGGTCTTATTTCAATTATAAGAATTTATTTATAATTTTATTTATTTAGCCAATTTTCTGGACACTTAAGGTCACCTTACAACAGAAAGAGTAAAGCAAAAAAATAATTACATTTCAATAACAACAATTAAAATGGAATTTTGATACCTTCCTTCCGAAAATACGTACATATGCATATATGACGAGTTGGGAGTGAGAATGTGCTTGTTGCAACACGAGCTGCACTATTTAAAATAGACGCCCCCACCATTAGTTTTGCGTCAAGTTCGGTTAGATCATAGATGAAGCAAGCTAGATTAACTGGAGATATAGACATTTGTAACGACAGGACTCAGTAAAACCCAGGGAGCAGTGGATGCCAAGACACGCCAGCGTTAACTCGCCCGGAAGTGCTTCTTTCCAAACAAGCGTTTTGACTGCCCTACCTTGAATGTTGTGCCTGAACCTGAGTTTGTTTTAATTTAATTGTCAGCTCTAAATGCCTCATTTGTTCATCTGGACATTCTAAAAATAAAAAAATAACATGATTAGAAATTAATTTAAAAAAGGAACTGCATTTTTCAGAGTACAAGTTGTGTTTTTTGCCCACTTGCGACTTAAGGCCCGTACACACCGAGACGAATATTCGCCAGGCGTTATTCGCCAGCGTTTTCCGCCACGTCTTTTGTGTTCACACCCAGGCGATTTTCGCTGACGATGAGCCGAGCCAACATGCAATTTCATTCCCTGACATTAGATGGCGCTTAATGTAAAACAGAAATACTCCTGTACACAAGGTGGTTTTCACTCAGAAGCAGTAGCGGTTTTAGGCACGGGCCATACGGGCGGTTGCCTGGGGCGCAAAAATGAAGGAGGGGCGGCATCGGCGGCTCAGCCATTGTAAAATAATGTATGCACCACTATTGGTTTACTTATGTCACAGAGTTTCTAACAGCCTGAAAGCTGGCGGCGCCCCGCAGCTGCGCTCTCTCTCTCCTGTCTTTGAGAAGTAGACGCAAATGTGTGTGAGAAGGAGAAGGGAGGGGGCGCGGGGGGAAGAAGGAGAAGGGAGGGGGCGCGGGGGGAAAGTTGCCGGCTGAGAGGTGAGCACGGAGCTCCGCCGCGTTTGCGCATGCGCAAAAACCTGGCTGGATCTTCTTCAAGAGGGGGCGACAGTCGCGGGCCGCGGCTCAGTCCCTGATGAAAACATAAAAATAAAAACTGCGACAGCGCCGCCGTGTAGCGAATTGGCGCCCCTCGGGGCAGCAGCACGCGCTCCTGCTGGAAATGTGTGAAGAAAAAAGGGGGGAGGGGGGGTTGCGGCGAGTCAGTTCACCTGTGAGTCGCTTCCAAATGAATTGGCCAGGTGGGGGACAAGGGCGAGGGGTGGGATCTACTTTATAAACTTTTTTAAAAGTCAGTCATATGTTGACATTTTCTAAGCTAAAGTTTAATAAAGGTATAAGAAATCATGCTTTTTTGGGTTACTTTTTGTGTTAAATGCTCAAATAAAAAATGGGAACACAAAACAATGCTGTCACTAAGGTGACAGTTGGTTTAGTCGACGGACTTGATGCTTTCGTGAGGACATTTATGCTAAATGCAAAAGAACCATCTGAAATATGGACAAAAAAGGTCAAAGTCATCTAGTGCCTAAAGAAAGGAAAGAAGAAGAGGAGAAAAGAGGTAAAGAAAAGGGTTTGTCCACACAGCTAGATGCATGTTTTCTAAAGCTACCTGCCCTGCAGCAACAACGTTGCCGAGGAAAACATTTTTTTGGTTGATGATAAAAGCTGAAGTAGGCCCAAATGTTGCAAATAACGTCATTTTTAAGATTTTTTCTTCTTAAACGTTTGCTCTGGTTTAACTTGTAACATTAGTTATGATTCATGTGTCTGTCTGCTCTGCTGTAACACAAAGGTTTGTTGTGTTTTGCTGTTGTATATTAGTTCATAATGTTAAATAAGCTGTCTTGGTAGCTGCTGCTGCTGTTGCTGCTGTTCTGCTGCTGCTGCTGCTGTCATAACAGGCTAATGGGGCAAATAACTTCAGATTGGCCATTACTGTAATAATCATTTGTGGCAGCCTAAACGTTTTCACAATGTTTTTAACTAGGGGTTTAGGGGTTAATTTTGAGCCTGCATGTATGAAGTTTATTTATTATTTATTTATGAATGTTGGGTTATAATATAAGTCAATAGAATTTACATAAATCTGTAGGTAGTTTTAAAGATGAATATTTACCATTTATTACAACTCTATGGTGACAAAACATAATGTAACAGATCTTAACTAAAATGTACCAGACAAAGGATTGAAGACAGCAAACATGAGTTCGTTTTTCTTCTCTGAAGTAGAGATTGATATAGAGCATGACTATTTAAATTTCCTAAATTTCCAAACTCCAGTGGTTCAAATCATACCTGAGGTCACTGATGTCTCACGAGCGACTCACTAACCTGCTGTTGTTAGTATCAATCATTCAGGGGGGGGGGGGGGGGGGCAGATTTCATATGATGATGTTATTGAAGAGTTTGCATCAAGGAAGACTAGAAAGGTTAGATTTTAGTCAGTGTTTTCTGTTCTTAGTGTATTGGTGCTGCAGTTATATTTATTTTAGCGTGTTATTTGTGTGATAAAAGATTTGTGCTTTATAATATTTATTTTATTATATTTATTCAATATTGTGTTTGATTAAATATTTTCCTACCTAACTGTATTTTGCAATGCTTATGGTTTTATTTGTATGTTCTGATAACTGTTATAATGCAGTGCAGAATTCTGATAAACGTATTTTTTTCAATCAATTTCATGGACAAAGTGACTCTATGAGGGGGGGGGGGGGGCGCCTGGGGAGGGTCTCGCCCGGGGAGTAATTCAGGGTAGAACCGCCACTGCTCAGAAGAAGAGAGCCAGTATTTACGCGCTTGTCAGAATCATACAAACCAAGCATGAATACTTCAAGCACCAGTAGCTCCAGCTCCAGCTCCAATGATGAAGAAATTATTGTTCTGTTGAATGATGAAAGACGCCGGAAAAGATGCCGATTTTAGGTACATCCCATAGTTACGAGAAGAGAAGAACATGGTGAGTTTTATCGACTGGTACAAGAGCTGAAAATGTATCATGAGCGTTTTCGGGGATATTTTAGAATGTCCATCATTATTTCTTTGCGGCAGTGTAGACGCTACTTGGCGTCTATCTTCTTTGCTGGTATGTGTGCTCAGAAAGGCAGTGTTGTGTTTGAGCGCCCCCAAGTTGTGTTTTACTGTAACTTCAGAAGCTCCAGACATGTGTGCAAAAGCGCCATTCTCATTGGTCGTATAGTTTTTGACGCGGCGCGTTAAACCAAAAAAATGAACCTGAGGCGTTTATTAAAAAGTGACGCTTTGACGCGTGGCGTTTTTTCGCGTCGGTGAGCACACTCACGTTGGTGCCCTTTGTTGAGTTAGGAGGCGTTAAACGTCGGCAAATATCTCGCGCGAAATTCGTCCCAGTGTGTACGGGCCTTTATATGCGATTTTTTTTTTTAAATAAACAGCAACATTTCGTTGTTGTTGGATTTGATACAAAGCAACACCACAGCGTAGCCAGTTTAGCACGACTTGGCATGATTATGATTAACAGATTTAACACGAGAGAAGGAAGAATACCGTTTTGTTACATACTTCCGAAGCGAACTAAAGAGTAATAACTGTCATTTATGAGTCACATATATCGGGTCACTTCTATGTCTGCGGCAAATTGAGATCTCTGATTCTTCAGCGGATGCTATTATTCAATGATTTGGATTTTTGTCGCATGCTAATATGGTACGAATTGTTGCGTTTAAGGGATTATGTTTATTTAAAAGTTGCAAGATGCACCATACTTTAAATACATGTCTAGGTGTGACTTACATACAGTTTTTTTTGTCTTTATAATGCATTTTTTTGCTGTTTCGACTTACACTCCAGTGGAAAGTTAAGTCTGAAAAACATGGTAATTATTATGCAAAACACATTTTTTTACAGATATATTAGAAGATGAAAAAACTCGGTTCTTTTCAACTCTGTTTCAACATTTGAATGTAAACACTGGCCATTTCCCAAACCTTCGTAAAAAGTGTGTTTGATTCCTGAATGTCGCCCAATGTGTCGGACTGATGGGTAATTTTAGCCAGAGTATGATGGTTTAAAAGAAAAATTAAAGTGAAATGGTGAAATGGAAGACCTACCCTCCCAAAAAGTCATCCTGATTATTGTCTTTGTCAAACAGCTCGAACTTAACTTCATTTGGCATGTTGTCATAGATCAAGGCCTGAAAAAAGCAAATAACAGCATTACACTTTTGCTTTACTGCAGGTGCTCCATTGAAACTGAAACTATTGTATTTCTAATGGAGTGACCTTATAGAATGACAGAAAACTTTTAAGCCAAAATACAAGAGAGTTTTGGTAATAGATCTGAGTTGTCCTTAAAGAATTTTTAAAAAGCAACAAGACTGGAGCTCAGCAGTGATTTTTCTTATTGTTAAACTATGACCCGTGTGGTGTTTAACTTCGAAACATAAGAATATAACTGTGTTTCTGCATAAAAACCAGTGTTATGAAATAGAAATAAAAAGTCTTTCAGGCTGAATTGCTCACCTCGTACACTTCATTCCACTTTGGATTGAGACTCTCGTTTATGGTTTTGCTCTGGAAAAGCTCCGTCCCGACCTGAATGACTCCGTACGGATCAGACTTGCCTTTGATTAGGCCGCCCAGCAACCTGTCTTTACTCATCAGCTCCTGGGCTTCTATGAAGTGGATCCTCAGCACGGCCTGATGAGACCGATCACAGAGAGGGGAATGAGAGGCCATCAAACAAGAGCTCATTTGTTTAAAAAAAAAAAATCTCACTTAATTCTTCACTAAAACAACCTGGAATCACTTTTCAGAGAACACTCGTGTAAGTGAGCGTGGTACCTTGGGAGTGGGAAAGCGGATTCTGGACAAGTCAGCCTCTCCCACCAGAGGAATTTTGATTTGGTTGGGCATCACCAAGTAGCTCTGAATAATGTCCTGGATGATGCCATCACACAAACCGCTGGAATAGATGGATGAGAGATAAAAAAGAGGAAGGAATAAGTTAGAAAAAATTCTCCAAAAAGTTCAGTAACTTAAAAGTTTAGGTTTCTTGAAGGATTACACAGAGAAAACTCGGATTATGACTGCTAGATCTCAACCTGCATATTCTTGGCTGGGTCTTAGTGAATGACTAATGAACAGTTGGAACAGTAATAAAAATTGCATTTCTACAAACCAGAAATCAAACAAACACTTGTTTGTTGTTTCGATGACATTTTTTATTATGTTAAGTTGCCGTGTGACCTGCTGTATTTGTGTTTCTCACATGGTAAAGTCTGGAATATTTGTTCTCTAAACTAAATTCCACATTTTTTTTTAAATCTCTGTTTTCAGTGGCGTGCATGGATCCAATCATTAGGAGGTTGTGGATGGGCTGGACAACAACTTCTCATTCATCCAGAGAGGAAAGGATGCGTTGAAAGGACACAAGTGGGCATTGGTGTTTACATTTGTGCAGATTTATGTGTGAAGATGTGAAGAAAATCCACTTCTGCACAGTTCAGCTTTGTTTAGCACGTCTGTTTGAATGACATCCGTGCACTGATAAACTAACATTCCAGCTGAGATTCACCAAAGTCAAATTTAATCTTTATTTTAGAACCGCATTAACTTCTGTCTATTATTATTTTTTTTTTTCTAACTTGTTCTGTCCAACAGCTGAGCAAACAGATTAGAGCTGAAGGCCTTTAGTGTTGGACAGGTTTTACTTTCACAAAAAGAGGTTACAGAACTTCGAGGAACCAGAGTGTAAATTTGTGTAAACCCCTTTTTGTTTTTATTAGTTTTTATTTATTTTTTACATTTAGTGTGTGTGGGGAGGGAGAGGGGAAGAATGTGAGGGGGGGGGGGGGGTGGAAGAGAGTAAAAGGAAGAGAGGTGGAGAGAGTGGGGGATACAAGCACTGATTTGAAGAAGGTCTGACACGAACATGAGCGGAAAATATCTGTCCATCAATACACTGTGGGTTAGGAGGAGGAATGAAGCAGACAGGGAGCAGTGTGGCAGTGTGCACGTGGGGGTGGAGATACATGCACGCTGCCGAAGTGAACCGTGTGTTCATAAGGGGAACCAGATTCTCCCCAGCCAGACCAGGAGAGGGGAGGAGAGACCCCCAGTCACAGTCCCATTCACCCACGCACACATTCACACACTGGTGGCCGCTCCGCTGCCGAACACTGGCGCCAGCCTCCCACCACAGGCAAGGTGGGGTTCAGTGTCTTGCCCAAGGACACTTCGACTCATGGGCGTGCAAGGTGGGAATCGAACCTGCAATCTTTTGATCATGGGTTGACCGCCCTACCACTGCACCACGACCGCCCCCATAAGATAGCACAAGGGTTAAGCGAACCAAACGTGTCCAGTCTAAATATATCATCATTCTCAAAGGTAAAAAAAATGTACTCATATGAATATAAATAAATAGCTCTCACAGGTTATTTTTTAAACAATTTGACCCCTAAACTCCTGTAAAAACCTTTTAAAATGACATATTCATTCAACTTTGTCAATTTTTTAGCTAGCAAATGCCAGTTTCCCAAAATCTCTTTGTTATTTAAATTGCACATGTCTTAATGACCAGTTTTGACCTGTTTATGTTCTCCTTCTACTACTGTGATGTCTAGATGCTGTTTTGTTGTGTCTGGAGTAACATAATTTTGTTTGCCGTTGTATTATTGATGCCGTGCACAAATGAAAAGTAAAGACTTTGAATCTGAGTTTGGCTGCAAATATAATTTTAAAACAAATGAGCAAAAAAAAAAAAAAACCCAGCAGCATCGTTGGCTTTTACAATTTTCTTACTTTCCTCTAGATGGCAGCAGTGTGCTGTTTCTGAACACACTCCTGACTTGGCTGACTCACTTTCACATGCAGTTGAAGTGAGCTTGCAATGATCCAGCCTAAGTTAAATTCCGCACAAACATCTGGTCATGAGGAGGTTTGAATCAAAGGTTGATGGTGCAAATCCTCGGGTTACCTTGACATTAGGCCTGTCACTGAGGCTTCCTTCTTTCTGCCCCATCATGCCTATAAAAGGAGCTACTTTTTAAATCAGCCGAGCGTGAGGGCTGCACAAATGCTGCTGTTTGCTTTATCATCATGTCTCGAGGCAAAGGCAAATCAACACTGTCAAAATGTGTGTCAACACACTCACAATAACACACACAGACACAAACACAGACACACATAGGAAAAGGTGGGGCAAGGTTTGTGTTTAAGCTCCGCTCACACATCACACTGTTTTCTTCAAACTTGTGAAACAAGGAGAGCAGCATTTCACAGGGTGGAGTCTTTAAAAAACTGCATTGTTTCAGTCCTGAAAACCAACAGTAAACACATAGTAAACCAGCTAAGACTGTTAGCAGCATGCTAACCACAGCTGACATTTTAGCTCTTGGGAGCTGAAACTTTGGTGTTCTCAAGATCTTATACTTTTAAACAACCAACTGTGCACCAAGCACTGTAAAAGAGAATCTGATAGCCCCAAATGTTTAGGTGTGAGTGGGTGTGGCAATGTTTTGGCAGTCAAACACAGTGACTCAAACATCCTGAAAGACTGCCAGCTCAAACCTGAAAGGCACAATTTCCTTCACATTAACATATCTGCAAAAATGTCTAAAAAGAAAGTTTCCGCACAAGTGCATCCATCCACATAACTGAAATTCTGTATGAGGAACTGCCCTGCCAATCACAGAGTGAGGCCATCTAAGGCCTTAGACACAACTGCCCTTTACGGGTGGATATGGGGCTTTCTAAGCGGGCGAAAAATGGGCAAACCTGTACAGGGGACGGCGGAGGGCCACAGAAAATATCAAAGGCCATAGACCCCCTCAATGAGCCAGTAGAGCCAAAGTGTTCATGCACGTTTTTTCTCCGGGCATGCTGTGAACAACAGGTTGTAGAGAATATTTACCACAAGCGTCCTTGAGGTGGCCATATAAGCCTCCACGGGGACAGACAAGCCCAAAAACCCTCAGCATGTGACTGAGGCTTAAGGTTTTACCAACAGTATCTATACCTAGAAACTGTAAAGCCAAAACGTACTTTTCATTTGGAGATTAAGGAATAAAACAACTTTGCAAACCACTGATAGCGGCAAACAAAGCTTCCCTTCCTGATGTTACTTACTTGAGACCAGGAATATCCAGAATGTTTGTGAGTCCAGTCCAATTAATGTCTAGAATCTGAAAAACAGAATGAGAGTTATAAAATAAAAATAAAAAAGCAGCAGAAGGTTCGAAGCAGAAATAATGCAGATAAAACGTGATCCTTTGGTGCAGTCAGTGCAAAGCAGACTATTTAATTTTAATGCCAGTTTTCAGGAGAACAGACAAGAAATGTCCACCATTATAAGGAAAACATTGTATTCTGTGTGGAAGTGTTTATAAACAATAAAATACAATACAGAAAAGTATGGTGCTATATTTCAGTTTTTGATCAATTTTATCCCAGGTTTCAGTGTTGAAGAACATTTGTAATCAAAGTTAACTCTGCTTTAGAAGACTGTGGCATAGACAATTAGTTTCCATTACAAAATACATTTATTATGCTATTATTTAATCAATAAATCTTCTCAGAAAATGTTAGAAAGTCATGGGTGTATTTTCATTTGCTTTTCCTGAAATAAGCCAGTAGCTCTGGACGGTTTCAAGCGTGGAGAGACAAATGGTAAAATCGCCAACAATCTCCTTTCAGCTCCTCGCCGGCTGCACTATGAGTCAGCAGAGACGCAGCAGCGGAGCCGAGCTCCTAATTCAGACGATCCAATAATCAATACCAGATTGGGTTCAAGTCAGGGCAGGCAGGAAATGTCTGCCTGTGGAAATGACATTACATTTACAAATAATCAGACACCAAAACGTGATTAAAATCGAGCTAAACAACA
Organism: Oryzias curvinotus; assembly: GCA_023969325.1. Lineage (NCBI taxonomy): Eukaryota > Metazoa > Chordata > Actinopteri > Beloniformes > Adrianichthyidae > Oryzias > Oryzias curvinotus. Next base: position 11,653,245 of record CM043722.1, read on the forward strand.
ATCGGCAGGAAGCAGTGAGCTTTTATTTCCACCTTTCCTAAAACAGATGTAAACATTTTTTTTTCAAGGTAATAGTAAAAATTAAGCTAATGTCCAGATTTTCTTTCTTTTAGTTTAAAACTAGGTGATCTAATAGGTGAAAATATTAAACAAGAAGGTCAAAGCTCCCATTTTCAATACCAAAAAGAAGAGCAACAGAAGTATCTTTAACATAAAATAATATATTCTCGATAGTGACAAAGTCAAGATGTGTTGCTGTAGAACAAGGGTGCCCAAACTTTTTTGCAAAGAGGGCCAGATTTGGTGAGGTGAAACTGTGTGAGGGCTAACCATTCAGCCTGCGTTCTTGAACCATTTTAATAAAATTAAATGCAAATAAAGAATTCTATTTAACATTTTTATTGCAGTGGTATTTTCATTTCTCCGCATCGAACACAAAAACATCTGAATACATTTCACCAAATTGACTGTGAAGTCAACATTTTGAAGATTAGAAATGAAATTAGGAAAAAGTCTTAAATTTACACTGTTTGAAAGCAAAACTTAATACAAACAGTTGTCGTTTTCAGTGGAAACCACTGTCGTGTTAACACAAAAAAGGAAAAAAAAGCTGCAATATTATATTTGATTCACCACAGAAGAGTGAACAAATAACTTCCCTGCACTAATGTGATGGTGAAACTGAGATCTCGATTGTATCAAAAAGGCCAAGTCTGGCAAAAAAAACAAAAACTGTTCTTTTGATTCGCAAGATGCCCCGCACGTGAGAATTTGTCCTCACCCAGTTCTTGTTACAGTTCATAACAGAGAATGTCTTCTTGCACAAGTATGTGGAGCCAAACGAACTCAGCCTTTTCATAGCGAATGTTCACATCTGTTGAAAGCTGGCTTTATCCAGCTGGCGGTAAAAAATTGGTGTCGACTGCGACACAACGTCACTGTGCAGCTCAGTGGCCTCGGTCTGCAGGTGGTCTGGAGCGTCATCAGGGCGCTTATAGAGAAATTGTCCACTCCTCTCAAAGTAATAAGCTGTGTCAGACGCGTCCGTGCTTTCATCACAGCCTAATGAAGAAAACTCAAACCCAACTCCTTTTGCCTCTTAAACTCTTGAGACCCGTGCTAATATTTGAGCTAACCCTCTGAACACATAGTCACAAGGCCCGGTTAAGGAAATGTGATGTCCATGCATGTTGACACTAGGTCTTAAGAGGTTAATATCAGATCAAATGTCTTCAATTCTCCGGATCACAGTGTTCCAGGCAATCATTAGCAAACGCCTCCTTCTTCTCAGGACAAATGTTCTCCATCCATTTTATCACGCCGTCTTTAATTGTTTTCCCATTGCTAAAAGGTTTGCAGAAAAAAAGGCACAGGTTTTTTAGATTTTGGCAAATGGTGGTCGGAGTGGGTGGGACTTTAAGGACTACAGAGACTGTAGTTGTTTAACTGCCGGGAGGTGCTGCTTCAGCATGCTCTTCTTGGCATTACAGGTTTGAAGCTTTCTCATATTGTGAAACCCAACACTAAAACAAGGACATGCTTTAGAAATGAGGGGTGTGTTATGTCCAGAGGAAGTTTAACCTGGTTTTATAACCCAGTTTCTTAACCTGAGCCATTCAGTGAAATTCAATTCATTTTATTGTCTTGTCTTATCTAATGGCCTATATAACAGAGCAGCAGATTACATTGAAGGGTTGTCTGTATACCGTCCTTGTATTGATCAAGCACACGCCAACAGTCGGAACAAGAGATCTACATGTAAGATCATCTTTTTAGGCTTTTAAATTAAAAGTCAGACAAGGCACATCTCCACCACGCATTGGTTAAGAAACTGGGCAGAGTCAGCCAGCACACATTCCTGACACGCCCAGATATCCACAAAGTTCCACAATGACTGCGCCAGGCGGCAGTGGGAAGTGCAGCTGCAGCAAAACAGCACAGCAGACAGTAGGAAGAGGCCGCTGCAAACACCAGCTACTGAAAAAAGCAGCAAAGGAAGAGATGCGGATGATATGCATTTATTTTACTGCTCACAGACCCATCAGCTCTTTAACATATGAGCCAAGTTTGTACTCATGTCAAACATCACAAAAGTCTGATGAACACAGAAAGGAAACTGAAACCAATCTTTGCAAAAATGTAGAAAAAATAGACAAAACAATAGACAATAACAGTAACACTTTTCCAAATAACAAGCTAAAGCCATCCCATCCCTGTTGCCATCCCATAACAATCTTTGCTCAAAGGTGCAGTACAAAAGAAGAATTGTGAAATCAATATAGTCCTTGCAGTCAGTGACTGTTGCTGGCCTTAATAAAGCCAAACGTTCAGTATTTGGTGAAACACTTCACTGAGCAGATTTGTTTTCTAGTCTCACAGCTAAGGCCAGAGCAGTTGCTGACCCTGTGAATGCTGTCATACTCATGATCTTTTCCTTGCTGCTTCCAGATGGAAGACATCCGTGGTGATATCACGAGTGGGAGTCCAAAAGTTATCCAAGAGAACAAACAGCGTCAGTCTTCTACTATGAGTTCACTGAGTCTCCAGTAGACTGTCACTGGATTGGAATCCAGTTGGGCACCACTGGAAAGAGGTGGAGTGGCAGCTCTTCAGAATCCAGTATGGAAGCACCTCATACTGAGGCTGTCAGGTCAATCCTGCGCTTTGTGCTCATTTAAAATGAGAGGAAGCTTGAGAACAAGTCACATTATATGTTTGGGTGTTCCACACCTTGTTGTTGGTGAATTTAAAGCATGGGAAAGGCAAACGGATGAACCAAATCCTCCTACGTGTGTCTGAGCATCTGCCCTGGAGTAAACAACAGCATTTGGAGTCAAAGCAGGAGATTAGCACCCCAAAAAAGAATCTTCTTTTCCTTTTCTATTTTCTCTTACAATAAGAATTTTCTTTTTCTCTGACGTAGAAGCCTTCTCCAAAGTTTGGCATGTTTGTTTGGTTGATTTCCAATTAATAAACAACCTTAAAGACCCACTCTGATTATCTTTAGAGCCATTTTAAAAGCACTCTTACTGGTCAATTAATTATGTTAATCTGTTTATAGCCAAAATAAAAATATGGCAATAGTCATTTTGTAGGACACCGCCACCCCTTTCCCTCCCTTTTGCTGAGTGCTGTCCGTTTACATGCTCTCCCGCTGGCTTACAGCCCCTCACAATCACTACCGCTGCAACAAAAATGGCGAGCAACAGTGGAGCTATCCAGCCGTACAGTTTAGAGCCAGATGCCAGCTCAGAAAAGGAAAACAAAGACGCACATGAATCTGTGTCTCGGCAAGTGGATGCATCAGAATGAAACGGAGCAGGAAGCTTGTGGCACGCCCAGGTCTACGTAACAAATACACTCCTTTTCTAACAGCATTTGTTCGTCTTCTAATTTACAATCATTGGAATAAATAAATACTCAGAAATGCAATTTTTAGTCTTATTTTATTTATATATCTCCTCCATCAGCGGAAAAATGCTTCAAGAGCATGTTGAAAGCACCAAAAACACGATTTCCTTTCAAATGGATCTTTTAAAGGAAATTGTGTATTTATGTATTTGCAGAGCAATGTTCCTCTATAGTTCTGTATTTTTTATACTAGCATTTTAACAGGAGATCTACAAAGGAATGATGTTGAACTCTGGGCTCCTGCAAGTGCTGGAACCCGTCATCACACAATGAGGGAGACGTTCCCTCAAACACATGTTTATGATGGCACGCAGCTCACGCCGCTCCACTTACACCGGTCTGCTGACTATAAAAGGAATGTTAAAAAAAGGGGGCTGGCGGGGATGTCCAATCCCAGCCCTACAGGGCTGGTTTCTTGCATTTTTCAGAGAACCCTAGGCTGCGTCCTGCTGTCTTCATGAACCAGTTGCGCTAAGAGGATTGACACTGACATCAACAAAGTCAGATGTGAACTTCACACATTTAAACCCATTGAAACCACAGAAATTGTTTTGCAATGGTTCCTTCCAGGATTTTCAGTGGAAGCAATAATGTGTTAGATAATTTTTTACAGCAGAAATAAACACCTTCAATTAAAAAGCAGATATGACCGTTCCTCAGGTGACTAAATATAATTTCTTGCAGATTTTATTTGATGATTGACCACATATTTTTTTACGTCTTGTGTAATTTCCATTTTTATGTCTGGTTTTTATTTTAGGAGAAGCTTAAACACTACTGGCCTGTGTGTACTTACTGCAACATTAGATCACAATTTTATACCAAAACCTTCAATGTAAAACAGCAAAAATCTTTCTTCGTGTTATGTTTTCGGTTTAAAAATGTCTTTAAATATTAAAAGGGAGAGGTGAGATTTCATCAGTGCCTGTCTGTCTGCCTCATGATACGGATTTCTGTATATGACCACATTCTGAAAACTGAACAAAGCAGCAAAACAGAGATCGAGGTCTTTCTATTGCCTGTAGTGATCACAAACCTTTTTTTAAATTATCTGCAAAAATGTAAGGTTCACATAGGGCAGGGGTGTTGACATTTTTTGCAAAGAGAGCCAGATTTGGTGAGGAGAAAATGTTTGAGGACTAACCATTCGGCCCAACACTCTTTGAACTATTTTAATAACAATAATTCCAAATCCACTATTTAATGAATGTTTTCTAGCAATAGCATACTTTTCATTTCTTCACATAGAAAACAGATACATCTAAATACAGGTCCACCAAAATTACTGACAATTTTTCGTACCGTTCATTCCCAGTTAGCTTGTCGTAGTTTTGTCCAGTATTCCCGTCGGGAAATTAAACTCCTTGAAAACAGCCACAGTCTCTTGGCATATTAAACAAACACAGTTGTGTCATAAAGTACAGAAAAAAATACCCCAATTTCTGATTTCATGAAAGTTGTCTGCGTTGCTGGTGGAAATTTCAACGTGAGCCGCATTTGGCCCACAGGCTGGACTTTGGACAAGCCCGATATACGGGCATTGAAACTTTTTTCAATGATTTTCAAAGAGCTATTGTGTAAAATGTAAAGCATCTACTCTTGATTCACAATGTTTTGAATGAAGAAATACTTTGTAATGCAAATTTAAGCTTAACTTCATTTTTATATGTACTCCATCATCAAAAAAATGCCAAAGAACAAGTTAAAAACACCAACAACAGAATTTGTTTATCTGAGTGTTTTAATACTGCCTTCTTTTGCAACCGCTGAGTCTTTCTCCTAAAAATGAATTCCTGAAAACCCTTTTTGTTTTGGTGATTTTTCCCCCTCATCTTTCCTCAGTTATTCCTCATTAGTGCCAGATCTGCTATCTTCATTTCTAATCTAAAACAGAGGTCATCTTGCCTTCTTCTGATTTGAATTTACATGTTTGCTAAAGAAGAGATAACTCCGCATTTCAAGTGTTGGGCTGTGATTATTTTCCTCTGGGAGCCTGCATCAAAGGCTGGATATGGAGGACAAACTTCCTGGAGCTCAGGAAGGAAGCCAGGATTGGGGAATGCACTGATAAAGGAGAAGAGGAGCTAAGCAGCGTTTAATAAGATGCTGTAAGGAGATGCAGTAAGCCTCAAATCAGGAAAAAATGCACAGCGTGAGTATGAATTAAAACCCCTGATCATGGATTAAAGATTTTTTAAGTATTTGGCTTAAACCAAATTTGATGACATTTTGGGCCACTATCAGACTCTAAAATAGGAGCGCTGACTCACTGCGCCATGACCAACCGACCTGGAGAGAACCAGGTTATCTGGTAACTAAATGTGAAGTCTTGATGCAGAAAAAAGTCTGACCTCATATCCCTAAACAAACATTTCTTTAACTATTGAAGACATTTCAGAGATCAAATGTCTAAAAATGAATGTTTATCATGATTTCTCTTTGATGCTAAAGAACATTAGGATTGTATTTACTAGGAAGTACTTGTAGCAGTTAAAAAAAACAGTAAATAATAATCAAACGTGTAGGGTTAATCATTGTTTTGCATTCTTTTCCTATTCACTTAACAGTTTGAAAATGAAAATATATAAATTGCTTATAATTTAAATATAGTAACATATATAAAGATTTCAATTTCTGGAAGAACTATGAAAGAACTTACAGGTTTTTGGAGGAAAAAGACAGTCAGAGCTCCGATCAGAGGCATGTCGCCAAGCAACGGTTCCATCACCACTCGCAACGTTCCATGAAGCTGCACAGAAGAACAGAATAACATCACCCTTCCTGTCATACAAAGAAATCCTGATTTCAACTGGTTCTGCTGACCTTCAGGACCCATCTTCACCAGTAAAACGTGCGATACTTATTATGATATTTGCCTTTTCAAAGCACCAATCGGTTAATTTGCTGTGACTTTGATGTAACAAGTAAAAACAATCACAAACCTTTATGGAAAATGTTTGTATTTTTTATAAGAAATTAAACACACTTAGGCCTCTTGTGGCTTTTGCTAACATTAACGCAAATGCAGAGTTAGGCGGGAAAAATCTTAGTTTTTCAAGGAAGAGTTCTCCAGTATTTATCTAAAAATGATCAGGGATGTAATGTTTGGTTGATCTAGATGTGAAAACAAGTGGGCTATGAAAACCTGGACTGAATCTGTCACTCACATCAGTAATGAAAGAAACTTTTCTCCTGCAAAAAAATGTAAAATAACAGCTAAAAGGAGAGCTTAATTAGTAAACTTGAACATTTTCATACAAAGCATTTCTTCCAGATAAAATAATGTACAATTTTGTTCCAAATAAATCTTTTAGGCCTTAATCAAGATTTTATCAAGTCCTTTTTCTAGCATTTGTGTTGAACTTGCAGTAAAATGTGATCTGTTCCTGAGAAATGACCCACAACTAGCAGTTATTTGCTTATTTTGGTGTCTCCAGATACTTATTTAATGCCCGGTACAACTGGCAGAGTTTTTCTCAAGAATAATGTAGAATGCTTTGACAGGCCACAAATATTTGCTCGAAGCAATTTTAGCACGAAATTAGTCACAGAGTAAAACCTGGTCTCAGAAAGGTGTGCGCAATTTGTGGCTGCATTTTTTGTTCTTCTATTGTACCAAAGTACAGAACGCAGCTTCAGTTTCGGCTCCTGAGTCAGAGAAGGCTTAAATGTCTCCAAAGCAACGGTTAAAGTGAAGACATTTTGTCAATATGATCAGAGCACAGGCTCCAAACAGACTTATTACGTTTTGAATTGAGGTTGTGCTCCTGCTTCCTCAGAGGCTTTCTTCACTTCCTTCTTGTGTCAGGGCATTAAAGTTGAACCCCACTTCATGTCGTAACATAATCCATCGTCCGGACTAAAAGCTGAGCAATCGATACAAAAAAAAAAAAAAAAATCAAAAAAGAAGCTGGTGGAGACACACACGGCCTTTCATGCTGCAGTGACTAAAAGCTCAGACATGCAGACCATTCCACTGCAGCACCAAATTTGGTGGCGGTTTGCTCCGAGCAGTCAAATCCTAGCTCAGCGCCAGCAGTGAAGCATCAGCTCTGCCAGAACAGACTTCATCAGAGGAAATCTTTTCTATTAAAACTAAAATATATATTTTTCTAAAAAGGGAAATCTGATGATTCGGGTCAGCAAATAATCTAATATTGACTGTGTGTCATAACTGATCCCATCAAACTTCAATGAACTTTCTTTGGGCTCACTTTCCCTGCCTCTGTGATCTCTGATCTGTAAATATGGCCCGACTCTGTGCCAACAGCTGACATCTGTTATCGCTCCTGTGTCAACATTCAATGCAAGTCTCTGTGCAGAGGTAACAGGGCAAACGCTATGGCTCAAAGATGACTGATGCCCCCCTCTGCTTTAGCAGCTGATTCATAAAATGTATTAAAAAATTAAAGCTGAGAGGTGTGGTTTAATGATAAAATATGTCATTAGAATTATGTATTTAGTGCTTATGAATTTAAAAATCAGAAAAATTGTTACAGAAAAAAGTTTAGTTACAATGTTTTCGTCTTTTATAATAAACTTCTGAAAAAAGAGGCTAAAATAATTAAATTTAGGAAAATTTTTCTTATTGCATGAATCTCATTTTTTAATCTATAACTATTTACCTACTAAAATGTCTTATTTGAAATCAGCTGAAAACCCATCTTACATTGCTCCCAGTGCATGTCTTAGTGTCTGTGTACACTGCACATGCTGTGTCACTGAGGTTACATCGTCAATGTGTGACTTTGTAGTTCTTCAAGGAAGTAATCCAAACAAGCCCACACCGCCACAACTATTATCTTTTATGTAAGGGATAAGGCCCTACGAGGTGTTTGTGATAATATTTATACTATGGTCTGGGTGAATACTCGATTCTGATTGGCTGCTGGGTGTGCGTTAAAAAGTGATATACCACAGGATAACCGCACGGTGAAAAAAGAAGTTCCGGTCACCTAGCTTAAATGTTTTGTATCACTGCGCCGGCTTCTTCAAAACAACCTTTTGCTTCATCATTTGGACAAATCAAGCGGTAAAAGGTGAACTTTCTCTCTGAACTGATGCTTTATTCAACCCATCGGGACGATCAGCAAATTTATATAGCCGAGTCTTGACTGAAGGTTTGGTGCAGCCCGACGCGGACTATTTTTTGACGCGCCGCACTACGTAGCAAATAGTCCGCTTTTTGAGAGAAAAGCGATCCAAATCGGAAATAAACAAGAATTAGGACTAAAAACTGGTTATTATTTATTTCTTTTGTAAGTGACCATGATATAAACGGGTTAATGGCCTTCAAAGTGTGCATTATCACTTTTTAGCCTGAACACATGGCGTGCGTTAAAAAGTGATAATGCACACTTAGTCGGCCTTGAACTCTTACATAGTCCACAGTGATAATGCACACCAAAAAAAGAAGTTCCGGTCACATAGCTTAAATGTTCTATATCACTCTGCTGGCTTCTTTAAAACAAACTTTTGCTTCGTTTTCTGGACAAAGACAAGCAGTAAGAGGTGAACTTTCTCTCTAAACTGACGCTTTATACCAGCAAATATATCGCTTTCCTTTGCCGCTGCAGTCGCGGTCGGTGCCGGCTCAGCAGGCTTGCTGGCACGTTGTTATATTACCAGTACAGCGTTAATGCACTTCGCAGAACCTTTCAACGCGATGCGGAGGACGGTCCAGGCTTGCACAGTGTGTTATTTCTTATATTGCACACTTCATTACCCCCTAATTGGTGGGGTATGCCCAGAGCTGATTGCAAGGGACAGTAAACTGGGGAATAAGGAATGCTAACAAGGTATTACTAAGCAGTTTGTGGTAAATAATTTCCTAGTAATGATTGCCTAGAAAAGTTTTCTTACTATTCTATGTGTTAAATTAGAGCACTCTGGAGCAGATGTTTTTTATTTTTCGTAATTGTTCCAAAATTTTAAAAAATGCCCCTCGATTGTGTAAAAGTAAAGGTTGGAAGTTTGTTATATTTGGAAAACTTTATAAAGCCACTTTTTAAGTTGTACTTGGATTTTTCCTGTGCCACAATGTCACAGATTAAAAAAAGAATAATTAGATAAATTAACAGGACATCATTAATTAATCGCACACAAAAAATGAATCGCATGACAGCACTAATACATATAAGGATGAAGCCCCTCCACCTTACCTGTATGCTTTTGATTCCAGCCCTGCAGTAATACTTCTTTATGTCCACGTCGATTTCTGTGTTCCCCACAAAACTAAAACAAAACAAGAGCAATGGTATTTCTAAGATGAGAGGAAAAGCAACCAGAAAGACAAAAGAACAGTGATCTTTCTTCAGAATGTGTGGAACTCAGAGCACATTAAGTTCTATTCAAACACAGATCGAAAAAGAAATCCGTAAGCGTGGCACAAAGTCAGAAACTAGTATTAGTTATAGATAACTAAGCATTCAAGTTTTCCTGACATCAATCATTCATTTATTTTAGAATTGCGATACAAAGCTTGTGCTGTTTTAGAAATGCTGACTCACTGGAATAATCCAATGATGATGAATAACTGATTTTTCTTTTTAAATAAATCTTCAGAAGAGTTATACAATACAAATTGTACATGGTGTTGTCAGGACAGAGATTTACCTGATCTGCAGGTCCATGATGACTTGCCTCTTGTCTATGTTTTCAGTGTAAACTTTGACCCCATTGACTCTCAGCGGCTGCAGGAACACAAAAAGATGTGTAGAAATGAGCTGACATTTGTCAAACCTGCCCAGATGCTCACTTCAAGTTATTTGTGTCTGTAGTTTGTGAGCTAAAGTCTGAGTCACATGGGGGTTAGCCCATATAGGTGTCATGGAATTTTGGGTTTCCTGGGCCCGTGGAGAGTCATAGACAGGAATAGATGCATCCTAAAAGGAGTTCAGGTGTGGCTTGCAGTAACCTTGGGGCTCGTACGGCCACGTTATGAAAATTCATTGTCGAGTCTGTGTGTTGTGAAGTACTTAAGACACAAACTTATGGGGTACGAATGGTGCAGTTGTACGTTGTCCTTATGCCATACCCTGGTCGTTACTAAGGTACTGGCTCTTTACTGACCGTGCACAAATGCTGCAAGCAAGGGTTGTGCAAATGTTATGTAAGTGTCTGTAGGACAACCGTAGGATGCCAACACAAACTACACTCTGATTGTCTACTTTCCTCAATTCTAACAATCAGGAGCACACACTGAGCAAGGAGCCTGAACAGAACTAACAGGCTCCTTGCGCAGACCACAGGATTTGGGGGGGGTTGAAAAATGAAAAATCCATACAACAAGCTTGTGTCTCACCTGCTTTATCTTTACTTACCCTTGCGTTTTATGTAAGGGTTTTTATGTAAGTTCGTTACGACCCGTCGTAGGCATGTTTTTCAACATGCTTCTAGAAAAAATGCGCACTACCATTTTCGCCCTACCATTTTTATATCTCCTGCGGACCGCATCCGTGCTGTGTACGGGTCGGCCAACAGACAGCCCATTTCCACCCGTAAGGGTAGTTGTGACTAAGGCTTAAACAAAGAAGACTAAAGGGGACAGTTACCAGATTTAATGCATTCAATACATCAGATAACGACACTCATTGACTAAAAGCAGTTACAAATACGGACAAGAGAAATATTTAGGTGTTATCATTTGGCCACCTTGTCGCCCATGTCAATCTTGGTGAAGCTGAAGCTGCTGAGGTGAGGGTTGGCGCCCTTCACTGCCGGCTCGATGGTCTCTCTGAACAGTTTATCCACAAACTGGCAGATGAACGGCCACATTTGCTTCACTGTCTGCAAGAGAGGACAACAACTGATCAAGAAAAATGAAAAGATGTCCAAACCAGATCCACTTTTTCCTGCAGCTTTTCTTCCATTCAGTGTAATGATGTAATGATGGCTGTTGAATGAATACAGCATCAGAGGATCTTCAGTGAGATAAATGCATGGGCAATGACTCTGCCAGCACATTAAAACCCCAGTAAGACATACTCACAAAGCATGCCAAGCAAAAGGTCAGCTTCTATTGATTGTCCACAAACACTTTCCGATGAATTGTGGTAATTGTGTGCCTGGAGGAGCATTCATTTCTTTTACTGGCTTTTAAGCAGATATTGTACTAATAAATACCAGAAACAAACACAACATGGACCATTTTTATGGTATAGCCATTTCCAGGATCATGCATAACCATTAAGCTAGAACTAAAAGTGTCTTCAAACGAGTGCAGAGAGTAATGCATCGTCTCTGCAGAGCAGAATCACTGGGTCAAGGCTCCTATTTATAAAACCTACCTGGCTACAGCTTTCTGCAAACCAACAGCAGAAGATTCTGTGGAGCAAATGAGGATGCTGATAAGTGAAGGATGTGTGTGTACCTTATTAAGCCACTCCACTCTCTCCACATCTGGATAATGGACCTGAAATGAAACACAGAAGTGCTGGGGTTACCATCATGATTTAGATTTTTGCAATTAATGCTCTGGTTGAAAGAATCTCCCAGCATCCCCAAGCTGGTGTTCACTCAGCCTTTGCCTGATTGAGGATTATCTAAAAAATAGAACCTTTTGATTTAAATTGAGTGAAAATAGAATTAACAAGATTTAAGTAAAATGTTCTTATAAAGTCTGCAGGGAAACCAGAAAAGCAAAGAATGCATAACAGCTGGAGTGACCTTTGTACAGCCATGTGAGCATCTGTAGCCAGAGAGTGTCATAGTGTCATCCTCTCACCACCCCATATGTCATGAGACTAAAGCATTGTGGGAATCACCAAACACTTGTTTCCCAAAAAATATTTTTAGATGAGTTCATTAAACCAATTTTTGAAACATCTTTGACATGGTTATGCTACCTTCGTCATTTTTGCAATGGTTGTCTCCCAGGTGACAAAATCTACAGCAAAAGTTGACTGATATACATATCAGTCAGTTTTAAATTACGACAATAAGACGCACTTAAAATTCCTCAAAAATCAACGGCACAGCTTTTAATCTAGTGTGCCTTACGTAGGAACTTGATTGTTGCTACTTTGACCTGTAACTCATATTCCGTGCTACATCGTTAAAAAATCTGTACAATTGTTTTAGTACAACTTTGTTAAACACTGTTTGATAGATTGTTGGAGCACTGAATGGATACTGTAGTCAGGAGCCTGGCTTCAACTTTGTCACCATCTCTATCTGATGGATATAACAAACCAGAGTGACACAACATAAGAAGCAAAAAAGAAAAAAAAAACTGAAAACAAGGGGTGTAGCGATTAATTTTAACAACGATTCGATTGGTATCATAATTTGTGGTTGATGATATGTTTCAGTCAATAGTGGTTAATCTGTAGTTAAATTACTTACAGATAAACAGGTGTATTGAGAAAGTGGGAAAAAGTGAAAATAACGACTTGTACTAAAGTAATCAGGAACAGACTCCTGATGAATATGGACACAAAAGTGAGGGCTGCATGGTTAAAGACCCACTCCAATCATCTTTTCAGCTATTGTAAAAGCATTTCCAGTGGTCTTCTAATTATGATTCTGCCAGTTTTAGACAAAACCAAAAGACCTGTGTCACTTACTAGGAAATAGTTTCTGCAGACCAGCAGTAGTTTGTTAGAACTAGCTGGGACTGTTGGCACGGAACAACCCGTCACCCTTCCCACTGTTAAGAGCGCTCTGTTTAAGCGGAGTTGGGAGCTTGTATGTGTTGTGTTGTATGTTCAAATACGATCCCTTTCAAATGGTATTTAATCATCTGCTCCTGATTAACAATTATTTAACTAAAAAAAATACCCCAAAATGCAATTTTAAGTTCAATTTCCCTAATGAATTCAGAAAAATCCCACAAGAGCATGTGAAAAGCCCCCAAAACACAATTTTTCTCAGGGTAGGTCTTTAAAGGGGCAAAAAGGTTTTTCAGATATCTGGGAAAATGAGTGAGAAAACAAACTAATGGAAGAGTTGGCAGCTCAGGTTTTCAGTAAACCTTAATAAACAACTCAAGAAAACGTTTTATCAAAAAGGAAAAGATGAAAATAAAACAGGAAGGCGGAAATGTGTGAAACTGAACGAGTCAAAGATTTGGCATACCAATTGCATCTGGTGTCATTCAAAAGGGTAACTTATGATGTGAGGGTTTAAAAATGATAGTACATTTTCTCTACAGCAAAAACAAAGTAATCACAAAACAAAAAAACAAACAAATGATTTCCCTTCCTGAAAAATCCATCTCTTCTCTTTAGAGCAATCGTGATGCTGCCTTCTTCAAAGAGGGAGAGACTCTCAACGAGAGACAAACAATTTGGACCACCCTGCTGCATTTCCGTTTAAAAAAAGGAAGGAAGCGATCACCATTTTAGGTTTGGCCTTCTGAATAATTAAGACAAGATTTATTGATTCAACCAGAATGGCTTGTTTTTGTGCTTTAGATTCCAAAGCTTCTTAGCCTCTTTGTCATGAAGGGATAATACCTTCCTCATTGGTTAATGACATTTGTTGAACTCGAAAGTGCAACTCTCTTTTAAAAAGCTTCCATTTAGTTTTATCATTTCTTCTCATCAGAAATAACCAGACAGATCTGATAAGATCTGAAAGCAACTAAAAACTGTGCAATAGTTTAGCATAGATGTGTTATTTAACCCATAAAGAGACTAAGATGACTCTGCTGAAAACCAGACAGAAAGGATCTGTTATTTTTTAAGTTGTAGTTAATCTCACAGGAATCAGGACTAAAAATATATATATTTTTAAATTATTTTAAGTGATTTTGTTGTATGCAGTGTCTGCATAGGTACTAATCTGCAATGAAACCAATTGATCTTCTGCTAGAACAAAGCTTCCTGGACTGTTCTGAGTTAATTTTTCCATATCTGCAGCCTCACACATGTGAAACAGCTTTTCTCCTGCTGTGCAATCGCTTCTGGAAGGAAAAGAAACATTGAAAGATCATCTAAAGCTGCCACATCTTCCTCAACTATGAGACAGTGAGAGTCACAGTTGAAGTATGCTGTGGTTGTTGTTGAAAACTCTTGTCCATGAAGCTGCGCCCTGAACAAAAAGCATGTGAGCAAGACAGAAAAACAAAAGCAGCCAGGAGTGAGCAGGCTCTCCTGATCATTAACAAAAATATCTCTCCATCTTTGGACAGAAAATCAACTGCAGTTTCATATGAGATCGTGGAACTGATTCCCACTTTGCAGACGTGACGGCTAGAACAAACAAAAATAAAATTGACCGTTGTGAATTCTGATGATGTTGGTCCACTTTTTGCAGCTATTACAGCTTCAAGTCTTCTGGGAAGGCTGTCCACAAGGTTAAGGAGTGTTATTATAGGTAGTTTTGACGATTCTTCCAAAAGCACAGTGGTGAGGTCACACACTGATGTTGGTGGAGAAGGCCTGGTTCTCAGTCTCCGCTCTAATTCATCCCAATGGTGTACTATCCGGTTCAGGTCAGGACTCTGTGCAGGCCAGTCCAGTTCATCCACACCAGACTCTGTCATCCATGTCTTTATGGACCTCGCTTTGGTCACTGGTGCACATTCATGTTGAAAGAGGAAGGGGCCCGCTCCAAAGTGTTCCCACAAGGCTGGGAGCATGAAATAGTCCAAAAGGCTTTGGTATCCTGAAGCATCCAGATTTCCTTTCACTGGAACTAAGGTGCCAAGCCCTAATCCTGAAAAACAACCTCACACCATCATTCCTCCTCAACCAGATTTCACACTCTGCACAATGCAGTCCAAACGGTCTTGTTCTCCTGGGAACCTCCAAACCCAGATTCTTCCATCAAATTGCCAGATGGGAAAGCGTGATCCATCACTCCAGAGAAGACGTCTCCACTGCTCTAGAGTCCAGTGGCGATGTGCTTACACCACTGCATCCGGCGCTTTGCATTGCACTTGGTGATTTCTGGCTAAGATGCAGCTGCGTACTGTACCTGGACAAATCTGAAAGTCACATGAAGTTTGGAGCTCTGTAGTAGAAAGTCTGCGATCTTGTTGCACTATGCGTTTCAGCATCTGCTAACCCGTCTCCCTCAGTTTATGTGGTCTACCACTTGGTGGCTGAGTTGCTCTTGTTCCCAAACTCCTCCGTTTTGTTATCATCGAGCTGACAGTTGACTGTGGAATATTTATGAGCAAGGACATTTCAACACTGGATTGGTTGCACAGGTGGCATCCTATGACAGTTTCATGCTGGAATTCACTGAGCTCCTGAGAGCGGCCCATTCTGTCACAAATGTTTGTAAAAACAGTCTGGGTACTTGATTTTATACAGCTCTGGCCAGTCCAAGTGATTAGGACACCTGGGTCTGATCATTTGAATGGGTGAGCGAATACTTTTGGTAATATAATGTTTAATTATTTGACATAAAGTCTCTCTTTTAAGGAAGATGTGTGAAAGAAAAAGCCTAGAGCAAGACATGCACTGTTAAACAATAGAAAACGGAAAAGAAAATGAAACACCGCATGCACTCCCCACCCCCAACCCCCCGTGCGTTTGCCCAATGTGAACACTCAAGCATTCTTGCACGCACGGGACATGCCCGGTGTAAACATAGCATTATATCAACCTTTTCCTACCATGAAAAGTAACAACACTAGACTTCAGAGGAAACACTAGATCACGTGTCATGTCATGTTATATGGCCCGTGAGAGCATACAAGTTTTTCATTTCTTAAAATAAAAATAAAAATTGGTGTGTATTTCTTCATTTCCAGGGAGAATTGAACTTGAAATATCGGATTGGGCAACTATACATTAGGACTTACAGTGAGGTCAATTAGTATTTGATCATCCTGTGATTTAGCAAGTTCTCCCACTTAGAAAACATGGAGGGGTCTAAAATTTTCATCATAGGTTCATTTCCACAGTGAGAGACAGAATCTGAAGAAACATACAGAAATCACATTGTACGACTTTTTTTAAACAATTTATTTGTATATTACTGTGACAAATAAGTATTTGATCACTTGAGTCAAACAACTTTAATATTTGGTACAGAGGTCTTTGTAAACAATTACAGAGGTCAAACGGTTCCTGTAGTTCTTCACTAGGTTTCTACACACTGCAGCAGGGATTTTGGCCCACTTCTCCATACAGATCTTCTCTAGATCTGTCAGGGTTCGGGGCTGTCGCTGAGCAACACAGAGTTTCAGCTCCCTCCAAAGATTCTCTATTGGATTTAGGTCTGGAGACTGGCTAGGCCACTCCAGAACCTTGACATGCTTCTTACGGAGCCACTCCTTGGTTTTCTTGGCTGTGTGCTTCAGGTCATTGTCATGCTGGAAGACCCAGCCACGACCCATCTTCAACGCTCTGACTGAGGTAAGGAGGTTTTTGCCCAATATCTCACAATACAGAGCCCCGTTCATCCTCTCCTTAATACAGTGCAGTCGTCCTGTCCCCTGTGCAGGACCCCCCCCCCCCTTCACTGTAGCTACGGTGTTCTTGGGATGATGCTCCTCCTTCTTCCTCCTCCAAACACGCCGAATGGAGTTCAGACCAAAAAGTTCTATTTTGGTCTCATCTGACCACAAGACTTTCTCCCATGACTCCTCTGGATCATCAAGATGGTCATTGGCAAACTTCAGACAGGCCTTGACGTGAGCTGACTTTGGGACGGGAACCTTCCGTTCGATACATGATTTTAAACCATGACGTTTTAATGTATTACTTATAGTAGCCTTGGAAACGGTGGTCCCAGCTCTCTTCAGGTCATTGACCAGCTCCACCCGTGTAGTCCTGGGCTGATTCTTCACCTTCCTTAGCATCATCGATACCCCACGAGTTGAGATCTTGCGAGGGGCCCCAATCCGAGGGACACTGACAGTCATCATTAGCCTCTTCCATTTTCTGACAATTGCTCCAACAGTTGTTCTTTTCTCACCAAGCTGCTTGCCAATTGCCCCGTAGCCACTTCCAGCTTTGTGAAGGTCTACAATTTTGTCTCTTGTGTCTTTTGACAGCTCTTCGGTTTTGCCCATGTTGGTAGTTAGACTTCTGACTGATTGTGAGGTGCACAGGTGCCTTTATGCAAGCCAACAGCCTCAAACAGGTGCCACTAATTCAGAATCATGAGCAGAGTGAAGTTGGACTATTTAAGAGCAGAACAGCAGGTCTTTGGTGGTCAGAAATCTATCTGATAATCAAGTGATCAAATACTTAATTGTCACAGTAATATACAAATAAATTATTAAAAAAAAAAATCATACAACGGGATTTCTGAATGTTTCTTCAGATTCCGTCTCTCACTATGGAAATAGGGTTATGCTGATGTGGCCCTCTGTGAAAATGAGTTTGACACCCCTGCACTAGATCTTCGTCAGTAGACCTTCCATAAATAGAGCCACTGCAAGCAAATTATTTTTTTCCTTTACAACTAAAGAAAAGCAGCACAGCTGTTGTACCAGGCTTGATCACATGGAAACTTAGCAGAACTGTATAATTACACATTTGGTTTGGTACATATTTGTTGAATTTGACCCGTCCCTTTTGCTTCAACAACTCCTTATTTTTTCAATGGTAGTTCTTTTTTTTCTATGGTTGATGCTTCAACTCTTCTGAGCATGTCATGATTTGTATCCTTTAGTTCTGCCACTCAACGGTCATTTTTGACTGAATGCTTGTGTTCTCAGTAAATACTAAAATAGAAGCTAAAACTTCCCTTGGAGAATGGAAATGGTTGAATGACTCCACCTCTCTGAAAGGCTTATTGGGCTCTAGGGATAGAGAGCAATGTCACATCATCACCAAACAAAGGCTGATTATTTCAGGGAGGCAAATGAACAAAAGCAGTCTGCAGTTTACTGTGCAGTGATGTGTAAGACAGGCTCCAGCACACTAAGGTGGTCAATTAAAAACAACTATGAGGATAAAAAGGAAAAGACATTCTGCTCTGTAACACATCCTAACAATAATAGAGCTAATAGAGTTTCTAGTCGTACTCTACAGTCTGAGCAAACAAAACACATGGAGACAGTGTGGTAGAGAAGACCAGGGCAGCAGAGGCCGCTTTCATCATCTACCGTTTCCATTCCCAAATGCAGAATAGGGCCCCACCCTCCAAAAATTCAAGGGAGTTGAAAACCTGACTCAAAGAGTCAGACGGTTTCTGTAATGTTGGCGTGGGCGATCTCTTCCATTCTGTCAGGGATTTTCCATAAACAACATCCAACCTCACATTCACAACCCAGAGCCAATACACACAACCTTCCTCCCCTACCGCAAACCTGCCATAACTCATGCACAGACCAACTTATACACAGCAGGGGACTTGTAACATTACAATAAGCAGGTCTTTTTTGTCTAAAGTGCACTCTAATATAGTTACATCCACATATGTAGGCATCATCATAACTAGGAAGATGAGGGTTTTGACAAATACACTTAATTTTAAAAAGGAGGGACAAAAGGCATTGGTTGGGCAAATAGAAAAGGATGGAATGAAGAAGCTGCAGATGTTATGGTACATCTTTTTTTTTAATTGCCCTGACCAAAAGCTGAGCAGACAGATGAGAGCTGAGGGCCTCTTGTGTTGGACATATTTTATTTTAACAACAGGGGTTATGAATCTTCTGACAAACCAGAGGAATGTCTGAATAAACCCGTTTTGTAATCAAGGCCAAACTTTATTCATTATAATCATATTTGAAAATCTTTTGTGTTGGAAAGGAAAGGAGGGAGGAAGAGAGAGGGATGTTAGAGAGGGGGGGATAGGAGGGTGATTATAGAAGGTTATGGTAAATATAATAAGTTTCCGCTAAAAATTAGACGTCATATGGGCTTGCAAATTCAATCTAAATTGCGTTGGTCTGTTGAAAACTAGTTCTGAACATCTATACAACGTGCAAACCATTTCCACTATTTCTACATCTAATAACCGTTGATCTATTCAACGTCAATTACAGGTCAACATTTGAACGTCAAAATGACCTTTTTATTAGACGTCATATGGACGTGCAGATCCAGTCTATATTGCGTCTGTCTGGTGAAAACCAGTGTGGACATCCATACAACGTCCATATTTTTCAATGATTGGATGTCAAATAATGTCATTTCTAAGTCAATTTTGGTTTACCATTTAAATAGACATTTCAGACACGTCAGATTGACATTTTAATTAGATGTTATACGGACATACAGATGGAGTCTATACTGTGTCCTTTTGGCAAAACCCAGCTCTGAATGTCCATAATGTCCATCGTGCATATTTGGTCCACTATTTAACGTCTAATAAGAACCTCAATTCAACGTCAATTTCAGTTTAAACGTTTGAACTTTGGATAGACATTTTATTAGACATTATAGTAACATCTAGAACCAGTGCAGGATTTTAATTTTTATTTCATTTTACATTTTGATGAACTGTTTATTTCATCTTTTCATGATCTACTGATTCATTTATGTGAAAATGCACTTTGTGAAAAGAACTCAGAAAATTATTTTATTTTCTTTCCTATTTATTTGTTTAGGCTCAGAAAATTTGTTCCATTTCCACTTCAGCCGAGTTATGGGTCAGTCACTTATGCTTCACTAACCAGGCAGCAAAACTCTGGCTAAGACATCAAGTCTGAGCCCAAACAGAAAACGCCACTCTGATTGGCTGAGACAGAGCATGTGTTTAGCGCATGCAAATTTCAGTTTTTGTAAACGGCCGGTCGACTCTGACTGGCTGGAGGCATGCAAACATTTACCACTAACTAGACAAAGGTAAGTTTTGCCATCTTAATTATATGTTCATTTAGGTTTTATATGGATGTTTTCCTACTTCAACCTGCTCTGGCTGTAATATTTTCCCATCAGATAACGCTACAGTGCCTAAAACTATTTACCGGTATGTTAACTAAGTGTACAAGTTAGCCTAAAGCGCATGTAAGGAAGCTAAGCTAAATTTGCTAAGCTGAGTACAAAGAACAAGCAACTAACTAAAGCCCCTAAAGCAAGGGTAAACAACCTAAAGGGGACAGACAGGAAGCTATATAAGTTTTAAAGGCTTACAAGTGGATGCACAAGAAACATTTTTTCACTTACAAAAATGGAGGACTTGGTTTATGACTGCAAATTGTGTTTACATATTTCCAGTGACTTGTTTTTTTCTACTCTTGCAGAAAAAGTCATAAAGTTTCATGAGATGACAACAGAGGACTTTGTAAGGATGCAAGCTGCAGAGCATCTGAGCACCTGAACCATGCACCTAGAGTGGATAAGAAGAGGTGAAGCACACAAAGCTGCTTCTGATTAAATGTGAAGAAATCCAAACTGTTTTGGTTCTTTTATTTGCTTTATTTGCTATTTATTTGCTTTTTCAGAGCTTTAATTCTTATTGTGTTTTAAATGACTGAAAATGAGTATGGATTGTTATGTTATGTTATTTACTGTAACTACTACAAATGAGGCTACAGGAAAATGAACTGGAACAGTGGGCAGCTGCTGAAATGACATCCACAGAGCAGTAGAAAACAATGTCTAAAATAAGTTCAAGTTTGACGTGGAATAAATGGCTTCAATAACCACATTTGGACTAAAATAGGTATGGAAGTTTTTCTGCTCCATCAGATTCTAAATTTTTAAACCCTTGAATTTTCTTTCGGAATTTTTTTAAACCTTTGCATTTTCCAACAGCAAAATTTTACTCCCCAAGATTTTATTTTCTGTCTTAAATATTTCAGTGTTTTTAATTTCGCGAATCAACATTTTGATGGCCCAAAAAGTCAAGGTAAAAAAAAAAAATTAATGGGAAAGAAGTTGCCTTCACTGTCTTCCTAGAAAAACTAGTCGATCTAAGAACACATCGATATCCAGCCAATCAAATTACGACACTGACGTGACGTCAGCGTTTCTTTAGGAGCCCAAGACTGCAGCAAACCCAGCCGGTGTTTCAAGGGTGAGTTTTATATCTCCCTATTATATTTTCATTTACATCGTTTAATAGAGAACAAAAATGTGCAACTTTTGTTGTGGTTTTATTTATTTTTTTTGCTTTATTTTTTCAATTATCTCCGTTTCTATGTGGGTTATGTGGGTTTCTTTGGTAAGATGATAATCACAGTAATTCAAATTCAAATTAATTTTATTTCAATAGCACCTTTCATGTAAAGAAACAGCTCAAGGTGCTGTACATAAAAACAAACAAGGATGCAAAAAGTAAATAATTAAGCCCCTCATAGTAAAATACACAAAAACAAGGACAAGTAAAAGAGAAAGGACTTAAGGAGAAAAAACCTTAAGAACAGAGAACCAAGAAGGTGCCGTCTGCTCTGTCCTCCTGTTGGCCTGGGTGTCAGCATAGACACAAACACCCCAGCCAAGGGTGAGAAAAACACTCATAAACCGTCTAAAATGTGAAAGTGATAAATAGAAAAGTTACAATATAAAAACAGCTAAAAAAATAATAAAAAATAAGTTCATGCATGAAGTCTAAAACACCTGAAATATAAAAAGAATAAACTAAAATGTTAAGACAATAAATAAATAAATACATAATACAAAACAAAAATTAAAGAAATAAAAATGTAGTCAAATATTATAAAATATAACAGTAAAAATGTTCGATCCCCATAGGAGATCTACTTAAAAGCTAAATTAAATAGGGTTAGGGTGGGTCTTTAATTTCTTTTTAAACACTTCGACAGTGGATGAGGCCCTTACATCCTCAGGCAGGCTGTTCCACAGGCGAGGCCCGTTGTTTCTAAATGAGGCCTCAGCTGGGTTTTTTGTCCTGACCCTGGGGACCTTTAGCAGGCCCACACCTGAGGATATAAGGGCTCTAGGAGGTTCATAAGTTAAAAGCAAATCTGATATAAAAGAAGTGCCAATACCATAAACACTCTTGTAAACTATTAAAAGAATCTTAAAATCAATCCTGAAGCTGACAGGGCGGCAGGGTGTTCCCTGCCTTCAGCCATACGTGGCCAGGATAGGCTCCAGCAGCCCAGTGACCCCGAAAGGGACAAACGGAAGAAAATGAATTAATGAAAACATGAATGAATCTTTTAAGTTATCTTCTGAAACAGAAAGGTCACCCAGAAATAGTTTGTGTGACATAGTCTTATTGTGAAAGCTGCACTGCTAACACCATCAGTTGCTTTTCTACATACAGAAAATATACCTTTTTGTTTTTTTGCTACAGTAAAAGGAAACTTAGAGACCTATGGATATGTTGACAGAAAATAGGTAAACGGAAAAATCGAAATCAAATTATTTTTCTTTTTTTATTTTAATTAGCAAAATGAATGAACGAATGATACACGGATTGGTTATTGCTATACACCAGTGTTTTTCAACCAGTGTGCCGTGGCACACTAGTGTGCCGTGGGAGATGGTCAAGTGTGCCGTGGGAAATTGCCCTCATTAACTGATGTAAAAACATTTACCATCTCCAGGATTTCAGCTCTTTGTTCATCCAAACAGGACTTGATAAAACACTGAGGAGTTAGGAATATAAAAGATCGTAAAATACTTTTTCTTTGCGTTTATTTTATTTTATTAAAGACATTTTGATCAGAATGATTGTACCGCGATTCAGCTGCAGCTCCGGCTGTATTTTGTAAAAGTCCCGCTCCTTTAATTGTCTCCACCAATCATTCTTGGGGGGCTTAATCACATGTCATCAGTCTGACCAATCAGAAGTGGTTAAAGTCTTCACTTCCTTGTCCCGATTTAGCTCATAAGTCTCTCAGTTCCAACAGAAATACCAGCTAAAGCTCGTCTTTAGCGGTGTAGCTTTCCACAGAATCCGGTGTCAGACCGTGGAACAAGAGAACAAAACAATGAAGCTCAGAGACGCGATCTCCGCCGGCCGTGTAATGCACTACATCTCCCATGATGCATTGGGTTGTGACAGCGCACAAGGAGATCTGTTGTTAAACGTCTCGAAACCAACAAACACACATCAAACTGTTTTTAAATCTTCTAACTTAACTTTTATTGCATCTTTTTGAAAAAAACAGCTGCAGTTTCCAGCTTTTTCTGCAACAATTATATCAAAAATGCATGTGAGATTGTGGAGGGACTGTAGATCAATACAGACTATAGAGTTTCTCCTTTTTTTTTTTTTTTTTTTAATTTTTGGATCCTGGTGTGCCGCGGGATTTTTTTTAAGGTTAAAGTGTGCCGTGGCTCAGAAAAGGTTGAAAAACACTGCTATACACTGCCTGCAGGGCGGTGGTATAACCCACAACAATATGCCACAAGCTTCTGTTTCAGTGGCTGAAAGAAGGGACATTATTTTTTTATGTCTATTTTTAGGAGTCATTGACGGTGGAAGCTGGGAATCTGCAAATGTCTGTCAGATTTAACATGACACTAATTCCGTCTTTTTTTTGTTTTTGTTTATTTCTCTTCTAGGATCTTCTACAGCATATTTTTGAAAGACTTTGCTCCCGTTTGGAACACACTCTTGAGCGCATACCTCTAGATCTAAACTTCTTAGACTAAATTTGTACTCAAAAACATTTCTTTTTAAACGCCTCCTATAGAAACGCTGACGTCACGTCGGTGTCATGATTAGATTGGCTGGATATCAATGTGTTCTTAGATTGACTAGCTGTTCTAGTGAGACAGTAGAAGCGACTTCTTTCCCATCCAATCTTTTTACATTGAATTTCTGGGCCATCAATATGTTGATTCTCAAAATTAAAAATTCAAGGGTTTATAAAATTCAGAATCTGGTGGAACACAAAAACTTCTATACAAGGTCTTAGGCCCCTATAAAAACATTCTGCGTACGTCCATTCTGGACGTTAGCCAGACGTTGACAAAAAGACGTAGCCTAAGACAGAGGTAGAATAATTGTTAACAACCACATCTGAGTTATTTGCAGACTAGTCCTCATGAAGACGTCCTGTGGACAGGAGGACAGGGGGGACGGCGCCTTCTGGGTTCTCTTTCTTAAGCTCTGTTATTTCTCTTTTACTTGTGCTTGTTTTTGTGTGTTTTATTATGAGGGGCTTATTTAATTATTTTACTTCATGTGTGGGGTTTGTTTTTATTGTATTCTTGTTTGGTTTTTATGGAAAGCACCTTGAGCTGTCTGTGTGACATGAAAGGTGCTTTATAAATAACATTAATTTGAATTTGAATTTGGACATAGATACTCGCCGTTAGCCGGATATCGAAAAAAACATGTCAATGGGCGTAACGTTCTGCCCCCCTTAAAGGACTGACAACAGAAGTTGAAGGTGATGTGAATAAGACATCTTTACAACTTCACTTTGCATTGTGGGAGTTTTGGTTTATCTTGCATTTTTTCATGTTTGTCATCTAAAACAGGTCAGATTGGTTGAAAAAAATGCTAAGAAACAATTAAAACTGTAAATAAAAATCTAGCTCGCCGCTAATCACATTAGGAGCTTCAATTGTGCAGTTCTTGTTTTGCTCATCTTTGCTCTTTAAGTGGCACAAACTGTCTGATTTTCTGCATGTTAGGATCAAAGGTTTACAAGATAATCAAGTGATCAGGGACTGACATGGAGAGTTACTAGACTGCAAGAAAACAGAATGCTGCTGATTTTGAAAGCAAAACTTTTAACAGTTATGCTGCAAATCTAAAAAGTTGTTTGAAGTAAATGACAGAAAGTAAGTCTTTTTTATATTTAAAATATTCAAAGTCAAAAGTCAAATTCAAGAGTCAACTTTATTGTCGATTCTTCACATGTGCATTACATACAATGAATCAAAGATCTGTTTCTGACTCTCTTATGCCTGTTCAAGAGAAAAAATTAAAGGAAGGAAAAGAAAGACAATTTACAACATTAGCCAATAAAGTGCAATATCTCAAGGCAGCGGGTGGGAGGGGGGGTTGGTTGGTTTGAGCACTGTTCATGGGGGGAGATGGGGGTGGGTAGGTGGAGAGATGGCCTGGTGTGTGAAGCTGTTTCTGAGTCTGATGGTGCAGGAGCGGAGGTACCTCCTCCCAGAGGGCAGAAGGCTGAACAGGTTGCGTGCAGGGTGGTGTGCGTCCTTGATAATTGTTAGTGCTTTGTGGGTGAGGCGGGTGATGTATAAGTCCTGCAGGGAGGGGAGTGGTGCTCCAACGATTCTCCTGGCTGTGTTGACTATGCGCTCCAGGGCTCTCCTGTCGCTACCACCCCACACAGTGATGCAGCTACTCTGAATGGTTCCTCTGTAGAACGTGGTCATGATGGCTTGTGAAGCACCTGATCTTTTTAGTTTCCGCAGGAAGTAGAGACATTGCTGACCTTTCTTTGCCAATGATGTGGTGTTGGCAGTCCAGGAGAGGTCCTCATTGATGTGTACCCCGAGGAATTTTGTGCTGCTCACTCTCTCCACAGCAGTAACGTCGATGATCAGTGGCAGGTTTTGAGTGGGGCCCCTCTGGAAGTTGACAACAATCTCCTTTGTCTTGCTGACATTTAGCAGGAGGTTATTATCTCTGCACCATTTTGTCAGCAGATCTACCTCTTCTCTGTTCCAGAGTTGTGTCGTCTGCAAATTTCCCAAGGTGGTTGGTGCTGTGGGTTGTTGTGCAGTCATGTGTCAGCAGGGTGAAGAGCAACGGACTAAGCACACAGCCTTGGGGTGCCCCAATCTTGAGAGTGATTGTATTTGAGGTGTTGTTACCGGTACGTATTGTTTGTGGTCATCGGCTGAGGAAGTCCAGCAGCCAGTTGCAGATGGGGGTGTTAACACCCAGCTTGTCCAGTTTGCAAAGGAGTTGCTGTGGCATTATTGTGTTAAATGCAGAGCTGAAGTCTATGAACAGCATTCTCACATATGCGTCCTTTTTGTCAAAGTAGGTGAGAAATAATGCAACGCCTATGAAATATCCCACTGAGAAGCATTTACCGGACTGAGTAAGTGCGTCGTCACTTGTCACATAGAAAACGGCTTAGTTCTTGCTCCAACAAAATTAAGTCAGTTCAGTCCACATTTTTTGTAGAACGGACGTCCCCATGTCAGAACAAGAAATTGTAAGTAAGCAGTGAATGGTCAAAGACAGTCTTCATTTCTAAGACAACCACTCTTGCCAATCAGGAGTGAGCTTGTTGGAAGGCCACAACCCTACCACGAAAGTGATCATGGGAGAATCTGGCAATAAAAACTTTTTGAACGTTTGACATGGGGTCCAGCAGACATCACATACTATAAAAAACGAAAAATTTGAATCAGCAAGAAGATTAGCAAGGAGATGTTAAGAAAAAGGTATCAGAGCAAGAATGGTTATTCTGACAAATAGAATGACTAAGTAATAGCTGTTTATCTCCCAATAGAAGTCCATGGGATGTTGGCTTCTTGAAGCCAGTAAGGGGGGGGTAACAGTATGTCCAGGGATATCTACTGTCTACACTTTTAGCATATTCAGCTTTCACGTATGATGGCCTTCCTGACACACAACCCTATCTTTTATCCAGGCTGGGGACTTGTTGCTACATAGTTAGGCAGTAGCGCGTAGGGTCTTGCCCAAGGTCCCACACGGGATGAAGCAAGGGATGAAGCACGGGATGAAGCAGTTCCTATGTGCCAATCCTGCACTTAACCAACAGAGCTATCCAGCCGCTAAAATGACTTAGTAGTTAATAGCTGTTTATTTCTCTATAGACGTCTATGGGATTTTGGGTTCTTGGAGCCCGCAGGTATGGTACTTCCTATATGGAATGCAAGGGGGAAGGAGTCACTCGGTCCAGTTCCCATATACAGTCAATGGTAACAGATCACAAATGGGAAAAACAAACAAACAAAACAAAAAAACATCCCCACACAGCAACCCACATCTGTGTAAAACAGAACAGCAGTTGCACAGACCAAGTTGACTCTTACTGATGGAAGTGTGCCATGGTCTCCATATAAACTCCTGCCCACACAAGCGCTAAGGCCTCATTCCAGGCATAACTGCTGAAAGGCAAAACCAAGGAGACACAAATCCTGCAGATCCTGCATTCAGAGATGACAGATGCTTGTTTCTGTTTGACACTAAAGCACAGATAATCTACTTCAAGAATCTCAGGCAAAACGTACAGGCCGAGGCAGTAAAACATACTGAGGCCACTGGCAGATGAGTCAGAAAATTAAAATACGATATGAAAAAAATATTGAATTCAATAACTAATTTTCTTAGCAAACATAACTGGTTGAACTAGGTTTTATGTAAAAAACCTCAATAAGTAATGGGTCACAACATCTGTCAAGTGTTGTAAACTCAAAACTCATTTGTATTGATCCGTGACAACAAATGTTATTAACGTGAAACTAACAGACATGCAAGTCCACAAAATATGCTCTTTTGATTGGCAGGTGACCAATAAATTCTCAACCTGCAGCAGCTTTACTGGGCAAGCTCCAAAAACTACCAGGCCTGTTTGTCTTGTATACATTTAGGGAAGGCAAACATTTTGGGGAATTATAACCAAACAATATAGTGACTAAGGATGTCCTGATCCGATGGCGCGATCGAAAATTGGACTGGATCATGTGGTTGATGACTCAAACAAAAATCAGATTTTGTAGCCCATTCCTATTATGATCAGCGCCATATATTTCTAGCTCATTATTTCAGTCAAATACTTCACTAGAAGTCTGCATATCATGAACGGTTTTTACCCTCTCCTTGTACCCTGAATCTGATTTTAGGCCACACCTCTGTTTTAGATCACTGTGAGTCGTCACTCTAGATTCTGAAAGGTACAAGGCCTTTAAGCTGAGTGAGAGAGATCAGAGATTCTGAATATCCATAACTCTTAAACTCACAGCAAGTGTCTCTATCGAGTTGTCTTCATGCAAACAACCTACAAAGGCATTTTAATAGAAAAAAAAAAAATCGAGCATTTCTTGTTTTTTTAATGATAATGATTCCATCTGTGCTGTGTTTTCAGGACAATCTCAAACAAATGTGAATTAAACCACCTCTTTAAAAGTACCTGGTCTACATTTTCTATTTATTTCCTTTTTTCTTCTATTTTTTGAGTGGGACAGACAACATGATTTTCCATAGAAGTTTATAAGAAACTATGTATCATATATAAAATATCAAATAAGGAATATCTCACACTGTGAACATATCACATTCTAAACATCTGGCGTACTAAACATTTCATGTTATGAACACCTGGTGTTCTGATCATGTTGCATTATGAATATCTGACGTTATGAACATCTCACATTCTGAACTTCAAATGTTATGAAAATTTCATCTCATCTTTTAACATTTTACGTAATGACCATTTTGTGTTATGAACATCAAGTCAATGTACATCCCACATTAAAAACATCTGTAGTTATGAACATCTGGCGGTAAAAACATTTCAGGTTATGACCATTTAGCGTTGTGAACATCAAGCCACATGAACATCTTAGTTATAAACACTTCACGTTATGACCACTTTGTGTTTTTATCATCTCAGGTTCTGAACATCTTGCGTTAAGAACATGTAATATGGTTGTTTATAACTAGCATCAACTAAAACGAACATCTAGCATTATGGACATCCCGCACAGTCAAAGCATGGCTGGAATGATCTGTGTATGTTAGGAGAGGTACCACTGTATACATGTATTCTTTCACCTTACAGTTTTCCAAAAGTAGCCTAGCTTTTCACTAACACAAACCAAAACGATGCTGTCCAACTGGGGGAGGCGGGCATAAAAGAAGGGGAAAGGGGAATGGCAACTATGTGGAAGTTGTGTGGCCAGGCAAACACCCCTCTGATCCTGCATCCTGACAGACAAACATGATCATGCTCATTTCAGGAGCCAGAGGTGGGTGTTTCCATCCAGTGATTCACTGACTACTCCTTTGGATGGGAAACATGACTGAACAGAGTTAGATGTTTATTAAATCATGGAACTACTAAGGAGCTTGGACCGCAAAAGGAGAGAATGCAGTGACCTTTCAGTTGGCTATTTATGAGACCCCCCCACACAAGTGGAGTGTCACATGTCAGGCACGTTTCTGCCTTTATTCCTTCTTGTTACTGCGAATGCACCAATCCCTCAGTGGGTCATCAAAGAAACGGCACTGTTCAAGCCTTTTTCCAGTCACACTACTTCCCCTTAAACCACTGAAATACTGCTGAAGATATGTAGCAAAGGTTCTAGGTCCTTTCAGGTCATCAATATGACAATCATTGACATGCTTTTATCCAACAGCAGTGTTCTACAAAATAAACTATTCAAGAAGCTGTAATCCCAGACAGTGTGTTCTACTCAACATCAGATGTGCAAGTGTTTGCAAGGATTGACCTCTAACCCAGACAGGAGAATTATGGCATGCTGCTTTGATCTAGTTTATTTGAGCTAAGACAAACCTCATCTCAATTTCTAGAGACATGCTGGTGGTAGATCCTACCATCAGGCAGACTGGCAGTAAACCAGATATGCTACTGGGAGAAAACCAAAGCTAAACCGGGAACCTAAACCAGACTCAAAATACAACAGGAGGATAACAAAACAGTGGAAATGTAACAGTGCAGCAGGACTTACCCATGGCGGCATCTCAGTGGTTGGCAAGCACAGCTTCACCACTTTGTCCTTGTGCTCCAGGTATGCCAGGGCACGGTTTATCCTGTAGTCCCTTTTGCCGTAGTTCTTCTTCCAGTAAAAAACTATGGCGAGTCCAATCAGAATCCAGCTGAAGCTGAACTCAAAGTATCCCAAAACATAGATAGGGAAGATGACAGCAAATCTTTTGGCAAACTCAATCCCCATTTGTGTGACATTGGCTAGAGACGACTGATCCTCTTCAGTTGGTTCTTGCGTGGACAGAGGCGGGCTCAAGGGGGAATCCACTTGGCTGCTGGGCGCTGCAGAGGGCCCATTTGACCTCACTCCTGGTTGTGCCGAACCCTCCATCTTATGACACTATTTGCCCTCTGGGGAGAAAATTTTTACCCATCAGTATGCTTCTTAACACAAGCATATGTTTGCTTACGCAAGACAATATCACAGAGTGGGTGGGGTAACACGGTAATGGACTCTGGGTATAAGCCTCCTTTGAACTGAACAATAAAGGACTTAACTGTCAAATTCTAGGTAACATTAGAGGGGAACTGATAAAGCCAGGCAAAATGGCATAACAAGAATCTACAGGCTCAACAAACAAAAGTGGGGGTCGATATGAAAGCACATTGAAGATGAAGCAACCATGAAGTCTTCAGGTAAAATAAAAACTTTCAGGTCAAAATAAGCAACTTTGATCATAAGAAATCCAAAGGCACTTTTCCAGGAAAAAATATCGGATTTCTTTTTTTTTTTTTATTAAACTGGATCATGAACATTGTAAAAGTTATACTTGTAAAAAAAATGTTTTCTGCAACAATAATAGCACATGGCAACAATGCAACACTTATCAGTGTGAAGTAAAAAATGCATTTAATTAAGTAAAATAAAACCTTAAGAAAGCAAATAGAACACAATGCACTCACACAATCATATATACATATACATACATATTAGGGCTGCACAAGATGAGAAAAACTTGAAATGTGCAATATTAGATTCAAGTTATTAATATATTCCAATGGTGACATAAATAAATAAATAAATAAATAAATAAATAAATAAATAAATTTTGCTTTATTTATCCCACAATGGGGAAATTGTTCTCCGCATTCGACCCAACCCCTGGGGGAGCGGTGAGCTGCAGACAAGCCGCGCTCGGGAGACGACAGCTGGCTGGGGAGAGCGGGGATCGAACCACCAACCATTTGGTTGTTGGACGACCTGCTCTACCGCCTGAGCGAAACTGACTTCTGATAAATAGTCAAATGTAAAAAGAAACAACAACAACTAATACATCATTTCCATTTGAATGCAACAGGTTTTAAAAAAAAAAAATAACAGTCAAATTTACTTAAATTGTACTTCAAAAACTCCTAGCCTACATAGGAGGCAGGCAACATAAAAGAACACCATTCAATTGGTCACCAATGTCAAGGGGTCCATCTGATTGGTCAAATACTTCATGCTGCCATGAAATTGTCTTAGTCTGCATGTAAGCATTTAAAGTCCCACTCTAATCATCTTTAGATCTATTGTAAATGGTCTATTGTAGCTTCTACGTAACTACATTGGATTTTAAATGTCATTTTATTTTGTCTTCTGCTGATTTGAATAAATAAATACTCAGAAACACAATTTAGATCTTAATTTTGTCTATATATGGCCTCTATTATCAGAAAAATCCTAGAAGAAAATGTTAAAAACATGATTTTCATTGGAGTGGGTCCTTCAGTTTATCCCGTCTTTATGACGGTTTTTGCGACATAGCAAAACATCGCACTAACGATAAATTAGCAATTTAAACTTGCAGACCTGATATAACACTGAAAATGTGTAACCTTTCTGGAATCTGATAAGTCAAAAATAAACTCCTTTCATTTAGGTAAGTTTCTGTTTTGCATATTCTACTGGCTGGAAAAAGTTTCCCTGTAATTCTATACAAAGAACCTTTTGTTTAAAGTACTTTTTCTAAGTATCACCATTATTTCTAGTACTTCGTGTTTTGTAGGAAGTAAACAAACCCTTTGATTCGGCATGTGCTAACTTAAGTAGACATATAATTAGTGTCCTATTTCAAAAAATGAAAGAACTTAACTCACTTTCCGTGCTACCTTTAGGTGCCTCCAGGAAAACAGAGCATCAGCGTGAAGAGAGCATATTGCTTTCCTGAAATACTAGTTTTGTGTGACTGTAACTGCGCAGAATGAAAGATTCACGAATAATTCGTCGTAATCTTGTTTTTAAATATTTGTTTTATTCGTTTTACTTGGAATTAACCGAAGCATATCGTACACGTCGGACCTTAGGTGAATGTATGGAGTCCACCCCAACGCCGCAAAAGTGACACGTCTGAAGGTACTTCACCCAAAACAGCAGCGGAAAACTACCTTCTTCCTGAACGCTTTGATCGCCGAGTCTGCGCCACACTCACCTCCAACCGCCTGCGACATTCACTCTTCACAGAGAAATGAAGAAAGAATTCACTCCAGCGGCCAACTCTGCTGCATGCCGAAGAGCTCCACTCAAACAGCCCTTCTTCCTTCTCAGTTCACCCCCCCAGTGTGAAAGAGAGCCGTAGCCGTCCGCCTGAGCGAATCAGCAGGAAACTGTCATCGCGGGAAAGAGGTCACGCTGCTGAGGGGTGAGGACGGGGAGGCTCAGCGGACTCTGGCGACCCCTGGTGGTAGTAAAAGAAATAAAATAAATTCATCGACCTATTTTTCAAAGCAAATGTTTTTTTTGTTTTTTCGTTTTTTGTTTTTTTACTGAAAACAATGTTTCAGCTATGGAGAACGGATCTTGTAAAATATTTATACTTTCTATGATAAGTTAATAATGTATTTTCTTCTGAAGTGGTAAAAATTAGAAGACATTTGTTATGAAATGCTTACTAATATCCTAAACAACATTATTTAATATAACTTTATTATCACATCCAACCATATTCCTCCATTTATCCCAGACCGGGTCTGATGCCCACTTCCTCCCCCTTTCTGTAGTTTCTCCAGTGTTTTCTGGAGAACCAGGGTCTCTGACATGCCCTGAACAGCTTCCCATGGAGGCTTCCAGGAATCATGCGAAACAGATCCTCAAGCCACCTCAGCTGGCTCCTCTGGATGTCTTTGCTGAGTTTTTTTCGGATGACTTAGCTCCTCCCCCTATCTCTGAGGGGCCCTGCCACCCTATTTCTAGAGTCACTGGGCCTTCAGATGGCCCAGCCACCCTAGGGGAAACCAAATGTTTTGGCACCGGTTCGGCAACCTCATGAGAGCAAATGCAGCACCAATCTACCCGTCAATCTCACACTGCCTTCTTTCTTCACTCATGAACAAGACCCCAAAATGCTTAAACGCCTCCACCTGCGGCAGGAGCACTCCACCCACCTAGAGAGAGAGCACACCACATTTCTCCACTCAAGAACTATGGCCTCAGAATTTGTGGCCCTGAACCTCATCCTAGCCATTTCACACTTGGCCACCAACTGCTTCCCTGTTTGCTGGATGTTCTTGCCAAAATAAACCAAAAGGACGAGATCATCTGCAAAAAGAAGAGATGGACCATGTCCAGCAAGATCATACCTTTACAGCTTTATGATGATACATTTTTAACCAAAATCCCACAACCTAAATGTCTTAAAAAGCCATATCTCATGTTAATTTGAAGCCTCTGTTTCCGAAATCTCTTCTACATGCATTCTCCTGCATTAGTGAAGAGCTTGAGGGAGGGAGGGGGGGGCAACGACAACATAACAGGAAACCTTTCAAAATAAAGCAGGAAAGGGAAACTGAACTCAAAACATGACAGAAATAAACGACAGCTACAACACAAAAACAAAGAAACTAAAACCGTGACAGCAGTAGCTGAGTTACTAATTCAAATACTTTTTGGGCGATGTCACAAGTAACTATAACTAATTACATTTTTTAATTAAGAGGCCCAACCATGCATGTGACTGAAGCTTTAAAAGAGTTCCATCTTCAGGCTTTGGTAACTCTTGGAAAGAGTAAAATTCAACCTTGATATTAAAGTCTTAATTCGTTTTTGTAGTGTGTTTGTTGCCTATCCCTTTGCTTAAATTTACCCAAAAAGGGGCCATCACTGGGATTATATATATATATATATATATACATATATATATATATATATATATATTATATATATGTGTGTGTGTGTGTGTGTGTGTGTGTGTGTGTGTGTGCATTTTTCTCAAGCTTTAGAAGATTGGCATTATGGATTTTTTTGGGGGGGGGGAAGAGGGAGAAACCGGTCAGCAGTCTTTTTTGTGCTTAATCCTTTTTTTAGGACAATAGGTAAAAATAATTGCCTCAGGTGAGTGTGGGGGGTGTAGATGTGTGTATGGGTCGGTGTAGGTGTATGGTTTGGGTATGTGTTTGTGTTTGTGTGTGGGGGGGGGGGGTACCATTTGGTCATCTCTGTAAATAAAAATAACCCAATTCCTCTTCACCAAAATGGAAACTTTTATCAACTGTAACGTGAATAAAACCTCACTGCCAGCCACCACCTCATTGTGGCAGGACTAAATGGTAAATGGCGTATACTTATATGCGCTTTCTACCTTCTTTCGAAGGCCCAAAGCGCTTTACAGTCACAGTCCCATTCACCCAGTCACACACACATTCCCACACTCATGGCAGCTCCACTGCCGAACACTGGCGCCAACCTCCCACCAGAGGCAAGGTGGGGTTCAGTGTCTTGCCCAAGGACACTTCGATACATGGGCGTGCAAGGCGGGAATCGAACCTGGAATATTACGATCATGGGTCGACCGCCCTACCGCTGCACCACGGCCGCCCATAATGGAGACCACATCAGGGGCAAGATTGATTTTATCTGATCTAACATAATACATGAACAGAAAAGCTTTTTTATTGGAAATGATGGCTTGATCTTACCTGAGGAAGCCCTGGGCAGTTTTGACCTGACTGAAGCTGCAACATTTGGTTGAGTTTTCTCCCAAATTAATAAAACAACCTGTTCTTTAGATCCCACCCCTACATC
Organism: Oryzias curvinotus; assembly: GCA_023969325.1. NCBI lineage: Eukaryota > Metazoa > Chordata > Actinopteri > Beloniformes > Adrianichthyidae > Oryzias > Oryzias curvinotus. The sequence goes on from CM043722.1 coordinate 11,688,116, forward strand.
CATTTTTGAGTGATATTTTAAGTATCACAAACTCAAATTCAACTTTGCCTGTTTTTGACAGCAGCACATACAAGTTCCTCTCAAAATAAAATACACCCTGTGTCTGTCACAAAAACAGGCAGACGGCTGGATCCAAATGCAGCAGGTTTTTATTAGCACAACTAAAAGTCCACAAAGAAAATCAGGGTCAGGCAGGCAGGGGTCGATAACAGGCATGAGAACATCGGTGGGGAAACAGAGTAGTTAATGTCCAGGTGAGAGTTGGGGCAGGCAGCAGGCCAACAGAGTCAGAAACAGGGTCAGGAGACAGATGATCTGGTCCAAATACAACGCTCGATAATAAAGGCAGAGTGGCACAAACAATACTTTGCACTGAGTTTTACTCAGTGCAGAGCTTAAGTGTGCTGTGGTTGATTGGGTGAATGAGAGTCAGGTATGCAACATCCAGAAAGTGTTCGCTGGGGTTGCTGGGAGATGTAGTGGGATTTGAACTCCAGAGATGGTTCCCACTGGTGACCAGAGGGGGAGACAGAGCTTTGACTTCTGACAGTGTCAAACAAGATTCTCCTGCTGCATCAAATAAAAAAAAGCAAGAAATCCAAGTCAAAATGGCATTTTGTATTATTGCGACTTTAGTACGCCATCATAATTTTTCTCCTATACAATTAAATGCAAACAACATCAGTGTGGAATGAAATTGAAACAAATCAAGTAAATTCATTTATGTACTTAAAGAATTAGATACTACTGTGCAGCAGAAGATGAAAAAATGTGCTTTAAGATTATTCTAATAATACACCAACTGCTACAGCTTTTTTTTCTTTTGCATTATTGCATTACTTACATTTTGCAGCAATGGTTCAGCACAAATGGTCTATTGATTTAGAGTACTGTCATCAGCGGTAAGAAAGAAAAAAAAACAGTCTATTTAGGCTATAACATAACATCATCTCAGTTTAAAAAATGTAAATATTAATGTCAGAACTTAAATAACTAATCTGTTTATTCAAATCATGAGCCTTTTTTCTTCAAAACCAATAGAGGGATTAAAGAACCGCATGTGGCTTCAGAGCCTCAGGTTTCAGACTCCTGTACTAAACTAAATACTAGATGGTTTTATAAAGATATTCCTTTCAAGTAGCGGGACAGTGATTATTACACCACTAGATGGTAGTAAGCTGCTACTGGTAGTAAGTACAGGTACTACTAAGTTTAGCTTATGGTATATCAATTCAAGAAAAAAATAAAGTTAAAAACCCTACTTTTGCATTAAAAACTTGAATTAGCACAGTAAAATCTAGAAAGGAGCATGTAAAAAAATGTAACATTTAATCTACCTCAAGAGGGAGTTTAAGGCATAAGGTTAAAATATGTTTTTAAATTAACAGCAGTGCAGGTAAATAAAGTCTATCTGCACTGTTTAAATTAATAGAAAACGCCAAAGGAAGCAAAGGTAAATAAGTAGCTTAAACACTCATTGTCTCATAATGTGAATGTTGTCTATTTAAAAAGAGCAGCTTATTTAAGAGCATTATCAGATAATAAATTGGATTTAGCTATAAGTTAAATAGATAGAATATTAGTCTCTGTTTTTATATTACAGACTAATTTCCCTACTTAGATGCAATGTTCTTTCCACATACATGTGTGTGACCTAAAGGTATGATGGCGAGACCAATCGATCCACCAGGATGTACACAAGAGATAACACAAGTAAACAATCCAAACATCTTACTGTGTGTGACATTTCCAAGTGAAAAGCAGATAATACAAATTATTACATTTGTCTGTTTGTGGTATATAAAGTTCAAGTGCTTAAAGAACACGATAAAAAAGATAAAACCAATGTTCTGGTAAGCGTCAGATAGATAGACTACTGAATAAGCTAAACTCTGTTTTAAGGAGGTGTGCTTACTTTCAGATTAGTGGAAATGTGCACAACCCTATATATAAGAATGATCTTCCCCCACTTCCCATCAACCATTCTGACGGATGATGGGAAGATGGAAAAAGTAAGGATGCAGGAGTTAGAACTGGAGAAGCAATTAGCACTTTTAGTTAGTTTAATCCAAAATATAGACTCTCCTTTAGCAAAAAGAGAAAACAAATGAAAAGTGGAGCCTGTGTGTTTCAGAAAGACTAAAACAAAGAAAAGCAATCTACTTAAAGCAGAATAAAATTACTGAAACAACGAGACAGACATATTTCTGTAAAAAACAGGCATACACAATTAAAATGAAGTTAATTTGTTTAGGTAATGTGTATAAAACATAAACTGTTATTTGTGAAATGAATGACTCCCAGCACTGACATCTTTATGAAATCATGTAATGCTGTGTTTTGTGAATGGTGAAACATATTTGCTTTCCATAAAAGCACCTTTAAAGCAGAGCTTAACCTTGGAAAACTGCAGAGACGCAACAAACTGAAAGAGTCTTCATTTTACCTTATTGAAACTGTTGAAAAGCTCCACATATTAGGATTTGAATGACTAAACTTCGCTCAGAATTCAGCTGCAGGTGCTGAAAATATTTCAAAAGTGTCAGGTACTGGTGGTGGAGGACCCAAAATGCAGGAGATCAGGATTGGTGACAGGAAATAAAACATTTAATTAACAGACTGAAACATGACAAAACTATGGGGAGAAACCAAAACTGTGACACAAAGATGACCTGACAAGGATGAACAGAAACCAAGACACTTAAAAGGCTGGGGACAATTAACTGAACTGAAGACAGCTGTGGATCATGAACCTGAATGTGGAGTGACTGACAAAAAGAAAACCAAAAACATGACAAAGAAAACCAAACCACTGAATCCTTACAAAAAAGGTTGTCACTGGACGCAGCTTCCTTCTGCTTTTACCACAATCAAAGCTCGTGAAATGAGACCCAATTTGACCAAGTTCCAATGTTTTATTTCCGATGTCTTATACAAACAGCAGCATCAGTTTATCAGATTAAGGTTAATGTTGAAAAGCTGTCACATTTAATAAAAATATACAACCTTATTTCCAGTTGAATAATCTTTGAGAATTCTGTTAATACCCCTTTTGTACAACCGAGCATCAGAAAACCATTCTACCTTAAAAAAATGAATTTGAAAGTAATAAAGAATCCAAGCGGAAACTGATAAATGAGTGCACATCTTGTTCCATTTAAACAGCTCCACTGTTTAAAATCTGTCTCACACACCAAGTAATTGGGCAGCAGGTTTAGACTTTTGTGCCAACACATCTCAATGCCATGTTGAATCTTTTGCCAGCAGAGCGTCTGCTGATGGTCTCTGGCTTTGTTTAAATACATGCCAGTTGACACCCCCCCATCCACAGATTTCTGCACCAAGACAGAAACCATGTCAGGGGTGGGTGGGTTACATTTCTTGTCTGTTCTCTGTTTTTTAATGTTTATATGTTCAAAATATTATTATTTTCTTGTCTATTTAATTTTGAGACCAGCATGATATTATTTTAGGCACAAATTTGCATTCAAATAACTCTGTGATGTGTGATCCTAAACGATGATCAGTGCGGTTAACACAAAGCATTGTAGTATACATTTTTTATGTTCTCTTTGTTTAAAATGTAATGTTTATTAAAAAATATATTTTACTTCATTTTGCTATTTACGAAAGTCGCTTTAATCGTGATCTGTCATTTCATAAATAAAATACTGCTAAAACATGTGTAAAATATTGCTTTTTCTGTAGATCAAGCAAACCACTACCTTAATTTTGCAGCGATTCAACCTTTTAAAGAAGACACTATTTTTACAGGATTTATTTTGAAAATTCCCACCGGAAGTGCTTGTTTGAACAGTTGGGACTTTGACAGCAGCGCTCTCCTCTGGTTGTAAATGATCACAGCGTGCGCTCAGGTCCCCGTGTTTGCGAGGGACATCGGTCATTCCGTTTCTCCTGCGGCTTCCTGCCACTCGTGGAATTAAGGAGAGATTGAAACATTTTTCTAATTTTTTACGGAATAAAAAAACTCTGATTTTAAAATGAACATTTTCTCTTGAGGCGAGATTTGCTTTCACCTGAGGACTGAAGATGAAAAGTTTACTTCTGCTCACCTTATTTTTCTCAGTCTGTCCGCTGCTGGTAAGCCAGTTTTTATTATTAGTTTTTGTGGCACTTTGAAACATGTAAGCTCCTTTGAACGTTTCAATCATTTTTATTTAAAAGGGGGTTATGGAAAACAATATTCTGATCAAAACAACATAATGAAAAACGTTATTGCGTGTATATATTTAGTTTCTAAATATTTTTTTCTGTATAAATGAGCAAAAAAAAAAGTTGAATTATTTAGAATTTCTGTTAAAGTAACTTAATTAATTTAAACAATTTAAAGAAAAAAAATGCATTTTTGTTTATCAAGTATAATAATATATGTTTTAATATAAATGTTTGCAATACATATAACTCAATTGTTTGCTAATACAAAGATTCTGAATCAAATAATTCACGCAACATTTTGTCTGTGCAGAACTACACAGAAATTAAAGTAATGCCTGCATCTATTCAACATTGCACTGACTTTAAGCCTAGATAATCTGGAAAAAACAACTATTTTTAATCAAATTAAACAAGTTTTTCATTTGAAAGAACATTTAGTTAATTATTGTTAAAATCTCTATCTTTTCGGTTGAGTAGAAACGTGAGTTCTGATCATTTGATGTGCATTTATATCAGTTTTCATGTTAATTTCATTCATGAATGTTAATCAGAAACGGAAGCAGCTCTTTTGTAATTGGAGTGTATGATCGTGATTGGCAGCTGGAACATCTGGGCCTTCATGAAGACAGTTTGTGGAAACAACCTCTTTTTTTCTTTTGCTGTGGATTGTCGTTTTTGCTCATCACACAATCTGGCCTCTGTCAGTCTGAATCCAGATGACAAACAGTGGAAGTGCTCCCCGCTTCTCCACCCACTCAGCATGGACTTTGAGTGAAAGCAGGCCGAGCTGTAAAAGATGTTCACGTCGCTGGAACAAATACCACTATGTTCTTGTAAACCGCTGCCACCTCGGATACTCGGAAACCCTTTCCGCTGGAGTGTAGATTCTTCATCCTCTCGCTGCAGACTTGCCCCCCGATGCTGTCTTTTCCAGCTGCCTTGCCTCTGCCGCTTCAGGGCATCTCAGGCCAGTGAACACATATCAAGCTAAAATCCAGGTTTTAGTTTGATTTAATTTCTTCTTTTGCTTTTTTTTTTAAACCAAAAACAACATTTCCTTAACCGCTAGGACACGTTTTCTTCTAATTATATGCAAGCAGGTAAAAAAAAAGGTGAGTGAACAGAGGGCTGAAGGGAAAGCTGTGAAATCACATGCTTTTATTCTGTTCATTTTGTCTGCTGCACTTAAAGGGCCTATATTATGCTTTTTTTTAAAGCCTTTTAGAGTAAATTATATCCATATACTGTATATGATAATATATTACCTGTGAGACACTAAAAAACGATTTTTTTAACGAAATATTAGTTATTTTCACAGCTAATTTTCCTGCCCAGAAGTAAGACGACTCGATATCTGAGGTACCAGCTTTCTGTGAGTGCCGCTCATTTCACGATGTCAACCTAGAGCGGGCCTCGGCAGCGTGTCGGCGTTTCGCCCACAAAAACAAACAGCATCTGAACTTTTGCAGAGATGGATGTAGATATTGTAAACATAAAGCGAAGCGTTTTCGCCGATGACTGCTAGCTCCGCAGAGAAAGTGTGTCAGCCTGGGGGCGGTGCTGGCACCGCAGAATCCTCTTGGAAGGGGCTGTTCCTCACTTTCATATGTATGATGGGAGAACCAATTCATTTTCGTGGATTGGGAGGGGCTTGGTGCAGGTTTTATCAGAGGAATACTCAGAGATGCATGAACTGATCAAAATACCGCTTTGGGTTTGTTTTTTACAACATTATTAGACACATAAAAGCTCAAAAAGTTGATTTTGCAGGGCTATAGCTTACTCTTTTGCTTTTACATAGTCACTTCTAGCAGATATTTGTTCAGATGATAAAGACATACTGCCACCATGCAAAAAGACGCAGGTTTGAGTTTCACCTGAAGATCTGAGACTCATAAACAACTTACATTAGTTTTGTGTTTCACTTGCTCCTTATGTAAAGGCTGAAAACAGTGGGTGCTTAGCATTCTCCTCTTTTTATGGTCAGGGGAGCAGATGCACTAAATGCATTTTTCTGCATAGCTTTGCATTGTTCACAGAGTATATCTGAATTATCCAGTGCTTTAAGATGCACTTGTGCATCTGTGAGTCAGAAGCTTCACTTGAACTTGTGTTGGTTAACAAACCAGTTTGTTATTGTTTCAACTGCATTATCAACATCCTTTAAACATGTAGGAAAATGAACACATCTCTGCTTCTGTTCCAGGATTTCTTCTCTGTCTGTTGGGTTTTTTTTCTTTACTTTTAAGGTAGTTCCATCTGGGTAAAACCACCTTTTAAAAGTTTAGTTTATAAAAATCAGTCATATGCTGGTAAAGTTTCTGTTGCACTGCATTACTTTAGTTTGCTCTAAACAAACAAAACAAAAAAATGCTTCAATCTTGACAAAAATTCCAAAGGCCATCATTGAAAGAAGTTGGTTGGGTAAAGGTTTTGTGACAAATACGATCTTTTCTAAACAGCTTTTTTTTGTCTGCTCCTCACTAAACACAATTTGAATACAGAATTACTCAGAAATGAAATTTTGATTTTAATTTTTTTCTATATTTGTCCTCCATTTTCTTGTGACAGAAAAATGTCAGAAGAACATCGGAGTGGATCTTTAACAGAAATAGTCACAATCAAATGTGATTCAAATCATCATTTTCATTATGAGGAAGTTGTTCCCACAGGTAAACACACGCTGAGGGATAGAATAATAGCACGATGAAAGCCTAAACTACGCTTGTGTTTGCCACACGTTTGACACCGATGAAACGGTTCTAAATAAGAGGCGCACTGCATCATCAGCTGTCGTCTCAGCTTGTTTTTCTGCAGCTTCAGAGCACGGCAGGGACTCAGGTGTGAACTGGCCGCTGGCCACAGAGGCTTTTTCAGCTCATCTGTTTCTGCTCTGACTGTGGGAGTCATGGATCTGTGCTTGAGCTAACTGAGATCTGGATGTGTTTTGATAAGAGGCTGAAAGAGGAGGACCATCAGTAATCCTTCTCTAGCCTCCTTGGGCTTTGTGTTTGGCAGAAAAATGTCTATCTTTTAAATTTAGATGTAATCTTGTTTTACATAAACTCTTTAAAAGCGTCCTAAAGTGACAAGATAGGTCAAACATTATGCAATAAATCTGAACTCATAAACTCATTCTGTTATATGCCATTTTCCTGCCACTGGTTGGGCGTTCTGTAGTCTTTCTTTTATGTACACTTCTTTTTTCTGTTTTGAATATTAAAGTTTTTGTCTGGGTTAAAAATAACCTATGGAAGCTCATTCCTTTTCATAAAAAAGAAAAAAAAAAACAGAAAACATCTGTGGCAAATAATCCCTCCATGTCTTAACCAGCCTTATCGGTCGCAGTGCTTTTACTTTCTTAAATAGTGGGAAGGTGTGAATTTGTAGGCTAGTTTTTCTTCAGGCACATATGCTTACAGCTCTCTGCAGTCCCACAAAGTGAAAGGCTGTTTGCGGCTCACACAGAACAAGTGTCAGCAACAGAGAGCCTGTTCTTATTTGCAGTCATGAGGGAAAAAACCAGGTTTTATTTGCAGCTCTGGAGGCTCTCAGTGTCAGAAGATAACCCGTGTGGATGTGCGGTCGAACACGAATTGTGTTTTCTTTATTCTGCACTGTTCTTCATTTTTGTTTCTGCCATAAAAAAAGGCTCTTGTGTTTTTGTGATAAATTGAAAAATTCTGTTTTGTACTGGGTAGGTTAAGCAGTTCAACGTGAGATGACCCTGAATGGCCAAAGTGGGCACTGTACAGCAATCAGAGATGAAATCTGAAATCTCAGCTGGTCTGATAGTTTGGCTTTAGCTCATCAGAGTACAGTCAAAAAAAATTATAGTAACACTGATCATTTACATAGAAATGATGAATACTTACCTTTCTCTGCTCTTCATTTCTCCTCTCTCTGTGGTTGAAAATCTTAAAACAAGCTGCTCATGAGGATAAACATGTACATCATCTTTGCAGGGTTAGATAAAACATCCCTGCATATCTTTATTGTTTAAAGCTGCTTAGTCCTGGGCAGGGTTGAGGGGTTGTTGGAATGGATCTGGCCAATGGTGGTTCTATACTGAATTACTCCCCATGTTCAGAAGATTAGAACATGAACTGTTTTACATTTTTACAATGTTCTTTTTGCAAAAAACCCCAAATTGTTCTAAAGGTGGAAAAAAAAGTACTAAACTGACAGCACAGAAAAGGCTTGTAACACAAGCACATGGAAGCGGGGGGTAACTAGAGTTTTTGGGGGTGTTAAAATGTCAGGGGATCTATTTTCCTCAGTCGTAATGAGTTTAAATAATCTCCCGCAATTGTTTGTGTTGCATACCATTGCCATGCATCACCTAAACATAAACTGCAACCCTTTAAATGTGCACTTTAAACCACAACCAGGGAACCAGCAAAGGAAAAAGCCACAAAAGTGGGAATGATGATTACTCTTCATGTGTGAAACTGTTAAATCAGCTGCAACAGCATTTATTTTTACTGATAGAGAAACTTATAGCTTTACATAAAAAATCTTGCAGCTTGGCACGGCATCACATTGCACAAGGATGACTTTGAACCAGGCCTACAAAAGTTGATTTTCACACACCGACACATTCCTAAATTCATCCATAAATCGGAACAACAGCCCCCGTCTTGATCAGGTGCATTTATTTAATCTCAAAGGAGACTTTCAATCCTTTGCTGTTTGCTTTTAGCCGAAAAACTCAATCAGCCATGATTGTTATTGAAGACAGATGACTATGAAAGTCACACCCACATCTGAGGACCATGAAGATAAAGTAACCATCCTCGTAATTACTATAAATCTAAAAAACAGACAAAAAGCAGTGGATAAAAGTTAAAAACTATCATGGAAGGCAAAAAGAAAAACAAAAGCCTTAAAGTCAAAACCAGATCTTCTGAAAACTAACAGAGAAACATTTCACTGCTTTTCAACACCACTGTCACGGATTCTTAAAAAAAAAAAAAAAAGCAATCACAAAAAAAAACGTACAAAGGAGAAAAACAGGATGAACGCTGAACTGAGTTCTAAGAATGCCATTGATTTGGGAAATAATGAAGCTTTGCGACAGAAATCAATTCCCCTCCAGAGAGAGCTTGTGTGAGGCAAAAGCAGCTTTTGTTGCACTCTCCTTATTTCGAGCTGCGAGTTTGCTTCATCGCATGTTACAGGCGGAAATCTGCCCCCCCGGAAAGAGTGCCAGGTCTGTGAGGGTCTGTTTAAAGGAATCCGTTCTGTCACAGAAAAGCTGGAGAGATGCTAAAAAGGGAAACAATGATTATCAATCTCACAGCTTCATGTTTGTGCAGCAGGAAGCTCATGTTATTAATCAGCTGTTGGTCTCATTCAGGGTGGATTTACAAGCTTAGATGTGCAGTTAAGCACTAAGACATTTTTATCTGAATCAATTGCATTTGTTCTGCCTCTAAAGACAATTTGTGATTTTATTCAGTTTAGAGTCAAACAAATGGACTTTTCTACCTGTTACACATTTTTGTTTTTTCTCTGAGTGGAAGCTGATATAAAAAGATTCACTCTGATTTGTCTAACACGCTGCCAATCACTGAAATAAACAATAGTCTTGAATCAAACAATCACTTGATGATGCACTTTTCCTGTTCTATTAGACTAAACTGCTAGGTTTGACTCAAAATAAATCAAATGTTGGTATAATGCTTCCAAACAATGAAAATTTAGCTGAGGTGATTTAAATCCAAGATCTAACAGTCTAAATGTACTGACAAATTAAGAAACTCACTATTTGAATGTATTGGGATAAACAAGGAAAAAAAAAACAAAATGAACTGAAGCACAGATCAAGCAAAGTCTGAGAATTTGTATTATATTGCATATCAGAACAGAAAACCAAAAAATATGTGGTCCTTTCTGATGAAACTGATTTTTATCCTGTTTTTTTTTCTGGAACTTGTAACCTAAAATTGTTTAATAAACAAACTGAAAGTTAAAGAAAGAAGGGAAATGTGTTTCTGTCCACAGGCATATTATTCTTTAATTTTTATTTTTTTCTGCATATAGCCTTTATTTATCTATTTCTTTCTTTTTTGTTTTTTGCTCAGTTGTTTTTTTCTTTTTTCACTTTTTCTTTAATTGTTCCATCAGTTTGTTTCTTCCTGTCTCGTACCTTTTTCGAAGCCCACACCATGACCACCAATCTTACAAAAATGTAAGATAAAGTGTATTTATTTATTTTAACATATGTTGAAAGTTAAAAAATGGGGAAGCTAATCGTAGAGAGAAACTATCCATTTTTCTGAACTAATTTAATAGATTGTCTAAACCCATCAAAGCAGCAGAGAAGATGCTATTTTAGTTAGTTTAAGCCAAGTCTGGAGTCACTGGTTTGTATGAATAAAATAGACTGTATTCTCCGCACCATGAGCCACACTTAAAAGCCGTAATGTTTTTTTTTATGCCTTATAATCCAGAGCGTTTTAAACATGGATTAAATCTAGTTGTCTTTACTGATGTTGAAGCACTTTTGAGAGGAACACTGTTAATGTAAATATGCATGTTCCGTGTAGCTGTGTTGGACTGTGTTTTTTTTTTTTACGTGTCACTAACAAGGTTGAGTGAGCGTAGTCACGGTAACGGCTTGTTTTAATGGTACCAGCCTCTTTTTTTATGTCTTTCAAGCAAGGTTGAGAGTCAAAGGTTTTGCGAATACGCGAATGTGACTACTGCTGCCAACGTGGCTAACATGTAGCGTGTTACAAACAGGTTCTAGAGTCACTGTGAAGGCAGTTAATAAAGTCTGGCTAACTGATGGATTCATCTCTGACTCTTGTTCTGCTTAATGCGTCTTTAAGCTTTGTGCGCCCAATAGTGTGGAAAAAAATGGTTGGTATAATGTAAAGATGTTTGCCTCTTGTCTGAATGTACATTATGTCACATATGACTCCGATTCTTTTACACTTTCAACACATTTTTAATATTTATTGATAAACAAACTGGAAAAATGACGATGCTAAGGATTTCAATATCCACTCCAGTGAAAATCGCGTTTTGGCGTTTTTAACATGTTCTTGTAGCCTTGTTCCCATGATGGAGGACATATATAAAGATAACCTAATTTAAAACTATGTTTCTGAGTTTTTCTTTATGCAAACTGGGGGGAATTAGGAGCAGACGTAGCTGTTACATGAACATTACAATCAGAAGGGCCTCAAGCTCCATGCCCCGCTCCATTTGCAGATAAATAGATCCATGTACGTCTTTGTTTTCCTCGTCTGCATCTGGCTTAAAACTGTACGGCTGGATAGCTCTGATACTGCTCGTATTAAGTGTGGGTTGTGGGGTGCTGTAAGTTAGTGGAAGAGGGTAGGGATGGTGGGAAGGCTTACTCTGTGCCGACAGTCGCCCCCACAACTCAGAGATGAATTTCAAATGAACTACTGCTGCTATGCAGAAACTGTCCTAAAAAAATGACAGAGATTTTTTAATTTAGTCTAAAAATGGAGTAATGATGATTAAAAGACAACGGGGAAAGCTTTTACAATGGATCAAAAAATTCTAAAAGTTGAACTTTAAATATTTTACTTTATTTCAGGTAGGCCTGGGCGATAGATCGATTAAATAAATTAATTCGAATTTTTTGTTACGGGCGATTTCAAAAATAACTAAATCGAGTTTTTATGTGGCGCACTTTTGGCTCCCCAGAGCTTCCGTAGCGTTAGTTTCACATGGCGATATGGCACGCGACAGACGACACACAAAACAGCAAGCGACAGCATGGCCACCTGTGAGAGCGGGAAGTTTGTTCCCAAGCAAGGAATAAACTCATCTGTTGTGTGGAACTGGTGTGGATTTGCTGCCACAGACGTGGAGGAAGAGACCCCCCCCCACGCTGCTACATTTACCTAAAGCCCATCGGAGTCTAAGGCGTGGCACGCGCTTGCGTGGCACGCTCTCAGTCTTCTTACACACGCACGCGCCCTAACACACAGGCGACCTGACACACACACATACTTCTTCTACAACGCCTGTATAGTTAGTTCATTAGTTAGATAGTTGGTTGTTACTGTTATTTGTTAATAAAGAATACTACGTTGTAATTATTACTCGTACAGGTATATTCATTGGGTGATCGCGCAACTGCAGCTTCATCATCTTCTCCGTGGAGAAGATGGGGTTTATTAATTCATTTATTTATTTTTTATTTATTAAAACCACAGCTGGGATTTTGAGTAAGTGAGTAACCTTTTTATTTTAGAAAAGTGAAAAAAAAGTGTAGAATAACAAGACAAAAACAAGACAAAAATTACATAAAACAAGACAAAATTATATTAACCCAAGTCCAAAAGGGAGTGAGAGGAAGAAAAATGTTATAGTTAACTTTAATTCCAAGAGTGTGTTCATTTATTTATAATTCATCCCAGAAATGGGGGCTACATTTGTCTGGTGTTTGATTAAATAAAATCAACATTTGCTTTAAGTTGTCTGCTGTTTGTACTTAATGCTTTCCTTAAGTAGGGAAACAAAAATTGAAAAAAATCGGAAATCGAATAAAAAAAAAATAAAATTGGAGATTTTATTTTTAGGCCATATCGCCCAGCCCTAATTTCAGGGCCTAAAAAATGATATTTAAATTGTATCTACAGAAAAACACAGTGGTTTTTGTCATAAATATTCCACATGTAAGAATTTGAGAAAAAAACTAAAAAGGAACTACACAGTTCTATGTGACCATAGTTTAACTTTGAGTTGTTGTCCTTATTTTCGTACTAAATTCCACACTACTGTGTGGTGGATTTGGCATGAAACATAAACTCACATGTCAGCCAATTCTAATTTAAAAGGATTCAAGTCACAGAGCCATTTAAAAAACTCTACCACAAATAATATACAATCCCCTGGCAGCTTCTCCGCATGGAAGCAGCCCAAATTCTCTTCTTACAAACACTTTGTCAAAATGTTTTGTCTGCAGCTCATTTTGATGAACAGTGTTCAAGGCAGCCAGAACAAATCAAATCAAACACAGAGAAACACTGGTATGTTTGTGCAGTGTTGTGTGCAATGGGGGAATACAAATGCAGAAAAACATAGTAGAGAGTGACGAGGAGCTTCAAAATCCTTGTTTTTGACTCAAGCTCTACTATCAGCTTCAAACTGAAAAACATAGAGAGCTCATAAGATAAATAAAAGCAAATATCTCCACCTTTTGAAGAAGCTTTAGCTTCTAGAAGATTAATGCTGCTAGAACTCATGTTAACGTGGAATCTCATGGACTCAACTCTAGCCATCGATTTTTTAGCATTTCCTACATTGTAAAATCTATTAAAAAATGTAACACTTTTAAATTGACATGAGACTTTTTTTCCAAAGCGAGGCTAAAATAATCTGTTCTCCAAAAACATTTTTTATTTAATTGATTATGAGATTTAATATGATTATTTATCATTAATTTCGTGGCTTAGCCGCATGCACCCAGATGGGGGTTGAGGTGCTGCAGATTTTTGGGGTGTTGGGGCTCGTGGAGGTGTTGTCGAGAGGAGTAGCAGCATCTTTACAGCGAGCGCAGGTGTATTTTGCAGTTCCTTTGAAGCTCATGCGGCCTTCTAAAGGGACGTCATGGAGATGAAACGTAAGATTGATGTGCATGTGGTAAGTATATCATGAAGTATTTGTAAGGATCATGTAAGTTACACACACTTACGTAAGAGTAATGCTCGTATATCATAAGTGAAGTTTTGCGGGTCCTTAATGCGCACTCTAGTTATTAGTTAAGTGACCGCGATGGGTTCTAACTGACCACCCGCAAACGATGCATGCATGGGGTGTGCAGGTGATGCGTAAGTGCACGGAGGATGCCTCTAGGATGACCACACAAACTACACTCTGATTGTCTAATTTTTTACTTTTCTAAATGTCAGAGTGCACTCAAGAAGCCTGTAGGGGGTGCACAAGGAACAAGCACTTATCACATGTGAACTAACACATTAAGTTTTTTGCATAAGTGTTCGCTACGACCTGTGAGATGCAACATGCCCGTAGAAAACAATGTGCTTGAACACTGAGTGGTTGATGATCTTAACATTTCACGAGAACCACCTGCATACCCTGTACAGGTTGGCCCATTTTTTGCCTGAATACAGCTCATATCCACCCTTAAGGGCAGTTGTGACTAAGGTATAAAATTTGTGCAAACATTCATGAGTTTGAGGCTAACATTTGTTGGCAGGATCTAGCAAATCAACAATGTACAAGTAAATATCCATCCATCCGTTTTCTAAAGCTGCTGTGTTCCATTTGAGTTATGGGATGCTGGAGCCTATTCCAGCTACTGTTGGGTTAAGATGGGGCACTGCTCAAACATTATAGTACCTCATTGCTGGTCAAGGCATACAATCCTTCAAAATAGCACATCAAGCAAACAAAAGGTTATTTAGCATTTTGTTTTTGTTCTCCTAGCATGAATATCGTGCATCTGATCGACAGGTCCAAGCAGCACAGTGATTGGGTGACAGTAAAAGGTTGCTGATTGATTTGTTGAGTAGTAAAAGAATGGTAACTTGTAACTTGGCTTTTGTCAATGTAGATCAATGGGCATGCTCGGATGTGTGGGTTGTATTTCAGCAAAAGCATTTTTACAGACAGACATTTTCTTTTGACAAATACAAAATCTTTTTACGGACAGACAATACTTTAGCAAAAAATCTAACCTAATTTATTTAGAATCACCAATTGACCTATGAAAACATGGGAGGAAGCTGTAGTGTCTGGAGAAAACCAATAGGGCTAGAAGCTCCACACAGAAAGGACTAGTGTTGGGAATCTTACTTAGTAAGATCGGTTAGTCGGTTAGGGCATCTCAAAAGTAAATGGTCACTCAGTACAAATGCAGCAATACATTTTATATTTTTCCTTAGCTGCCCACAAACGTGCAAAGTGCAATAATTTGATTAATGTGACACTTCTAGTACACTGGTATAGTTCTACCAATGAAATTATTTTGTTTAATAATAGCAGCAAGGGAGAGGTTTGAAGTGTAGAAATTCAAATATTTATCAGAACTACCACACGACAAAAACTGCAAAAAACAATACATAAATATTAATAATAATAACTTCATATAAACTGAATTCAAAGGTTTTAAGTGTCAACTTATTTTGATCATCCCAATTTTTGCTTAAATAAACCAAATAGTTTTAATCAAAGTAACAGAGTGGAAAATGGAAATGCAAAACTCATCATTAGCAAAGAAAGGTAGCAATATCTCTCAGCTGCAATTAAGTAATTCACTGTTACACTGCTCCTTAACATGAACTTTAAAATTGTCAAACTAAATTATATTAACTTTTCATGGGGAGAAAAGACAAGCAAGTAAAAGTTTCTAGTACTAACATGTATTTCAAGTATTCTATGAAAGGACGTGTTTTGCTGCGTGTTCTGGCTCTGCTGGATCTTTGAATGAATTACTTTGACTCACCTGTGGACCGCAGGAGCATGTTTTCTACAGCATACTTTCCAATAAGTATCTTCAGTTCTGTGCGAGTTTAGTGGTGCTGCTTTGTCACTGGACCTCACGCACTGGGGCTCTATGGCTTGTTGTGAGAAGAAAAAAAAAGTTTGGAGTTTAGCACCTCATTTGATCTGAATAGCTTCCAACAGACATCGGTAATGTCTTTGTTCCAGACCAAAATGTGAATTTGACATGAACAGTTGTTCTTTTTGTTTCAACTAAAGCAAAATAGTGTTGATATTTCCAGCCTGAAAATGTTACCTTTGTCGCTGACGCTTCCTGTTTTTTTTAACTTGACTGGTGCATTACACATGCAGATGTTGGAGAGCGTCAGCATGCACCTGCCCACTGCTCACTCCCTAGCCAATCATGATCTCGAATGGGACTAATCACACATCCGTGTCACACAGAATAATAAATGTTAAATGGTGTATATTTGTATAGCGATTTTCTACCTTCCTCTAAGGCCCAAAGCGCTTTACAGTCCCAGTCCCATTCACCCATTCACACACTAATGGCAGCTCCGCCGCCGAACACTGGCGCCAACCTTCCACCAGAGGGAAGGTGGGGTTCAGTGTCTTGCCAAAGGACACTTCGACACATGGCACAAAGGCGGGAATCGAACCTGCAATCTTCCGATCAAAGGTTGATTGCCACTCCACCACGGCCGGCCCAGTAGAACACAGTCTTGTGGATGTGAAGGGCTCATGGGGAAGTCACTATAATGGCATTGTAGTGGAGATAAAAGGAATTACCGTAGTTACATTACTACGTTACTTAACTGCAACACTGTTAGTAACGCAGTCATACTTAAAGTTACTCCTAACACTGGAAAGGACCCAGCCAAGATTTGAACAAGAGCCTCCTTGCTGTGAGACAAGAGAGCTAATCACCACTCTGTGGTCCTCTTTCCAGTTATTACTAAGACTTAAATCGGACACCTTAGCTGTTTTGTAATACCAACAGCCATCAAGGTATTGTAACCCAGGCGAGACACTGCGTTTAGTCTCCTCTCGCATCTCCTACGTGATGACATCATCACCCTGCGTGCGTCGGTGCGTCACACGGTCATGTGACTCGGCCCGCAGCAATCGGAACCCTTTTAAAACAGCTGTGGGGAGGTTGCTGGAAGAAGCGTGTGGGGAAGGCTCGGGTGTTTAGCTAGAGAAGCCGACTGCTGCCGCCAATTTGTCCGGAGACGAGCAAAACACGAAATTAAAAGAACAGAACTGGTCAGGTGATTAGTTTGGATGGTGAGCTACAGCTCACTACCTAGAACCAACCTGAACTCTGGACAATTAGGCCGAAGCACTCTATGAACTCCACCTGCTCTGATCGGGCTGGTAGGAGGCTTCTTACAGCCACCCTCTTTTTCTTCCTTCCAGTTCCCTCGCTATTAAATTATGCGGCCATTCACATTTACACTCACACAATCCCTATCCTTCACTCTGGATTACCCTCTGTTGGACACTTGGCCGTAATAACGAACTATGAACTCTTGCAAATTAACTATTGAGTCGCATCTTGAGGAACTGAACTTCTTGGAGGAAAAAAAAGTATAATTTACAAATGTGAATTATTTGTTCTTATAAATTGAATGGCCATTCTATGTGTGTGTGAATGGATTTTGTTTCTTTCCTTTGTTTTTTTTCCAATTATATGGTACCAACAAACGCAATTCAGCCTCAGTCTCTTTCTCCACTCCTAGAGTCGAACCAGAGATCTTCTGATCTAGCCTGTGTCCATTAAATAACTACTTTGTGTGTTTCAGATATTGATACACAGAAAGGTTACATTATCACACTACTAAATTTGTAGAACATGAAGGTCAGAAATGGATGTGTAGGAACAGTTATGTGGTTTTCTGCAGTGATATTTATGCAGAGAAAGCAGTTTCACACTTTTGTCACCATTTCATCTACTTATTTCTATCTCAAGCATGTACTTAGTGTTTTTTGTTAAATGTTTGTAGAAAATGTTTGTGGATAAAAATAAGGTAATTTTTGTATGTGGGGATTTTAACATTGACCTCTTAAATCCTCATAAGATTAAGGCAGTTGAAGAGTTTATTAATACCATGTACAGCATTTGCTTATTTCCAAGAATTACAAAACCAAGTAGGATAACTGCAAGTTGTGCAACATTAATTGATAACATATTCTCCAATGAAACTGAAAATAAAACAGTTAATGGGTTGCTAATTAATGAAATCAGTGACCATTTTCCAGTTTTCACAGTATATGACAGTAGTTATGTCAACCACAGGTTGCATTTCTCAATGGGATACAGACGAATTAAAACAGAAACCTCCATCAATGCACTTAAAGCTGAGCTACTTGAGCATAATTGGGATGTGATTTATCAAAAAGAAACTGTTGATGAGGCTTATGAATATTTTTTGCTGATATTTGGTTCGATGTACGATAGACATTGTCCAGTTAAAAAGTTCAAGGAAAAAATTAAGTATTTCCATTGTCCATGGATTACAAAAGGATTGCAGAATGCATGTAAGAAAAAGAATACTCTATGTAAAAACTACTTAAAAAAGAGAACAAAAGAGGCAGAAATTAAATATAAAAAATACAAAAATAAGCTAACGCAGATCATAAAAACATGCAAGAAGGAATATTATGGAAAACTTTTAGAGGAAAACAAAAATAATATCAAAAAAACTTGGGGCATACTTAATACTATTCTAAGAAGGGGTAACAAGGAAGAATCCTATCCAAGGTACTTCATTAGTAAGGGTGAAGAAATAGATCAAAAGGAAGATATTGCTAAAAGATTTAATGATTTTTTTGTAAACGTGGGACCTGAATTAGAAAAGCAAATCCCGGATCCAGGAACATTTGGAAAGGAAGTGCAAATATTAATTGACAGAAATCCCAGTAGCATGGTTCTTAACCCAGTAACTGAAAATGAAATATTAAAGACCGTGAGAGGAATGAAGGGTAAACTCTCTACTGATGTTAATGGCATTGATATGTCTTTGGTGAAAACAGTAATCAGTGGAATTCTGAAACCATTAGAATATATTTTTAATTTATCATTCCAAACAGGTTCATTTCCTAATCAAATGAAAATTGCAAAAGTTATACCATTGTACAAAACCGGGAACAAGCATCACTTCACAAACTATAGGCCAGTATCTATGTTACCGCAGTTATCAAAGATATTGGAAAAAATGTTCATAACCAGATTAAACTCTTTCATCGAAAAGCACAAGATACTGGACGAAGGACAGTATGGGTTCAGGTCAAATCGATCAACATCACTGGCCCTGATGAATGTAATAGAAAATATAACAAATGCTATTGATAATAAAAAACATGTAATCGGGGTATTTATTGATTTAAAAAAAGCTTTTGACACAATTAACCAAGATATGTTAATTCATAAATTGGAACGGTATGGCATCAGGGGGGTAGTGCTAGACTGGATCAGAAGCTATTTGAGCAACAGAAAGCAGTTTGTAAAGGTTGAAGGTGCTTGTTCCCAATGTTTGGACATTGTTTGTGGTGTCCCTCAAGGGTCGGTTCTGGGTCCAATATTGTTTATTTTATATATAAATGATTTATTTAAGGTTTCTAACAAGTTACGGCTAGTTCTATTTGCTGATGATACAAATGTGTTTTGTGATGGGGATGATCTGCAGCAACTCATTGAAATTGTTAAGAAGGAGATGGAAAAACTGAAGCTGTGGTTTGATGTAAATAAGCTTTCACTAAATTTAAGTAAAACAAAAATGATGTTATTTGGTCACCATAAGGGTAAAAATATTAACATTGACATACACATAAACGGGGTGAAACTTGAAAGAATTTATGAAAATAAATTTCTTGGGGTCATAATTGATGACAAACTTACCTGGAAAGCGCATATTAGCTACATACAAGCTAAACTATCCAGAAGTATTTCTGTCTTAAATAAAGCTAAACTGGTTCTGGACCACAAATCACTCCACATGTTATACTGTACATTAGTTTTACCATATTTTTCTTATTGTGTAGAGGTTTGGGGGAACAACTATAAAACAACGCTACATTCACTTTCAACACTTCCGAAGAGAGCAATACGAATCATACACAAAGTCAGTTACCTTGAGCACACCACTAAATTATTCATAGAATCAAAATTACTCAAATTTTACGATTTAGTAGAGTATTGTACCGCTCAAATAATATTCAAGGCCAAAATCAATCTATTACCGACGAATATCCAAAGGTTATTTATTACAAGAGAGGAAAAATACAATTTTTAGGGAAAAAGATAAATTTGTCATACATAAAGCAAATAAAAAGAGATTCTGTGTTTCAATTTGTGGAGTGAAGTTGTGGAACAAAACCAGTAAATGCTTGAAACAATGTCCAAACATAAAAGAATTTAAATATAGATACAGAAAGATGATCATGGATAAATATGTGCAAATACAAAAAAATACAGAATGTCAGCATTTATAAATCTGCATACTTTGACGATACGTTTTGTTATTCATTTGCATGTTGTTTTGAAATGGAAATTACATGTATATATGTACATATACACTTGGGTAGGGCACTGGACTCTGATGATGGGAAAGTAAGGACTTAAGGTAAAGGGGGGTGAGAGTTTATAAGATTTTTCTTCTTCTCACTCCCTTTTGGACTGGTGTTAATATAATTTTGTTTTGTTTATATAATTTACTTGTCTTTTTTTTTGTTTGTTTTTTGCGAGTTTTGTCTCGTTTTTGTCTTATTTTGTTATTTTACACTTGTTTCACTAGTCCAAAATAAAAAAGACTACTACTAGACTACTACTACTTCTAGATTTTCAGTCTTAGGTCAAAAAGGACAACACATGAGACAACTTTGTGAAGAAAGCAAATTGTGTCAAAAATCATAGTTGTGAATTTGGGATTGCTGTGACACTTAAAATTCTAAGTAGAATTGTTTTTAAATGTGATTTTTCCTTGCTGTTATGCGCCATAACTTGTGTCAGACTGTCACAGCCCTTGGTAAATGGTAAATGGCATATACTTATATAGCGCTTTTCTACCTACAAGGACAAAGCGCTTTTACAGTCACAGACCCATTCACCCATGCACACACACATTCACACACTGGTGGCCGCTCCGCTGCCAAACACAGGCGCCTGCCTGCCACCAGAGGCAAGGTGGCTCCTGCAGAACAACCATGGAGAGGTGGAAAGGACAGCTTGTAATCTGGATTTCGCTCCAATGATTATAGCGGGAAGAGTCTGCCAAAATTCCAGCAAAAATGTGAGGATTCTGGAGGGTAACCCAGAACTATTGAAGCAAGTTAAACAGTTGTAAGAATGTGCATGTAAACTTTAGATAAACGTGTTCATACTCCCTGCCAGATTTGAAGAAAGAATGTTTATCTTTTCATAAACTGCATTTAAACTTCTGGCAAACGAATCATAAAAGGGACAATAACAAAATAAAACAAAATCCTATCACTAGCCACGTTTACATGGGCAAAAGTAATCGGAAAGAACGCCTGATCGGAAAGAAAATGCGTCATGTAAACACGCTGTTCGGAATAGTCTGCCCCGATCAGACTCGTTCGGATCAAAATTTCTTTCTGATCGAGATAGGTGGGTTATACCGATCGTTTATCTGATCACGGTACATGTAAACGGTTCATTCCGATTGTGTGTCACTACTGCTCTGGTTTACGTCATGCATAGATGGTGTTTCACTGAGAGAAAGCTTTGGAGCGCATACGGGACTGACCAGCTGCTCTGCGGACGCCCCGTGAAAAGCGCCTTTCACCCCTCACGAGGGGGCTGCCGGGGAGGAGCGCTTCATGCCCACTGAGGTCTGGACCCGGCACCCGAGCTCTGCGTTCGGGCTCTGGTGCCAGTAGACCGAGTGAACCTCTCTGAGCAGAGCAGCCGGATTTATTAATACGTGTTTGGAGAAGGATGCTTCTTTACGTGTGCGTTTTGTTGTTTTGTTATGTGTGTGAGAATTCGGACTGCGAGCCGACCCGCCGTTGTGAGGTAGCGGCTGCAGGACTCAGGAGGACAGAGCAGAGCTCAGCCCGTCAGCTCACAGAGTGGCTTTGGGGCGGTGTGTGAGCTTCAAAGCAGAAATGTCGCTCAGTCCTTAGAAACTGTTCAAAGAATCACGTGGATTTGTGTTTCCAGTTGTGTCCCGACAAAAATAAAGACTGATGTTATTCCCAAACATTTACGTGCAGCCAAGCTGTAGACTGCAGCTTTTCCCGCATGGTCCTGGATTTTGTGTCCATCAAGGCTAATGTTGTTAGCGCTTGTTAGCCTCTCCTAACCCTTCCAGCTCCGTTCTTCCACAAAAAAGCACTGACCACACGGATTAAATATAAAACGATGAGCAAACAGGCGCTTCATAATATTCATAACATTAATAAAAGCACGTTTGGAAGATCATCTCGTATATTACCGAGCTGCTGCATAAATATATGTGACAGCAAAGGTTTGTTTACAACGGGACACATTTCCCTTCCAGGGTTTTCAACACTACTGCGCATGCCCAAATGATTTATTCCGACCGAAAGTGTGACCCATGGGAACGTTTGTTCTGATCGGAAAAAGGTTTCCTGTGCCCATGTGCACGGGTGAATTGTAACCCGACCATTGATCCGATCAAGATATTTTGCCCATGTAACTGCTGCTACTGAAAATGTTAAGAAATCCATGAAATGGAAAGTTTTTTCAATGACCTCTAGATGACCTCTAGATGGCAGGGAACTTTGACCACTTTTTTTAACTTGTCTACACCAATTTACACCATTTTACTCACAACGAGATTACTCAGAAAACAAATTCAATTTCAAATAACACAGATAAAACACTTCAGTGTTCCTCTGTGGGGTGGCTTTGGTGTAGAGGTACAGCGGTCAACCTCTGATTGGTGGATCTGGAGGCCTTGCTGACTAATGCAGTGTTTTTCAACCAGTGCACCGCGGCACACTAGTGTGCCGTGAGAGATGGTCAGGTGTGCCGTGGGAAATTGCCCTCATTAACTGATCTAAAAACATTTCCCATCTCAAGGATATCAGCTCTTTGTTCATCCAAACAGGCCCTGATAAAACACTGAGTAGTTGGGAATATAAAAGATCGTAAAATACTTTTTTCTCAGTGTTTATTTGATTCTATTAAAGACATTTTGATAAGAATGACGGTACCGTGATTTAGCTGCAACTAAAGCTGTTTGCAGCAAAGTCCCGCCCCTTTAACTGTCTCCACCAATCATTCTTGGGGGGCTTAATCACATGTCATCAGTCTGACCAATCAGAAGTGGTTAAAGTCTTAACTTCCTTGTTCAAATGTAGCTCATAAAGTCGCTCAGTTCCAACAAAAACATCAGCTAAAGCTCGTCTTTAGCGGTGTAGCTGTCCACAGAATCCATTATCAGAATGTGGAAAAAGTGAACAAAACAATGAAGCTCAAAGACGCTAGTCTTTCTCCCCTTTTGTGGCAGTTTTCACACTACATCTCCCATGATGCATTGGGTTAAAGCGACAGCGCCTCAGTGCACAATGAGTCGTCCTTGTTAAACATCTTGGAACCACAACGAACACACATCAAACAGTTTTTACATTTTCTAACTTAACTTTTATTTCATCTTTTAGAAAAATCAGCTGCAACTTCCTGCTTTTTCTGCCACAATTATCACAAAAATGCACGTGAGATTGTGTGTGTGTGTGTGTGTGTGTGGGGGGGGGGGTTACCCAGTGTTGGTATTCTTTCAACTACCATGACTTGACATGTTTACACAATCAATGTGAATGAACTAATTCTGATGGACAGCAAAGTGACTTTGGGCCTTTATGCAACACTTTGCTAACGTGTGGCATATCTTCGCATGGCTCTTTTTCTTCACATAAGAATCCACTGGAATAACATCAATTGCATAGTGTTTCAGTTGTATAAGTATAGTTGGACTATATTAGTATATGCATGCCATACATACCAAAAAGGTAGGTAGTTTGCCATCTCTCTGTGGGTGGAGTGTCCCTGCCCCAGGTGAAGGAGTTTAAATATCTGGGGGTCTTGTTCACGAGTGAGGGAAGACTGGAGCGTGAGATTGACAGGCGGATCGGAGCAGCGTCTATAGTTATGCGGTCGCTGTATAGGTCCGTTGTGGTGAAGAAAGAGCCGAGCCAAAAAGCAAAGCTCTCAATTTACCGGTCGATCTTTGTTCCAGTACTCACCTATGGTCATTAGCTCTGGGTCATGACCAAAAGAGCGAGGTCCCAAATACAAGCGGCAGAAATGAGCTTCCTCCGCAGGGTGGCTGGGCGCTCCCTTAGAGATAGGGTGAGAAGCTTATCCCCAGCGGAGAGCTCGGAGTAGAACCACTTCTCCTCCACATCGAAAGGAGCCAGTTGAGGTGGCTCGGGCATCTAGTCCGGATGCCTCCTGGACGCCTTCCTGGAGAGGTGTTCCGGGCGTGTCCCACTGGGCGGAGGCCCCGTGGAAGACCCAGGACACGCTGGAGAGACTATGTCTGTCAGCTGGCCTGGGAACACCTTGGGGTCCTCCCAGAGGAGCTGGAGGAAGTGGCTGGGGCGAGGGAGGTCTGGGCATCTCTGCTTAGACTGCTGCCCCCGCGACCTGGTACCGGTAGGCGGAGGAAGATAGATGGATGCCATTTACCATATAATGGCAGTTATCCCATACGTAGATATCAGATTAAAACGTTAAATTCACCCCAAGATCCTAATAAATCCCAGCGGGTACCCACCCATATCACCAATATTTCATAGTAGGCTTGCACAACATATCGCAAATTTAAAATCAAGATGTGCAATACGTATATCGCAAAAGACGGTAAAAAATTGCAATAAATGGTTAGAATAAATGTGCTAAAACAAGAAATATTATGGCAGTTTTAAGGATTTAACAAATCAAAAAAATCAATTTCTTTATTAGATGGACCCCTTGACGTTGTTAACCAATCAGATGGAGCCTTTTTATGTTAGATGTTCGCCTCCTATGCAGATGATGGTCATTTAGAATATAATTTTTAAACTGTTGCAGTGAAATGGAAATGATGTTTTTGGTTGTTTTGCTACTTGTTCATGTACCACAAGTTGTATCGTCATTGCAATATTAATCACTAATATAGCATATTGCGAGTTTTCCTCATATTGTGCAGCTCTATTTCATAGTTTGATAACCGTATATAGCTTAGTAGCAAATCCAAGTCAACCACCATTAGTTCCTTAATGAGTAAAAAAAGAGAACAGAAGTAACGTGTTATCTATTTTGGTAACATTTTACTTTTCAATTTAGCCATAGCTAATGCCTAAATCATCTGGACCGCTTTGTTTATGTTTGAAAGACGTTTTGAAAGTAATAGGAAGTTTAAAAATCACTTTACAACATTTGTTTATTTAATTATTGACTTACATTAATATATTTCTTATTTTTCCAGTTTAGTAAAATTGTTTTTGTTTTTTTTGCTGTATATAGGACTTGAGAAAATTATAGATACTAATCATCCCTCTGTACCAATGGCACTCATGTCACCAAGCACACAAAGTGAAGATGAAGCCGTGACTCAAATATGAAACCAGACTGATAGATCAGCACAAACCTGTTACCAGAGAGCCTGGACCGGCTGGAGAGCTTTTCAGTAATGGACTCCAGGATGTCGCTGAAGCTGCTGCCTGGAGAGGAGGCGGTCCCAGGAGAATCTCTGGGATGGCCACGTTTGGTGGAAGGAGTGGTGGTGTCTGTCTTCCCCATAACGATGCTATTATAGCAACCCTTGAAATTCTCTAGGTCCTCCAAGCTGGTAAAGGCTTGTTAATCTTTTTTAGATTTATTACTTTACTGGTTTATTTTAAAATGGGAGTAAAATAAAATGGGTTCAAAGTGTTTGATCAACTAATTACGCGCCGCCAAGTTGAATCACCACACTCCTCTCGTTGCTTCTCGTGACACTACAGCATCACACCTCCTACATATCAAGAATATGATCCTCACACTTCAGCTATTTACCACTTGGCCTCTACTTTCAACTGTGATCTTCTTTATTCCTACCCCTCCTCATGCATGTAGAGATTATATTCAACTTCTCTTTTTTTTTTTTTTTTTTTTTTTTACTTGTCCTGTCCAACAGCTGGGCAGACAGATGAGAGCTGAAGGCCTCTTATGTTGGACATATTTTACTTTAACAACAGGGGTTATGAATCTTCTGACAAACCAGAGGTATGTCTGAATAAACCCCTTTTGTAATCGAGGCCAAACTTTATTCATTTTAATCGTATTTGAAAATCTTTTTTGTTGGACCGGACGAAAAAGGAAAGAAGGGAAGAAGAGAGAGGTATGTTAGAGAGGGGGGGATAGGAGGGTGATCATAGAAAGGGGAGGTAAAACCATGAAGCAGCATAAGACAACAAGTTTCTGGATGTTTATCATTACAGTGAGGCTGAGATGCAACACAAATCCAGAAGGGGCGGGGCAACTTCTCTAATGTTACCATCACACAATCTCCACACACTACCAGCTCACTCCCAGAATTTCAATCTAGGCTGAATTTCTAGATGTTCAAGATGCCCTATAATAATAATAATGGATTGAATTTATCTGTGCTTTTCCAGACGCTCAAGGCACTTACAATCTGTCCATTATACTTTCAGTCCTCATTCATACTTGGTGATGGCAACTACTGTTGTAGCCACAGCTGCCCTGGGGCAGACTGACAGAGGCGTGGCTGCCAGTATGTGCCTACGGCCCCTCTGACCATCACCGGGAACATTCACACACCGGTGTAGCTGCACTGGAGGCAAGGAGGGTGAAGTGTCTTTCCCAAGGACACAACGACAGTTAGCTGGGGGGAGGTGGGGATCAAACCATGGATCCACTGATCATTGGCCGACCTGCTCAACCACCCGTTTATCTATCTTTTTTTTTTTTTTATAAAACTGTACCAATGCTTTTAATTTTAGTTTTTCTTTTTAGGTTTCTTACCCATCTGTATTTCACTGTTGCATTTCACTGTTGCATGCTACCATGTGAGCAAAGGCACTTTGTGACATATTCATGTCTGTAGGTGAAAGTCTGGCTATTTTCTTCCAGTTAAGAAAGTTTGGTGGTGATTATGTTGTTGACTCAGCTTCTGAGAAAACAACACCTGCTTCTCTAAAATGGAAATGTACATAAGGCAGGCTTCAAACAGATGCAGGCTCTCGCTGTCAACCCTCTGCTGTGTTGGAAGGTCCATTGCATTCCTTGTTTGAAGATGAATAAAAGCATTTAGCATTATTTTACGTGTTGAGCAGGATGGGTAAAGCTTAGTTTCTTTAAAGTGGTACACTGTCTTCAGGCTGTTCACATAAATGGGAATTTGGTAAGGGGCCACACAATTAAGGTTTATGGAAGTGAGCAAATTTGAATGTCTTGGATACTTGATCTACCATACATTATAAATATGTGGGCAGAATATAGGAAGTGTCTAAACATTTGAAGGAAGTTAGTTAGTTTCTTAATGAGCAATTTTAACCAGTTTCATAACGCCATCCAAATATATCAATGTTGTGCTTTTCCTTTAGCAATAATGTGTGTACTATCATGGTAAATAGTTGGATAATGGCTTTTGTAATCACATATATTTAATTCAAGTCTTTTCACCGTCTGATAATTACATTTGTGATATTTCAGGTTTTGAACTATTCAGTCATTCACACATGCGTCACGTTTGCATTAACAATTTGTCCAGTGGGAAAAAAGCCAAAGCTACTTCATATACGTATAAATCAATTCAGGTATATTGGAGTCTTTAGAAATTAGGTGTATCTCTCACAGATCACTTGCTTCCAATCAAGGGCCAGTGTCCTATATGTTTTCCAATCAACCTGCCATTAAAGCTCCTAATTGGCTAAACACACCTGATCCACGTAATCAGCAGCAGATGAGGCAGGGTGTCTGGAAAACCAGCAGGAGGCCGGCCCTCGAGGCCTGGATTTGGGCACCCCTGCCATAGAACCTTTGTCCAATCAGTCACATCTTGATTGGACAGAATGTAATTGGCTCTGATTGGTAATAGCCTCTAAGCCAGGAGTGTCCAAAGTTTTTTTGGTCAGGGCCAAATACAGAAAAATAAGCAAAGGCCCGGGCCACACACAAGAGGTGACATATTGACACATGATTACTTTGTGTATTTCTAATTTACCTATGATTAAGAACATTGCTCTCAGTGGGAGCAGCGATGCTGTCCTTTGGATTGAAGGATGGCTGGGATGTCAGGAGAAAGTTTGGTGGTTGAGACACGAAGGACTTTAGAGGGATGGCTATAAGTCATTCTGGATCTCAGTCTGCTTTTGTTCTGATGTAACAGAGAAAATGTTTGTTCACATATGTATGTTGAGCCGAACAGACAGATCATTCTTTTTCCGTGGCGTCTCATCAGAGGAAACTTGGCATGATCCAAACTCTGATAGAAGTCAGGCAGGGAGAGCAGCTGATATTGACTCTTCAGAGAATCATCACATGGCATTTCAATCAGTTCTAACTGCAGACTCTCCTCCACTTCTTCTGCATCCAAGGGGGTCGAGAACAGCTTGATTTGTTTTTCAATGACAGAAAAATCATGAAAACGCTGGTTGAATTCTGTCACGAGAGATGTAATTACAGGAGCATATTTCTCCTTTTTAGCAGAAAGGTCTGCCTTTGGAAAAGCAGACTTGATTTCAGACAGCACATCGAAGTGTGCAGCATTAAAGCTTCGTGTCTCAAACAGGCAGAGTTTTACACAGAAGGCTTTCATGTACGCATACAGGTGTGACACCAGCTGTTCTTTGCCTTGTAGGTTCTTGTTCAGTGTATTCAGATGATGAGTGAGATCAACTAAAAATGCCAGGTCTGCCAGCCACAGAGGGTCCCTCAGTTTATGAAGAAGTTGGACTCTTTCAAAAACTTGTCGATTTCTGATCTCAGTGAAAAAAACCGCTGCAGCAAGAGCCGCGGCTGAGCCAGCGCACATCAGAGTAGTAGAGTACATCCCCGTATTCAGCATCCACGTCAGATAAGAAAGCTTGAAATTCCCTGTGGTACAGTTTTTACAACAGTGTTCATCACATCGCCCAGCTGGACGGTCTTGGCACACAGTGCTTCTTGGTGGATTATACAGGCATGTTGTCAGAGGTCAAGTTGCAGTTGATGTGAAGGCCTGGTGTGCTGGGGTTCTTTTTATACACACCCACTAATTGATTGATCAGTAATTGATCACAGGTGAGGCTGTAATCTAGGATTGGGTGCATCATATGACAAGGCAACAAAACTTTTGTCTTGCCAAAATGTGACCTTTCTGTGTTCATACATACTTTGGGAGGGTTTTAGCTTTCATATGAGACATTTCTAAAACCAATGGATTCATTCAAAGTAAGGTTATACGCTTTTGTTTCTACAAAATGGATAAGCGACAAGACTTTTGTCAGGGACTGTAGAATGCACAGTGGTGTAGTGGTTAGCGGTCTTGTCTCAAAGTGAGAAGTTCTGATCTGGTTCTGATCTCGGCCGGGACGTTTCTGTGTGGGCTTTGTATGTTCTCCTTGTGCATGTGTGGGTTCTCTCTGGGCACTCTGGCTTTTTCCCACCATCCAAAAAATATGCTTCATAGGTTAATTCAGTGTTTTTCAACCGTGTGTGTGCCGTGGGAAATGGTCAGGTGTACCGTGGGAAATTGCCGATTTTCACTGATCTAAAAACATTTACCATACCAGATCTGTGTTCATTTAAACATGCCCTGATAAAACACTGAGTATTTAGGAATATGAAAGATGATAAAACGTTTCTCTGTTTATGTGATTCAAATAAAAACACTTTGATAAGAATGACGGTATTGCGATTTTGCCGCAGCTTCAGCTCTGCTTTTGGAAAAGCCCCAACCCTTCAACTGTCTCTGGCAATCATTCTTGGACCCCTAATCATACGTCATCAGTCTGACCAATCAGCAGTGGTTAAAGTCTTCACCTCCTTGTTCTGACTCGGCTCATAAAGTCTCTCCGTTCCAACAAAAATAACAGCTTAAGCTCGTCTTTAGCGGTGTAGCTTTCCACAGAATCCGGTGTCAGACCGTGGAACAAGTGGACAAAACAATGAAGCTCAGAGATGGGAGTCTGTCTTGCACTGGCGTCAGATTTTGCACTACTTCTCCCATGATGCATTGGGTTAAAGCGACAGCATCTCTGCACTACAATGAGTCTTCCCTGTTCACTGTCTTGAAACCACAACGAACACACACACCACACAGTCTTTAAATTTTCTTGATGAAATCGGAGGTCAACAGCTTAGTTCTCCTTCAACGTTTGTGTTTATTAACAGCCAAACATCCCAGAGTTTGGTACAAGTCATCTTTCTAACTGAAACACTTTTGTAATAATGTCTGGATTGCTTTCAGACTTCAATCACTTTTGAAAAAATTAAAAGTTAAGCTTAAATAGAAGTAATAGCAACATTTTATTTTATTTTTTTTATTTTTATTTATTTATATTCTATTTTTATTTTTTAAGGTGAAGTTGCCATCAGACACAATGAAACCACATTAAAACAATTTAATCATCTAAAAAGAAATAAAACATTTTTGTTAAAGTTTTCAAAGACTTCATTTTTGATTAGGACAACATAAAAACTAATAAAACTTCAAAATGTTCACTTTTTGTGTAGCTACAATAAATATAATCTCAGTCTTTTTTGTGTAGAATTTGTCAAACATATTGTGATCATTTCATTGTTCAAAAATTCCAGTTGCTGTTGCACAAAAATTTAAAAATATATATTTTATATTTTTTAAAATGTAAAAAAAATTTGCAAATAACTAAAGAAATATTAGTGTGGCCGGGATAGTCTCCGGCAGCCCCGTGACCCCGAAAGGGACTAACGGTATGGAAAATGAATGAAAATAAATAAATACAGAAATATATTAAAATCCCTATTTAGGAAGAATATATTTGTTTTTTGTGAGGTTACATAAAATTGCATATTACGTAATAAACAGGAAGGTTAAAACAACTACCAGGGTATAATTTCAAATAATTTAGTTGAACATTATTACTGAAAACTAACTCAACTTTTAGAAAAAACAGCTGCAACTTTTTCTTTTCAACTTTTGTAACTTTTTTTTCTGCCGTAATTATCACAAAAACGCTTGAGAGATCGTGGAGGGACTGCACATCAATACAGATTATGGAGTTTTTCCTTTTTTTACATTTTTGGATGCTGATGTGCCCTTGGATTTTTGTCAAGGAAAAAGTGTACCTTGGCTCAAAAAAGGTTGAAAAACGCTGGGTTGATTGAAGGTTGTAGTCCCTAGATACATGTGTGTATCAGATTTACCTTTCCCCAATGGGAGCTGAGTTGGCCCCAGCAACCCTGTGACCCCGAAAGGGATTCAGTGGGTTCTGGAGATGGATAAATGGATCTGTTAAATGGTTTCTTTATCATCCCAAGCCACAGAGGATGTTACCTAGAGCCAAGTCTTTGTCATAACATGTCAAAACAGGTCATGAATTAATATGTGCATGAGGTGTATGTCTTCTTTTAAGACACATCAGAGTAAAGACTCTCTTCATAGGGTTTAGTGTGTGTTTACAGCTGTTTAGAAGGCATTTTACATTTTGGTTCTTAGGTCAAGAACGAGGATGTTTTTGTTTTCCATACCTTTTTCATCGTGTTTGCCTATTTAATGCTGTTCTGTGGATGACAAACAGATGGTATACTCAAGTGTCTCTTAAGTATACATTTACGGTGCCAACTCTTCAAAACAACTTCCTTGACAACTCTGGCGATGCCAGGTTATAGCATGCTGACATGATAACATGGTGATAAAACAGGGAGGCTTTTAAAGGATATGCTCACACAGAGCCTGTACATTGTTCAGATAGGAAATAAAGAGCTTTCTAAAAGTAGGAAACTTTCCAATTTAACAAAAAACAGTCAAATTCCTTTTTATTTAAAAAAAAAGTGTACTTTTTGTTGAGCCACTTCTCTTCAGTCCTTCATTGCTTCATGCTTTTGGAATTTGGTTTGAGTAAATACTGATCTATCAACAAAGCATATGAGAGAGGAGCTCCTAATCTCATGAGATTCTGCTATTTTTGACGGATGGACCGTAAATCACTCGGGATAAGAGCATCAGCTGAACAGATCCCAGTGAGATTATCTCTGTTTATTGACTCGAACGATTTTCTTCTTTGTCAGAGAGATTATTACGCAGGCCCAGGTTAGCTTTAATAGAGTTGGAATTAGCTGCAGAGTGACTGCCCAGCCGATTCAAATGCATCACCTAAAATTAGCTTTTAGTTGTTTCTTGTTCATTTTATAAGACTTAGAATACTTGAGAAAAATTGCATTATTGAAAATTTAAAATTCAGATACAATTAAGATCTGAGGTTTGAAGTAAAGCTAAAGCTGCATGCCTTTATTTTGAAGCAGAACATAATTCACATTACATCAAATTGTACAATATATCCTAAGTATATCATTTATGTGAACAGATGTTGTTTATGAAGTAATGGGAAAGAGTAGTGGAATCTTGGCTGAAGTAAGTTCCCTCCTCCAGACTCTGCTTTGCTGAACAGGGTGTGACACCACCAGTTTCCAAAATAGTATTTTTGACAATATTCAAATTTCCAGAGACACTGAATTTTAGGTTTAATCACCTATAACCACAACCATCCAAATTAGAAAAAAAGAGGCTTGAAATATTTCAATTTTGGCGTATAGGTTTCATTCAAAAAACTCTTGGGTTTAACTTTGGAGTTTTTTTTGTTTCACAGTTTTGTGCTGACTAAACAAAATACTAAAACTTTTTTTTTCTTTTTTTTTTACCAAAAGGCGAAAAACAAACAAAAAGAAAATTTTAAAAACGTTTTTTTAATTTTTTTACTTTATGTTGTGTTTTTTTTATTTTATTTGATTTCTCCTGCTAAATTTGCCCTTTGTAAAACTGTGTTGCTGTATTACCTCCCTTGGCTCTTTGGTAACCCTATATTAATTATAACATCAAAATATACAGTACAGACCTAAAGTTTGGACATACCTTTTCATTCAAAGAGTTTTCTTTATTTTCATGACTATGAAAATTGTAGAGTCTCACTAAAAGCATCAAAACTATGAATTAACACACGTGGAATTATATACATAACAAAAAAGTGTGAAACAACTGAAAATACGTCATATTCTAGGTTCTTCAAAGTAGCCTACTTTTTGCTTTGATTACTGCTTTGCACACTCTTGGCATGCTCTTGATGAGCTTAAAGAGGTAGTCACCTGAAATGGTTTTCCAACAGTTTTGAAGGAGTTCCCAGAGATGCTTAGCACTTGTTGGCCCTTTTTCCTTCACTCTGCGGTCCAGCTCACACCAAACCATCTCCATTGGATTCAGGTCAGGTGGTTGTGGTGGCCAGGTCATCTGGTGCAGCCGCAGCACCCCATCACTCTCCTTCTTGGTCAAATAGCCCTTACACAGCCTGGAGGTGTGTTTGGGGTCATTGTCCTGTTGAAAAATAAATGATGGTCTACCTAAACGCAAACCGGATGGAATAGCATGCCGCTGCAAGATGCTGTGGTAGCCATGCTGGTTCAGTATGCCTTCAATTTGGAATAAATTCCCAGCAGTGTTACCAGCAAAGCCTCCCCCCCCCCCACACACACTCACCATCACACCTCCTCTTCCATGTTTCACGGTGGGAACCAGGCATGTAGAGTCCATCCGTTCACCTTTTCTGCGTCACACAAAGACATGGTGGTTGGAACCAAAAATCTCAAATATGGACTCATCAGACCAAAGCACAGATTTCCACTAGTCTAATGTCTATTCCTTGTGTTCTTTAGCCCAAACAAGTCTCTTCTGCTTGTTGTCTTTCTTTAGCAGTGGTTTCCTAGCAGAATTCTACCATGAAGGCCTCATTCCCACAGTCTCCTTTTAGCAGTTGTTGTAGAGATGTGTCTGCTGCTAGAACTCTGTGTGCCATTGACCTGCTCTCTAATCTGAGCTGCTGTTAACCTGCCATTTCTGAGGCTGGTGACTTGGATGAACTTATCCTCCACAGCAGAGGTGACTCTTGGTCTTCCTTTCCTGGGACGGTCCGCATGTGAGCCAGTTTCTTTGTAGCGCTTGATAGTTTTTGTGACTGCACTTGGGGACACTTTCAAAGTTTTCCCAATTTTTCGGACTGACTGTCTGACCTTCGTTTCTGAAAGTAATGCTGGCCACTCGTTTTTCTGTACTTTGCTGGTTTTTTCTTGCCATAATACAGATTCTAACAGTCTATTCAGTAGGACTATCTGCTGTGTATCCACCTGACTCATGCACAACACAACTGATGGTCCCAACCCCATTTATAAGGCAAGAAATCCCACCTCTTAAACCTGACAGGGTTTAATGAGGAAGTGAAAACCATTTCAGGTTACCTTTTGAAGTTCATCAAGAGAATGCCAAGAGTGTGCAAAACAGTAATCAAAGCAAAAGGTGGCTACTTTAAAGAACCTAGAATATGACATATTTTTAGTAGTTTCACACTTTTTTTGTTATATAATTCCACCTGTGTTAATTCACAGTTTTGGAGCCTTCAGTGTGACTCTACAATTTTCATAGTCATGAAAATAAAGAAAACTCTGAATGAGAAGGTGTATCCAAACTTTAGGTCTATACTGTACATTAACTTAACTCTTTTTCACAAGCCTCCAAAATGTGCCTGTCACTTTAATAACAAAGGAGCACTAAAATTTTATTTTATTTCCAATCCTGAAAGGATTTTTTTCCTACTTTTGATGTTGTGTTTGAATGACAAAAAGCTGTAGCGAACTGTGACGTTTTGCTGATTTCATATTACGAGAAACCCTGGAGCAGATGGTGAACTCGGGGCAGATTTGTGGCTCAATTAGGGGTCAGCAGTCATTTCTCTGGACTTGTGTTTATTTATATCTTTCAGATTTAGGCCAGCTGCTGCCTAAAGGTCAGAACATGGCCAGTGGAGAAAAGGTGGTAGCTATGCCTTCCCCTCCCACCACTATCTCTACAGATCACCTTTGAACAAGGCACTAACCCCCCAAATTTTATTGACATGGCTTAACGTTTCTGTCATTTTCACCTGCAGTGTGATAAATAAACATGGTAAGCAAATTTTTTCAACTGAAAAGTGTTTGAGCTGCAACTTGTACACAGTTGGAACATTTTAAGCTGTCACTTTATCCATAAGTGTTCTAAAGCATGATCACAGTCAGCCATCCCATAGCAAATGAACTAAGGAAAAAATGTATCAAAGCTCACACCAAGCATTTACTATAACAAATATATTTATGAGATCAACAGCAGAGGCTATGAAAGACTGCAGATGAGTCAAAGCATGGCCTCTAACGGGCATAAGTAGTGAGGAATTTCTGGTAAGTGAAGCTCCAGATGTTTTAGGGGATACTATCATTTTACCAGAAGACTGTGAGGAGTTTTAAATTTTCTTAGTTGTGTCATTTTCTTTGTTTGTTTCTTGCTTATTAATTGTGGTGTGCCTCAAGGTTCCATCGTTGGCCCCTTGCTTTTTAACATTTCCATGATTCCTCTGGGGAATGTCGTCAGAAGCAACAACATCAGCTTTCATAGCTATGCTGATGATATCCAGCTATATAGCTATGTCTCCTGATGACAAAAGACCAATAGAAGCTCTTTTAACTGTATTTTAGATGTGAAATTATGGATGGCAAATAATTTTCTACAGCTCAACCAGGAAAAAACAGACATTTTAGTTATCGGTCCTGAAGCTAAGAGCGAGAAACAGTTTCTGAAGTTAAAAGAACTTTCATTAAGCCATTCAGAAACAGACAGAAACCTGGGCGTTATTTTCAACTCTCAACTAACTTTTATTCCCCATATAAAACAGGTGGTTAATACTGGTTTTTATCATCTTAGAAATCTGGCTAAGGTCCGCCCACTACTCTCTCTTTCTAATATAGAGATGCTAATACATTCTTTTATCCTGAGTAAAATTGATTACTGATTACGGTTGACTAAATCATCAGTGTTCTGATGAAAAGTATTTGAAATGCTTCTGCTTTTCATAGACATCAGTGTAGTTACAATACTGAGTCGTCATGGCCAAACCCTGCAGTCAAAAGACAAGAGAAAGTCTGATAAAGCAGTTATTTAAAAGTGCAGAAAGAGGTTAAAAAGTTTTTGAACATCAACTGGTGTGCATGCAGAAACGTTCAAGGAAAGAATACTGACTCATCTTTATTGAGGTAGGGTACTTTGTTGATAGTGTCTGGACCAAATATATAATAACGCAGAGAAGGAATCTATCTTCCAGAACAGATTTGTGTTCCTTTGCACCTGCTGTAGTCAATAAAACATCATTTTTTCTCCAAACAAGCTAATGCATGCTTTTATCATGAGTAAAATCGATTACTGTAACACCCTGCTTGCTGGTCTTCAAAAAACTAACATTAAGAACTTTTAGTTTCTTCAAAATTCTGCTGCACGAGTTTTCACAAAGACCAGGAGGCGGGCTCACATCACCCCAATTTTAAAATCCCTGCATTGGCTCCCCAAATGCTTCAGAATTGATTTTAAGATGCTTTTAACAGTTTTTAAATGTCTTGACGGTCTTGCACCTTCTTATTTATCTTTATTATATATAACGTATACCTTATTACAATGTTTTACTGTTTATTGCTTTTAACAATATGCTTTCTTTTTCATTCTCATTTTTATTTCCGGTGCTTCCTCAGTTGGGACCTCTCCCTCTGGGTCAGCTGCTGTTCAGCCGCTGCAGCTCTAGATGGGAACCTGCATCACCTCTTTGCTGTGGTGGAGCGGTCCCTGCCATTGATGCTGCATTTGGCTGGTTATGCAGCTGTTCACAGAGAGGGAGGCTCCAATTATTAGCGTTTCCAACATTTCGTTTTCATGCTTAGCCTATTTCTCATTGTCTTTCCCCATCAGTTAGAGGGTGGGAGGTGTGAAAGGAGTGGGGGCTGTGTACAGGGAGGGGGGCCCTATTTCTTAATTTTTGTGCTTGTTTATTTTAATTTTCATGCTTGTTTTTATATTATTTATTTTGTTTTGTTTTAATGTAAAGCACTTTGTGTTATGCTTATGTGAAAAGTGCTTCATAAATAAAGTTTGATTGGATGTGAAAATTCTGGTCTTTTTTGTGTAAAATTTATCAAGCATGTTGTGATCATATAACATTTAAAAAAAATTAATTGTTGTTTAGAAAAAACATTTTTTTTTCTCGTTTGGATTTTGTGCGGTTACACAAAATTACTTTTTAATAAACTGGAAGGAAAAACAACTGCATGGACACATTTTCAACTAATTTAGTAGAAAATTGTTATAGAAAACTATCACAACTTTTTTACAACATATAGGAAAAACAGCTGTAACCTCCTTCTGTGTAATGCCTTGATTATTAAAAAAAAATGCACGTGATATCTTGGAGGGACTGTGCATCAATCAATCTTTTTTTTACACTTTTGGATGCTGGAGTGCCGCAGGATTTTTGTCAAGGAAAAAGTGTACCTTGGCTCATAAAAGATTGAAAAACAGTGCTCTAAAGTGTTTTGGGACTTTATGTAAGGTAAAAAAGTGTTATATGATCATTTAACATTTCTACCACAAGTCCATCTTGTGCATTTGGGTCCTCCAACAACCACAAAGCCTGATAGAAAACCACCCAAGAGACTCAAAATTCATGAACCAAAAACATCATGACAACTGAATAAGATACTATATAGTAAAATAGGCTTGCATTTATTCTTAATGCATTTATTCTGAAGGTTATAGTCTAAAAAAGGAAGACAATCCATTATTGTTGTTAGTAGATGCACGTACTGGCCACATAGTGATGGTGTACAAATGCTGTATGCACAGAGTAGGTGATACATAATTGCCCATAGGAAACCCATTGTATTCCCCTCGAAAAAACATTTTTACACTACAGGCTGATTCTAAAGCTATGGTATTTTATGCAGGCTATTTGCATGCTACATACAGGTTTGCCCCTTTTTTCATTTGCAGACTGCCCGTATCCACCTATAAGAGCAGTTGTGACTAACGCATAAGACACTAATTTGTTTACTTGACAGGTGAGATTACAATGCACAGCCCCACTTTCAAACTACAGTTTTCAAAGAAAATTCAGGAATCCCTGCTTTGAATGCCTTAAGTCTGCTGAGATATACGGTAGCTGTGAAACCAGTGTGAGGACACGGGTCTTCAGAAGTGTCAGACTTCAAAAATACGGAGATGAAAAGCAGAGGGAAGGAGAGGAAAGAAGACTAAGAGCAGAGAGTGTAGTTTGGGGAGAAACACAAAGTGGCATCTGAGAAAAACATATTTGCATCAGTACAGAACTAAAACACAGAGTTTGACATTACCTTTCTAGGCTGTTTCAATTTATTTAAAAATGTACAGGAATAGTTTAGAACGACATAAATAAATGATTTATTTTAACAAGTTTCTCCAGCTAAATGGTTGACTAAATCATCAATGTTCTGATGAAAAGTATTTGAAATGCTTCTGCTTTTCATAGACATCAGTGTAGTTACAATACTGAGTCGTCATGGCCAAATCCTGCAGTCAAAAGATAAACGAGAAAGTCTGATAGAACAGTTATTTAAAAGTGCAGAAGGAGGTTAAAAAGTTTTTGAACATCAACTGGTGTGCATGCAGAAACGTTCAAGGAAAGAATACTGACTCATCTTTATTGGGGTGGGGTACTTTGTTGACGGTGTCTGGACCAAAAGTCTGGACCAAATATATAATAAAGCAGAGAAGGAATCTATCTTCCAGAACATTAGTAGGATTTGTGTTCCTTTGCACCTGCTGTAGTCAATAAAACGTAATTTTTTCTCCAAACAAGCAAAATATCCTGATTCATTTCTGTTGCAACTGAAGATATTTTTAACAGAGAGAAGCATTTGTCTCTTGGACTGCAATCACATATGCCGAAATGTTGCCACGCAGTGACCTAAATGCAAGTTTTTCAGCAAAATCTGCAGAGTTACGGCGCGGTGCCTAATAAGGAGATGGCAGTCGCATTTCTACCAGCTAGGTTTTAAGAAAAAGTTCAAATTAAACAAGGATCTGGATCTGGCAGTGGCTGCCAGGGCACATTTGGATTCCCAAAATCATCTAATGATTTGCTGATTTGCCACACTTCCGCTGGCTAACTTCTCTGGCTTACCAAAATAACACCAAAACTGTAAATTGTCATGTGGTGCCACCAAACATCATGTAGCAGTAGCTGAGTGTAGCAGATATCTTTTCATGTAAAATCAAAGCCCATAACTAGCAATTAATTTTTTACAAGTAATTAACTATAATACTAGAATAATTTATTTTAAATATTTGTCATATTTTAAAACTGTATAACCCTGTTGAATCTTAGAAGCTACAGTTTACTTTAACCCTTGTGCTATCCTATGGGGTCGAGATGACCAGGGGCCTCATTTATAAACGTTGCGTACGCACAAAAGAAGGCGTACGCCACTCTCTACGCAATAGTTGAGATTTATAAAAAGCAAACTTGACGGGAAAATGTGCGGTCCTTCACGCAAGCTCTGACCCAGGCGTACGCACAAAAACGGGTGAAATGAGAAACGGCGACACCGTCGGCAGATGGAAGAAACACGTGAAAGTGAGAATGACAATACTGCCTCTCATAAATAACATGAAGACTTCACAAAGCAAGTCTCACAATGAACAGCCTACATGAACACCCGTTTGATCGATCAGCAGTGAAACAAACAAAAAAAAAATCAAACGACAATTACAACAGAAATTCAAATGAACACTTACTTGCAAAAAGAAAAGTGAAAGATGTTCTGCAATATTGGCATGTTATGCAATTCAACCTCATAAATAATATAGTTAACAGAACGAACTAATGTACAAAACTGATATTCTCGTCAATGTGTCCGTCTGGCGGAGCAGATATAGTCAAAGTCAAAGTCAGCTTTATTGTCAAATATGCTGCATCCGTAAGACATACAACACAGATGAAATTGCTTTCCTCTCACCCCAAAGTGCAAGCAGCATATAAAATAATAAATAAACGACTTAAAAAATACATTCTTTTAAAAACAATAAAGCCGATAGAGCCGCTGCGTGTGCTCGCGCCGCCAGATGCGTGCGAATCAGACAGACAGACAGACAGACAGACAGACAGACGTATTAATTGTCCACTGGGGAAAGTTGTTTTCATAGTAAAACATTTCTTCGTAAGCTACGGAATTATGGTATTCATGCATATGTCTTTAGTTTATTTTATTTTTGATAAAACAATGTATGGCGTATGTCTCAACCATTCAGAAAGCAACAAGAAATTACATTTGATGAACAATTTCCCATTTCCACGTGGATTATTACCCACATCTGTAGCTTGTCAGATGCAATTAAATGGATGGAAATAAAATGCCCCATCACAATGCGTAATGACGCACAATGGCTGATCTTGGATCTTAGAAGATGTGGCAAATGGAAGAATTGGGAGTGAACGCATCAGGACGAATGGCTTATGAGCCGGTTCCGACTTCTTCGAGCCATCCTGTTGGAGCTTTTGGGGGTGTGTCACCCGGTGCATCAGGTGCGTCGGTGTCCCCCCCGACACCCCCCACCCCCCGCCTCAGTCACCACTCCACGTAAAAGGGACTCCCCAATAATTGCCGCCACTCTCTCATCAAGAGGGGTCAGCTCCGGTGTCCCCTGTCCCCCACCCGTGGCAGACACACTCTAGCGATGCAGCGCCAGACGTTTTTTGCCCCGACTTTGATGTCCGTCTGTCACTGTTTGCCACTCACGTGCTTTTTCGGCATTAGTAATGCCCACACTGCGCCCTCCAAACAACATTTTTCTCCTCTTTTCCACCTCGCCAACGATAACTTCTACTTCACATCGAGTGAAGTTCCGTTTTTTTTTGTTTTTTTCTCTGTGTTTGCCATGGTTTCGCTATCAATGAATATTCATTTGTGGGCGTTTCACGGACTATTTATGGGCAACTATGGGCGTGTCATGAAGCCGCAAAAGCTGCGCTGCATTTAGAATTGGTTGTGATTTATTAAGGGAAGGATGCGTAGGATGTGCGTGCGCACGGTTTTATAAATCCGAATATTTCTGTGCGTACGCACGTCCTATGTTTCATGCGTACGCCACTTCTGACGCAAATCCTACGCAAGGTTTTATAAATGAGGCCCCAGATCCTTTACATTGACGTGTTCTCCCTACCAAGACAAAGGTGGATAAAGTTGAAGAGGATTTCATGTAATCCATGGAAACACGTAAAGATCACATATCATTGAAGAAAAAAGGTTTAGCGCACTGTTTTATGGGGTCTAGATGACCCCACTCCAAATGTTAAAGTGCCTAAAATAGCATAAGGGTTACAGCCATAGTTATAGTAATAGTAAAGCTATAGTTTTCTTTTTTATTGTCTACACATAAAATACATTCATACTGTCAAAGAACCTGAGCCAACAACCTTATGCTACTCAAAGTTAAGTAGCCAAGATTGGGCAAAGTTTAGACACACCTTGGGCAAAAGAACATTTCCCTCTTTTTTATGAACTGTATTACCATGATTACAATATTTTATTTAATGTTTTCTAAGATTGCAAAAAGAGTCAAAAATCCATCTGAAATTAAAAGACAAAAACCATATCCAATTGTCCTATTAGTATAAAGCACGTTTTGCATGATGGACAGTTATATCAAGGCCTTACATTTCCATAAATTGGAATTTAAAAGAGCCCTAATGCATTGGTTGCTGCCTGCATTTTACAGTTGTGCATTGTATTTGCTCTGATTGGACCAAATGATTTTAAATGCATTTTTATTGTGACAGAGCACACCTTTGTCACTCTGCAGGTGTCTAGTATTGTGGAATTTTTTTGACAGCGTCAGTGCATGCACACACTGTTCAGCATCAAAGTTCGGCCATCCATTACAATTCACCTTCTGTTTTTCTGGTCACCTGATTTTGGTTGTTCGCTGTGTTTTCTTGTTTATTTAATCCAGTGGACCCACCTATTGATTCGGTTTCTTTTTTGTTTTGTATTTTTGTTTTGAAGTTGCTGTTGATTGGGGAGTATATTTTGTTTTTGGTACACTTGTTACAGGCAAAATACTGAAACAGTTTCCCTGTCATGTAGGTCAGGGTGGAGAAGAACTCATTTATTCTAACTAGTGGGGTTCTAAGATCTTTTGCCAAAACTTTTCTAGCAGGCAGAAGAAAGTTCTGACCCATGTTTCAGACACTGCATGACCCTAGGGAGCTGGAAGTTCAGGAGGCGCAATAACATGGCAGAGACCAATGCCCACAGCAAAGCCATTTAATAGGCTTTTCCAGCTCTCAACAGAAAAGAACAACATTGCAAAAGTCTTGCCTGGAAATAACCAATGCACTCATGGTTTTAATACACCAACAGAAATAACCCTAACTCCCACAATGCACTCCTGCCTTGGGCAGGATGACTACA
Organism: Oryzias curvinotus; assembly: GCA_023969325.1. NCBI lineage: Eukaryota > Metazoa > Chordata > Actinopteri > Beloniformes > Adrianichthyidae > Oryzias > Oryzias curvinotus. The sequence continues at coordinate 11,730,243 of CM043722.1, forward strand.
CAGGCAGGAACACTACAAATGTCCTCAAGTTCAGGGATTGTAAGTGCACTGGCCGGCGTTGAAAATGCACTGGCCTTCCATGTGATGTATTACCAGGGCCAGGCTCAGTTCTGAGTCTGGTATCATTGCTCTCTGCATTGATGGTGAGGGACATGGAGCCTTCACTGATTTGTCAGTCTGTTGCACATGGGCCATGGGTCTGTCGGGTGCTAAACGGTCTTTGTGGAGAACCAACGGATGTCCACGACATGGCAGTCGAACCCAGAACACCACATTAGAGATCTGGCCCATGATCTCCCCAGGTCCTTGCCAGTTATGTGTCAGTTTAGGGGAAAGCCCCTGGTTCCTCAATGGGAAGTATACCCAGAATTGATCCCCAAGTGAAAGAGATTGCCCATGTGCCATTGAATCATACACCCGCTTCTGACGAGCTCCAGCTTCCTGTAGAGTCTCTTGCGCCAGCTGATGTACATAATCCAGCTGCCCTCTCAACTGCCGCACATAACCCAGTTCAGGGCTATCCACAATCTCAGGCTCAGGTGGCGGCCCAAACACCAAATCCACCGGTGTTCATATCTCCCTTCAAAACATTAGGGCTGCCGGAGTGCACTGACTGGAGTCCTGAACAGCAGTGCAGTAAGCTCGTAACACAAGGGGCAAGTGCTGGTCCCAGTCCCTCTAGTGACGGCTGGTCACCAGAGGGACCAGTTGAGTGGGATCAGTTGCAAGTTGAGTGGCCAAAGTGCGGTTAAACTGCTCCACCAACACATCGGTTTGGGGATGGCTTGATTCCAGTGGTTCTTGGTGCCAGTGCTTGGTTCCCCAAGCACTGGCACACTTCACTGAACAGCCAACTTTCAAAGTTCCTTCCTTGATTACTGTGTAGCTCCTCATGAACTCCAAACCAGGTGAACATCTTATCCACCGACCTCTGTGCAGAGGTGCTGGCACTCTCATCTGGGACTGCATACGCCTCTGGCCATGTAGTGAAGTAGTTCGTGGCCACCAGACATATCGGTTGTCAGTCTCAGTGGTGGGAAAAGGGCCTAAAATGTCCACACCAATCCTCTCCATGGGTGCTCCCACCAAGTACTGCTGCAAGGGCCCTCAGGAACATTGGTTGGGTCCCTTTTGAGCAGTGCAGGTGGTGGATGTACAGTTCTGCATCTTGACGACAACCTGGCCAGTAGAACCTTTGTCTGAGCCGCAGCACTGTTTTTTTTTTCTAAAGTGCCCCGCCCCAGCTGCACCAATAATCCAACGGAGAACCTCTTGGCGAAGGTTGGCTACGCCATGCCACCTGGCCCTCGGACTTCTTAAAGTTTAACATCTACGTGAGGCTAGCATTTGTCATGGTGCCTCTGTCAGCTCTCCTCCCCCTCCCAGCTCTGCTCTGCTCCTGACTCACCAGCTGTGACTACTCATCAAGACTCAGCTCTACTTAAGGAGACCCAGCTCCAGCATTCTTCGACAGTTTGTTAACCCTGATGGTGCTTGTCTTACCATAGACTCACGTCTGGCCCCCTTGTTTTTGCTACCTCGCTTACCTTGTTTGTTTTTGTCTTAGGACTTCATGCCACTAGAGTCACCTGAGTCAGACACGCCCATGAGCAGCAGCTACGTTCCTGAATCCTCAGAGGGAAACAAGTACTCAAGATCTGCAGCCACGCCGCTCGCCAAGAACTCCAGCCACGCCACGAACTCTGAACTACATCAGAACCTCCAGCCTCACCACGGTCACAGCTTCAACAGAACCTCCAGCCACGCCTAACTCCAAATCTCGTCGGATTAAAATAAATTCTAATTACTCGCCCAACCACTTACCTGTGTCCTCCTTACGGGTTTCAGCATCTGGGTCTGTCTCGTTTTCGGATCATGACAGCATTGTCAGTTTGTAGTCTGACCATTGTGCCAAGGAGGTAAGGCCAACCGTGCCTTACTGGTTACTGGCCTTACTGCCAAAATTATGGCCAGCAACTCCCATCTAGTGATGCAATAGTTTCTCTCTCAACTTAAGATGCAGCTGTAATAGACCCTAACGCTTTCACTGTCTTCATTCTGCTGGGAGAGTACGGCTCCTACCCCCATGTTGCTTGCATCAGTGTCCAAAGTGAATGGCTGACCAAGGTCAGGATAAGCCAGTAGGAGCATCAGCAAGGGCAGGCTCTAGCCGCTGAAAGGCTGCTGCACACTCCTCAGACCATTCAAAATGCTTGCCTTTGTCTGTCAATCAGTGCAAGGGGTTGGCAATGGTGTCAAAATCCTTAAAAAAGTAGTGGTATTAGGACGTCAAGCCAATGAAGCTTCGTAGCTCTGTGGTGTTTGAAGGTGTGGGCCAATCCCTCACTGCTGCAACTTTAGGAAGGTCAGTCACCACTCCACACTCACTGATGACGTGACTTAGGAACTGTGGTTGGCGGGCTAGAAGGGTGCACTTGACTGGGTTTAGTCGCAGCCCAGTCTGACGAATGGCTACAGATACCTAACACTGATTGTGGAAAATGATTATATGTAATTCTGTCATTTCCACTGGTTATTATTAGTTTACTCTTGCATATTCTGTACATCATTGTTAATATTCTTGAGTTTGGAGCCCTGGGATGAGAATCTGGTCTCGGAGGATTTGACTTGGAGTTTTAGATCAGGTTCAAAAAGTAAGTGACCTATGTTTTGGCAGGAAAAGTGTGAGAATCTATACATAGGGGAGGACATACAGGGGAAAATGGAAAACCATATTCTTTACTTACAGATAAACCAGAATTTAGAGTTACAAAATATTTGTTCAAATCTGACTGAAGCTTAATAATAAATGCTAGTACCTAATAAAGCTACAGTTTTCTCTTGATGATAAAAAAACTGCTAAATTAATATTATAATGATGAAGTTAGCAAGTAGCAACTCAAAACAGGGACATCGTTTTACACATTTTTATGCATACAGTAATGCGGTTTATTACTTGTGAAAATGCTTGAATATTCTTTGTTTGCATGTGAGAACCAGCTGCATTTAATTTTCATGATGCTTCCATCACTTGTTTTCATATGACCTTTTTTAGATTTGTTGGTGTGAGAGACAATTAGGTTCATAAGAATACAGAGAGATTTAAGGCCAGGTAATGGAATCCCACATCACCCAGGTTTGATGCTGTAAAAAAATAAAAATAAAGCAAATTATCATAAACACATGTTGTTTGATTTTCTTTGGATGGGGATCATTATGGGAGATAATCTCTTCTTTTCCTCCCTGTGGTCTTTTACCTTTGAAATTCACTTCTGCCAATAATAAAGGATTTCATTAAAGAGTATTTCTAGCATTTCAGCGTTTGTAAAGACCTTTGAAACAGATTTTCAGAAAATATATTTTTCTACAACAGTAACTGGAAACGTCTTTAAAACCTTTAAAATGTAGATCCATGGCCATGTAATCAAAAGAATTATCACTATTCTTTCTCCTTGTATTAGTCAAAATTGCACCCCCTAACTGAACAAAAAACACATTCATCACCCACCTAGGGGTAGATCATTGTTTATTTGTACTGTGGTGTGATGCACTGCCCCTTACATAATATTGCCATGCCAACAACAAAGACAGGAGAACACTTAGTTTTCTCGTGGAACTACAGAAACAGGCCCTTGTCAAAATATGGAAGCCATAAAATTTTAAAATATTTGTAATTGTTAAACTTCCAAAGATGGTGACTAACACATTTTGTTGCAAGCTGCAAGAATTGTTAACAACTAGTCTCTGACCAGGGGATGCTACTGCTTTGTTAAATACATTTTATTTGTTAAATACATTTTATTTAACAAAAACAGGGTGGTGCAGTGGTTAGTGCTCTTGCCTTACAGCAAGAAAGCCCAAATTCAAGTACTGGCTGGGACCTTTCTGTGTGGAGTTTGTATGTTCTCCTTGTGCATGCATGGGTTTTCTCTGGGCACTCTGGCTTCCTCCCACAGTACATAAATGCTTTATAGGTCAGCTGTTTACTCTAAATTGTCCCTAGGTGTGAATGTGCGTGTGTAGGGGTGTGTAATTGTGGGCATCAGGCTGGCGACCTGTCCAGGGTGTATCCAACCTTCGCGGAACAGTGGCCAAGTTCGGCTCCGGCAGCCCTGTGACCCTAAAAGGGAGAATATGAAATGAATGAATGAATTTCATTATCAATATCTAAAAATATTAGATTAAATTCATTTCAAATAAAAATTGAACCCAGTTTATCAAGTACTAGACATTTACTTTGTACTAGAGTCATTTTTTAATCATTTACTTCTTCCCTCCTACTCAATTACTGAAGCTTTGATCTTCTTCAACAATTCAAAACTCACAGCATTTTTTTTAGCAGATCTGACAAATCTTGCTTTTTTTCGTTTTTTTACTTTTCATGTTTGTTCATCTCACTAAACTCCGATTAAATCAGGAAGACGCTGCTGACTTTTAATAAGCAAAAGGCTCTGTCCTTTACTATTCCTGACTGTAAAGCAAATAAACTTGTTGTTTGGTAGGTGTTCTAATGTCTTTGAAGAGGTGGCTGTGCATTTGTTGTGCTACTCAAAACGTTTCCTCTGCAGAATCAGTGCCATCGCTCCCCGCTGTTGTCTGTGGCTCCTCTAAAAGCTGTCACTGAATCAATGACACTCATGTGGTGTTCCTGCAACCAACATACGGAGGACTTTATCCATCAGGACCAATGTTAAATCATGTTTTTACTCTCTTTACCACAAATCGGTTCATTAGATCCAGGCTGGTTTTACAGGTTTTTCCATGATAGATCATGGTGTAGTCCAGCATGTGTGCATTTTATCTTGCCTAAGATAAAAATTTAGGTCAAGAAAAAATATAAAGCTTTTGAACAGAAATACAGTGTACTTCCTTTTTCACCTATTTACATCAAATGGGACTTATTTTGTGAATAAAAAAGAAACCTGTTTTTGTTTTCTTTTGTATACATCAAAAATTACTATCTTTGACCTATGAACATGACATTTCTTTCATAAATCTATGGGCTCAGGAGTCAGAGCAACTCTCAACTTTAATTCAAAATCGTCAAAATTACCTGAAAATGCTTGTCAATTTTTTGTTTGAAAGGTTTCTTCAATGATACTCAAAGCAGACTTTATGTCCTTATGAAGTGTACACTCGTTACCTTTTATTCTTGTATTTGCAGGTTGATGGCCAGCATCCGACGTGTACGTTCCTGCTGGAGGTGGAGCGAGACCAGAAGGAGTGTCGAAAGAGGTTAAACGAGCAAGAGGCCAAGGGCGTCAAAAAAGGTTCCAAACACCACAAAAAATAAGAGAAACACAAACAGCAACCTGTACACATGACATATAATTAAAAAAAACAACAACTTTGTTTTATTTATTGTTTTTTTATTTTATTTAAGACTTAGTTACAAATTCCCTTAAAGGTGTATCTGGACTGTCTATGGATGAAGAAATGCGTAAACCTGTACGGGGAACGCAGGTGACCCACACAAAGTATCAAAATCGTAGACCATTTAGTTAGCCTGTGCAGCAAAAATTCATGCACATATTTTTGACGGGCCAAAACGACCACTTATAAAACATGCAAAGGTAAGTAAGGGTGAAGAAGGTGAGATCCAGGCCAGTCGTACCCTCAATCCTGCGGACTGTGCAAGGATTCCATTAGTGCTGTTCATATTGTAAGGGTTGGATCCTTGCATATAGCCTGAACGTTAGAAATAAGGAAATATTTTCTTTTATTATTTTTTTAATTAATTCATTCATTCCTTTTCTCTTTCTTCTTCTTATTTTTTCTGGGGGGGAGGCCCTAGGAGGGGGGGGGGGGGGGTAGCACTAGTTCTTCAGGAATGTCAGGGGCATGAGTGGTGGTGCTGGACCTCCTGCCCCTCGGGTGTGGCACTGGGCTCCTTCCTTGCTGACTGTCTCTCTGCGCTGGCGCTGTCCCGGTCTCTGTCTGCGGCTGGCTGGGGGTCCGGTTGCTCGGGGGGAGCCTTCTTCCCCCGGTTGTGCCCATCCGCCTGCTCCTTCCCGCTCCCACCCAAACATATTTTGCACACGTACATAGGACTCCGGGAATTGGACGGGTGGGATATGCTGGCGGGGCTGCCCGGGGTTGATTCTCTTTGAGGCCTCGTCGGCACCCGCCCTCCATTCCACTTTAACTCGCATATCAGACACCTTGACTCATCTAGGGCGGGGGTCGGCAACCCGCGGCTCAGGAGCTGCATGCGGCTCTTTAGCGCTGCCCTAGTGGCTCCCTGGAGCATTTTCAAAAATGTTTGAAAATGTAAAAAGATGGGGGAGAGTAATATATTTTTTGTTTTAATATGGTTTATATAGGAGGAAAAACAAGACACAAACATTCTTAAAGTTTTCCAATGCTGTAAGAATGTGTAGAATAAATATTAAATTTCAACATTTCTGTCAAGGAAGATTTGCGTCATAGCCTGCAACATACGTTTCTACCACCAGGGCGGCGGACCGCTAGGCAGGTGGCTGATATAAATCGAACCACTGTCAGTTCTGTGCATTGCTTTGTAACAATTCTCCCTCAACTCTGCGAGGGGAACGTCACAACGCCGTTCTACGGCTGGGGCATTAAATATCAAGACAATCTGCTCTCTAATATTACCAAGAAAAAAACTCATAACAGTTTGTTTGTGTTTATTGTGTGAGCGTGACAAACGTACATTAAACACTTCGCCCAACACTCAAACATCAAAAACCCAATTTCCCCAAATACACAATATATACAGAAACCCACAGTTCATGCCCAAGTCAGTTTTGCTAGCAAAAAAAAAAAGAAATGTTCTGGAGACAAAATGAGTGTTCGACAGTCTCACGCGTTAGGGGGGAGGCCGCTCCGCCTCACTCGCTGGAACGCATTGCACCCGTCAATGGAGCTGATGCAGATCCTCGAACCGGACGATCCGAGATCTTTGTAAAAATATATTCAGTAGGCAAATAATCTGAGCTGGGAAAGGTAATACGTATGAGAGATCACTCCCTATTATTCTTAGACCAAAACTGCCCATTTCTGCTTTAAATTAATGCTATTTGCCCTAGGACACCCCTACCATCGTGTCAACTTGCTGCTATGATGTTTTCTTCTGCTAGTTCCTGCTACCAATCTTGCTGCTGCATTTTGAATAAGTTTAAGACTTTTTAAGGAACTTGTAGGGCACGCTGCTAACAAAGAATTACAGTTATCCATCCTAGACGTAACAAATGCATGGATGAGTTTTTCAGCATCACTTTTAGAGGGTATGTTTATGATCTTAGAAGGAACTTACAAATCCAGGACATGTAATGAATTTAAAATGTGAAATTTAAGATGTGCGAACCATGAGAAAAGGTTTTTGTGTGTAGGTGTGTGAAATAAAATTATGGAATGGGCTGAGCACGATGCTTAAAAGTTGTACTAAAATTTACACTTTTAAAAAAAAAATACAAATACCATTTTTGCAGTATATGAGCTATACTATGAGCTTTTGTTTAGGTGTGTGTGTGAACTTACATGTAACATGAGGATATGAAGACTGATCTGTATATGTGTCTGTTTGTGTGTGTGTGTATATATATATATATATATATATATGTATATGTGGTGTGACTGTTTGTATAAATATGTTGCATACTCTACTCAAACATTGTGAAGTGTAAGTAGTAACTTTACGGGGATATTGTCATGACTATAGAACGACTGAGACCCAGATGCTGAAACCCGGAATGAGACACAGGACAGAGATGTCTTGGCGAGAAGGTGGGTTTAATATGATGGCCAGACAGGTGGGTGAATGTTACTGGAGGTCCGAGAATGTAACTGCGGCTCGTGGCGTCACTGGTGGATCTGCTCGTTCGGGTCTGGAGTCGGCAGCGTGGGTCCGTCTCGGGAGGCAGCTGGTTCGGCAGAGGCTCGTGGTGAGGATGGAGGGAACAGACCAGAAGAGGAGTCCGGAATACGGCTGCTGTGGGTGACCGCTCGTGGCTGAGGTTTCCTGGAGACAGGTAAGACAGCATATATTAACTACTTGGCTTAAGGCAAGGCAACGAAGCATGAACTTGACGTGAGGCCAAACATGCACCATCAGGGGCAACGGACTGGCGTTGAATGAAGATCCTGGAGCTCCTTAAGAAGGCAGGTGTGGCGATGAGGTGAGTGGAAGCAGCTGGGGATAATCAGGAACCAAGTGAAGAGGAGAGGGGGGAGGAGTCTGACAGAGGCACCATGACAGTACCCCCCCCTCAACGACCGCCTCCAGGCGGTCAAGGGCGGCGATCTGGGTGGGCCCGGTAGAAATCCTCAATGAGCGAGGGGTCCAAAATGAGAGAGCGGGAAATCCAGGAGCGCTCCTCCGGCCCGTAGCCCACCCAGTCGACCAAGAACTGGAATCCGCGACCCCGACGGCGGACATCCAGGATCCGATCGACGTCGTAAGCCGGAGCACCGTCGATGAGTCGGGCGGGTGGCGGGGAAGCGGACGGCGGGCACAGAGGACTGTCCAGAACTGGCTTGATCTGGGAAACATGAAATGACGGGTGAACCTTCAGAGCCTTGGGAAGACGGAGTCGGACGCAGGTGGGGTTGATGAGTTTCTCTATGACGTAAGGTCCGATGAATCGTGGAGCCAGTTTCTTGGAGGTGGCTTGGATGGGGATATTACGTGTGGAGAGCCAGACCCTTTGGCCAGGTTGGTACTCGGGTCCCACCACTCTGTGACGGTTGGCGATGCGGCAGTTGCTCTCCTTGGTGCGGAGGAGAGCAGCCTTAGCCTGTACCCAGATGCGTTGGCACCGCTGGACGTGATGTTGTACGGAAGGCACAGCCAAGTCCAGTTCCTGTGACGGAAACAGAGGTGGTGAGTACCCAAGAGCGGCCTCAAAGGGGGAGAGCCCAGTGGCAGTGGAGGGATGAGCATTATGGGCATACTCAATCCACACGAGATATTGGGACCAGTCCTGCTGGTTCTGTGCCGCCAAGCAGCGGAGAGCTGCCTCCAGTTCCTGGTTCGCTCTCTCCGCTTGGCCGTTGGACTGAGGATGGTAGCCAGAAGTGAGGCTGACCGTGGCCCCCAAGGCCGTACAGAAGGCCTTCCAGACCTGAGAAATGAACTGGGGGCCACGGTCAGAGACAATGTCCATAGGGATGCCATGGTGACGGAAAACCTGCTTGGTCATGATATCCGCAGTTTCGGTGGCAGTGGGTAGTTGCGGGAGCGGAATGAAGTGGGCCATCTTGGAAAATCGATCTATGACTGTGAGTATGACGGTGTTACCTGCTGATGGGGGTAACCCGGTGACAAAGTCCATTGCCAAGTGGGACCAGGGCCGGCTGGGCGTAGGGAGAGGGAGGAGCAACCCCGCCGGAGCCGAGGAGGACGTCTTGGATCGGGCGCAGGTGGTGCACGCCGAGATATACTCCCTAATGTCCCTCTCCATAGACGGCCAATAAAACCTCTTACGAAGTAAATGGAGGGTACGGTGGACCCCCCCATGGCACGCCAGACGAGACGCGTGACCCCAAGTGATGACTTCGGAGCGGAGATGAGCGGGCACAAACAGTGTGCCCCTGGGAACGGGTGGATGGTCAGAGTTCCCCTCCAGGGCTCGAAGAACCTTGGCCTCGATATCCCAGGTGACACTTCCTATGATGCAGGATGAAGGGAGGATAGGTAATAGAGTGTTTTCAGACGGACTGTATTTCCTGGAGAGGGCATCGGGTTTGACGTTGCGGGAGCCTGGTCTGTAGGTTATGGTGAAGTGAAACCGGTCAAAGAAAAGACACCAACGAGCTTGCCTGGAGTTGAGTCTTTTAGCGGAGCGTAGGTATGCCAGGTTTTTATGGTCCGTCCAGACGATGAAAGGCTGCTCGGCCCCCTCCAACCAGTGACGCCACTCCTCCAGGGCAAGTTTGATGGCTAAGAGTTCCCGGTTGCCCACGTCGTAATTCTGCTCAGAAGGGGACAGCTTGCGAGAGAAAAACGCACACGGTTTGAGTTTTCCAGAACTCTCCTCCTTCTGTGAGAGGACAGCGCCCACCCCTGAGTCAGAGGCATCGACCTCAACGATAAATTGCCGTGAGGGGTCAGGTTGGATAAGGATCTGGGCAGAGACAAACAGTTTCTTTAACCTGTCGAAGGCCTGTTGGGCTTCGTTGGACCAGACAAAGGGATGCTTTATGGAAGTGAGGCGTGTAAGGGGAGAAGCAATACTGCTGTAATTGCGTATGAAGCGTCTGTAAAAGTTGGCAAAGCCCAGGAATTGCTGTAGCTTCTTACGGCTGGTAGGAGGTTCCCAGTTGGTAACTGCTTCTATTTTGGATGGATCAGGGCGTATGCAGCCAGCCTCGATGATGTAACCAAGAAATTGTACAGTGGGGGAATGAAATTCACACTTTTCATGCTTAACGAAAAGCTGATTTTCCAATAGTCTCTCCAAGACCAGACGAACGTGATGCTCGTGTTGAGCCAGATCGTGTGAGTAGACAAGAATATCATCTAAATAGACAAAGACGAACCGATTTATGAAGTCCCGAAGGACATCGTTAACTAGCCTTTGGAAAACTGCCGGGGCGTTGGTGAGGCCGAAAGGCATTACTAAATATTCGTAATGCCCTAACGGGGTGTTAAAGGCAGTTTTCCACTCGTCCCCTTCCTTAATACGGACCAAATGGTAGGCATTGCGGAGATCTAACTTAGTGAATATGCGAGCCTTCTGGACGGAATCAAAAACAGAGGTGATTAATGGCAGTGAGTATTTGTCTTTTACGGTGATTTGGTTTAGTTCGCGATAATCGATGCACGGTCGGAGGGACTTGTCTTTTTTCTGCACAAAGAAAAAACCTGCTCCCACGGGGGAGGAGGAGGGTCGAATGTGCCCCAAGGCAAGGGCTTCCTGCACGTAGTTCTCCATGGCTGTCTTTTCAGGTCCAGATAGATTAAACAAATGCCCCTTGGGCAACGGAGCGCCTGGCAACAGGTTTATGGCGCAATCATAAGGTCTATGAGATGGGAGAGCACTAGCTTTGGTTTTGCAAAATACTGCTTTTAAATCATGATAACAACGAGGAATGTTGGACAAATCGACTTGACTATGACACTCAGTGTTAGGAGAAGTAACGGAAGGGAGAGCAGAGAGGAGACAATTAGCGAGGCAATATGGGCTCCACTGAATTATAGTCCCTTGAGCCCAATTAAACTGAGGATTATGCAGTTTTAGCCAGGAAAACCCGAGTACTATGGGAGTATGGATGGACTTGGTGATGAGGAAACGGATGGACTCACGATGGTTGCCTGAAGTAATGAGCAGGATGGGTTTGGTGCGGTGGGTGATGCGGGATAAGAGTTGACCACCTAAACCGGAAGCCTCGATGGGGGTCTCCAGGGGTTCTGTGGGAATTGACAGATCATTAACAAGTTGCTGGTCAATTAAATTCTGCTCGGCCCCGGAGTCGACCAGGGCCCGTAACTCATGCACATGGAGATCTTGACTTAACTTGACAGGAATTAGTAAAAAATTATTACCGGCCAGGTAGATGTTTGTTACCCCTCGCAGCCTGTCTCCTAGCGAGGGGTTCGGGTGTTTAAACGAAGCGGGCAGGAGATGGCAATGTGGCCCTTTGCTCCGCAATAGTAACAGGCCCCCTCCATGCGCCGTCTGCGGCGTTCCTCTTCAGACAATCGAGAGTGTCCAACCTGCATAGGCTCGTCCGGAGGCCTAGAGGGGCTGAGGGAGTCGAGAGGGGTGGCGTGAACAGCGTGTGAGAAGTTGGAGGATGTAGTGGTTGCGGCACGCTGGAAAACGGGCGCTCGTTCCCTGTGACGCTCCCGCAGGCGAACATCAGAGCGGAGTGCCGCAGAAACCAGTTCCTCAAATGACCGGGCTTCGGGTTGCGAACACAGATGATCCTTAATTTGTTCATTTAAGGACTGGTAAAAGATCCCCTTCAAAGCTGCGTCGGGCCAGCCTGCCTCGACCGCCAGGATTCGGAAATCTATAACGTGTTCACTCACCGAGCGGTTACGCTGCCTGAGCGCGAGTAACCGACGGGTTGCTTCATCCTGTTTGCGTGGCTGGTCGAAAATTAACTGGAACTCTCTGAGGAAACGTTCATAAGTGAGGTGGCTTATGGGATTGGAGGAAAGGAAAGCCTGGGCCCACTGGAGGGCTTTATTGCGTAGAGAGTTGACGATCAGTGATATTTTACTGTGATCCGACTGATAATGACGGGGGGCTTGTTGGTAAATCAGCTCACATTGGAGGAGGAATCCCCCGCAGGCTTCGACGTCACCAGTAAATGGTTCCGGTTGCAGCCGGATGTTTTCATGAGCGGAGGGTGATCCGGAAACGGAAGTAGCCGAGTTAGCCGTAGCTTGAGCCGTATCTGTAGGAACATGGGAAAAATGTCCGGTTAAATTGTTCAATGTCTGTGTCAAACCGTCCAGGCGATGAAAAAGGTCCTGTTGGGCCGCGGCCATCTGGGATAGGGCGTTGGCCTGGCGTCCAAGCATTATGCCTTGCTGGGATACGGCTAATCTGAGTCCCTCCGGGTCAGCTGGGTCAGGATTATGGCCAGTCCGTTCTGTCATGACTATAGAACGACTGAGACCCAGATGCTGAAACCCGGAATGAGACACAGGACAGAGATGTCTTGGCGAGAAGGTGGGTTTAATATGATGGCCAGACAGGTGGGTGAATGTTACTGGAGGTCCGAGAATGTAACTGCGGCTCGTGGCGTCACTGGTGGATCTGCTCGTTCGGGTCTGGAGTCGGCAGCGTGGGTCCGTCTCGGGAGGCAGCTGGTTCGGCAGAGGCTCGTGGTGAGGATGGAGGGAACAGACCAGAAGAGGAGTCCGGAATACGGCTGCTGTGGGTGACCGCTCGTGGCTGAGGTTTCCTGGAGACAGGTAAAACAGCATATATTAACTACTTGGCTTAAGGCAAGGCAACGAAGCATGAACTTGACGTGAGGCCAAACATGCACCATCAGGGGCAACGGACTGGCGTTGAATGAAGATCCTGGAGCTCCTTAAGAAGGCAGGTGTGGCGATGAGGTGAGTGGAAGCAGCTGGGGATAATCAGGAACCAAGTGAAGAGGAGAGGGGGGAGGAGTCTGACAGAGGCACCATGACAGATATAAAGATAACTGGACAGGGGTGGGATTATATTAGGTTTCTTCTGCCCACCCCTTTTCAAGTTGAGACAGAAATAAAGACAGATTTATTCATGCAAATGGAACATCTAAATTCAGGGGGGACTGTGAAAAGAGGAAAAGGCAATAAGCAAGACATTTTTTGCCATAGTTCCAAAAGGGCTGGAGGACAGATAAAATAGAAAAAAACAAGAACAGAATAAAAAACTGTTTCTTTTGTCCTCTTTAATATACCTGATAACTTAAAGAAAAGACAGAAAATCGTAATTTGTTTCTTCTAGGAAGTGAGGGATTAACAAATTAGTGCATTTAATTAATGTAATGGTTTTTCAAGTAAAAATTATGAAAATACATTTATTTTTCCTGTAAATTTAAATTCTTATCGAGATATTCTTGACATTGACTTTGTCTAAAAGTGTACCAGTAAGTAAGTTATTCGACGTTTCACCCAATAGCGAAAGATGTTTTTAAAAATAATACAACTGTTATTGTTCGCCTGGTGCCTCCAATATGCTAAGTCCGCCACTGGTGTTCCTGGCACAGCTGCTCAAAGAATGCTGGGTTTAGATCACCTACACTCTCACATCGTCTCATTATGAAGTTTATATTTATGGAATGTGTATAAAAACAAGGGGACACAAGTAAAAAACACATAAGCTAATTAGGAGAATGCCGACTTAATGCAGCGGAGTAGGAATCTGTGAGTTCAGTCACCCAAGAGAAACATCCAGAAAAACAATCAGAGGAGGTTGTTTATACAGTCAGAAAAGGCAATCTATGCTTAGACAATATTATTACAAGATGTAAACCAGGACAGTTTATTGCTCATCATGCTTTCTCTACAAACAGCCAGGACGTTCTCTGTTGATTCGTCCAGAACTTTCTTCATTGTTTCTATTAACTGAATTCTTGAAAATTATGACTCATTTTATGGGGACTTTTAACGAAGTTATGTTGGTGAGGGTCATGAATTATTCTGTTTGGGCACAGTCAAGAAAAACATACTCAATTCTGAAATTACCTCAGTCTAAAAATGTTGACGTTTTCGTGCAAAATTACTGCTCGTTGTTTGTCTTTTAAGGGAATTTGTGACAGGCTCACAAATGTTCCTGTGTAGTAAAAGTCCTGCAAGGACTAAACATGCAGAGCTGCAAAGCTAAAGTGCATTATTATAGAGGAAAAAAACACTTTTGGGACAAAAATATTTAAAACGGTGTCAAAGACCAAAACTACCACTGAGTTTTAGGGCCACAAACAAAAAAGTAAAATTACAAGATATAAAGTAGTAAATTTATGAGAAAAAAACTAGTAAATGTACAAGATTAAAATCAAAGTGAGCACACAGAGCAGCAAGTGAACGCCGCGCAGCAGCAGAGCAGACCGACTAAACTTAGTGGAACAGGTTAGCTGAAAGTTTATTTATTCAATATTCCAAATGTTTGGAATCTCATTTGTTTGATTTACGATTTATTAATGTTTTATTTATTAATGGGCGGCTTGCAGGATCTCTGTAGCTCGTTGATGAAGCCATTGGTATCCCTGCAGCTGTCCACTTCAATCCTTTCTTCCTCCATTAAAGACAAGATCTCAGACTTTCTATCAACTACTGGGTAAGATTCTGGTCAAATTATAATCTTAGGGGATTTTAGGAAATGCTTTTGCAGCTTTATTAGATCATGTTGGTTTCACACAGAATATAAATAAAGCCACTCACTGTCACAAGCACCCCCTGGACCTTGTTTTAACCCATGGTATAGAGATTAGCCAGCTGAGTGTCCTTCCTCTTAACCCCATCATTTCTGATCACTTTCTGATTACCTTCCAGTTTACATCAGAACGTGCTAATGCCCCAGTGAACAAAAAACAGCTTAGAAGAACCTTATCTGACTGTTCTCACAAACTCACAGTTCAACCAATACTTAGTGGCATTCTGAGCAAATACTCTGAGACTAGCTCCCATAGTATCAGTCCTAGTATAAATGACCAATTTCTTAATGATGCCTTACGAGCCCTCAGGAGTACACTCGATGTTGTTGCCCTCCTGAAACCTAAGCTCATTAGGCAAAACTGAGTAGCACCGTGGTTTAATGCTGAAACACGTTCTCTTAAACAAGTAACCCATAAGTGGGAAAGAGAATGGCGTCGCTCCAGTTCAGAGCAGTCTCTAAATTCCTGGAAACATAGCCTATTAAATGATAAAGAAGCTCTGCGTAGAGCTACAACCCAGTACTATGCAACCTTAAAATCAGAGAATGGAAATAATCCCAGATTTCTTTTTAGTACAATTGCCAGATTGATGTGCAGTCTAGGGCTGCACGATATGAGGTAAACTTGCGATATATTAGAATTAAATATTGCGATGACGATATAACTTGCAATATTTGAACACATAGTAAAACAATCAAAAACATAATTTCCATTTCACTGCAGGTTGATTTAAATAAGAGACAACATACCTTAAATTATACTCCAAATGAAACTAGTCTGCATGGAAGGCGAGCATCTGACATAAAAAGGCTTCATCCGATTGGTCAAATGCATAAATTGATTTATTTGATTCACTAAACACTTCAAGCTGCCATAAGATTGCTTTGGCACATTTAACCATTTATTGCAATTTTCGCCATCTTTTGCGATATGCATATTGCACAGCTTGATATCGGGATAACGATACGTTTGCGATTTATTGTGCAGGCCTATATATTGCCGTCAGAGCTCAGTAGAACCACATATTCCTGTTTCTCTCAGCTCTGATGATGTTCTTACATTTTTCGATAGTAATCTCAAATATTAGACATAAGTGGAATCACGTTATTCCTATCAGGCCAGAGCAGTTTGAAGCGGTAGAAGTGAAGGCATCCATAGAAACCTCTGTACCATTAGACTGCTTCACTGCTGTGCATCAAGCAGAAATAGCATCAATAGCATCAATTATTACGTCCTCCAAATCCTCAACTTGTCTTTTAGACCCAATTCCCACTAGTCTTTTTAAATACACCTTCCCCCTAATTAATGAATCCATATTAACGATAATAAATAAATCTCTAGAAACAGGTTATGTGCAACAGTCTTTTAAATATGTAGTTGTTAAACCTCTTCTAAAAAAGCCCAGTTTAGATCCTAGCAACCTGGCCAACTATAGACCAATATCAAACCTCCCCTTTATTTAAAAAATCCTAGAAAGACTTGTAGTTCAGCAGCTTTATCGCCACCTAAAGGACAATAGCCACCATAAAGATTGTCAGTCAGGGTTCAGACCTCACCACACCGAACTGCACTAGTTAGTGCCTCTAATGCCGGGGTGGGCAATTATTTTAACTCGCGGGCCACATTGGGTTCTAAAATTCAGTAGAAGGGCCGGACCACGAACAGATGCATGGACTAAGAATGATATAACATGAAATGTAGAGGAAAACATTTGGATTGAAAATTAAATTCTAGAGTTTTTAGTTTAAAACTTTTGTTCCCATTTTAGATCTTTTTTATTTTGAAGCCCTTTGGTACCTTCAAGGAGTTTCAAAGTGCTATTTGAATAAAGTTTCATTCATTCATGATCCTTTTAATAAATTAAATAACATTCTTTATGAAATAAAACAATGACCAAATAACACTGAAATAACAAAATAAACTGATTTTCAAAGACAAAATTTCAGGAAAAAGATACATTAAAAAACATACACAAAACAAAACATTAGTCGATCCTCTCATGTCATGATAATCTTAATAAAGACTTTGAGGGCTGCGTCACACGTCTGACAGTTTGAGCAGCTGTGCTGTGTTCTGCGTGTCTGTTTATCATCCAGTAATAATGAAAAAAGCAAAAAGCAAAGCGTTACCTTTTCACCAGTACAGAGTTCCTCGTTTATTGCAGGAGTTACGTTCTAAAAATTACTGTGATCTGTGAAATCCACAGAGAATGATTACAGATGTTTATGGCATCAAAACTCCTCACTGCCCACTTTCTACACTTTTCTCAGACAGACATGAACATTTTCACCGTTTCTCTCTTGTTTAAATTCTCAAACCTTCGTAGAAATTAGGTCCAGGATCTATGAATGAAAACAAAGATCTGATCGTTATCACAGATTTCTGTGGATCTGAAGAGCTTCGCGTTTCTGTACAGGAGACATGGCACCGACTGAGGCGATTGATTGACAAGGTCTCCAGCCAATCAGGACACAGAACAGGGAGCGCTGTTTAAAAAAAGCAGCATGATCGCTCAGAAATAATGGTGGGAAAGATGAACTGAGACATAGAAAGGGAAGACTGTCTTCTGGTCTATTTGACAGAGATTTTAGAGGGTTTCAGGTAGAATATAGACTGCAGAAGGTGGAAAAAAAATGTCATGTCTTGATCGTTTGGCCAGATTAAAAAAATAAAAAAAACATGGGTCTCTGATGTTGTTTAGTGGGCCGGACCAAACACGGAGGCGGGCCGGATCCAGCCCGCGGGCCGTAGTTTGCCCACCCCTGGACTAATGACTTATTATTCACCTCAGAAAAGGGACTACTTTCTATTCTGGTCCTGTTAGACCTTAGCGCAGCTTTTGACTCTATCGACCACAGTATTTTACTCCAAAGATTAGAGCATGACATCGGGATCAGACGATCTGCCCTCCAGTGGTTTAAATCCTATTTATCCGATAGGTGCCAGATGGTCCCACAGGGCTCAGTTTTAGGACCCATCCTGCTTTACATGCTGCCATCAGGCAACAAAATCAAGAAACACAACATTAACTTTCACTGTTATGTCAATCATCCAATCATGAAAAGTTCAATATGTAAGAGAAACATGTAAACATTTGAACATTAATTTTCATGAAAGGAACAAATAAATAAATGAATGAAAAAAAAAATGAATCATACCCAGTTGTATTTATCCATGAAACCTGACCAGTATGACCATATAGAGAAACTGAATGCCTGCATCAGAGACATCAAGACCTGGATGACAATTATTTACCTCCTACTGAACCCAGAAAAAACTGAGGTTATTATACTAGGTCCTAAAAACCTTAGAGATGCTCTGTCTGATCAGATAGTCTCCCTGGATGGTGTAAGTATAGCCCCCAATTCCACAGTTAGAAACCTTGGGGTTTTATTTGACCAGGATTTATCATTTAAGGTTCACATATCTCAGGCATATAAAACTGCTTTTTTTCACCTGCGCAGAATAGCTAAGATAAGAAATATACTTTCTAAGAGTGATGCTGAAAAACTCATCCATGCGTTTGTTACGTTTAGGTTGGATTACTGTAACTCTTTGTTAGCAGCGTGTCCTAAAAGATCCTTAAGAAGTCTCCAGCTTGTTCAGAATGCAGAAGTTATATTGGAGGAACTAGCAGAAGAGATCACATCACTTCTATGTTAGTTTCACTTCACTGGCTCCCAGTTGATTCTAGAATTGAGTTCAAAATCCTCCTGTTAGCCTATAAGGCCTTACATGGTATGACCCCGCCCTAAATTAAGGACCTCATAGTCCCTTACCACCCAAACAGAACACTTCTCTCACAAAATGCAGGACTGCTTGTGGTTCTTAGAATTAGTTAAAGTACAGTTGGAGGTAGAGCGATTAGCCACCAAGCCCCAGTTTTATGGAATAAACTCCCAGCTCATGGAAGAAAGGCAGACACCGTTTCTACATTCAAAGTTAGACTGGAAACATTCCTCTTTGGACAGGCTTATTGTCAGACTAGCTAGTATTCAGAGAATATTTAACTTCCCGGTGATGTTAACATGTTTAAATTAAACTTAACAATAACAATTAGTTTGAAAGGTACTGCATGATCCTGGTGTTGCGCAACAGGCATTGCTCCTGTGCACCTGTGCCTAAAACCGCCACCACTGCGCGCCCCCCCTGGCATCGCTTCACCCCACTATTTGAGAAGCACTGCTCTAAGGAATGGTGGCTACACTGACAATGATCTGATTTTGAGTCACCAAAAGGTTCAGAATTTCTTTGTTTTTGAAATCTGTCCGGAAATAAAGCTTCACAAAATGCTCTACATCTTTCATCTTCAAGCTACTCTCCGATAAACAGACAACGCAGTGTTTTTTAACTAGTTAATATATGACTTTTTCCTCGTAAATTTACGAGATTTTAAATCGTACATTTACGAGAAAATAACGTAAAATCTCGTAATATAACATTTATGACTTTTTTCTCGTAAATTTACGACTTAAAATTTGTAATAAAAAAAAAAGTTTGTAAACTGGCCCTAAAACTCTGTCATACAAAACCAAAATGAAATGCAAGTATTACATTTTGGTGAAACCATGTGTCTAAAACAATCTAAATTCTTAAACAGGGTTGGTGGCCCCTCTTGCAAAGTGAAGAACACTAAACTTTTTCAAAAACTTTAAGATATGCCTTTTTTGCAATAAGCACTTCAGATTCTTGACTCCCCACTGTTGTGACTAAAACATGGTGACCTGAAGGAAAGCAAAAATAAAAGCACAAGTGAACGTGCCTGCAGATGCCCAAGTGACAGCAGGTTTAATTTCAACCAGGCATTGAGGACTTTCTCATGGGCTGCAAGTCAAATCTTCAAGAGGAAGCAGCTTTCTCGAAGCGTTCTAAGACCCCAGGGGGAATCAACCTTCAAGCCTCTCAGCATCCAACCTTTTCACTCCACATCAGGCTCAGATCTATTTTCCCTCTGACAATTAATCATTTCTATTTTTGAAGTAACGTACCATTTATGAATTAAAAAATTAGAAAAGTGCAGTCTGAAGCAGTCCTTTGCCATTTGCAATAATTTCAGGAAGAGGTCTCAATTTGTCTCTGTGGAAAAGTCCCTTCAACAGAGAGGAAGTATTGGAGCTAACAGTACTCTGCAGCCATGACAGACAAAAGTACAGGATAAACAAAATCAATTTCCTCAGGAAAGATTATACTCGATTCAGGATTAAAATCCATCCATCCATTTTTTAAACCTGTGTTATTCCTGATGGGGTCACAGGGCTGCTGGTGCCTAACCTGGCTACTGTTGGGCATTTTAATCCTTATTAGGATTAAATTGTAGATTTAAATTAGAAATAGGCAAACTACATGGAAAAGGCTAAACTCCAGGCTAAATTTAATAATGTTTTTAGTTTTGGATAAAAGCTTGGATTACCTATAGGCTATCAAATTCACATTAGCAAAAATCCACCACCAGGTTCCAGAGGAGCTTCACAAAAGATTGCTCCCCATGCAGTGCTCCCCCAACCCTTTTTCTGACCACAGACTGGTTTAATGTCAGACAATATTTTCTTGGACTGGACTGTACGAGGCTGAAAAGACGTTGTGATATAAATATTTATTTTTAACCTCCAGTTTCTCTTAACTTTTGAGGGTAAAGTTTATCTTCATCCTCTTTAAAATATGTGCAGCTGGTTTTGTACTTACGAATAAAGACCCCAAAGCGGTGTTTTGATCTAGTCATTCATCTCTGAGTATTGCTCTAAAAACCTGCGCTCTGAGCACCATCACCTCCCAATCCACAAAAACAACTGGGCCTTCACATTCATATGTATGAAAGTGGGGGAACAGCCCCTCCAGGAAGAGTCTGCGCTGCCAGCACTGCCCCCAGGCTAACACACACAACCACCTTCTTCACTAAATCCGATAAATACAAAAGAAAGAAAAAGAACAGTCACTAAAACTGGTATTTTCTAAAAGCAATACTAAACATTAATCCACCGTTGGGGCAACTCTATTAACAGCATACGTTAACATTAGGCAGCCATTTGCTGAGTATTATGCATTATTATTATATTGTGTGGGAAAAACTGTCCCAAAAAATCCATATTTGGAGTAAAGAATCACTGTTAAATTGAGATTTCTTTTATTTTGAAGTAAAAGGTTCTTCTTCTGCTTCCTCTCTGACTGGGAAAATAAAATTAAAAAGAAAAAGTTAGATTTTTGTTAACTTAAGTAGCTTGAGGTTTCCAACTTAGTGGTTGTCACAGCTTCTATAACAAAGTAGCTGAGGTATTTTCGACACCTTACCGAGCGAATTGAAATGTGTCTACAATGTGTCAGATGTGGTGGAGAATCAGATTACATAAAACTGAAAAATTGTAGTTTGTGTTTTTTTCCTCAGCACCTCAGTACCAATTATGCAGTGTGCCAGAAAAAAATTAACAATTTCCTTCTGAAGTGATATTGTAACTGTAATGGGCATTTCTAAGCCCCTGTTCAGGAAGGAACAGGTTGATTGGTAGAAGGGTGATTTTGTCTTGCAGAGCTGACCCACTCAGTGGTGAATGCTTGAATTAACCTCTTGATATGAAATTATGTTATTAAATGTTATATCAGTGCAACAATGGCTCCAACCAGGATTAAACTTTGAGCACTTTTTCTTTTGTTTCTGTTACCTCTGCAGCCTGATTGTTCCTGCATGTGTGATCCTGCTGAGCAGAGCATCTAATAGCTTCCAGACTCACAAATAATTCATTGTATGTTGTACTGATGGTGGTGCATGGCCATCAAATGAGGACAACGCATCCAGATGGAAGTACAATGTTCTTTGATATTTTGATTTTGATAAAATCAGAACCCAAAACCAGAAAAGGAAGGAAGTAAACAAAAGGATCTGAAACAACTGTAAATATACGGAGGAAAAAGATGTGACAACTGCTTAAAATCACAACTCAAAGAAGTTAGGGCTATTGTTATTTACATGAGTGCTTCTCCTATTTGGTCTGAATTTTAATGAAATACCTACAAGTTCCCCTCGATATTACTAATATTCAATGACAAGAAACACCATTTTTATTAGTTTGATATTTATTACCCCAAAAATGAAAACAATTTCAAAGAGAAATAAACTGCTATTACTCATTATGTTTGCAAGAATAACCATTTTTGATCTGCTACCTGTTTTTTAACATGTTCTTGGTAATCTTACATTTTTTTCAGGATATAGCACGTTATTCAAGTTATAAACTGACCAATCAGGCAACTCAATAAAAGTATGCAGTCTCACGTTAAACGTTCGAGGCATTTGATTGACAGATTCCTCTAAGCCCACTTTCAATGGTCGAGGTGTTGAATTCCAACAAGCTCACTCACATGGCGACAGCCATATCATCACAAAATGGCAATTGAAATGACTTAATTTCATTGAAACCATATGTAAGTAATTGTTTATGGGTGACCTTTTTTTTCTTTAAATCTAGTAAACCCAATAAATCATATTAATTTTACGGATAACAACTATCATTAGTCATTAATTATTATTAAGTATTAGGAAGCAGCTGATAGTTTGTTGCGGGTCTGGAAGCATAAGCGGTGAGTCTAAGCCCCACCCCTCTACCTGTTTGTTGTTTGCTCCGCGTGCCCCCCCCCACTGCTCCAGCGTGTTCTACACAAACAGCGCAACATACGGTCATCGTAGCAGCAAGGTGACAGCATGGTTGGGGCTCCTTGATGCAAACTTTATTAATTTTACGCAGAAACGTTAGTTCTTAGTCTAGGGCGCTCACGTGTCCCCTACGAGATCACCTCTGATTGTGTGTGCGCTGCCTTGTCTTGTGTGTGTGTGTGCGCGCGGCGCGTGCTGTCTGAACAACAGCCCCCCCCCCCCCCCCCCGCACACAAATAGACAGACAGAGCTCTCCGCTTCAACGAGAATACAGACATTATTATCATCATTAATTAACGGAAAATTGACTGACTTGGTGAGCCTATTATCCATTGAAGGTATACAGCAGGTTAACCCTTGTGCTATCCTAGGCACTGTAACATTGGGAGTTGGATCATCTAGACCAGGGGTCGGCAACCTTTTTTACTCAAAGAGCCATTTGGGACCGCCCCTAATGAAAAAAAAAGCACCCGGAGCCACAACCCGTTTTGACATCATTATATATTATGCATTCATTCATTCATTCATTTTCTTATCCGCTTTTTCCCTTTCGGGGTCACGGGGCTGCCGGAGCCTATCCCGGCCACTCATGAGCGAAGGCAGGGGACACCCTGAACAGGTCGCTAGTCTGTTGCAGGGAAGAATTTCAACAATCACACAGCCATTCACTCTCACACTCACACCTAGGGACAATTTAGAATTGCCAATTAACCTATGAAGCATGTTTTTGGACAGTGGGAGGAAGCCGGAGACCCCGGAGAAAACCCACGCATGCACGGGGAGAACATGCAAACTCCACACAGAAAGGTCCCCCATTGATGTTGATTTTCATGTCCCCCAGCCGGGACTTGAACCGGAGGCCTTCTTGCTGTGAGGCAAGAGCGCTAACCGTGCAGCCCATATATAAATCATATCAAGGGTGCTCATTAAGTCAATCGCGATCGATTTTCAAGGACATGAGTGTAGATCACGGTCCAGAAAAGATAAAAAAATAAAAAAGTACTTCTTTCTTTCCATCGTCATGTTTATTTGTTACATGTTTATTTGAACATTATTGTTTATGTACTGATGATTAAAAACTACACAGTGAGTTTACATAAAGATACTATTGTATTAACAGATGAAGCGTTTTATTACAAAGACAGAAAGCAGTAACCATCGTATTCATGCTCTGCTGTAAACGGTCCAATGCGGGGAGCGTGGCATATTATGAGGCATTTGGCGCTGCTCGCTCCGTATTTTTGAACCTTTCGCAGCGCGATGACTTCTCTTTTTCTCTCGTCTTTCCGACCGTGGTCAGAAGCGCAGGGGAGATTTCCTTCAGGGCCGAAGGCAATTCTCCTTCGGGGTTCACTTCCCTGTTCGAACCCTCAACCTTCAGAGCGGATTAAAAATGACTCCAGAACAGTTACTCTGGGAACGACGACTACTAATTTAGTGCTCCGTCCTCTGAACACACAATATATTTCACGCACACACCTCCGCTCCGTGCTCACACCCCCATCTCCACCTGCACGCGCCCCTCCCCTTCCTTCTCGTGGCACGCGCGCTGCTCAGCACACACACACTCAGCAACAGTATGAAGCGCGTGCCTCACAGCTTCCTTATGAGCTCCTATTTATCTGGGGAGAACTGCAGTGCTGATAGCAGGAGGAGACACGCGGGGCGGCTTTAATAAACTCCGGTTGCTGGAATTCTACCGGGAACGTGATGTGCTGCGGGGAGAAAAAGACGTTCTGATGACAGAGTTTGCGCTGAGTGCATTTAAACTCGCGTCTGCAGTGACGTATGTGTCAGAGGATGTCCGATTGGCCATTCTGCATGTCAATCAAGTCCCGTACTTCTCGGTGAGGATTTTGATTGGCTGGTGGATTTTCAAGAAGCACTCTCTTCCCCTTCAATCTCCCCCACGTCCCTGAAGATGACCGGTCATCGCGACCGACGCAACGAGCTCCCCTGCTCTGAAACACACATCACCGCACACGCGAGTCCAAAACACCGGCACAAACTCTCCGTCACCAGAAAGCCGCTCCCCGCCACGCCAAGCCCCCGGCAGAAAATCACTCCAGACCCGGAGTGTTTATTGAAGCCGCCCCGCGTGTCCTCCTATCAGCTCCACAGCCCTCGCCCGACAAACACGAGCCCACCAAGGAAGCTGTTTTTTACGTGGCACGAGGCACGGAGCCAGCAGCGCCTTTGAAATGCCATGAAAAATGAACAAACTAAAATAAATTTGAATTTTTATAAAATACTCAATATTTTCCAAAGTCACAGAGAGCCACAACAGAAGGATGAAAGAGCCACATGTGGCTCCGAAAGCATGGGTTGCCGACCCCTGATCTAGACCCACTAGACAGTGCGCTGAACCTTTTTTCTTCAATGATTTGTGATCTTCACTGGTGTCCATGGATTACATGAAATCCTCTCCACCTTTATCCACCTTTGTCATGGTAGGGAGAACACGTTAGTGTAAGGGTGGGGTCATAGGATAGCACAAGGGTTAAGAAAATAGATGGATGGATGTTGAAACTGGTGCCACATTGAAAATGTTTTTCTTTTAGAATTGTATGGTTTTGGCCCCAATAACAAGGGCAGACCTTGCATGAGGCTACTATGTGTAAACACAAACGAAGTAAAACAAAAACTGAGTATTTCAATTTATACTTTTTTTCCCTTATTTTATGTAGTGTAGCAGTAAAATAAGGGAAAAAGTACAAACTGGCTCCAAAACCTGCCAACTATTTTCCATATTTTGGTTGATCAGCTTGGATGGGTGTAAAGGTTTCCTCCTAACTTTAGTTGTCACTCCTACTTCATATTTCAGTAGCCTTCTTTTTTTAAACATCTTTTCCTCAAGTCTTTTTTTACTGGGCCTATATTTGGCTCTGGAACGTGCCTCTTAAAAGCTGAAGCTCTGACTTTCAAGTGTTTCTGAGTATTTCTGTGAAAGGGCACAGACAAAAAAAAAGATGGATCACTTAGATTGAGCTATTTCTTTATGCTTTGCTGAGCTTGGATCTGTGCTTGGGCCATTTTGCTTGCCGTGTGCACACACTTTTTACCCGCTCGTCCTCTTCTGTCCTCTCTCAACTTTTCTCTTTGCTATTTTCTCTCCTTTCGCCCTTTACAGACATTACTTCCCCTCAAAGTGCCATAAATAAATTTCCCCAGAGCTTAACGCAGCTTTTTAGATTCTGCTTACGAAGATGGGAATGAACTCCCTTCTGTTGAAATTCTCTTGGAACCACTTGGTGAGGTCAAGAGCAAATTAGCCTGCAACCTTCCTGTATTCATTGTGGTACAAAGTAAAACAAACAAAGACATGTTGTCATGAACCGTGCAGAGAAATGCTCTAACAAACATAAAGAAACACTGCATTGGATTATGTAGAAGTGAAGGAAGAAAAAATTATGAAAGGTTTTGTAAATAGGTAAAAGAATAGGAGCTACTGCGCTCTTACTTGTTGTTGATTCAAATCACCCATCAAGTTTGATTTGCAATAACAGTTTACTCTTTTCATTTTGTTGAACAGATAATGGAGTCGTTACATCATTAGAAGGCATAAATACCCCTCCCTTTAGATTAGGTCACAAAAACAGTTAACTAACAATTACTTAATGTTTAAAAACTACAGGAATTAATCTTGATTTGATTGATTTTGTAAATGAGCTTATGACTTAGCGACCACCTCTATATAATGAGTTTGTAAATCATTTAATACCTAATTTAAAAATATTAAACTGTTGATGAATTAAGTCTTAAAATGCAATTATTAAACACATCATGGTAATCATTTTTAACCAAGAATAAATCATTCATAAGGACATATATAAGCTACATGCTGAGCTTAATAAAGCAGAAGTAATGCTTTGTAAATAATTAATTAAGTTACTCATAATGAGTTAAGTCTTAGTTAAGCTAATGCTTAACATAGTGTGTAGTTATTATAAAGTGTTACCGCATCCCTTATTGATTTTTGTTCTAAATAAAAAGGATAATGGCACCATTAGGATTGGTGCTTATGTTGGGTAAGCTGCATTCACACTTGGTGCTAAATGTCGAAGCGGGACAAATCTTGCAAATCCAGCTCTAGGCATTCTCTTTTACAGCTCTATTCTGATATATGAAAGAGTTGGTGCCATATACAATTTTTATTCATTTATTTATTTTTCTCCACGAACAAATATCAAACACTTGGCACTTCTGTGAATTAAAGAGGACAGCATCCATTTGTCACTAACAAATCCCTGGGTCAAAGTCCAACTGGTTTAACTTTCAACTGGTTATAGAGCCCAAAAAAGCCCAAAAGGGTCATAGAAACTTGCATAGCCACGCATGAATGCTAGAGTTTTGGAGGCTTAGGCCTAAAACGCAGACTTTTCAAAGAAAGTGTTCACTCGAATGCGTGTTGCGGTGCGGTGTGAATGTTGCTTTACTCCCAACACCCGTGCTCTTTGGAGCTGCAGTCCACCTTAAAACATATTGATAGCAGACACACGGCTTCTTAGTATGAATGTGAATGCATGCAGTCCTGCTCTGCCCGTCATTTTTAACCCATTAAAGTCTGAGGCCACACCAAAAGAGAGCAGCAGCTGAAAATTAAATAGTTTGGAGCAGAAAAGAGCAAATGAAAAATAGGCACATGGGACGATACCAGACAGTCAGAGAGCAGATGGGACCTGAGCTTCAGCTGAGGTCCAGCAAAAGTCTTAGACTAAGTTTGTTCAAACTTTAATGTTTGAACAAGTCTAAAACTGCAATATTTCTGTACTTTTGACTTAGAACTAAGCCAAAGACAAAGCCGAGCAATTGTGAAAATGTTTGTATGGTTTATGTGTACATCTTGATTGATTGATTGATTGATTGATTGATTGATTGATTTCCTTTTTGTTTTTCAAATGCAAAATAAATTAGTCAAAGAAACATGATAAACATAAAGTGAAGTGCTTGAAAAAGGAGCAAATAAAAAGAAAAATCTGATTAATTCCCACCCCCCGTTATGCATACCTTTTACATATTACATAAAAACAAAAGAATTAAATAAAAAAAATCTTCAAGGTGCCAAAACAACATCATGAAGTCATAATAGTTTGTACTTTGTCACATTATTAATGCGCACTATTAATGATTTTTATATGTTCTCCATGTTGCCTCACCTTTGATGAACTGAGTAAATAGGTGGTCAAAATGCATGTTTTCATTGTATCAGCTTGCTGCTGCCCCTCAATGTCACAGACTCTGCAAGCTAAGTGGATCCCTTTTTATTCCTGACATAATCCATCAGACGTTTCCTGAACAACCACATGGATCTATATGAACGTCACATTCAGTTTAGGATGCAGAAATGCCTTTTCTGCTTCATATCTTCCCTTCCATTAAAAGGTCCCTTTTTATAGCATTTTTATTACCTTGGCTCAATGCCCTTTTAGGAGGGATCTTTAGCTGTGAGGTTGTGGAGAGGAGCTACATTTTATCAGCCACACTGTCTCCACTCATCTATCACTAAAAAGCCCAGTTGACTGTTTGCCATTAGCTCTGTGGCACCCATTAAAGCTCACACTGAGAGCTGGAAGAGCTATTTTTGTCCACTTTGTGTGCCATTCTGTCTGTGGGTTGAGCAGTACCCTTCCTTTGGGTCAGGGTCGCCCCTCTGTTTTTGAGAGTGTCTGACCCTCCTGTGTTTACTGGAAAGCACTCATAAGGTGACAGCAAAGCCACAAAATTCCAATCCATCCTGAGGAACTGTATAAGGGCATTACTGTTTATCAAGCAGTCTAAACAAGCTTCCGGCCACAAATGCTCAAGTTTGGTTCTTCATTAGGCTTAGTTATGTCGCCAGCTCTTATAAAATGCTTTTAAGTTTAGCTGTCAGGGACCATGAAGGTTAGAGAACACATCTAGATTATTACGGTAACTTTAATTGATGTACTGTAAGTAGCTTCTAATACTAAGAGGGATTTACACACCCAGAAATACAATTTAATTAAGAAGCAGGTGAAACAATGGAAGGAGATAAGAGCAAAATCACAAATCAAGCCAGTTTTAATCAAGAAGATAGTCAGATCAGATATTTTGCAATAGAAAAATAAAACCTAAGAAAAACAAAAAGAAGTACTAATTGAAATCAAAACAAAACAAGCTTAAACACATGCTTCCTGCAGAGAAAAAATATGAATTAAGTAAAAATAGAGTTTAAATAAAATAACATACTCTATTCTTACAGATGTATATATACTTCCAAATTTGCTAAACCAGCTAAAACACTTTTATTTATATAAAGTTTATGCGATAACTAGTGCAGAAAAATACACCATAGCCTTAGACCAGTGTTTTTCACTAGTGTGCCGTGGGAGATGGTCAAGTGTGCCGTGGGAAATTGCCCTCATTAACTGATCTAAAAACATTTCCCATCTCCAGGAAATCAGATCTGTGTTCATCCAAACAGGCCCTGATAAAACACTGAGGAGTTAGGAATATAAAAGATTGTAAAATAATTTTTTCTTTGCGTTTATTTTATTTTATTAAAGACATTTTGATAAGAATGACGTACCGCGACTTAGCTGCAGCTTCGACTGTATTTTGGAAAAGTCCTGCCCCTTTAACTGTCTCCACCAATCATTCTTGGGGGCTTAATTACATGTCATCAGTCTGACCAATCAGAAGTGGTTGTCCCGATTTAGCTCATAAAATCTCTCAGTTCTAACAAAAATACCAGCTAAAGCTCGTCTTTAGCGGTGTAGCTTTCCACAGAATCTGGTATCAGACCGTTGAACAAGTGAACAAAACAATGAAGCTCCAAAAAGCGATCTCCGGCCGTTTTATGCACTACATCTCCCATGATGCATTGGGTTGTGAGAGTGACAGCGCACAAGGAGATCTGTTGTTAAACATCTTGAAACCAACGAACACACTTCAAACTGTTTTTAAATATTCTAATTTAACTTTTATTGCATCTTTTAGAAAAAAAAAACAGCTGCAGTTTCCAGCTTTTTCTGCAACAATTATCTCAAAAACGCATGTGAGATTGTGGAGGGACTGTAGATCAATACAGACGATGAGTTTCTCCTTTTTTTGTTTAGTTTTTGGATGCTGGAGTGCCGCGGGATTTTTTTAAGGTTAAAGTGTGCCGTGGCTCAGAAAAGGTTGAAAAACACTGCCTTAGACCTAGGAACTGGACTGGACATTGGTTGATTTTTTTATTTTGTTTTTTTTTGGGGGGTGCTGCTTTCAGCTAAATTAGCAAAAATCTGTATTAGCTTGTTTTTTGTTTTGTTTTTTGTGGCCATCCTAAAAAATTGTCTGTTTCTGATTGATCTCTAGACATTTCAGATGATGATGTTTATCAGAAGATTTGGTCCCCGATGAAAAAAATAGAATAGATGGAATAAAGGCTCTGTGACGTTTCTTGTTTGTGTTGTTTAATGTCTTGGCCACGGGATTTGATAAAGCTGCCTGTGGGTCTGCCAGTTGATAACTCCAGCTCCACAAGATTACCAGCTCCAAACACACACGGCATCACTTGGAGATCATTCAGATTCAGCAGCCTGGAGTCGGCTGGATAATTTTGTACAGCTTGGTGCCTTTTCTGCTTGTTTTTCTTGATTTTTTGTTCTATAGCTGTTTAACGAAAATGATTTGGTTTGTTTGGTTTGGTTTGCTGTAGTTTATAATTCTTTGGTGCATTTAATTTCATTTGGCAGAACCTCTACTTCACTGCCTTTGTTGTTTTTCCATGGTTTAGCTTTTGGTACAGCCTCTTGATTAAAAAAAAAAGGCTTTGATGGAGTTAATTCATCAAAAGTTTTTAAGTTGCTCCATTCTGCCTCGTGTCTCCTGGCTTTGGGCCCTCAACAATCTCATTTCCTGACATGAACTCTGTGGAGAGCAGCATCCCACCAGGACTTATAGCAACAATTTGCTGAGTGTCACTGTCATCATCTGAAAAACGCTGTGGCAGTTGCTGGAGTTGTTAAGTGTTAACATTTTCTCATGCCTGTGCTACTTTTCATTTGACAGTGCCGGGATGCAAAGGAACTTGGGACAGCATTGCATGCTGGGAGAACTCTGGATTAGGAGAGACTGTCACGATCCCCTGCCCTCGAGCCCTTAAAACCATCTTTGGCAGAAATGGTGAGTTGTGATTTACTAAATAATTAGAAAATATGTCCAAAGCTCTAATGTTTTTGTTGCGGATGTTAGGACAGAGAATGGGAGGGGCTGTCAGCAGAGATTTTTCCTGACATAATTCCCTGGATATTTTTACTGTATTATAAATGGATTTACATTATTGTCACGTTTAGTTTTGGAAGCAACAACTGCATGTTTGGGCTGCACGGTGGCGCAGTGGTTAGCGCTCTTGCATCACAGCAAGAAGGCCTCCGGTTCAAGTCCCGGCTGGGGGACGTGAAAACTACATTAACAGGGGACCGTTCTGTGTGGAGTTTGCAAGTTCTCCCCGTGTATGCGTGGGTTTTCTCCGGGATCTCCGGCTTCCTCCCACCATCCAAAAACATGCTTTATAGGTTAATTGGCATTTCTAAATTGTCCCTAGGTGTGAGAGTGAATGGCTGTGTGATTGTTGACATTCTACCCTGCGACAGACTAGCGACCTGTTCAGGGTGTCCCCTGCCTTCGCTCATGATAGGCCGGGATAGGCTCCGGCAGCACCGTGACCCCGAAAGGGAGAAAACGGTTAAGAAAATTCATGAATGAAATGAACAACTGCATGTTTGCTTTGCATTTTTCCTTTTTCTTTCTTCGTTTTTTGGCTTTTGAGCTTTTAAGTGTATTATAACACTCATTCTTCACAAAAGGAAACCCCTAGTCTTAAATTCTTTGTTTTCATATACTAGTCACTATAAAAAACTTTTCCTACTTCTCCTGTCCAGCAGCTGAGCAAACAGATAAGAGCTGATGGCCTCTTGTGTCGGATAGATTCTACTGTTACAATAATAGGGGATTATGAATCTTCGGACACATAAGGTGTTTATTTGTATAAACACATTTTGTATTTGAGGCTGAACTCTATTTATAGAGGTTATGTTTGTATACCTTTTTTGTTGGACCTGACAGAAAAAAGGAGGGAAGCATATGCTATTCACGAACATTAATTGTTTCATTTATCATCAGTTCTTTTGAACATTGATTTTTGTGTGAACTATGCATGTTTCAAACACAATTACAGTTGTCTACTATTAAGGGACTCACTCTGATCATCTTTTGATCTATTGTACAGTGTTCCCAGTGGTCTTTTCATTATAGTTATGCTATTTTTAGCTAAAATAAAAATAAAATGAAAAAAGTGTTGTCTTCTAGGACATCATTTGAGTTGTGGGAGGGACTGTTGGCGCATAGCAAGCTCGCCTCCATTTCCCATCACCGAGAGTTCTGTGATTATGCGCCCACCCGCTAGACTACAGCCCCTCACAGCCCCAACCTAACATGACTGGTGCAACAAAAATGGCAGGCAATATTGAAGCAATCTAGCCATACCGTTTTGAGTCAGATTCCAGCTCAGATGGGGAAATCAAAGACGTACATGGATGTAGTCGTGTACAAGGAGATGGATCTGGATGGAACGGAGCAGGGAGCTTATGGCCTGCCGAATGTAGCTTTATTTTACAAATACACTCCTTTACAAACTGCATTTCTTTATCTGTTTCTGTTTTACAACAATTTAATAAACTCAGACATGCAAAGTAGAGCTTATTTATCTTTATACTACTGTATATGTCCTCTATCATGGGAAAAATACCACAAAAAAAACATGTTAAAAACACCAAAAAAAGGTTTTTATCCGAGTGGGTCTTTAACAAAAATTACTGAACTTTTTTAACATCTCAAGTCTTAAAAGTCTATAGATGTTTTTAAAGCATTAAGACCCTCTGTGGAGCTGAATCTGGCACTCTGTCCTCATGTCCCATGATTCACTCTCTGCGTTCAGTGGATTCCCGTGTGAACCCATTGCATTTCTTTGAGCTGCCGACCACATGGCAGTTCTGGGTTCTGCCCCGATTTGCATTGATGACTGAACATTAGCAAGCACCCGGCGGCTCGCTCAGACCCGAAGCTCCCTGACAGTTCCCTCTGTGGAACAGATCTCCAGAGGTACTAAACTTCACTGAAATAGCACAGATGTGTTACATAAACACGGAGAGGAGGGGGGGTTAACAGCTGTGCTCGCTGATCAATTTAGATCATAAGTGAAAGAAGCGGGCTCAGATGTACTGTTGGTTTGTGCTCACTCAGTCTTCAGTTTTCTCTGGCCCATGGACGGTCTGCATGAAGCTTCAACACTTGCTCATCTCCAGTGGCAGCAGCACTTGTGAATCAGCCGTTTATGCATGCATGGTGTTGTAGGCTGTGGCCTCTCCGTGCCCTCTCTTTCTCCCTGAGTTATCATTTAACATCTAAATGCAGCCAAGTTGACGACACAGCTGCTCTCTGTAACTGCAGAGACCTATGCCACTCAAGTTTTACAGCATATTTATTATTTAGTAAAGGCTGAGCAACTTCCTTTTTAAGTGTGAAGTCAACAATTCAGCTTAAGAATAAGAGACAAATATTTTTGCATCCATGCTTATCTTATAAATTCTATTGGAACGTCACTTAATAATCACTTTAGCCTCAGGTTTTTAAGAAATAGGTACATAAATTTATTTATGATGATAAATAAAAATGTGTTTGTTTATTTTTTACAGAAACTAAGGAAACATTTCTTTTTTCTTAATTTTTTGTCTATACTAATTGATTTTCTGTCCATCACTTCAACTGTGGATTAGATGAAAGCCAGAAATTTCACTTTAGGACATTTTTCGACTGTACAATAATTTAAAAGTTTTCTTATCCTTTATCTATTTTTCATCTTGTTTTTTTTTTTTTTTTGGATTCAATGTTTTGCAGTCCTTCCTCTTCTCAAATAGTTTGTGTTTTTAGCCCTCCTTTCATTTATAATTTTAAATTTGCAAGTACATGACTAAACTTCTGTTTACGTTGAAGCAAAAATATAAATAAGAATTAGGGAAAACATGTTTTTTGCCCTTTTTCGATAAATAAACCAAAAATCAAACTTATCAATTACAGCTGTTAGATTATTAACTCCTGTATTGGATTATTTGATTTTATGTTTTTTTTTATTAAAATCATGAGTTGTTTAGAATTTTGAATTTATCTTTGACTTTTAATATTCCCTTGCCTAACACTTGTTATTTGAAATGTTCTGTGCCTTTAAGCTTCTAGCACCTTATACCTTTGAACGTATTCTATGTCTTTCTAAGCAAGCAAAAAAGATTTTAAAAAACACTTTGATTAAAACATAATGAAAAAATAATCATCTTCCTAATGGTAATATCTTGTTAGCTACAGGTGAAGGAGGGTTGGTTGTATTTCCTCATAATTTAGTTTTTATATTTATCATGCCGCCATTTTCAGCATCTGACCGTCTTCTATGCAAAGCGATTGAGTATTTCTGTGATTTGAGTCAGCTTTACGGTAAAAGGCTTTCAGCAAAGATTTAAATTAGATTTTAAATTAATTATTATATCCCCTGTTATATTTACTTGTTTTTTGGATTCATACATTGAGTTTTATTTTATTTGTCTCTAGTACAAAGTTAAATGTTTTTATTTTATTTTATCCTTACACTTATCTATCAAAATATAATCCCACCATTATTTATGTATCTGAAATGAGTTATAGTATAGTAATACTAACAGGACAGCCAACAAACATGACGGATACGTCTATCTGTGAAGCAGAATTTAATGTTTGTCATGCTCTGCTTTGTCTCCATATCTCCAAGAACATTTCCTCTGTGGTTCCTTACCCTCTTTTTTTTGTTTCTACAGTATTCGTTTTGCCTCAGTTCCCGCATAAATGTTGTGCAACAGTGGCCACAGAGGCTCATGAGCACTCTCCAGCTGTATTTATAGCCATCACCGCACTGAATTCCTCTCTCAAGCTCGGCTGTGTTCAGCCTGCAGCGAGATGGTTTGAAGGAACTTTGGTTGCTTCTGCTCAGCAAGCAAGTGACGCTCCGAGCTTTTTACTCTGAATTCTAGGAACCTCCAAAAGGAGCTAAATTGCTCTGCACTGCAGTGATTATTGGACCTTCAGAAAACGTCCCTGCGCAGTTTACAGTCTGCTGGACAAGGCACTCATCTCAACGACATCAAGAAGGCTTTTCCACTGCAGGAACCTGCTGTGACGGTTCAACCATTAGCTTCCCACCAATCAAGGCGGAGGACAACCTGCAACACAAAAGCTTTGCTATCAGACAAGATTTCTATCCAGCGTGGGAAAACGACTGTACAGAAAAATCCCAAAAGGCACTCCAACCCTCATGAAACCAGTGGTTCAATGAGGTCGCGTCATACAAACACCTGTTTGAGACTCTGCGAAAACACTAAAAATTGAGTTATCAGTTTGAGCTAAGTGGCTTTGACCTTTATGTGCAAAGGGGATGTGCTGTACTGTCATTGTGCATAACTTTTCTGTCAGCGCCGAGGTTCACTCGTACAAACCTAAGGCTTTAGCAGTTCATTCTGTCAGATTACACATCAGTGACAACCATGACTATTTTTAAATGCACGGCAATGATCTGATTTTACGCCAAATCAACCCATATCCTGAAAATGGATGACCATGTTAATAGGAAATTTTGAATAAGTCATCTTTGGGGAAGACCAGGTTTAACGACCCACTCTGATGGAAATTGTGTTTTTGGTGTTTTTAACATGTTCTTGTTGCATTTTTCTGATGATGGAGGACATAAATAAAGAAAATTAAGCCTAAAACTGCAGTTCTTATTATTAACCTGATTTTTGTCAGGTTAATAATGTGAAAGCACTTTTAAATATTAAATTTACAACAAAGATAATGCAAAAGTGGCTTAGAGGAAAAAAACTTTGTAAATGTTTAAATTTGCTGCACTTTCTTTGTGGTTTTTTTAAACCTTAACATCGTTCACCTTCCAGCACATCCCACCAGATGTTGCACAGCAAATCAGCTTTCACTGAATTGCACAGGTAGTTTGGCAGAGAGTTTTTTATGCTGGATGCCATTCCTGAGCCAACCCGTTATTTTCAAGGCACAGGGAGACCCAAACAGGCAGCAGCACGAAGTGTCTTGCCCAACGACTCAGACTGGATTTTTGGCTCATTGCACCTCTGTGTCAGTCCCACACCTAACCAACTGAGCCATCCAACCGTTTATTAAAAGAAAACTACTCTGCCATTTTAATGTTAACACAAAAGACACGAGTTGTTAATTATTTTAGTGATTTGCAGGAACGTCACTGGCCTTGCCGGCATTTGATAGATTGAAGCATCGTGTTCAGAGTTGTGTCACCTTTAGGGTCACGTGTGTGTGTCTCTGCTGTCTTCTGTGTCACTTTCTGCCATAACTTCCATCAGTCTGACTGCAGGCTTAAGGATTCTCGCATCCTAAATGTCACGCCGTCCTGTCTGCCCCTCATAGCAGACTGGGTTTACAAAGTCGATTTGGCATCTGACATTGAAGTAGACCTTTTTCCTTTTGCATCTGTGACTCTCACAGATTTAACAACGAAGTTTAGTAGTTTAGCTTTTCCTTGAACAGAGTCCCCCTAAAATTGTAGATTAGACCTTTTTCTTTTTCATCTTAGTTGTCCTTTATAATAAATGTCAAACTTCAGTGGGTGGAGACTTGATAAGTAAACTGAACCCACTGAGAGCTAAAATGCAACAGTTTGGCAGATTGACAGACCAGAATCTGGTTTAAGGGTTAAGATACCCTTAAACGGCATTTCTAAAACTAATGGAAGTTAAATTCACACTGTGTGCTAATTTGTATGATTGGAAGTGGGGTTTAAAAACATGTTGATTTTAACGTTTCGCTTTTGTTCATTTTAAAATACACTCAATCTAATCACAATTTCTAACTAAAAATAAACATTGTAGTCTTCACCGGATAGAAAATAGAATAGAATAGAATAGAATAGAATAGAACTTTATTGATCCCACAAATGGGAAATTACCTTGCTACTATAGCTCTATTAAAACAGTAGATAGATAATAAAAAATAATACTATAAATACCGTACATATAATTAATAATAAAAATAGTAATATATGTTAAGTTTGTTTTACTGTTCAGTGAAATACAGTCCTTTGCTAAGTTTATTAAAATTTAAAGAAAGAAAAATAATGTAACTATTTTATTTGGATGAACTTATTTATGTTATAGACAGTTATCGCTTTAGTTTGCTGAGTATTCCCCCCCCTAAAAACTAGTGTTAAAGAGCAAAAATAAAACATTTGACCAAAAAAGCAAAACACTCAGAACCTGCTTTTTATTATTGTTTACTTGCAATTAACTTTTTGAGGGAGCGTGTGTGTTTGGCGATACATCTTTCATACACTTTTGTGCTTCAGTTGTGTGTATTGTAATTGTGTATTTCAATTAAATGTACCACTGAATATTTAACAGAGAATCTTAAAAAGAATTTGCATTAGCAAATGCAGATGGAAGCAGAATTCTAATTGTGAACTGGGTTAAAATCTGGTCTTCTCCCCCTCAGGAAACATCAGCAGGAACTGCACAGCATCCGGCTGGTCGGAGGTTTTCCCAAACATAAGCAGCGTGTGTGAGTCAGACACCAGCCAGAACAAGGTACGACAAACGGCTACTTTCCTTTCTTGTATTTGTCACCTGAGCTCTGATGAACAGCAAGCCTTTGGCACAGGAAATGGAGCAGAGCATTAGTGGAGTCTAATCGACAAAGCCTGCAGGGTTAGTTGTTAATTAATGGTGAGAGACAGAAGGTTTGAAAGGTCAATATGCTTAGTGACGTAACACATGAGCAGTTTGTGTCACTTTTCTGATAGAACGTTACTTCAGCATTTTAGCCAAACCTTTACACTCTATGTAAAATACTGAATGACTAAAGTACATATTACTTCCTGATATTCAGTGTCTTCAGGATATCAGGCAGAGAATTCAGCCAAAGCAGCAACTGAGGGCAGAATCCATGGAAGTTACCCCTGAGGAGTCTGGAGAAACTTATGGTCCAAATTTAAAGTGTAAACGTCCAGATTTCACTGAAGCAGCCCTGGTGCTAATAATATGACAATTGTGGCTAAGAATTACAAATAAAATAATAATAATAATAATAATGGATTGGATTTATCTTTGCTTTTCCAGATGCTCAAAGCGCTTACAATCTGTCCATTATTCATTCACTCCTCATTCATACTTGCTGATGATAAGCTACTGATGTAGCCACAGCTACACACAAACTGCAAATGAACAGCAAGCAATTGCTGCTCTGCACAGTCAGTCATCTTTTTATACGTGCTGGTAATATATCAATAAAAAAAGACTTAATTGTCTCAATGTTTGTAGAAAAACTCCCCAAAACTGACACCCAAATGTTACAGCAGCCTTGGAAGGTTTCCAAATCAGGTCAAGGAAAAACAAAAGTAAGATAAATAAATTAATAAATGTATACAATTAAATACAATAAAACAGTTGCTGGACAGGAAAAAAAGTCAAGTCTTAACTCTACATCTGAATAGCATCACCATAGCAACCGAAGCAAGATTCAGCTCAGCGGAGGTCCTAATTGTATGCATTTCAAAATGTGTGTGTGACCGTGAACGTTTCTGCACACTCTTCACACTGAGAAAAAGATAAGAAAGTAGTGATTCTGAGAACATGAACTCTGTCTCGCTAAAAAGGCAACGCCCTTATCCAAAGCATGTGTACAATTTGGATGTTACTGCTCTCACAACTCTCCAAAAACCTCATAAAGCAGTGGTCCCCAAACCCCAGGCCGCGGACCGGTACCGGTCCGTGGGTCATTTGGTATCGTGCCGCACAGAAAGAATAAATAACTTGCATTACTTCCGTTTTACTTATTGCGGAATCTGAAAGCTGTTTTATTTGTAAAAATTGCCCAATTCTCTGTTACATCAGTCTATGTCAGGGGTGCTCATTACGTCAATCGAGATCGACCGGTAGATCTTCAAGGACATGAGGGTTGATCGCAGGCAGGCATAGATAAATGAAAAATAAAAAATGTACTTCTAAACAATCCACCAGCCAATCAAAATCCTTACCGAGAAGTACGGGACTATATTGACTTACAGAACGGCCAATCGGACATCTTCTAATACATACGTCACTGCACTGAGAAACTACAAATACACTGTCATTCTGTCTGTCATCAGAAAGTGGCTTTCTGCCTGCAGCACGTCAAGTCCCCGGGAGAAAACCACTCTGGACAACTGGAGTGTTTATTGAAGCCGTGTCCTCCTGTGTGTCCTCCTGCTACCAGCTTTGTGGTTCTCGCCCGATAAATACGAGCTCATTAATAAAGCTGTGCCGTAGCACGCGCTTCGTACGGAGCCAGCAGCGCCTTTGAAATGCCATACAGAGCCTGACATACGATAGTCGCTGCTTTTTGTCTAAGTAATAAAACGCCTCATATGTTAATACAAAAGTATCTTTGTGTAATCTCACTGTGTAGTTTTTAATCATCAGTATATAAACAACAATGTACAAATAAACATGTAACTAATAAAAAAACATTTAACGGTCTATGTCACTCTTGACGTATTCCAAGGCGCTCTTCTCGGTCACGTGATAAGTTACCGCTAAAATAAAACCCAGGAGCTAGCAAAATGAGTAAAAAACAAAACGTCTATGGAAAGTTTCTTTGCCGAGGGGAAATGGCCCAGCCAGGAGACAGAAGAAGAACCTTCTACTTCCAATCTTCCAGTCTGACCAATCAGAAGTGGTTAAAGTCTTAACTTCCTTGTTCAAATGTAGCTCAGTAAAGTCGCTCAGTTCTAACAAAAATACCAGCTAAAGCTCGTCTTTAGCGGTGTAGGCTTTCCACAGAATCTGGTATCAGACCGTGGAAAAAGTGATCAAAACAATGAAGCTCAGAGACGCTAGTCTTTCTGCCCCTTTGCGGCAGTTTTCACACTACATCTCCCATGATGCATTGGGTTAAAGCGACAGCGCCTCTTTCTAATGTAACTTTTATTTCATCTTTTAGAGAAAAAAAACAGCTGGAACTTCCTGCTTTTTCTGCCAAAATGCACGTGAGATTGCGGGAGAGGGGGGGGGGTGTCTGGCCGTCAATACAGACAGTGAGTTTCTGCTTTTTTTTTTTTTTTGGATGATGTTGTGCCGCGGGATTTTTGTCAAGGTTATTCAAGGTAATTTTTCTCAAAGGAAACCTTATTAACTGTAAGTCACTGAAGGACTTTGCATGTGATCAAATCTATTATTCATTTTTTGTCAGTTATAGAAACAAAATATTTTTCATTCTGATTTCCACCTTTACATGAAATGTTCAGTTATCGTAATGCGTAACACTTCGAATGTTGAAAAAACGAAATATCTCTTTTGGTTTTCAGAACTTTAGAGAAAGACTATGGAAGAAATTAAAATGAGATATATCAAAAAATATATGACATTAAAGATCCATTGGCCCTGCAACAGCCTGGTGACCTGACCAGGATGTTCCCTGCCTTCGCAGGAAAGTCCAGAATTCACACTGAAATGACTTGAAACCTTCAAAAGTAACAATAAATTAAAAGTTATTGAAAATAAATAATCTAAATCAGCCTTTACTTTTGAGTTATTGATTAACAGAATTATTAAAAAAAAAAAAAAAACTAATGAAATAGGTCTGGACAAAAAATGATGGTACCATAACTTAATATTTTGTTGCACAGGCTTTTGAGGCAATCACTACAATGAAACTGTCTCTGTATTTGTCAATGAGCCTTCTGCACCTGTCCACAGGTATTTTGGCCCCCTCCTCATGAGCAAGCTGCTCCAGTTGTCTCAGGTTTGACAGGTGTCTTCTCCAAATGGCATGTTTCAGCTCCTTCCACAGATGTTCAATGGGAATGGGCTCATAGAAGGCAACTCAGAATAGTCCAACGCTTCTCTCTTATCCATTCTTGGGTGTTTTTGGCTGTGTGTTTTGGATCGTTGTCCTGTTGGAAGACCCATGACCTGCATCTGAGACCAAGCTTTCTGACACTAAGCAGCACATTTCTATCCAGAGTGCCTTGATAATCTTGAGATTTCATTTTATCTTGCACAACTTCAAGACACCCTGTGCCAGATGCAGCAAAGCAGCCCCAAAACAGAACTGAGCCTCCTCCATGTTTCACAGTAGAGACAGTGTTCTTTTGGTTGTATGCTTCATTTTTGAGTCTGGCCGCGGCAGGTAAGTCAGTCATTTCCACCAGAAAAGACTTTTGCTATATACCTGTCAAGCTATGTTTCAACTCTGAAGTTACTGACACCCATGCTCTCATAGATTCTGGAGCCGAGCAGAGTCTCATCGATCTTAACTTGGTTAAACAGCTTTTTCTCCCCATAGAACCCCTCGACACCCCCATAAAAGCTGCCGATTTGGGGGGGCAACATCTCTCGCTGATTATTCATCGCACTAAGTCCTTGCTACTCATCACTTCTGTCCTTTTCTTTCTTTAACTGAGGGGTACCAACGATTTTGTCCACCACTGTATAATCTTTCCTGACTTTCCTGCTGCTAAACCAAATAGGAACCATAACTGTGGTCTATTGTGTTTCTCTAATTGCTCCTGCATTTAGCAGTTCTTGTGACCTTTTCTTAGAAAAAATGACCTTTTCAAGTCTACATGTTTCACATGTACTGAAATTTTCCATCATGTTTTCAAAGGTTTATTTTTCAAAGGTTGGCACATGAGACGAGCTGAACAAGTAATTGGTTTGAATGTTGAAGAACAGTTCTTATAAGGTAGATAAATTGAGTTTTCTTCTATAAATTATCTTGTCTAACCACTCAATTGTTTTTTTATGTTCAGACCCTCTTTCACATCAAGCAGAAACACTTCAGTTGTCTGACTGTATCACACACTGATAAAACCAGAGAGAGGTGTCTATGGAGAGAAAAGAGTTTCACTGGATTAGTGTGAGCATAATTCATGATTTGTACCTCATATAATACATTTTATGCATTACTGTGTGTTGTGTATTGTGTAAATGGGTATTCGTGTGTACACTCAAATGTCAAAAATGTACAAAATACCAAAAAATACAAAACACAACCAACACACCCACATCTTGAAATTTACTACAAATTCAAAATGGCTGCTATGCATACAAATCTTTCATTTCTAAACCATAAAACCACATTTACACACAGATCAGATTTTAGACTCTTTTCCCGTGTCCAAATTTGTGTGTAAGCGGTGCTACTAGAATGCTGGGTCATCCAGGTTTTCTTGTCAGCCACTTTTAATTTAGAATGTGAATAACATCTAGTAATGGCTTGACTGACAGTTAAGGTCAAATAAGCCAAAATATCCATCTAGTAAAAAAGTTAAAAAGAGAAAAAAAGATAGAACTGCTTTCTGGCGCACACACAAAAACAATAGCAAGTGCAGTGCAAAGCAGGTGAATCCCCTGAAACAAACCTTATGACTTCAGAGATAACATAACTCTGTTGTTGGACAAGCAAAGCTGCAAGGTAAAATAAAACTCAGTAATGTACACCCATGTAATTGTAATGGGATGTGTTTTTATTGTGTTAATTCAGATCATATCAGAACAGTAGGAATGCTACACCAGTAACCCCAATGGCACCAACCTCAACCACCAGGAGCAATGTGGGGTTCAGTGTCTTGTCCAAGGACACTTTGACACACGGGTATACAAGTACAAGGTGGGAACCAAACCTGTGACACTCCGATTAGAGGTTGACCGCTCTACCTCTGCACTGCAACTCTGGTCGCTTTGAATCAATGTCAAAAACAACTGGATGATCAGTGTTCAGAGGCTGTTTATAAGAAAGGCATGAATAGACTTTACTTCTTGAGGAGGCTCAGGTCCTTCAGTGTTTGCAGCAGGATGCTCCACACGTTTTACCAGTCTGTCATGGTGAGCACCATCTTCTTTGTTTTAGTATGCTGGGGTGCTGGCATCAAAGCAAATGATACAAACAGACTGACAACTCATTAAAAAAGCAGGGTCCATTCAAGCTTGCCAATCTGGAGGAGGTGGTGAGGGACAGACTGCTGGCTAAACTGCTGACCATCATGGACAATCCCATCCTCTCTTCAAAATGGTGGACAAACTGAGAAGCAGCTTTAGCAGTAGACTATTATACCCCCGCTGTGCAAAGGAACGGTACAGGAAAGTCATTCCTGCCGTCTGCCACCAGACTCTACAATTCATCTGAGCCATGGGTGTACATGTAAATAAGAGTTTTGCCTATATATATTTTTTTCACTGTATATTTTGTATTTATTTTATTTTATGTTGCAGCTACTACAAAAGAATTTCCCTATGTGGATCAATAAAGTTTCTCTTAATCTCAATCTTAATTAACATACAGATGATGCTGTCATACGGTACCCACACGCTTGTTAGTAAGGTGCACGTAATAGATCCTTACTAACAGTGCTCAAATGCTGCACACACAGGGTGTGCGCAGGTGATACATACGTGCCTGTTGGCACTTGTAACATTAACCCAGACTCCACGTTTCTCAGGACTTCTCACAGGAGAGTGGTCACTAGCCTGGCCAGTGAAGGATCTGAAACACCAGAAAACACAAATAAATCAAAACAAGAAGAAGTAAAAGAAAGGACAGAATCATTGCCATCAATAAAATCCATTAACAAACTAATTTAAAATAAAAGCAAAAGATTGTTTAGTGCTGTAGTTAAGCCGCTGGAGCTAAATGAACTCACACAACAAACTGTCTAGCACAAATAAAACACACATACCAACTTTAATCTGAATGCATTCTACCATGCATTACATTAATTGAATTTAGTTTATCAAAATTGCAGCCTCACCTACAGAACGTGCTCAGAGTTAGGTTGCTTGCATGTTGGACCATTGTGGTCTCTGTCTCTGGCTGCAAATAAAGCAGGCCATGCTGTGATTGACAGCTGTGATTGACAGCAGCTCTGAATAAAGGAGGCACTGTTGCCCCCCAGTAACTCCAAGAATGTCAAAGGCCTATTTCTGTCGTCATCCCAGTTGCCTTTATCTATGTTTCTCCACGGAATTCCTCTCACGTCATTTGAATTATATGAATCATAGTTACTTTTAATGGTTTAAAGCATCTCAAGCTGAGACTGAATATGACAACTGAACAGAGTGAGTATAATGTCACCCATAGAAAATAAATTACTTGCAGCTCCAACCAAATGAAATAAATTCAGTCACCAGTTTTTCACAATTTGGACGTCACCATGTTGGAACCAAAAATCGTCAGTTAGCAGTGACTGGTCCAAGTGGGTCTGAGTCATCATTCTGTGGCAACCTCTCTCGCCAATCCCTTTTGAGCTTGTTGGAAGTCCACACCTGATGGGTACAGACAACCTCCAACATCAGAATAACTAATAAAAGGAAAGAAAGACAACCGACCAAGGTACCTTTATCGAGGAGAGCAAACAGAGATTATACCTAGGAACAATCTCTCTCCACTCTGGCGCATATTCCTGTCGCTTCCCCTTTTATTAAGTTTGTTGGGTATTCCCTAATTTACATATGCGCTGAGCTCTAAGGAGGGGAAACAGAACACAGCTGCAGCACTATCAGAAAACATTAATTATGACATGTCTATCTTTTCATCTTTGATTCATTCTAGACACAGGTAACGCACAGGTTCTCAGGAGAATGCTGAAAAATACAAAGATAATCGGTTCCCCCAAGGGTTTCACCTCCACCTTCCTGTGAAACAGAATTGGACACACACACTTCTGCAAACATGATTATTTCACCTATATATCTGGGTAATGGATAAAAGAGATGACATATACATTTTTCCAACAACACCCCTTCCACTTGAGAGCATGTTTAGCAGAATCTGTGTTGAACGTTATACG
Source organism: Oryzias curvinotus (assembly GCA_023969325.1). Lineage (NCBI taxonomy): Eukaryota > Metazoa > Chordata > Actinopteri > Beloniformes > Adrianichthyidae > Oryzias > Oryzias curvinotus. The sequence continues at coordinate 11,774,612 of CM043722.1, forward strand.
TGAGACCTCGTACTTTTATTGAGGCATCTGATTTGTCAGTTTATAATTTGAATAATTTTCACTTCAGAAATAATATAATGAATAAAAAAGATTATCAAGAACATGATAAAATAAAGAGATCAGAGCAAGAATGGTTATTCTGACAAATGGCTGAGTAATATCTGTTTTTTTCTCAATAGAAATATACAGCATTTGTTTAACATTTTACAAAGTAGTGTAATTTTTGGACTAAAGCCACTTTAAGGGAAAAAAATAGTCACACAAGTCCAACTTTATTCAACCCATTCACAAACAGTTGAAGCATAGTACATATCACCCTCAGGGGCTTCTGACTGTGGAATTTCTCCATGATGCTCCGACAATCCATCAATTTTGTAGTTAACCAAAGTTGTCCTAAAACAATTGGAACATTTTTTGAGTGCCGTTTACCAAGACGCACCGTAAATTTTTTTCTGAATCTCTGTCTCTCTTCTGCTGAACAACAAAGCGCATGGGGGTGGGGCTGTGTTTGTACTGTGGACTACCAGGGTATCTCCTCTGTAACTGTCCAGGGATCCCCAGGTCCAGGTGGGACCTAGTGAGTCATGTCTCCTTTTTCACACACCCCTATCTGCCAACTACCAAAGTCTTGGTGGCACAAGCTGGGGTGCAGGAGTTGTGTTTGATTGACTCAGGCTTGGATGGTGACTTGATTTCACAAGCTGTGGTGAGCAAATGTGTAATTACTATTGAGCCCCAGGCTCCAGCCTTAGTGTTTCGTGCTTTGAATGGCTATTCAGACATGAACCTCATACTGACTGGGCTTCTGGACATGTGTTATCATGAAGTTCTTTTTGATTGCTGAACTGTCTTTCTGTCTTTCTGCTGCCACTGTACAATCTACAGTTACAACTCATCCTCCACCATCACCCCCGGGACCTCAGTAATGTTCCTACCGCATATCATGACCTGAGTGGAGGATTTAGCAAGGTTCGAGCTAAGTCTATGCCTCCTCATCATCCCTATGCTTGTCCCATAGGCCTTCTGCCAGGGACCCAACCCCCTAAGGGTCACATCTACCCTCTCTCTCCCCCTGAACCCTGATTGGGAAGCTATGGAGGAGTACATACAGGAGAGTCTGTAGGCTGGGATCATCTGTACCTCTTTATCACCCGCTGGGGCTGGATTATTTTCTGTGGCCAAGTATGATGGAGGTCTACAGCCCGGCATTGATTACAGGAGCTTGAATAACATCACTGCATGAAACACTTATCCCTTGCCTTGGTTACAGACTGCCTTTAATTTGGTGAAGAGGGCTCAGATCTTTACCATGTTGGATCTCAGTAGTGCATACCATCTCGTTCGCATTCTGAAATTGCCTGTAACAGCTTTAGTGGCTATTTCGAGTTTTTAGTCATGCCAAGGACATGGGCAGCATGTTTGTTTTTCAGTACCTTGATGATTTTGATCTTTTCACTGGACCTTGGGACACATGAGCAGCACATCAGAGCTGTTCTGCAGGACCTTCCTAAAAACCAGCTGTACTGCAAAGAGGAGAAATGTGAGTTCCATACTATTCCACACAAACCTAGTTTCTGGGACATGTAATTTCTCCACGGGGTGTGCAGATGGACAATGCATAGGTGAATAGGTGAAAACAAGTTTTGGAGTGGCTGCTTCCCTCTCGTCGTAAACAGTTCCAGTGCTTCCTGGGATTAGCAAACATTTACAGGCGCTTCATCAGAGACTTCTGTGGCGTGGCTGCACCCTTCCATAAACTAATATCAGCTATGATATGTTTTGTCTTGGATGAGGGGGCCGATAAGGCATTTACCGAGCTGAAAATACTTTTCTCTGCAGCTGCTAATCTGACTCAGCCTGACGCCGCCAAACAATTAATTGTGGATGCATCTGAGTCTAGGGTGGGTCTGGTTTGTCTCAGAGTGTCTTATAACAAAGTCCATCCCTGCACATATTTCTCCACCAAGCTCACTCCTGCATAGAGAAACTACCACATAGGGAAAAGGGAACTGCTGGCAGTAAAATTAGCCCTAGAGGAAGAGCACCATTGGTTGGAGGGGGTTAAGCAGCCATTATCGGTTTTGACTGATCATAAGAACTTGGAGTATATTCAAACTGTCAAGGGCCTTAACTTTGGCCAACTTTCGAGGTGGGCTTTGTTTATCAACATGTTTAATTTCACCCTGTCCTACTGTTCTGGGAGCAAGAACGTCAAGCCTGACACCCTTTCTTGTCAGTTCCAGCAGAAGGAGGAGACTGAGGCTTCAACAACTTCTACGATGATTGTCTCCCCTCAACTGGTTTTAGGAACCACTCGCTGGTCTCTGGAGCGCAGGGTAAAGGATTCTGTTCCTGGTCTAGCCTCTTACCTGTGGGATGTCTGGACGGTTGTTTGTTTGTTTGTCCCTTCCTCCCTGCATCCCTTGGTTTTGAAGTAGGGTAATTTCTCTCACCTGGCTTGTCATCTTTGTGTGATCAGAACCAGCAACCTAGTGACTCAACGCTCAACGCTTCCGCCACAAGGAGCTGGCTGTACTCGTTACCCAGCATTTGTATCGACTGCATGGCCTTCCACAAAACTTCTGATCATGACTCACAATTTGTAGCTGCATTCTGGAAGGAATTCTGCAAGCTTCCAGGGATCAAGGTCAGTCTAATTTCTGGTTTCCATCTCCAAACTAATGGCCAGGTCGGGCAGTACAACTACGATTTGGAGAAAACATTACGAGCCAGGTGTCATTGTGTCTTGACACAAACAGGATTAATGACACGGTCAATGGTGTAGGGTCCAATAAACTTGGGAGCCAGTTTCCGGGATGAGGACTGTAGAGGAATGTTACAAGCTGATAACCAGACCTTCTGGCCAGGCTGGTAGTTAGGACTCACCACCCTAGGACGGTTGGCTATCTGGCAGTTGCTCTCCTTGGTGCGGAGGAGAGCCGCCCTGGTCTGCAGGCAGATGTCACAACACCGCTGGAGGTGAAGCTGGACCGAGGGCACTGCCAGATCCAATTCCTGTGAAGGAAGCAAAGGGGGTGAGTAGCCCAAGGAGGCCTCAAAAGGTGATATTCCGGTGGCTGTAGAAGAATGGGAATTGTGGGCATACTCCACCCACACCAGGTATTTGGACCAGTCCTCCTGATTCTGGGCCGCCAGACATCTGAGAGCCGCTTCCAGTTCCTGGTTTGCCCGTTCTCCCTGTCCATTGGCTTGAGGGTGGTACCCGGAGGTAAGGCTGACAGTGGCTCCGAGGGCGGAGCAGAAAGCCTTCCACACTTGGGATGTGAATTGCGGTCCACGGTCGGACACGATGTCGCTGGGTACCCCATGATGGTGGACGTGGTGGACTAGGGCATCGGCAGTTTCCATGGCAGAGGGCAACTGTGGCAGGGGAATAAATTGAGCGGCTTTTGAAAAACGGTCTATGACTGTGAGAATTACTGTATGGCCTTGGGAAGGTGGAAGCCCGGTAACAAAATCAACCGCAATATGGGACCAGGGATGGCTAGGCGTGGGCAGTGGCAGCAGATGACCAGAGGGAGGCCGGTTGGAAGACTTAGAATGGGCGCAGGTACTGCAGGCGGAGATGTGTTCCCTGACGTCCCATTCCAGAGTGGGCCAGATGAAGCGCCGCTTGAGGAGGTGGATGGTCCTGTAAACTCCACCCTGGCAGGCGATGCGGGACGTGTGTCCCCAGGCTAAGACCTCAGAACTGAGGGAATCAGGGACATAGAGAGTACCAGTAGGACAAGAGGTGCCGGCAGGGATCTCACCTTGAGCTTGCTGGACTTTGCTCTCGATCTCCCAGGTGAGGTTTCCAATGAAACATGACGTAGGAAGGATGGATGAATCTGGGGCGGAATCAGTGGTGGAATATTTGCGGGACAAGGCGTTGGGCTTGACATTACGACTACCAGGACGGTAGGTGATAGTAAAATGAAAACGGTTGAAAAACAAACACCACCGGGCCTGACTGGAGTTTAAGCGTTTAGCGCTGCGGAGATAGACGAGATTCTTATGATCCGTCCATACTATGAATGGTTGTTCTGCTCCCTCCAGCCAGTGGCGCCATTCTTCCAAGGCTAACTTTATAGCCAATAACTCACGGTTGCCCACATCGTAGTTTTAATCTACCGGACTAAGTTTGCAGGGAAAGAAAGTGCATGGTTTGAGCTTTCCAGTGCTGTCTTCACATTGTGACAGAACCGCCCCCACACCGGAATCTGAGGCGTCCACCTCAACAATAAATTGCTTGGTGATATCTGGTTGAATCAGGATGGGGGCTGAAACGAAAAGGGTTTTTAGTTTCTGGAATGCAGAATCGGCAGCAGGGTTCCAAGCGTAGGTTTTATTGATGGAGGTGAGTTGAGTGAGAGGTGCAGCTATGCTGCTGTAGTTCCGGATAAAGTGGCGGTAGAAATTTGCGAAACCCAAGAACTGTTGGAGCTTTTTTCGAGTCTGGGGTACTTCCCACTTGAGCGACGGCCTCAATCTTAGCGGGGTCCGGGCGAATGTTGCCAGCTTCAATTATGTACCCCAAGAAGGGGACGGTGGAGACATGAAAATCACACTTTACTGCTTTGACGTATAACTGGTTGACCAATAATCTTTCAAGGACAAGGCGAACATGGTGTTCATGCTGGGAGGAATTAGCGGAGTAGATGAGGATGTCGTCCAAGTAAACGAAAACAAATCTGTTAAGGAAATCCCGCAGGACGTCATTTACAAGGCGTTGGAACACTGCGGGGGCGTTGGTGAGGCCGAACGGCATGACTAGATATTCGTAATGGCCTAGTGGGGTGTTGAATGCAGTCTTTCATTCATCCCCTTCACAAATGCGCACAAGGTGATATGCATTGCGGAGATCGAGTTTAGTAAAAATCTTGGCCTATTGGACAGAGTCAAACACGGAATCAATTAAAGGGAGAGAATATTTGTCTTTGACCGTTATTTGATTTAACTCGCGGAAATCAATGCAGGGACGTAGTGTTTTGTCTTTCTTCTCTACAAAGAAAAATCCTGGAGAGGACAAGGGGCGAATGTGAGACAGAGCTTCTTGAATGTAGTTCTCCATGGGGACCTTTTCAGGTCCAGAGAGATTATATAATTTCCCTTTGGGGAGAGGAGCAGCATTTAACAGTTCAATGGAGCAATCGTAAGGTTGGTGAGGTGGAAGGGAACTAGCCTTAGCTTTACTGAAAACAGTACGAAGATTGTGATAATAGACAGTAACCTTAGACAGGTCGATTTCTTTATCTTGAGCAAAATCAGGAACGTTGGGAATGTACAAGGGCGGAATGGAGACAATTGGCCAAACAATAGGTGCTCCAGTTAGTGATACGGGGCGAGCTCCACTCTATGCACGGATTGTGAATCTGGAGCCAGGAAAACCCCAGGATTATCGGGGTCTGTTGACATTGAGTAATGAAGAACTGATGGTACTCCCGGTGATTTTCCGAGGTAAGAAGGAGAACGGGGTTGGTGCGCTTATTCATAAGAGTAAGTTGTTTGCCTCCTAGGCCGGCAGCTTTAACAGGATTAGCGAGAGTTTCAACAGGAAGAGAGAGTTCTTGAACGAGACGTTGTTCAATAAGACTATGTTCTGCCCCGGAGTCTATGAGGGCCTTGAGTTCAAAAACCTTATTTCTGTGACTGATCTTGACAGGAACAAATAAAAACTTGGAACTGTGGATGAGTTCAGAAACTTCCCCCCGTGGCCTGTCATCTAACGGGGGGTTTAAACGTGCGCGGCATTCGGAGACCATATGACCGGCTTGGCCACAATAGAAACATAATCCCTCGACGAGCCGTTCCTCGGGTGTTAACTTTGAATGACCGCATGACTGAATTAATGCATGGGTTCCTCAGAAACATCGTTCTCGTAGCCGGGCGTCAGACCTTAGGGCTGCAGTGACGAGATCTTCAAATGAGTCCGCCTCTGACTGAGAACATAAGTGATCCTTGATACGTTCGTTTAGAGACTGATAAAAAATTCCCTTAGTAGCAGGGTCCGGCCAACCCGCTTCGACCGTTAAAATGCGGAAGTCTATTAGATGGTCGCTTACCGGGCGGTGACCTTGTTTGAGACTTGGTAACTGCCGGACTGCTTCTTCCTGCTTTTCAAGGCTGATCGAAGACTAGTCGGAATTCTCCTATGAAACGGTCGAATGGGAGGTGAGTGATAGGATGAGAAGCCAGAAAAGCTTGGGCCCATTGTAGCGGCTTACTGCGGAGAGAATTTACAATCAATGAAATCTTGCTGTGGTCAGCCTGGTAGTACCTGGGAGCCTGCTGAAAAATAAGTTGACACTGTAGTAGGAACCCTCCACAGGTTTCAACATCGCCGTAGAAAGGTTCCGGCTGGAGACGGACATTTTCTGGTGAGTAGGCGGAAACGGAAGCAGCGTTGTTGTTGGAAACCGGAGCCTGAGCCGCGGCTGCGGGATTAGCCGATTGACCGGTTATTTCAATGAGAGTCTGTGTGATGCTATCAAGGCGGAGGAATAGGTCCTGTTGGACCGAAGATATCTGGGACAAAGCGTTAGCTTGATGACCTAGAAGGTTACCTTGAAGCGAGATGGCGTGGCGGAGCCTCTCTGGGTCAGCTGGGTCAGGCATTTGGCCAGTTCGTTTTGTCATGGTCGGACAATAGTAGATAATAGGGAGTGACCCAGATGCTGTAACCCAGAAGGAGACTCGGACGACAAGGTGAGTTTTAAAGTCTTTATATAGAAAGGTGAGTTTTGGCTTCCTTCCAACAGAGGCGCGGAGGAGAGCAGCAGCAGGATTCCAGAGGTGAGACGGCGTGAAACCAGAGGACAGCGACCAGGTGAGATCCAGAGTAGTTATTTCCTGAGGCAAAGACGAGAGGAGCAATTAGTAACACGAAGCTTGGCAAGCAAAACAGGAACAAGAGTGAGCCTGACTATGCACCGTGGGAGGAACAACGAACTGGCGTCGAGTGGAGGTCCAGGTGCTCCTTAAGAGGCAACAGCAGTGATGAAGGTAAGTGGCGGCAGCTGGTCGCTTCAGGAACAGAGCAGGCAGGGGAGGGGGAATGTAGCTGACAGAGGCACCATGTCAGACATGCTAAAAATGTCTTCAGAAGCCACAAGATCAGCTTTCATAGCTATGCTGATGATACCCACCTGTACATAGCTATGTCTCCTGATGACACAAGGCCAATAAAAGCACTTTTTAACTGTATTTTAGACAAGAAACCATGGATAGTGAACAATTTTTAGCAGCTCAATTAGGAAAAAAAATGACATTTTTGTTATTGAACTTGAAGCCAAGAAAAAGAAACAGTTTTTGAAACCAAAAGAACTTTCATTTAGTTATTCAGACGTCAGTCAAACCATAACTTTTATTACTTGTGATAACTTCTAATATATCTTCTGCCAAAAATGCTGTTTTTATGTACTAATAACTCAAAAACTACAGAGTAGGAGAACACAAATCTTTGTGAGGAGATAGCTTTGTCCTATCTATTAATAGTATTTTTGTAGTACTACATAATAAGGACAGATAAGGCATTTTATTATGAAAACAGAAGGCAGCAACAATCCCATTCCATGCTCAGCTTTAAACTGTGTTATAAGGGGCAGATGACATTTCTAAAACGTGGCCGGCTTAACCATGGCTGACCTTTGCTCCGTGGGCAGGGCTCGAGAAGCTCGTGCTCCTGGAAGACACTACGGCCTGAGTGGGCTCAGATCCCCTGGGCGGGAACTGCGAACCCAGCACCAGGTGCTGTGGAAGGACGGCTGTGGAAGGACGGCTGTGGAAGGACGGCTGTGGAAGGACGGCTATGGAAGGACGGCTATGGAAGGCCGGCTGTGGCAGGACGGCTGGGTCAGACAGGGCGTCTTAGACTCACTTCCAATAAAGGAGGCACTCGGGCCTCAATAAACACCGCTGTGGGCTGGAATCGTCCTTTTGACAACACAAAGACCTATTTAATGCCTCCATGTTCATTTTCGCTGACTAGGTTTTCCATCTCTCTACGCCTGCCTTTTGTGCATAGTTCTGCGCAGCTGCGAGTTTACCAGACTACCCCACCCACGGAGTTCATGGAGCAGCTCATATTGACCAGAGACACAATCACGTGCAGCTTAGATAGAAAAATAAAGTAAGAAAGGGTGAATTAATATTAATGAATAAAAAGGTGTCTTTCACACTAAAGAGCTTTAGACTTGTTTCATTCACATCTGACACATCACTACACAGCCCGGGGCTCTGCTCTGTTGCTCACCTGCTGCTCCTCTGGGATGAGAGGACTCCTTGCAGCATCTCTTTTCTTCTCATCTTTGAGCCAGTTTGGAATGCAATGTTAGTGCAGCAATGAAGGCATGTCTGTACTTTGACCCAAATCAGCACTCACATGTGTGCGCGTATATGCCAGTAACTCAGTTTTTTTTTTTAAATTAACCTCCGTTTTGTTTCATTTGAACAAAGGGGAAATGTCAGAACCTGCAAGACCTAAGTAACAAGTTTCCGTAGTCCAGTAATTGTAGTTATTACCAAAATTTGAACTGTAATATGTCATCGACAAAAGTAATTAAATTACAGGGACTTGTTACTTTGTAATCTATTACCCCCAACACAGAGAATGTTCAATTGGTCGTTCTTCTGGACAGGCCCCGCCCCTATTCGATTTATTATACATCTACACTTGACAGTAATGATTATAAACTTCAGTCCTTCTATAATCATCCTTCTACCTCCCCAACATCCCTCTATCTTCTTCCCTCCTCTTCTTTTCCGTCTGTCCAACAAAAACGGTTACAGATACAGTATAATCAATATAAATAAAGTTTAGCCTAAATTACAAAAGGGGTTTATTCGAATATACACTCTGTGTGTCAGGAGATTCATAACCCCATGTTGTAACAGTAAAATATGTGCAAAGCAAGAGGCCTTCAGCTCTCATCTATTGCTCAGTTGTTAGACAGGTCAAGTTAAAAAAAAGAGAGAGAAAAAAAACACAGACTGGGTTTGATTAGGGGAAATTTTAGAGTCCTTCAACTGTTTTATGTTTCATACAAAGAGAATAAACTACTTCGGGTGGCCGTGGTGCAGATATAGGACAGTCAATCTCTAATGGGGAGATCGCAGGCTTGTTTCCTGCTTTGCCCACACGTGTCAAGTGTCCCTGGGCAAGACATTGAACCCCACATTGCTCCTAGTTGGTGCCAGTGTAAGGCAGTGGAGCTGCCATTAGTGTGTGTGAATAGGACTGTGACTTAAAGGGCTTTTGCCCTTCAGGGAATGTAAAAAAGCACTATATTAGTAAACACCATTTACTCTAAAACGCTAGGCAGTCACAACTGCTTCTTGTTTAAACGCGATACTGCCTGTTAGGAACTTCGACTACATTGAGGATAAGAAATTACATAACAGAGAAGCTGATAATCCTGTTAACTATTACATAATTGCATTTTACCTCCTGACAACAACATGTCTGCCAGGATGACAATTTTTCAGCCTTTTTTTCTGCTTCTGTAGCTTTAGGATTTTTTCCCATGTTTCACAGTTCTTGCATTATCTGCCCAGCTGTGTCTGCTTCTAATCGATGCTCTGCTAATGGTCTTTTATACTGTAGTGTAGAATAGCAGATATTTGCAGGTTGACCAAGACTCTTATTTTCAGCTGGACCGGAGTTGACTTGTTTGACCCACACCTGAGTTCAGGAGGGCTTTCCACCTGCCAAACAAAGAGAAATATCCAAAGAAAAGCACCTCAAAGAGTGCAGTGCTGTATTTTTGTGGTTAATTTAAAATCTAATAAATCTGAAAGCCTGTGTTGTATCAAAGCAGAGAGCGACCTGTTGTTGAGCTTTTTGCAGGATTTGTCATTGGACGCTGGACATGTAGTTCAAACATCTGTTCCCCACAGTGTCCATTATTTTGTCTTGTTGTGTAACTGCAGCCTCCTCCTGTTCTTTTGTCTGGCTCAACTGCTCATTGTGTCCTCGCGTCTTTCAGTCTCACTCTACCTACAGATCATTTGCTCTCTCAACCTCTTCACCATGTCACTGTGTCCTTTCCCTCAATTGTGGCCTGATACGGTGACTGCAGGTCATTTCACCTTTAGTACATCCAGGTATAATAAAGAAATAAACTACTTAACCCTTTCTGAATTTTTTTTTCATTTTTAGCCCTTTTTTTGGTCAACACTGGGGGCAAAAATATGACTGTCTAAAAACACTAAAAGCACTAAAGAAAGCACTTTAGCAGTTGGAGCTGCATTGCAATAAAGTTCAATGGTAACAGGACTTTTTTTGTCTCTACATGGGGTAAGGAATCTGTTAGTAAAAAAATGTATTCATAAAAACAAAATGATGATAGATAGCAATACAATAATTTGTGCACAACTTTGCAAAAATATGAATACAGCATTTTGTTTTTTCAGTTTTACATGTCTGTTTTGAATACGATTTTCCTTTGCTTTGAATACAACTCTTGCAAATCTTAAATATGAAGTTTCCCTTGTTAACATACTGTCAAAAATATTTCACGGGATCACTGGCATATACATCAGTCCAGAAACATAGATTCAACTGAGTGAGCATGCACTTCAGGCCTCATTTATTAAACTAAGAATTAAACTTTTTAGAATGTTATTGATCCCCTGGCAGGAAAATTACGTCCTGTCGCATTCGAGGGTCAGGGGTGAAGGTGGACCCTAACTCATCGCCTTCAGTTAAAGACAGGAACACAGTGGACATGCACAACCACATGAACACCACTCATTATCTCTGAGAATTAGAATCTCAAACAAACCTATCAGACACGTTTTGTAACTGTTTGAGTGACTGGAAAAGCAGGAAAACATGCATACTTATTAACCCCCACACCACTGTGCAGCAAGTGATATAAATCCACAAGTGCAAATGTATTTTTAACTGAGAGAGAAAAATCTGAGGTCAGAGATAGAAATTTGTCGAACAGTGGACATGCTGCTCTTGTGAATTACATACTTCAAAATATCATAAGAACAGAGCTGACGTCATAGTAGCCCAGAGTTAAACAGAATTACTGATGGTGTAGCTGGAGGGGGAGCTTAATTATAGAGAAAGATGAAGTGAGGCTTTCTTTATAGCGACTATGATCTTTTTTAAATGAGTTTTACAACCAGACCAGTACGGAGAATCAGGACCATTCTTGTCAAATGGTCTAAAAGAGATGGGGTTTTTTCAATTTACTAAAAAATTAATTTAAATTCAGTTAGCTAAAATGGATAAATGGAAAAAAAATTGGCAAAGATAGCTGATAAAAAATGAGTTTACAATCTTGAAAACATGTTCACCTAGTTAGGGAAAAGCAGAAATACTAGTCAGACAATGAATCCAGCCTGAGTTTGATAAGCACAAAAGATTCATAAGAATGTTTTATTTGATTAAAAGGCCTATACCATGCTAATCTTAAGCCTTTTATAGTAAACAATATCCATGTATATGATAATATGTTGCCTTTGGCACACAAAATAATTGTAATTATACATTAGTTATTTTCCTGAGTTCTTTTCCAACCCTGAAGTAACACAACTCGATCTTGGAGGCACCAACTTTTGCTCCTTGTGGGTCCTGCACCCATTTCATCACGTCAGCTTAAGCCAGCCTCAGCAGCGTGTCTGTGACTTTTGCAAAGATGGACGTGGGTATTGTGCATATGAATGGACAGCATTTTTGCCTAACACTGGTAGCTTTGTGAAAGTCTTTGGGTTGTCCTCACCCATTCATACAGAAAGATTTCAGTATTTTGCAAACAAATTTCTGAAGAATTCATTGTAAACTACCAGTAAATGGTTTGGGAACTATTGAGTTTGTCTTGTTTTCCATTTCCATTTCTGTTATAAATGCACAAACACAGACATCATAGTTCTGTTGGATCCTGGATCCTGTATCTGGAGTAGAAATCTGCCACAAAAAAACTGAAAAAAACCATGCCTGCAAAATAAAAAATAAAAAACTCCAAACATAAATCCAAACTGTCCCACATTAGCCTTATGGTCCCTTTCTGATCACCTTTTGATCCATTTTCAAAGCTTCTCAGGGGTCTTTCATTGTGATTATGCTGTGTTTTTAGCCTAAATCAATAAACTTTTTATTTTCTAAGACATAGTTTTTGCAGAGCAGCAGTAGTTCACTAGAAATTTTCCTCTAAGTTGTGGTCAGGACCATTGGTGCAGAGTAACCCTGTAGATAAACAAAAGATAGAAGGACCTGATGTGTAAAGTAAAGTAGTAAAGTAAGTAAAGTTATATCTTTGCTGGAACAGCTGTGATACAGATGACTGATTTCAAACCTGTAGATAATAAATAATCTAAAAAAGGAAATCTAAAAGTTTTACTTGAAATCAACAAATTTCAATTCGACACATCCTTAGTTCTGCATTGTAGAGCAATGAAGCAACTCTAAACCCCAAAAGAAAGATGTTAGGAAACTTATTTTTGGAAAGAACTACTAAAAAAAAAAGCTCTGTGTGTGTCTGCAGCTGGTCTTCTACGTGGTGGTGCAGGCGTTATACACTCTGGGTCACAGTCTGTCTCTGATTGCTCTCATCACTGGAAGCGCCATCCTCTGTCTGTTCCGGTAAGACCAAATATCACTGCGTTGTCATTTAAAATAGGGATTGTCTCAATAATTTGATTTTGTAACTAGAAAAGAATCTATCTGATCAGAACCGATTACGAAAACTATGCAAAACTATATAATGAAGGAACTCAGTAGAGGTGGAATTATATAAGCTTGAAACTCCTTTTCAAGCAGTAAATCAAGCTCTACTTGACTTTAGTTAATGATCACTATATTTAATTAAGCAAATGTGACTTAAGTGTGTCTTTATTTTTGTTTTTTTCTATGTATTCCATCATATCTGTAATGAGTTTGATAAATCTGTGGGATTTTTTCTATTGTAATGACTACAATTTTTGCCTTAAAAAATAAATCAAATCAAATAACCATATAATTCTAGTTGTTATGACCTCAAATTATGTGAGCAGGAAAACAGTGAAGTAACTTGAAGCATAATTTTGTGTTCATGGTAAATGACTGAGTGAACACCAAATACTGTGAACTAGGGGCTGTTTTTTATTTTCAAGTTTTCTTCTATTTTCAGTTCATAAATAAATTATAACTACTTTTTTGATACTCAAAGCTTTGTTATAGTATTTGTTATACTTTGTTATACTATACAATTTTGTGGATCAATGTTTTGTCATATCTGACTATCTCTAAGTAAATTGTCTTCTTTTGGGCTGCACTGTGGTGCAGTGGTTAGCGCTCTAGCCTCACTGTGAGAATCTCTGGTTTAAATCCCAGTTGGGACCTTTCAGTGTTGAGTTTGCATGTTCTACCAGTGCATGCAAGGGTTTCCTCTGTGCACTACAGCTCCCTCCCACAGTCCAAAAGCATGCTTTATAGGTTAATTGTTGTCCCTAGTGTGCATGGGAACATGTGCAACCTACAAGGTCCAGGGTATACCACACCCTTACCCAATAGTAGCCGGGACAGGCTCCAGTGACCCCAAAAGAGACACATCAGGTTAATAAGATGGATGGATGTCTGCTTTTAGACTTTTTTATAATTTTAGTTATTTTATTATTTTAGTAGAACCATTTTATTAAAAACAGCAATATACCCTTTAATTTTGGGGGATTTTTACATGCCGTCTTATTTTTTTAAATGCTGCTATCCCCACTTCTCCTAATTATGATTGTAATGGTTTCTGAGGCTTCTGCTTTAAATTACTAGAAGTTACATATTTGCAGAACAATGCTGCAGCTCTGATTGGGTTTTTAAAATTACACAAAACGTTTTCAGATGTTGATAAGATCATTTTCTACATTAACAGTTTTCTATATGAATTAATCAAAGTGGTTTTAGCTAATGTGACGTTTGACCAGAAAGTTCTTTCCAATGTGTTAAATAAACCAACATAATCCCGTCCAATGATTTTTTGTGACATTTTGCAGGAAACTTCACTGCACCAGAAACTACATCCACCTTAACCTCTTTGTCTCCTTCATCCTGAGAGCTGTGGCTGTCCTGGTGAAAGACGACATCCTCTTCAACAGAACCTTGCAATGCTCCAACCAGTCGTCTCTGGTGAGGTCATAACTCCCCTAGACGTAATAAATTTAAATGCATGAGCTTTTCAGCATCGCTTTTAGATAGTACATTTCTGATCTTAGCTATACTGCACAGGTGAAAAAATGCAGTTTTACACGCCTGAGATATGTGATCCTTAAATGATAAATCCTGGTCAAATAGAACCCCTAGGTTTCTAACTGCAGAATTGGAGGCTATACCTACCCCATCCAGGGAGACTATCCGATCAGACAGAGCATCTCTGAGGTATTTAGGACCTAGTATAATGACCTCTGATTTTTTCTGGGTTCAGGAGGAGGTAAATAATTGTCATCCAGGTCTTGATGTCTATGATGCAGGCATTCAGTTTCTCTATGGTCATTCTGGTCAGGTTTAATGGATAAATACAACTGGGTATCATCTGCATAACAGTGTAAATTAATGCTGTGTTTCCTAATTATGTCTCCTAGGGATAGCATATCAAATCAAATCAAATCAAACTTTATTTATAAAATAGCGCTTCTCATACATTGCGCAGCATGAAGCGCTTAAACAATAAAAACAAAAACACACAATATTACAGTAAAAACCCAACCCACCCTTTACCCTTCCCACTCCCTTCCGTTAAGACATACGACCTATGATCCCCACGTACAATGAATAAGTAAGACTATGTAACTTCTAAAAAAAAAAAAAAAAAAAAAAAAGTAAGGCTTGGCTCTGCTGTGAAGAAACAGTATTTGGGAATCTCTTCATACCAGGAGCCAGCCTGGCCAAAGCAGCGCTGCCACAGCGCCCACCCAAACTGGGACAGCAACGGGGTCCACTTCACAGTTGTGAAGCTGCAAAGTTAAACTCCAGCCGCCCAAGCAAGGGCGACATCTACAGCAACAGACATCGACCAAGCTGGCAAGCCCTGGCAGAAAAGATCCCTCAAGAAACACTGGGGTCAAAATCATGATCAGATACTAAAATTAAAGACATAAGATGTATATATAAACATAAAATTGAGAATAAGATGCATAAAATAGCATACACTAAAACTAATAGAATAAATTAGCAGTTAAAATCAACTAAAAGCTAAATTAAAAGGGTAAGTCTTGAGCCTCTTATTAAAAACCGCTACAGTCTCTGCGGCCCTGAGGCTGTCCGGCAGGCTGTTTCACAGGCAAAGACCGTTATGACAGAACGTAGCCTCACCATAAGTTTTGGTCCTCACCTCAGGAACACCTAAAGGGCCAGCACCAGAGGACCTCAGGGTCCGCGAGGGCTCATATTTTAAAAGAATATCATTTAAATAAGAAGGCCCAAGAGCATTAAAATATTTTTAATTATTATTACAGGATTTTAGGAGTGGTTCTTAATGTTTTTCTTTTAAATGAAACCACTGCATCTATGGAAGAATGAAGTCTGTTATTAAAATGATAAACAGTAAAATCACAGGGTGCAGGTAAAGTCTGAGCAGGAGTTTGCTTAAAAATATCAATAAAACTTGCTGCCACTTCAGGAGTTAAATACCGTTTCCTCACAGTTCTCACTGAGGCTTCCTGCTGGATTTCACTGGTGACATCAAAAAGTACACAAGAATGATCTGATTTGGCCAAGTCAACA
This sequence comes from Oryzias curvinotus, assembly GCA_023969325.1. NCBI lineage: Eukaryota > Metazoa > Chordata > Actinopteri > Beloniformes > Adrianichthyidae > Oryzias > Oryzias curvinotus. Next base: position 11,790,315 of record CM043722.1, read on the forward strand.
ACAGAAGACACCCCGTTGGACAGACCGTAGGTAATGACAAGGTCCTGGGTGTGTCCAGGGTGTGTTATTTCCGGTTGATCCACAGTAGTGAAACAGTCTAATATTACAGAGGTTTCCATGGATGCCTTCACTTTTACCACTTCAGCCTGCTCTGGGCTAATAGTAGGAATAACTTGATTCAACTTATGTATTTGAAATTTTACTATCGAAAAATGTAAGAAAATCTTCAGAGCTGAGAGAAACAGGAACATGTGGTTCTACTGAGCTCTGACTGCGAGTTGATCTTGCAATTGTGCTAAAAAGAAATCTTGGATTATTTCCATTCTCTGATATTGAGGTTGAAAATACTGGGTTCTAGCTCTACGAAGAGCTTTATTATAATTTAATAGGCTATGTTTCCAGGTATTCAGGGACTGTTCTGAACTGGAGCGACGCCATTCTCTTTCCAACTTACAGGCTACTTGTTTAAGGGAACATGTTTTAGCATTAAACCACGATGCTACTCGGTTTTTTCTAACGTACTTAGGTTTCAGGGGGGCAACAACATCGAGCGTACTCCTAAGGGCTTGTAAGGCATCATTAAGAAAACTGGTCGTTTATACTAGGACTGATGCTATGGGAGCTGGTCTCAGAGTAGTGGAACAACCAGAGCTGTAACTGTGTTAGTCTTAGGAGATCTTCATTTGTCTTGAATGGTACATGACACATCCTAGGTTGAGGGACAATTGCTCGTCTCTTAGGTCATTTCTGCATCCTCCACTCCAGGAAAGCCAAGGAACAACATCCCTGCTTTACAAAAAGGTTCAAACACTGAGCCTCTTTACATATGTGAACACAAAAAATCGGATCATTGAGGTAATCAGACCACTGCAGTAACCAGATGTAGAGTGTTCAAATGCACCTCAAACATCTGACTTCCCAAAACCCTTTTTTCACAGGGACATAGAACTAAACTTTTGATTTTGTTTTTAAAAAATTGAAATTTGGTCCAAACTCGTTGAAATCCCCCATCTCTACAGTATCACAGCTGTTTCACCAAAAATCAGGTCCTTTTGTATTTTGAAAAGAATGCTCTCCATACATCACTACCCGACTCCCTGATTAGTCAAAGTTGATGAACTCCAGGACTGCCGCTCCTTTCTTCTATTTTGTTTGACGACAGTGATGGGAAGACCTCTGTTGTTGAGGAAAACATAGTTTATTATTATTATTATTTATTATCATGGAGTTATCTGCTGTTTAACATCTAGGACAGTCGTAAAGAAGGCAGAATTGTTGGAAAATGCTACTGGGAGGAGATCTCATAAATCTATTTTTATTAATAATAATTTAATGTATCCTTTTTGGTAGGAGCAGCGTGCTGTTCTCACAAAATAAAACATTAAAAAATAATTAGGATAAGTAAAGGATGAATATGTGTCTATTGTGGCCACTTTGTTAAACAGTTAAAGATTTCTTACTTAAAACTAAAAAAAAATATATTTGAAAGCGAAAATGGGAGTTTTGAACCTTAAAAACAGAAAATTTGAAACTGAAAAAAATGTAGGAATTATCATTCATTTTTTCAAAGTCTGTTTTTGGTTATATTTATCTTGAGTTTCAACACCAGTTTTTCAGCTCTCAGTTTCAAATAGTTGTATTTCGATTTTCAAAACATTTGGCCACCATTTGTCATCATACTACATCAGGCATTTTCTGTGGTGTCCCTGACATCACATCAGAGTAATTGCTTTGTGTCTGTGCAGAATACCAACTCTGCAGGAATTTACAAGCCATCAGAGTGGAGGATGTATTTAGAGGGTCATGCTCTAGCATTTCTTGATGCGATTAAACTAAATGTAACACTAAGTAAACCTTTGGATTGAGTCCAGCTTCTGGCTTAAGAAGTAATGTCCCAAAATGCAACAAAAATGATTCTTCTGTATTTGTTTTCTGAATTATCATTTGTTGCATTGAGATCATATCTTAGGTGCATAAAGTTTAGGCATGTTTGAAATGCAAGCAGGTGTTTCTGACTGCAACCTCTCATCTTTTCTTTAGCATCAGCAGCTGACCCCTCCGAATGCCTTCTGGCAGTTTGGAAACAATTCTGAAATAATTGTCAGGGGACTTATGTCTTTGTAGAAGCATCCACTCGCTGGGCACAGCAAGGTCTGAAATTTAAAGTGCATCCTCCCAATAAAACTCAAGGCTTTTCCCATTGGGAGGATGGGAACACGGATCCTGCAGGTTAGAGTAAATAACAGAATGACTTCTAAAAAAAATCACATGGTCAAAGACAATGTAAAGAAAACAAGGTCAGTTTTGCTTTTTGTGGCCAAAAATATAACATTTCAAAAGAAATGTCTAATGTTACGTTTTGGGTTCAGTATTTGGACTTAACCCACAAATTGCCTAAAGGACTACATTGTAAAAGCAAGCATTATTATTGTTCTCACTATGACCAACTAACCATATATGAAATCTCACCATAGCTGGCAAACACATCTTGTCCAACCATCCACCACTCCTTGCAGCTTAATTTCCAGTTGTTTTGTCCTAACATTTGGGTTTTTTTTTTCTTTTTTTCAAGTTTGTTCTGTATGTCTGTGTTCTGCAGCTGGGATGTAAAGCCAGCCTAGTGTTTTTCCAGTATTTCATCATGGCCAACTTCTTCTGGCTGCTGGTGGAGGGTCTGTACCTCCACACCCTACTAGTGATCATCTTTTCAGAAAACCGCCACTTTATTATCTACATGTTCATTGGTTGGGGTGAGTAATTCCTTTTTAATTAATCACAGACTCTGACTGTGTAGCTCACCACTCTCTATTAAGTCCATATTTTTTTCATCAAGTTTGTGTTTTTAATTAGTTTTAGCACAGACAAAAAAAGAAATATTTTTGTTTCTGTTTGATGGGATCAATACCTGCTGAGAACAGACTTGAGCTTCATCTAACGAGATGACTGAAGGTCATTATAATTGGATAGTTTGGATAAAAATGTAAAAATAAGAGGTTCTGACCAACACTAATTGATGAAGAGCTGTAATTAAAAATGAACATTTTAAGGATCATGCAAACTCCTATATATTATATCATCGCAAAGGTAAAAATAAATAAATAAATAAATAAGGAATGTATCCATAAAATTCATTGAGACATTTGATTCAAATTAGCTCCAGAAGTTGCATTTTTTTTTCAGTTTTTGCATGATTTTATATGCCTTTATTTTGATTTCCAATAGATCTTTTTACTGCTAAAATTTGAGTCTTTGGATTGTTTTTTTCTTTTTAAACCATTTTCACCTTAAACCTCAGGCAGTGATAGATGGCTATACATACTGGTCTTAAAGCTATAATTGAGTCATTTTCATTAGCAGAAAGGTTTGTTTTTTTTAAGAAATTTGTGTAGCAACAGGAAGCCAGTGTTTTAGACAGAATGTTATTAAAAAAATAAACTGTGTTAGTTCCTGATCCTGTATTCCCAGCACATTTAACATCAATATTTCAGTATTTTTCTTTGATGCTGTTTGCAGGAATTCCCACAGTGTTCGTCTCGGCGTGGGTGATAACGAGGATTTATTTGGAAGATACAGGGTAAGGACTACTTCTAACCAACCAGCTTTCCAGTTTCAAAACATAGGATTTTGTTTTAATAATAATAATAATAATAGTACTAATGTTTTTGGTAAAGCGCCATTCAAAACACCCTCGGAAACTATACACATGAGACAAAAACAATAGAAATATACTAACCTTTACTTGAAAACTGTGAAGGATGAGCCCCAGATTATGGTAGTATGAGGAAGAAGCAGTTCTTACTTTAGACATGATTGATTTGGCGCCGACATGTAGGAGTTATGTTTCATTGCTGTTTAATTTATGGAAATATGAGGTAACTCAACTGATCTTTAAGAAAGCTATTGGGATGAGGGCTGGAGAGAGAAACTGAGTTTTCAGTGTGTCATTAGCAAAATAGTAAAAATGTAAGTTAAATTTACAGGTAGATGTTGCCTAGAGGGAAGAGATATAATGAAGAGGATGAGCCCCAGGACAGAACCTGGGGGTGCACCAATTATGATAGGGAGTTGAGATCTGAAAGTTTGATCCTACCTATAGTAGTATGTCCACTGTAGGAGAGTGTGTTGCCACTGAAGGAAACTCAGAGGATAATGTGGGAGATTAAAAAGCACTACAGTTGAGAACAATAAGACTGGGGATGTCATGACTTGGAGGATGGACAGACCCAGATGCTGAAACCCAGAATGAGGAAACAGGTAGATGTGAGGTAAGTAAGAATTTTTATTTTCCTTCCAGGAGAGATGGTAATGGCTTGGTATGAAGCTGGTGAGGACTGCGGCTTGAGGCGTGGCTGGAGGTAATAGTGCGGCTTTGCAGAGCTTGTAGTTTCCACAGGAATCCAGGAGTGCTCGAACTGACTTCCACACTGGTGACACTTGGAGGCTGGAATCTTGAGGCAGGGAGAGATTAGTTAGCGTCAAGACAAGACTTGAATTCATTTTAGTCACCATAAGAGGCAACAAACTGGCGTTGGATACTGGGGCTGAGCCTCCTTAAGAGCTGAAGCAGGTGATGAGGTAAATTGGTCCCAGCTGGTGGAGTCAGGTGCAGAGCAGGAGGGGGAGGAGACTGACAGGCACCATAACAGGGGAATAATCTGCAATCTGCTTCTATGAATCGGTTGTTAAATATTTTAACGAGGGCAGTTTCTGTGCTGGAGTGGGAACAAAACCCGACTGGAAGTTTCCATAGTAGGTACTCTTAGTTATAAAATGGTGGGTTGGAGATGGGATAAACATTAAATCTGTGGGATCTTAACCGGACTTTAGCAACACAGAAGTGAGGGTGGTCAATGTGACTCTTCTCATGACAACACAGGTCATTTGGAATGGGCGTTTATCTGCACTTCTGCAGGTCATCACACTTCTTGTGGGTTACAATGCACGCCTTCGCTCTGATTACGCCGTGAAAACTATAACAAAACATTATATAAAATATAATAATAATAATATAAATAAATAAAACAATACAAAATAACACAAAAAAGCATAACAAATACCTTGTTTCCACGTCTCAAGAAAAGAGTAACTTTGAGCCCAAGGTATTGTTTTTGCAGATCTTTCTCCCAGCTTGAACTCTTAATTGCTCCGACCTCGTGAGCAAAAGACGTGCTCTCCTGCGACCAACATAAAAAGCTCAAATTATCGCGAGAATAATCATATGCTTCTGAGCATGCTTCAAAAAGAAATTCACTGTACACTCCAAGGAAATAAAAATTGAACCTCCAGTTTTCACACATTTCACAACCCACGAACTACAATTAAAGTATGTAATTTTGAATGTCATTCATTGCATTGGATCAAACACTGGTCTAATAAAAGGTTTAATCTCAAAATGCCTAAAAATATACTATTATTATTACCATATTATGGTTAATATACTAAACATCAAAAACATGACACAAAAAATGAACATATTCTTTCAAACTTAAATACTTCTGTTCCTAACACAAAGGTGAGGCTTTTAAATGTATTTTTAAAAATTATATTACTTTTAAATTATTTAAATCTTTTAAAATTTCAATTGAAGAAAAGGTAATTGCCTGAACTGTTTTCTTGCTCTTAGAATGTTGGGGGGAAAAAAAGGAGTTATATTCCTGCTCTTAATGCAGAATCAGCATGGTGTTCCTCAGTGGCATGGAGCTGCTGTCAGATGGTTTAAAATAATAATAATAATAATAATGCATTGCTTTTTAAAGCGCCTTTTAAAACACTCAAGAAAACTGTACAGATTCAAAAGTAAAACAAAATATAATCACTTTAAAAACACAATACATAAGTTGACATTTTAACAAAATCAGGTAACAGATAAAGAAAAATAGTGATTTGGAAAAGCAAATTTAAACAGATAGGTTTTGATTCAGGATTTAAAAACTGAAAAGGAGGTTTGCAGCCAGGAAACTTTGAGTTTCCCTCAGTGACTAAAGGTAAAACAGGCTCACAGTCAGATATGTGGAAACTGTAGCAGACCCTGGGAGCAAAGAGCAGGGAAGGTCTGAAAGTGAAGCTGATCTTTTCCACTTCTCAAACTCCCAACTGTGTCTCCATCCCTAAAAGAATGCCCTTTTAGTCACGTCACCATGGTAACCTGCTGGAATATGAACAGTTTTAAGCAGCTTAAAAAAACACAGAGCTTTTAGGAAGTACCAACTGTTCCTAGAAAGGCAAAATCCCATAGACTTCTGAAAAATAAAAAACAAGTTCTAAGTCGTAATATCATTACATCAATCAGATGAGATGCCTTATTAAAAGCATGTGGTGCTCGCTGATCCCCACCTCGAACGTTTGAAACATTTGAGTGACAGATTCTCCTGAGTCTGCTTTTCAATTGAAGGGGTATAGCTTTCCAACAAGCTCACTCCTGATTAGTTTGAGTTGTTGCAATTAGAAATGATGACTCAGACCGAGTCAGACCAATCACTGGTTACTAACATCCTCTCGTTCCAAAATGGCATAGTCCGAAACACAGAAAAATGCCAACGGAATTGATTTCATTCCGTTGGAACCAGAGGTAAGGCATTTTGTATGTAATGTCACAGGCCCATAAGATGACACAAATTATTCAAATTATTCCTATCAGCTGCTGCTGTCTGTTCTCCTGCTGGTTTAGCTGTGGTGCACATATGTATACTCCTGTCTGTGTGTCTACAGGTGCTGGGAGAGAAATGAAAACCACGTACCTAACTGGGTGATCAATGGACCAATCGGGTTTTCCATTTTGGTAGGTTGATATTCATTAGTTACACCTCTGCTTGTTCACTTTTAGGTGAAACAAGGGATCCAAATGATTCTAAAGTGATGACAAGTAGAACTGTATATTAGCAAGAGACTGATGATACGATACGTATCACTATACACACATCACAATACCATATATCACAACTTATCTCAAGGCTTTAACAGATGCAGTATACCACAATTTTTTTAGAGCATTACTTAGAAAAACTTTGTCTAAATACTGGTACATCTTTCACAACAATAAAATTGTATAAAATACATTTTAATAAATTATCAGGCAAAATTAAGCACTGCAACTGGATCTCACATTCAAGTTATTTTACATAAGCAACTTCTAAGTTATTTTTTATTCAAAACGTGATTTGTTTAACTCTTAATGCTGACTGGTTTACACAACAAAATACTTTTGAGTATAAAAAAACTGAGTTTGAATGTGTTTTAACCAAGAAGGTTCTTTTAAGTATAATTAAGAAAGTAAAGTGTCATGCATTTCCAAAACTGCTTAAATGTAATTTATGATGTAATAAATGGTGGCTGGATTAAAGGACCATTGAAGCAATGAACTATCTCCAACACGGCAATCTGCTTTTTTAACCCTTGTGCTATCTTATGCACTTTAACATTGGGAGTTGGGTCATCTAGACCCCACAAGATAGTGCGCTAAACCTTTTTTCTTCAATGATTTGTGATCTTCACTGGGGTGCATGGATGACATGAAATCCTCTCCACCTTTATCCACCTTTGTCCTTGTAGGGATAACATGGCAATGTAAGGGTGGGGTCATAGGATAGCACAAGGGTTAACTTTAAACTGAACTGTACTGCGTGTCAGATTGTTTTGAGCCAGAGCAGCTGAAAGAGGCTCGGTGTGTTGTGCTGCCCGCTAGATGTCTCTTAGAGGAAAATTGTGTTTTTTATATTTTTTACATGCTTTTCTGGCATTTTCCTCATGAATGAAAACATAAAAAGTGCTGTTTAAAAAAAATGGCAGAACAGTTGTGACAAGAAAAAACAACCTCCCTGCTCTGCTTCATTCTGACATATCCAATTGTTGACGAATCCATGTACGTCTTTTTTCGTCCAAGTTGGCATCTGGATCAAAACTGTACGGCTTGATAGCACCAATTTTGGTCGCCGTTTTTGTGGCACCAATAATGGTAGGTTGGGAATGTGAAGAGAGAGTGTAAACATATTAGTCATGGGTGACAGGAAGGACCACTGGTCCTCCCCACAACTCAGGTGGATTTTTAACTATTGCCAGAAACTATGTCCTAGAAAACACATGCACACATGGTATTTAATTTAGGTTAAAAATGACAATCATAATTAAAAGACATCTGGGAACACTTTTACAATAGATCAAAAGATGATCAGGCTTTAAATGGACAAAGTGATTTTTTATTAATGATTAATTAAGATTTGTTTGATCCCCATTTTAAATTGATATCAGTATTGCCAAACAAAACATTGTGATATTTCACAAAATCTACTATTTTCTACATCCCCAATGACTTGCATGATTATTTTTGCTGAATTTTTCTGTAAAAAATTCACTGGTAATAATCTAATAACTTGAATAAGTTTTGCAACTTTTCTAAAAATGTATTTTCTGGCTTTCACACAAGAAAACTAATTAAAAGATGAAGCCTCATTAAACTGCATGGATCTGTGTGTTTGAACCTTTACTGTAATCCTACATCCATGTTTCCCAGTGGGAAGGCTTTGAAACACTCTGAGCAGCGGTGTCACTTGTGAGCTCCTGTTGTTTGAAAGTATAAAGTCACAGGATGTCCTGCTGACTGGACGCCTGCCAGCCTTTAAAGGTCTCATCAGGGGGAATGTCCTTTTACCAAAATGTGTCGAACATTTTTGCAGTATAAGACTTGTAGTTACAGGGGGAAAAATGTTGCTAGTGAGATTTTTCTTAAATGATTTATTCCAAAGGTTCCTGTATGATTTTTGTTATTTTCTTTACGTTGGGATTTTTTTTTATTCGCGTTTGCCACAACTTCATTAGAAAAAGGTACAGTAAAAGAAGATTTATTTCTTTTTATGCCAGAAACTAAAGGTGGTGAAGGACCTGACAAGACCTCTCAGAAATGCAGGATATACCTAATTGTCTTTATACATGTCGTCCACCATGAGAAAAATGCAACAAGAACACGTTAAAAACACTATGTCTTTGGAGTGGGTCTTTATATGAATTATAAATCAAACCGAATATAAACTCAAGCTAAAAGATGACCCTTGAGAAGCATGGAAAGAAAAATATTCCAATGGACAACCTCAAACCATGGAGGACATTTGCAGCAGCTGGTGTACTGTCAGAAACTGGTGGTGTAGGACCCAATGTGCAAGAGACCAGACTTGGTGGCAGAAACTCAAACATGACAAACCCCAGTGATAAACAGAAAAAAGACAAAGGCGATGACCTGCTCATATAGCAAACAGACACTAGTAATGAAAACAGCTGTGGATGATTAAACATTAGTCTGGTGTGCAACAGAACATTAAACGAATCCAAATAACCAAAAAGACCGATTTACATTGGTCCGTCTGCAGTGCGTCTCAGTTGTGTTGTCATAAAGAAATAGAACGTTCATTAATGAATTGGATTGTTTATATGGCCTTTGTCATGTCTACGTCTGACGTCTCTCCGCAAAGCAACACAAACTTTACACAGGACTTCACCAATTTTGTGACAAAAAGCTAGAGATATTTTAAAATAAAAACTTCCCGTAAAATATACATAAAACTGTATAAAGTTTAATTTCGTCATCTAAAGGGACATGCCCACGCAATAACACCGGGGTCCATTTTCGCCATGGATGTTGAAAGTTTAATTTCGGAAGCACAATAACCAAAACATTTATGACACAAAACATAGATTTTACAATGACTCAGTGAGGAAAGAGAGGGCATGGGTCCTAATTGCCAAAGTTTTGGATGAACTACTCGACGCAAGGATAGCAGGAAAAACCACTCCTCCGGAAGTCAGGGAGGAGGAAAGATGGACCAGAGACACGATGGAAACAATGGAAACTAACTGACATGTGAGATGGACTCCCCATGTAACACAGTGTAGAGCCAACGAAGCGTAGAGGCAATGCAGTGTAAACAAAACGCAGTGTAGACAAAACGCAGCGTAGACGAAGCGCAGCGCAGACGAAGCGCAACGTAGACGAAGCGCAACATAGACGAAACGCAACGTAGACAAAACAAAACTAAATCCAAGAGCATAATTTTCACAATATGATTGTAATGTTCTTTCTTGATGAACTTATCTTTTGTTTAAATAATCACAAAACTGTGTCATTCACTGCTTTACTTCAGCCATGTTGAATCTCACACACCTTTTACAAATCCCGGGAGACTTCACAACACGACAGGTGACACCTAGTGGTCAGAATATTACAGTGATCAGCTGGACTACTATCTTTCATGCTTCCAATCCCTGAGGAGAATTGTTACAAACAATCCTCCAGCCTCAGCCTCCATAAAACTTGGTCTTCTGCATATTGAGTCTTATACCACCAGCTTCTGACATGTAGTGTTTAGGCAATTATTACGGTACACTATAATGAAGTAGTGAAAATAAAGACCCTTTCTTTTTAGGGAAAAAGGAGAAAAGAAACCAACAACGTAAACACTTCCAACGCTTATTATGTTTTAATTTAGGCATTTTGGTTTCTCAGAGTAAAATATACAAACATGAGAAAAAATTTGGTTAAACCGCTCTAACTGTTGCTGTCAGTGCCTAGTGCCAATATCTATGGGCTAAATCTGCTAAAGTTTAGGATCCCAGGGAAATAAAACACATTTGGACAATACTATGAGAAACTATGAGTAAACAGATAAAATAACAATAGTCATTATTATGCAGCATATAAGTGAGTTTGAGTCGCTCAAAGCATAAGAAGCGCTTTTTTGTAAATGAAGTTTGGTTTGATTAATGTTTTTTGTGGTTTTTATTGTTTTCCTCATTGAAAAAAGATTTCCTTCTGAACAAAAATGTATGTATATGTTGTTTTGAGGGATTTTTAAAAAAAACATTCAATTTTCGTTATTTTAAGGTGAACTTCATCCTGTTCATCAGCATCATTCGCATCTTGGTTCAGAAGCTGCGATGTCCGGATGTGGGCGGAAATGACCAGTCCCAGTACAGGTAGAAAAACTACACTGGTAACAGACTTTTTTAAATGAAGGTTAATGTGAACGGACTGTTTAAATCAATGTGCTCTCCTGCAAACGGCTTCAGTCAGTAGATACGAGTATTCAAAATAAAATCAGAAAGAACTAGGACTGGGCGATAAATCAATTTTATTGATTAATTTAGATTTTTTGTTTTAAACAATTTACCTATTTTTGGGAAAATCGAAATTTCATTTTTCCAGCTTTCTGCTGTCTAGAGCTTCCATTGCTCAGAGTAAGGTCAGCCCGTCTCTCGCAACAAGCACTTAAGTCACTTAAAACAGTTGTTTTTATCTGATGTTTTCATAATGTTGTGACGTCCTCTGCCTTTGCATATAACATAATATAGTCTTTTTTTTTAAATAACACCCATAGCCTATAGGTTGTTTGTTTTTTTAAATAATGTAATAATTTGTCCAGTAAAAATATGCCTGCGAGAAGCGTTTCTAAAGATGCTCAATCTAGCAGTAGTTTACAAAACATCAGCTGCATTGATCTGTAAACATTTTTACAGCTTGTTTTTAGTTTAACTTTGTATTTGAACATATTTCCAATGGATATGTTAAAATAAAATTGTTTTTGTTAGATATATACAGTCTTCTGACACTTTTGTTTAAAAAAAGGTGAAAAAAAGGGTGGGGGCATAGATTAAAATCAAAAATCGTATTTGGTGTAAAAATGAATTGGAGATTTTATTTTTTGGCCATATCGCCCAGCTCTAGAAAGAACGTTATTGCTTATGCTCCCAAAGCCATGTGAAGAAGCATGAATGACACTCCCAGTCAGTTCAGGAAGGCAGCAGTTTATGATGCAGGTCTTATTAAACAAAAAACCAATGAAGCTGCAGCAACACATTTCTCTGCCCAAGACTTAGCTCAGTCAGATATGCTATGTTTAATCTTAGAGCAATTTAAGCCTGCAGCCAGAGCTGAGCTGTGTTAAGTTGGCAGGTATTTTATATATCCTGCAGGAGAACAAATCCAAAATTCTGAAGGGAAAGGTGATGAAAATCTGGATATGCTCAGGATCCCATTAATGGAAATGAACACTTGGTTCAACTTAGGGCTGAGTTGGCCTGACAGTGTTTCATAACTGAGGAGGAGATTTGAGACTCTGGGTTTAGAGGTAAAAACATGGCTTGAAAAATGTTCAAACTTCAGAATGTCCCTCAAAGATCCACTGCTGACGAACAACGTCATGTGATTAGACAATACAGCTTTACAAAACTACAGCAAGAATATATCTGAAGTTAATTCAGTTCACTGAGCCTATCCCGGCTAATGTTTGGCGAAAGCTGGGTACACCTTAACAGATGTAGCCACTGGAGAAAGTGCATCCATCCTGCCTGTCTCTGGAACAAACTGTGCACAATTTTGTTTTTATGCATACTTTTCATATTGACAATTATCTCACCCCGTATTTTTGCATTTTGGGATTTATTTTGTACTTTGTCATTTAACTTTTTTTTTTAGAAACAAATGAATATTTTTAACTTTGACAGGAAAATAATTGTCAACTTTGCATTTCTGTATCACAAGCATATTGTATGTACAATTTTGTTTCAATATGTATTGACTAATGTAACGTTGCCTCTCTTAAAATCAGGTTTTTTCATTAATTGTTTCAGATTATCTTTTGTTTTAATTATAGTATAGTATAGTATAGTATGGTATGGTATGGTATAGTGTAGTATAGTCAAGTATAGTATTTTGTAGTATCCTCATAAAGCTGCATTCACACCAAAAGGGATTTTTTCGTCGTGTGCGGCGCTTCGGGCACAGCACGTTTTAAGCGTTGGAGCGCACCCTGTCCCAGCTACTGTTGGGCAAAGTGGCGGTACACCCTGAAGCTACATGTGCAGGGATACACATGCTAGTCTATGATAGGATCCATGGAGCTCGAGCTAGCAAGTAGGCTACACTGACCCCTGGGCTGGCGCAGATCATTTTATCATTTTTTCTCTATTGGACTAATGCGGGACAATAAGTCGTCAAACTAGGTCACAGAGACACAGAAGTAGCTACATAAAGGCTCCTGCAGCAGGAGTGAAGCTCACCTTACTGGGAAAGTCTCTGAATGATCTCATGAACCCAGACACAGAGACATGTTAACCGATGCTTTAGTAGAGCTTTTTGAAATAAACAAATCTGATATTTAAACATCCTTACAATGCATCTTCATGCTTCGTAAATAAGATATACACAGATACTGCTCCATGTAGCGATCAGGCTAAAAACATTTGGTGGTAGCTCCTCCCACACGCGTCTGGGGCATCAAGCATTAAGACATTTTTGGACAGGCGTCGGACAGCGAATTTGCTGTGCGTCAATAGAGTGGTGTCCAACATGAACTTGGCGGGTAAATGGCGTTTGGTTTGAATGCAGCTTAAGGCTAACCCCTTCATTCTGTTTCATTTAGTTTGTGTTGTGATTCGACTTCTGCTTGTGCTCCTCCCACAGAAGGCTGGCCAAATCCACTCTGCTGCTGATCCCTCTGTTTGGGATCCACTATGTGGTTTTTGTTTCTTTCAGTGAATCCATCACTGAAGATTATAAAATCTTTTTTGACTTGGCTCTGGGATCTTTTCAGGTCAGACATCACTTCCTTTACATTGCACTTACACTTCTGATTTATCTACAGTACAAGTGGAAAAAAATAACTCATAGTATAAATTTACCAAATGAGTTTGTTTTTTCAGGGTTTCGTTGTGGCTATTCTCTATTGTTTCCTCAACAGTGAGGTGAGTTCTGTCATTTTGATCAAAGTAGTTTATATTGTTTGTTTTCTTGATTCATTGAGAAGCAAATGAGCAGACAGATCCAGTGATGCATTTACGTATGTGAATCCTACACTCCTTGAAATGTTCTTCGTTTTGGAGCGGTTGTGTTAGAGCAGCAGAGGATTGAAGGTTTGGCTCCCACCCTGTAAATCTTCTATAGCTTCATCTCTTCCCCTTCATGTTGGAGACCCATGTATTAAGATTTTTAGTCACAAAGTTAGTTGCGTTTCACTAGCTTTGCAAATCAAGCTTAGCTTCTGCACATGCTCTTTTGGCTCTTTTGGTTTAATAAAAACTAAATGACCATAAAATTAAAATGACAAAACCTACCTTCAACTAGAGCTGGGCAATTAAATCTGAACAATATATATTGTGCTTGAAAAATGAGCATCGCAATAGACTTTAATTTTGAAGGTTCTGAATTAACACTCGCCAGTTGCGAGCATTTTGTCCTCTTTGGCGAGTAAAAGTTAAAGGGTAGTCGCCACATGGGGAGTAAATGTTTGTGTAAAATTAGTCATGTTGATAAGCTCTCCTTTTGGAGAATTTCTTTGTCTTCTCTTCCTCTGCCATCTGCACACGAGGTAAACAAGCGCACGCGACGCAAGACACCCCCGGGTCACTTTGCCTGTGAAGGATTTAGTTTTGGCTGATAACAACAGTGGAAAATGCAGCGATTTTTAACAGTATCCAGTCAGAACTGGAGGATAAAGCTGCTTAGCTTACAGCAGCAACCATTCATTTATAGGACATTAATAAAAAACTGTATTTTCTAAATATAATGCCCTTATTGAATCCACTGTGTTTTAACATTACAGAGTGTTACATCAAAAACTATGACTTGTCAGATGTTGCTTCCCTCATGAGAGCACTGCACATTTGATGTCAATGATATATAATTACAGTAATCCAAAACATTATACTGTTTTTAGGCTGTTTTTGTTATGATTTAATATAGAATGTAATCTCCTGGAAGAAAAATTGGTAAATCTCTAGTAAATCTGTCCTTGTTTTCTCAGCATGTTTGAATTTGAGTTTATAGTTAGATGATAGTAAAAAACATGTTCATACATTTATAAATTACCTTCATGCAATTTGGTTTTCTAAAAAAAAATAGTTCAGAATAGAAAACGCCTAAGGTATTTCTGTGTAAGATAGTGTTTTATATATATATATATAGTGTTAAATAATTTGGCCAGTAAAAAACATGTTAACTTGGCAAGTGACTTAAAAAATAATTTTCGGCCCCAGTGTGGATTTCAATTATTTAAAATCTGACAAAAGACAGAGTAAATGTTCTACAAAATGTGCAGAAGGTATGTTCCTTCTAGAACTGGAAATACCACCCACCTTTTCATCACATGAAGCTGAGCCGTTCAAATTTTACAAATATAGATCTTTGGTATATTTCATGATACATATTGCTATTGCCTAATATGAAAAATTATGTTGTGATATAAAAAAATTCCATATCCTCTAGCCGTATCTTCAACTTTGTGGTAAATGTTTGCATTCTTTCAGCCACCCGGAGCCAACCCAAGATCATTTGTTTACAGAGACAGAAATACGCATGTGCCAATTGCAGGCATTGCCTCAGTCAATCAGAGTGACGTTTTCTGTTTGGGTTCAGAGTGGTTAGTGATGCAAAAATGACTGATAATTCACCCCAAGTCGAAATCGAAGTTGATTTTCTGATTCTAAATAAATAAATACATTTCTGAGCCATTACGACAAAGAGCATTTCCACATAATTAAATCGATACATTACAATAAGATAAAATAAACAATATTTAAAAATGTAAAATAAAACATAAATACAAATCCGATACAGCACTATAACGTATAATTAAGATGTGTATCTCACGTTCAAATGTTGAACTCAATTTGACGTTGAAGTAAGGTTATTATTTGACGTTCTAAAGTGGCCGAAATATGCACATTGCATGGACATCCAGAACAGTTTTTTGTCAGATGGACGCAATATAAACTGATTCTGCACGTCCATATGACATCTAATAAAAATGTTAAATCTGACTTTCAAATGTTGAACCAAAATTTATTTTGAAGTTAGGTCATTGTTTGACATTAAATCGTGGAAAAATATTCTTGTTGTATAGATGTGTAGAAATGGTTTTCGCCGGATGGACACTGTGTAGACAGGATCTGAACGTCCATGTGACGTCTAATAATGATGTCCATCTAACTTTCAAAAGATCACACGAAATTGTCGATGAAGTGAGGTCATTTTTACATGTCAGAAAAGTGGACATAGTTTGTAGGTTAATTCGATGTTCAGAACTAGTTTTCAATAGACCGACACAATTTAGTAATAATAATAATAATCTTAATAATATATTAGATTTTCCGTGGTTTTCCAGACACTCAAAGCGCTTACAGTGTGTAATCCATTATTCATTCACTCCTCATTCAGACTTGGTGATGCTGCTAATGTAGCCACAGCTGCCCTGGGGCAGGCTGCCAGAGGCGTGGCTGCCAGTTTGCTCCTCTGACCATCACCGGGACATTCATACCAGTGGAGCGACACTGGAGGCAGGGAGGGTGAAGTGTCTTGCCCCAGACAAAGACAATGACAGTTGACTGGGGGGAAGGGGGATTGAATCGCCACCAACCGATCGGTCCTTCGATCATTGGCCGACCAGCTCAACCACCTGAGCCACTTCATCTTCCTCATCTGAGCTGGCATCTGGATCAAAACGTTATGGCTGGATAGCTCAGATGGGTGACGGGAAGTGGGGGCAAACTTGCCTTGCACTGTCAGTCCTGCCCTCAACAAAATGATAAATATCTGATGAGCTCCTGCCACTCTGCAGAAACAATGTCCAAGAAAATGACAAGCTCCTTAAAAAACGGCGTAATCATATTTAAAAGACCACTGGGAATGCTTTTAAAACAGATCTTAAGATGATCAGAGTGGGACTCTAACAATAATAAAATCAATTCAGTGTAACAAATTTGCAATAAAAAAAGTAAACTCAATCAAAAGAAAATGATGGGGGTTTGTTAAATTACTATCTACCATAACATTAGCTGTGATAATAATTATGAAACATTAAAAAGTTATGATGAACTTTAAAACAGGGTGTCTGAACATTTTTCACCCTACAGTTAAAGCTTTCAAACACTCAGACTCCACAAATCTGAGACTGTGTGAACATGCCGGTGAAGGATTTAAATGGGATTTAAAAGCGACTGTGGGTTGCAGAAGGAGTTGCCTAATGACGATGAACTGTGCCAGTCGCTTCTGATAGCTGAGGATGACGACTTAATAGAGCAAGAAAAGTGGAAAACTGGAATAAAACCGAAAAGAGATGCGAGGCTGCAGAGTTTTTCTAGACAAATGACAGGAAGCAGATTTTTCTGACAGTCATGCTGCCCGCTGGATTGAGGCTAAATTTGTCTAAGAAAGAGGGAATTAAACAAGAACGCTGTAGCAAATTATTTTATTCCAGTGTACACTGGTGCATCTTTTAATGCTTTTTGGCCCAGATCAGTCTTTTTTCTTTTCATGTTATATATTCTTTAAAAAAAAAAAACAAGCAGTAACTTGTGCAACTTCTAAAGTATTTTCTCTGCAACAGAGTTCAGATTCGAGTCTATACAAGAATATTTCTTCATGTTCCCATTCTGTGTCAAACCGTTGATTAGGCATAGATGAAAATTCCAATTTGCCTTTAAGAGTACAAAAGGAAAAATGACCCCTAGAAATCAGACTGTCTTCGTTAAAGTCCCGATCACCTTTAGATCTATTTTTAAAAGTCAAAAGTGGTCTTTTAATTATGATTATAGTGTATTTAGACAAAATAAAATAAAAAACCTGCAACATTTCCTAGGACAAAGTGTCTTCAGAGCGGACCCCCCACTTCCCGTCACCCTTAACTGAGAGCTGTTTACATGCTCTCAGATTGAAGTTTATCTTGAACAAATATTTAACAGGAAAATAAACATCTAATTCCTTTTTCAAAATATGACACAGAGAGCAAAGTCTGACTCTAAAAGGTGCATCAATCAGCATAGCTTCACAATATAGGACAAAGATATAAAACTAGTAAAAGGCTAAAGAGAGATTTTAAAAAGGTATACAATACACTATTTGTCTTAGAAATTTACATTTTTCCAGGTTTCTTTTGTTTTGTTTTTTTTTACTTAAAGCTTTCAGAGATGTTGTGTTTCTCTCAACTTCACAAGCAACTTTAAGTTAAATTTGTCCAACACAATCAATTCAAACTTTTCTTGCACGTCTAATGTGTGTACGAGTCCCAATTCTGTCTGTCTCTGAAAAAGTCATCAAAATTCCTATTTCCTTGTATAAATCCTTTTTTTCTGGCTGTGCCTTCAGGTTCAAGGGGAGCTCAGGAGGAAGTGGAGGAGCATGTGTCTGAACTGCCGCCTGAGCAGAGCACCTCACTTCAGCAGCACTTTCACCTCCAGGAACGGTTCAGAGCACATGATGCAGTTTCACCGCAACTCCAGAGCCCAGTCCATCCTGCAGTCAGAGACCACCGTGCTGTGAGGTCCGACCCAGAAAAACAAACAAATGGACCCGGGCCAAAGAGTTTTACCAATCCATCCTATAAAAAGACTTAAGTGCAAGTAAACCCAGAGCTGCTATAAGGTCTGTACTTTGATCACAATTCAGAGGTTATTTCTTTCATTGTTTTAATTTTTTAAGTAGCGAAAAGACAGATGAAAGCTGCATTTCGGTGCAAAGCCTTGATGCAGACACAAACTAATGGGAAAATGTTTTGTTTATTTGGGGGTTTTTTTCTGGAATTGTAGCGCTCTGCTGAAATTTGGGCTAAAATAGGGCCAGAGGGTTCCCACCTGTGTTGCACACTACTCTTTAATAAATAAATCAGTGCAAGTGTCAAGCTGTTGTTTAGCTGGTGAATTAAAATATTTATGTAAAACCCAATGGAAATGTTATCTTAGATTATAAATCAGTTTTGCATTATAAAATCTGAGCTTTTACAACTAACCATTCAACTAACTATTCAACCATTAAATTTAGTAAGGTAGGATATACTCTAATATGTAGGCCACCAGATCAGTGCAAATCTTATGTCACTCAGCTGTTGCAAACATTAAGTTAAGCAATTTCAATTAACTCCCGTAGTTTGTACATTTTTTGCACAATTGTTGTTCCAAGATTATGTAATGGATAGAGCTCAAGGATGTCTGACGCAAACCAGAAGACAGTTCCGGCTTCCACGGCGTGTGTTGATTCCTCATAATGCACACTTCGAAGGGCATTGTCTCGCTTATGCCATGGGAGATTACAAAAAAATTAAATAATCAATCGATTCTTAGTGCTTTATTGTTGTTATTTTGTTTTAAAGAAGCCAGTGCAGTGATATAGAAAATTTAAGTTATATGACCGGAACTTCTGTTTTAGGTGTGCATTATCACTGTGGATTATCACTTTTTAATCCACACCCAGCAGCCAGTCAGAATTGAGTATTCACCCAGACCAAGGTATAAAAGATTTGTAATTAATTGAAAAAAACTAAAAATTAAAGATTAGCTCCCGGTAGCATTTTTTTTTTAACAATTTGGGCTTCTTTTCGGCTGTCCGAGACATTTAAACAATGGATAACTCAATGGATCCCCCCCCCTTTAATCACCCTCCTATCCCTCTCTCTCTAATATCCCTCTTTCCTCCTCCCTCCTTTCCTTCTCCGCCTGGTCGACACAAAAGATTTTCAAATGTGATTATAATGAATAAAGTTTGGCCTCGATTACAAAAGGGGTTTATTCAGACATTCCTCTGGTTTGTCAGAAGATTCATAACTCCTGTTGTTAAAGTAAAATATGTCCAACACAAGAGACCTTCAGCTCTCATCTGTTTGCCCAGCTGTTGAACAAGTAAAAAAAAAAAAACAATGGATAACTCCATGTTCACATGAATTAATGTTTTCCACAACAAAGAAGAGCTTCCCCTGATTGAATTACAGCATTGAAAAATGCAACATTGTATAAATATTGTTTTCCTTACAGAAAAAAAATCTCAACAAAACATGATGGAATGACACATGGCTTGAAATCCGAATTCCTCCCCTACCCCATACGGCTTCTCCCCAACCCTACATTCAGCCCTCCAAACGGAGAGTTTTAGAAAAATAGTGTCTTCTTATTCGGATGTCTCTCCCAATCAATGACGTCATCAGTAGTCGTCGGTTATCCACATAAGCGAGTAAAATCAGTATCAGAATCGGAATTCTTTAATGTCATTGTACATGGTGATACAATGAAATTGCAGCAGCCTTGGAGTGATGAAGATAAATACAATAAAAATAAAATGGAAATACTGTACTCACATCTCTAACAAAAAATGTACAATATGTACGGAAACGGTTAAATATTAAAATATGTGTGGACAAAATAGAATGGAATCAGTTGAGTTGCTGTGAGCGCAGCATAATAAATATTGTGAGTTATTGCACAGAGACCCGGTTATTGCACAGAACTCAAGATATTGCACACAAGTGTAGTAATCAGTAATTTAGCATTTGTAAACAGTTACAGTGGGGTGTAGTTGATGGAAGTATGTGTATTCCATATGGTGATTGCCTGTGGAAAAAAGCTGTTCCTTAGTCTGTTTGTCCTGGTTCTGATGGACCTGTACCTCCTTCCAGACGGTAGCAGTTCAAACAGAGGGAGAGCAGGATGGGTGGAGTCAGTGGTGATGCTAGTCACCTTCACCTTGCTGAGGCAGCGTGACTAGTAGATGTCCTTCAGTGAGGGGAGAGGGCAGCCGATGATCCTCTTTATGATTGTAATTGTTTTAAGAGGTTATTTACAGTGGCACTGAAGTGCAAATCACATCAACACAACACTCAACACAAAAAAATCTTAAAGACCACAACGACAATTAAAAAAGCAAAACAAATAATAAAAAACAGCATTACATTTTCGAAAACAAAACAATATTGTAGAAGCCAAAATGTAAAAAAACAAAAAAACATTTCAGAAAAGAAAATTGATTTACAGAAAACAAAAAATGAAAACATTTCAGAAAACAAAAGGAAATGTTGTTGTTTGTGTAAAGTCTTGTTGTGTATGCTGTGCGCTAATGTATATGGCTGCACGGCTCATGCTTTTAATTATCGCCATTTTCCAGGTAAAAATCAATTCTATCATGTTTTCTTTTATCAATCACATGTCTGTGATCTCCTTCGCATACGTAGAGTTGAAGAACTGGGATGTTTTCAGCTTCCAAGAATTGTGTACAGATCCTTGCAACATGGGGCCGTGCATTATTATGCTGCAACATGAGGTGATGTTGTTGGATGTACGACACAACAATGGGCCCCAGGATCTCGTCACGGCATCTCTGTGCATTCAAATGCCATCAATGAAATGGACCTGTGTTCTTCGCCCATAGCATATGCCTGCCCATACCATAACCCCACCACCACCATGGGCTACTCGATCCACAACACTGACATCAGAAAACTGCTCACCCACATGACGCCACACACGCTGTCTGCCATCTGCCCTGAACAGTGTAAACCGGGATTCATCCGTGAAGAGAACACCTCTCCAACGTGCCAGACGCCATCGCATGTGAGCAGTTGCCCACTCAAGTCAGTTACGACGACGAACTGGAGTGAGGTCGAGACCTCGATGAGGACGACGATTTATAGCGATTACTTTAGACACTTGTACAACCCAACAAGTTTGTGCAGAAATCAAACTGCAGTTTAAATGTTCATATTAGACTGCTTTTTAAGAGTTGTCTTACTGGTCTCAGACTATTTACTTGAGTTTTAACAGCTGGATTAAAAAGTGATGATGACATTTTTAAAGATGTTTACAATGTTTCCTTGCAGGTGATGAAAGACTGACTGCGACGAAGCTTTGTAAAATGGATTTAAACGGTTATTGGAGCAATGCAATATATTTATTACAAACTTACATGAATAGTTTTTCAGTAACAGAACACATCAATTGAATCAATATCAATGAATGCGACAATCAAGTTGCTTGTCTTGTTATCACTGTTCGTCATTCACATTCATTAGATGAGCCATCTGGAAAAATTACAGTCTAAAGCACACCTGTGCAATAATCATGCTGTCAAATCTGCATCTTGATATGGCACACCTGTGAGGTGGGATGGATTGTCTTGGCAAAGGAGAAGTGCTCACTATCACAGATTTAGACAGATTTGTGAACAATATATCAGAGAACTGGTTATTTTGTGTATGTGGAAAATGTTTCACATCTTTGAGTTCATACAATAAAAAATGGGAGCAATAACAAAAGTGTTGCGTTCATATTTTTGGTCAGTGTATTTATAGTCATGTACATGTACAATGCCACACTCTAAAGTCACAGATCTTGACAGGTGTGAATAAGAAGCATTCATAAATGTTGTTTTTCTGAAATACAATCTGCTTCAGTTTACCTGACAGCATAGCTGGTTATGCAGCTGCCACACCTGTCTGAGAATCCCTCCCACATGACCCTCCCCTGCCCAAAATCTGACTGATGACAGGTCATTAACTTTTGATTAAAGGATGGTCTTTCTTTAAACACCCACAGAGAAATCACGTTTAACACTGTATGACTTCTTTATTAGATAAAACAAATGTACCTCCATACCTCATCTGTGGATGACAGTACTGCATTTCAAGATTTGCATCTTTAGCATCTTTTTGCTCCTTCATAAAGCATCCTCCCACAGACCTAAACCTAGCTGCTGTAAAAGGTGGTTGATATTTCCACGTGCCTTCTACTGCTCTGAAAACTTTCTGCCACCAAATCAGCAAAATCTTCCAAGGTTATAGTCTTTAAGTTAAGGTTTTATCCTTTCGTCCTTCCCTTCCATTGGGGATGGGATTTATGGCTCTTTTTGGGGAGCCGAATCACTTAATTTCAAAGAGCCGATCAAAAGACTGGCTCTTTTGGCTCTTTTTATATTTACTAACTTTTAAGAAGCCAGCCTGGAGTTTATTCTTTTAATCCTGGAAATAATTACAGGGAGATTTGATGGGCGAAGATCTGGATCAGAATAATTGAAATTCAAATTTTCCACCAATTACTGAGTTCAACTTAGATTGGAAATATCAATTATCGCTTAATTTGACATGTGTGGTCAACATGTTAAAGTCTGATATAGAGGTTTTAATTTTTTAATATTTCATTTTGTTTTCTGAAATGTTTTTTTTTTTTTCATTTTGAATTTTACTTTTTGGTGTCTGAAATTTTGTTTTGTTTTCTAAAACATAATGCTACTTTTTATTATTTGTTTTAATTGTCGTTGTGATCTTTAAAATGTTTTTGTATGGAGATATTCAATGATGTGATTTGCACTTCAGGACCTTCCGTAATTAATATTATTGGTATTAAAATCTAAAGAGATACTATGACAGTTCAGTTCTGGAAAATGCTTTAGTGGATGTAGGCGCATTTCGCACATGCAGATTTTCCGATTAGGAAGCCGTTACAGATCGGGTACCATAACACCTTTGCAGCCTTGCTTCTGTAAACTAGAAGATCAGGTCTGGATAACGTTCAGTAATGCAGGCAGAGTGATGCAAACAATACTTTACATTGAATGAGGTTTAGTGAAGTACTTAAGTATACTGTGAGTGATTGCAAATGAAAGTCAGGTGTTGGGCATCCAGAAACTGTGTGCTGGGGTTGCTGGGAGATTTAGTGTGTTTAGAACTCTGTAGATGGTTCCAGCCGATGACCAGAGGGGGAGACTTCTGACAATAGCAACTCAAGGTTGCATTTTCCAAATGGCCTCATGGCCCATGTTTGGCATAAAGACTGTATTAGTCTGTGGGTCTCTGTATTGTTGCAAAATTGACATCATAAAAGACTCAATCAGGTTTTCAGAAGTGTTCTCAAGTCCAGAACAGATAGAGAGCAACCACAGCAGCCAAACAAACTATACTTTGGGGTCAACTGCACTGACCGTGTACAACAGTGTACTGACCCAGAACAAAGGTGTACTTTATTATGCCTTTGCAGTTAAAACACTAATTGTCTTACATTTATTTTTGTCTCCTGCCTTTAAATTTATACAAGTGAAAAAAACTTAGCTAAACTAAACCAATGTCAAAATTAGAGTTTGATCCCTTTTTGTGATTTTTTTGTAATGCTGTAAAGCTTTCATTATTAAACATTGAAATTGATAAAATGCCCAAAATATTATAAAGTATACAGTGGTTTACTTGAACCTTGAGTTTCATGCAATAACAAAAATCAGTCTGAGTGGTGGTGCAGTGGTTAACAATCTCGCCTCAGTTCAAATTCCTGCTGGGTTCTTTCTGTGCGGAGGTTCTCCTCATACATGTGTGGGCTTTCTCTAGGCACTCCGGTTTCCTCCCACAGTCCAAAAGCAGGCTTCATAGGTTAACTGGTGATTTGACATTTTCCCTAGTTGTGCTTTTAGATCTTTGTGGCCCTGATTTGGACTTTGAAACCATCCGAGGTGTACCCCACCTTTGCCCAACAGTTGCTGGGATAGCAAGTTCCTCATTTTCGTAATGTGCACTATAAGTATCACAATTTAGTTGGAAAGTTAACGTAGGGAAAAGTCACAATTTTAGGCATGCATTAAAAAAACAGCTCTTCATTTTTTCAGTATCGAAGTGGATATTCTGTGCAGATTTTTTTCTTAACAGGTATGGATTGTGACCACAAATTACATGCATTTTTAAATCCTTTCCTTTGTATCCCCTAATCAAACACTTACAGCAAAAATCCCAGTTGTACCTGAGAGAGGGCAAGAACTCAACTTTTGAGGAAGCCAAATCCTGGAAACTTGAAGTAAAAAAAATGATGATAAATATATGAACAGAATAATACATTTATCAGATGATCATTTTTTTCTTACAAGTTAGGCCAGAACAAACATAGTTTGTGTACAATTCCATTCTTAGTGGGGTAACTTGTGTGGCAACCTGTAATTCACAGCGAAAATGCAGTGTTTTTCTTACTTTAACCTTAATCAAAGCTATGATGTATTATGATGTATTCAATGTGTCAAAAGTTATTATTTAATATTTTAAACCCAGACAATTCACAATTCACTTCTGGTGAATTATGCATCATGTGGACTTTTCAAGCATACATTTTTGTGAACCGATGTAGTAACAAATGAGAACATTTTAAGTTTGCATGATTTTCAATGGTTTTTGCCTTTTGAAATGGAAAAAAAGTTAAAAAACAGTTTGTTTGATGGACTTTCAAACACTAGTGCATAGCAAATTATGGTGTTTTTTTATGTTTAAACTGCATGAGCACAGTTTCTGTGCTGCTTCACCACATTATGCCGGTTTGGAAACCTATCTGTTTTAACAAAACCACCACGGTGTTCTAGAGCCATCTTTTAAGGCAGAAACACCTGGTGGACACCTGGTGTCTGGTGGACACTTTTTGCATGTTTTTATATAGTTATTCAGTATATACTTGTGGTGTGTCTTGATGCCTTGGGTGTACTCATTTAATTGTTTTTCAATTTCATTTTTCAAATGCTATGTTATTTGCTTACATTTGCCACTAAAAACTGTTTTAATTAATAATATCCAAGTTTTAATTGTCCGAGATTCCTGTTCTAAGAAAGTGCCATTATTTGTGTTTTCTATTGTATTTGTCTGTGTTGATCTTGTTTTGAATCTTGTTTATGTTCACATTTAGCATGTTGGGCAAACACCAATCAGAATCCGGGCCCAATGTAACTTTCAAAGATGCTATGAACCTAAATGGACCTAATTAAATTTTATATGTACAACATATTGCAATTGCTTGTAAAAGAAAAAAAAAAAAAAACATTAGGGGACCCATAAAGGAAGCTGGTAAAACACTATCTTTCAAATTAGCACTAAAAGAACCCATATATCTGTAAAATAAAAGTGTAAATATAGTTTAAACACCATTTGGCACCACTAATAGACAAGCCCACCCTTGCTTGGGCTTTTTTATTTAACACCATATATAATGTTCATTTAATTAAAGGCCCACTCCAATGAAACTTGTGTTTTTTTTGTGTTTTCCACATATTCTTGCATTTTTCCTAATGATTGAGGACATATTTAAAGAAAATTCATCTCAAAATTCTATATCTGGGTATTTCTTTATTCAGCTCCTTGTGAATCAGAAGAAGACAGTAGAATGCAGTTTGAAAAACAAATTATTTTTGATGTAGAAGATATGTTGGGCAGACCACCTCCCTACTCTGCACCATTCGGATGTATTCACTTGACAATTAGATCCACATTCGTCTTTGTTTTCCTCGCCTGAGCTGGCATCTGGCTCAAATCTGTACAGTTGAACAGCTCCAATGTTGCTCGTCTTTTATTTGTACCGTTATTGTTTGGCTGGTAGTGGGAGAGAGCATAAGCTAGCGGAAGATTCTCTAAATACAGAAATGCGGGGGCGGGGTTACTCCACACCAACAGCCCTGCCCACCATTTAGAGGTAGTACAAGATTTATTTCAAATCAAATCAAAATTTCCATTGAATGGAAAAAATAAGTCTACACACAACTTTGAAAATAGGATTTGAAAGGGGAATGGAAGAAGCTTATGCTTATAAAAATCCAAACCCCCACTCAACAACACTCGTCACAACAAAACAACAAGATTAAACAATTTGACATTATAACGCTAACATACGAGGACAGACAGACACGCCCAAATACTCCGACCACACACCACACACCCTATAATAAAGGAAGAAGGAAACAAGATGCCTCAACTGAAAAAAAAAAAATACAAAATAAACCAACAACATATGTGAACACATATAAACAATGTATCATAAGCTACTGCCGTTCTGCAGAAACTATGCACAAGAAAATGACAGGTTTTTTATATTGGCTAAAAATGGCATTAAAAGACCAGAAGGAACACTTTAACAATTGATCAAAATAGGAGTGGATCTTTAAAAACTCCAACCACACCTGCACCCTCTAGAAGGTTTTCTTTAGATTAAGAAACATGCTAAAATGTCAGAAAGATCCTTAGCTAACAGGCTGCTACAACCATCAAAAAGTTGTGAACTGGGTTACAAAAAAAAAAAAATCCCCTTAGCATAAAGCTTTTTAACTAATTCATATAAAATCTGAAAACAGATCCCTACATTTTTCCATCAAATGTCAATACTCATGTATAAAATATGCTTTCACTAAATTATGTCAGTATACAAGCTAGCAAACATGGATGCATGATTTCAGTGACACTCACCTCAAGGTTTCCATTGAAAGCCTACAAAGTTGAGAAGAGTAACTCCTGCTCTTGTAGTTATTATGTGGTGGAAAGGTTGCTTCCAGTTTAAAGGAAAAAAACGGTTAATAAAGTCCAAGGGGGTCCACCATGAGAGATCTGTATCTTTAAACTTACCAATAAATGCTTCAGATCCACTCACCTCAGAACTTTAAAAAAGACCTGACATTTGTATAAGCAGTTAGCGTCTTTTTATACATGCCACATCAATTAGTCCAAAACATTTTTCTTCTGGAACTCTCCAATTATCATACAAAGCTTATCTTACTTTTTGAAATGTAGATCTGGCAGTTATGAAAATATGCTGTGATTTATTTGTGATCTATTTACATCCAAAAGGGTCTCAGTGGTTAGAGACTTATGACATCTGTGTTTACTGCTCATTATCATGTCTACAGTCTGTGGTTTGTGGTTTTTTAAAATATCTTTACGTTCACTATAACCCTTGTGTTAAAAATATGAGTATTCAGTTACATTACAACAGCTGCAATAAATATGTTTATTGTCAACTAAGATTAGTTCTTTGATAAAATTTCAGTCCATGAAACAATGTTGTTGACAAACTGCTTGATATTTGCATTAATCCCACATGTTTTTAAAACACATTTTAGTGGGTAAAATTGCAAAGCTGTAAAGATATTTATAAGAAAGCAAAAAAAGTTTAACAAAAATTTAAAGAAGAGAGAAATTAAGTTTTATCATGTAGATTTATCCACCAATATAAGTGTTTATAAAATTATAACCTGAGTAGATTCATTGTATTATTACACATCAATGTAAGATTGAAACAAAACACAAAAATAAGAATAAATAAGTTTATGCTTGTTGAGTGATGTCATATGTAGTGTTGATAGAAAGATGCTAAGAATTGTAAACTAAATCATGTACCGTATTTTCCGGACTATAAGTCGCACTTTTTTTCATAGTTTGGCAAGGGGTGCGACTTATACTCCGGAGCGACTTATATTTGAAATAAATTACATTGTTAAATAATTTCACATGTTCGTTATTTTCACTGACAACTGCAAGAGGGCGCTCCATGCTCAGAGTAGTACATAGTGGTACTTTCATACTGTCAAGTGTGTTTGTGACCTGCGTGCTCCCACACTTAAATACAATTTATTTTAATTTAAGTAGTATTTTACTAATAATTATCTTTTTTCAGGTTAACAAATATGAATCATTTCAATACAAACATTTGTATAACATTTTAGAACATTTACCGGTAATTATTTTTTTTTCTTTTAACCCAATACAACGTGACATCCAGCATTGAGCTTACCAGTAGCCCTTTAAAGTCCAAGTCCCACTCATGCAGTGGTTTTATGTTAATAAAGCAGGCACGTACTCAGTTCGTTGTGCGTCATGTAGCTATTTAGCCTGTTCTCTAACCCCCTGTTATTTTAAGTTGCCTTTCAAGGTGAGATGTATGTTCTTGGTCTCAGATTTTTTTAAATAAATTTCCCGTCAAAGTGCGACTTATAGTCCAGTGCGACTTATCTGTGTTTTTTTCTACTTTATAATGCATTTTTGGGCTGGTGCGACTTATACTCCGGTGCGACTTATAGTCCGGAAAATACAGTATTTGTACTGAGACACCATGAATGTCACACAAAAGTTGATTAATCTTTGTAACCACTGCACTTGTGTGAATGTAATGTTTTGATATTTTTGTGTTGTTTTCCAAATCTGTCAATAACTTCCATTAAAAAAGCTGAAACCAGGAGCTTGTTGGGGGTTTTTTTTCTACCCAGATGGCACTTAATCTAAAATTACTGTTTTATAATAATTTAATTTGATAATAAAGTCAAGAAACTTCTTTGAACACATCAATTCTTCAATACAAAAATGCAATAATAAAGGCAGCAATGCTTTTAGACAATAAGTGCAATTTGATCGGAAAGCCTTGTGCTCAAGCGGCTGTCAATACTATTCAGTTGGACGTCATTAAAAAACAGTTTTATTTAAGGATGTGAATAAACTAAAAAAAACTTTTCATGACATAATTGAATGCAACACCTTAACATAAATGTTTGGGTGATTTAAAAAAAATTGTAGTTCATTAGGGTTATTTCTTTTTGTTTAAAAAAAAGTTGTGACTACATTTAAGACTATCTTGTTTGGAGGGGTTTCTAAGTAAACCGAATCCAATTAAAGACCAAAGTTTGATCTCTTTCTGTGTTTTTAGTGGCACCACCCAAGCACAACATCCCCTTTTCTTCCCGTACTCCACTATGCTCTACAAAGTTCCCGACTCTAGTGTTTATGAACAAATAAAGCAAATGAGAGCTGTGTTGATAGTCTCGCCTGCCTGCACAAAGCTATCGAACAAAATGCCTTCAGCACTTTTAACTGTTCTCTAATTAAGTTGATTTCACTCATCACTTCCAAGCAGAAGCTTGAGCAGTGAACTGGAAGTCTTTGGTCTGTGAGTCATGAAGGCAACATCAGAGAATTAAAACCAAAAAAATCATTTTAGGACAAGTGTGAAAAAAGTAATAATAGGAAACTAAATTTTGCTATTGTTGTTCGCCTTTCGGCATATCCACCCAGGGGTTGCCACAATGAATCAGCTCTCACTGATACGCACATTTGATTTGGCAGAGAGTTTTACGTCGGATGCCCTTCTTGATACAACTCTTTATGTCATCCAGGCTAGGGACTGGCACAGGGAGATCCAGACTCGGGCCCCCCGGTGGCCACATAGGTAGGCAGTAGAGTGAAGGGTCTTGCCAAGAGACCCACACTGAAAAAGCTTATCATGCCCCCTGGGAAACAAACCCTGGTTAACCCATGTGCCAGTCCTGCACGTAGCCAACTGAGCCATCCAGCCGCCTAAGTTTTGCGTAGTGATATGAAAGTGCGCAACGGATCAATAGACAACATACAGTATACTCTGAGTGTCTTATTTCCTAAATTTCTGACAGTCAGGCTGGAAAAAAGGAGCGCACACTTGACTTGAACAGCACTAACTGACTCCCTGCACAGTGTTAGGGGGGTTGAAAAAAAAAGGAAAATCCAAATGACGTGCCTGGATTTCACCTACTTCGCTCTTACTTACAGTACCTTCCAAATTATTGTGCAAATTATATATAAGTGTCAAAAAGATCCAATTCTTTGCTTTGCAATTAAACTCATAGATGATGTTGTGTCTCAGAGCTCTTTGGATTACTGGCATCAGTCTGAGACTCCCGTGATAATTAGTTTGCCAGGTGAGTTCAATTTAAATTCTCCTCCGTTGGAAATCATGTTTTTTGAGTTTTTGACATGTACTTGTGGCGTTTTTCTTATGAAAGAGAGGAAATATAAAAACAAATGAATTCATTTTTGCATTCTGAGTATTTCTCCTTTGAAATCGCTGTCAAAGATGCTCTGTTTGAATTATGAGCCATTGTGATGTCACAACAGCCCAGGAGCGCATGCGCAAGCTCCCAGATTAGCCCCCTCTGCAAACTTTCAAATGTTTACCACCCTAGAAGACAAATTGTTGAAGACAGCTATGTTGATGACATTTTGACATCCAACAACAACTTGGAGGGTCTGAATGAAAAAAATAATGGGAGTTAAAGATGTAAGACCCATTAGTTACACTAAGGAAGTAACCCCCCGATTTTTATTTTACTGTATTTTTTATTTTACTCTATTCAGTTATAGTCATTGTATGGCTTAATGTACTTCCGATTTTCACCAGCAGAATGCGCGTGCGTTTAAAGACACGTTTTTCTTTCTCCTTTTCCCTTTTTGGATGCACTTGTGCTAGTCAGAACATGCACAAAAGGACGAGAACTCTGAGATATATGTACCTTCTGGGAGTAATAACTAAACTTTGATATCTTGGTGTGGTTTTTTTTCAATCCTACTTTTGTGAGCGAGTGTTGTGGATAAACACCGCTGATTCTGTGTTTTTGTTTTCTTGTCGAGTGAATCTCCGGTGAGTGAAAATATCATTAGCCTCAAGATTAGCATGTTAGCTGAAGTCATTTCGCCTAATGGGTCATTGTATTTTGTGAATGTACGTACATGTTCTATGTTGTTAGGTTGATTATAAAGAAAAATAATAATAATCGGAGGTAGATTGAGTACATGTCGGTAAAGTGTTATAATTCATGTGAAAATCCAATATTAATCTAACTATTGGTGTATTTTAGTCAGCAATTTGGTGCATCTAGTTGTTTAATTTAAATGCGTCATAAAAAAACATTGTGCACTGTTAGGATGATGCAAATTATATATATATATTTGTATATATTGTAACGATCCAGCCGGACTGTCACTTTAGCGGGGTAGCGAAAGCCAAACTGCTAATTAGATGGCTTCATTGGAGAGCTGTCCATGCCCCATACACTGCACAACTCCGGACAGTTTCAAGCAGAATTAAACAGGAAGAGAGACAAAGTCTCCTTTTGAGCATCTAGCCCATTTATTCAAGCACACAGACGGCCAAACAGCATGGAGCGTCACTTTAGTTCACCACCCTCTGACTCAAGGTTTCACTCAAAATTCCCCACTTCCTATGAGCCTTTGGGGCTGAAGGCAGCGCTAACCCCCGGGTCGCTACGATATATATTTTTTATACACAACTTTTTTTGTGTTGCTATAAAACAAAAACTATTTTGCATTTGCATTTTTTTGGGCCCTTTTTTTTATTTCTTTTGTATTCAGCTGGCATTCATACTGATTGATATAAAAAAAAAACCTCTAGTTACTGTTGTTGCAGGAATTTGTGAAAAGAATGTTTTTGTTTAAATTATTTTCTACATTTTGCTATTAAACTTGTTCTATCTATTCTTTGCAACCCCTTGTCCATGTTCGCTTTATCCTCCTAGAGCGTGGACAGACGTCATTGCGGGAGATGTTAAACCTTTTGGGGTTGCTATGAAGGATGCTAAACTTCCTTGTTTTTTTGGTAGGCTCTACGCACTGGGAAAGGGCATCTGCAATTTTCTTTCAACTTAAAAATCAATACGTACAGTAAGGGATTGTATTTAAGGATTTTAAAATAATGAAGTGTATTATTACTTTCCATTGTAATAACTTCTCTAAGGACAAGTTCTAAAATAAATTTGAAAGACAAAAAAACAGTTTTAATGTTCAAATTCAAATTCAAATTAATTCTATTTCTTTACCACCTTTCATGTAAAGAAAACAGCTCAAGGTGCTGTACATAAAAACAAAAAAGAATGCAAAAACACCAATGAAAGAAATAACAGGTACAATGTAATAATAGAAAACCAAGAACTCATCTCCCAAAAATATTTGTTAAAAGATTATAGAATAAAAAATTGTGTCAGTCAGTCAGTGTGCCTTGCACCTTCTTATTTTCTGTTTTAATGTCTCTGTCTTCTCCCCACTTCTTTAGTGTCCTTTCCGTGCGTTTGCATCCTCACAGCCTGGCCTGCAGGTCTCTGGCTGGATGTTCGGTCATCTTTGAGAAGACGAGCCGCCTTGATCAGAGCTGACAGAGAGACTCAGGGCAAAGATGCTGCTAATTGGTTGGTTGGGTGAAGGGTTCACGTTCAGGAGATGACTGAGCAATTGACTAGGCATCACTGGTTGCTGCGCTGCACATCCCCAGATGGGCGTGGGGGGAGGGGGTCCTTTACAACCAAATAATCAACAGTAAGAAGTAATAAGATAGTATCTTGTCTGAAAAAAAACCCTCCAAATCTTTACTTACACAAAGTTTGGAGAGCTCTTCAGAAGAAACAAAGATAGAGGGATAAATTAAATGCAGCGTAGCAGTGCGTGCATTATATGAGCCTAAACAGTGTGAATAATGAACACAGATGTATCACTAAGGTCACGTGTGTGAAGGCTGGACACAAGCAAAGTGCACATGACTCAAAGTGTGAGTGCATGAACACAAGAGGCAGCTTTCTGGGTGAGCTGCAGGTCAGAGGGAGACATATGCTGGCTCAGACGGTAAACAGAAAAGGAATTGTACAATATACCTGCATGTGTGCGATTTAAAAACTGGATCTAGTATACAAATAATATTCAAGAACCATTCCGACTGAGCAAAAAGCATTTGTGAATGCTACAAAATTGAGGAGTGCAAGAGTACTTGGAATAGTAGAAGACTGTTGGAGTTCAAATAGTGCAGCCATAGTTACATTTACTGATACTAGCAATGAAAGCTCAATGGTGCACAAACAGTGAGCCATGCTATGGCAACGACTGTCACAGCTTTTAAAAGGAAAACACAGCTAAGGGCAGTTTATTTTTGTTGGTTGATATAATAATATATCATCAGAATTTGAAGTCCTTTTTTAAAAAGCAATGTTATTTATAAAAGTCATCTATATGCATAATATTTAAGCAAATCAAAAAATCCTACTCAATGCACATTTTGAGTTCATAATTTTGTTTTGGGTCATAGTTTTGTTAAGGTTTCAAACAAAAACTTTTGTGCTAAAAAGAAACTTTGGATTATCATAAAAAAATGCCAACGTTAATTAAAGCTGGATAAAAAAAGGCTCTTCGCTTCCATTTCAGTCTTTTTTATTTATTTATTTATTTTTGCTTAGCAGCCACCGCTGTGACCTTCTGATGTTCCCAGTTTGAAAATTATTTCATTAAATTAGTTTTGCGTTGATCAGGTAAAGCATGTGCAGGTTGATATAGAATTTTTTTCCAACTTTAAGCTGTCTTTGTAAGGTTGCCAGGAAAAAAAACGTTTTAGGTTATTGCCTTTAGATTCTCCATGGGGCATGCATGTCCCACTGGGCGGAGGCCCTGGGGAAGACCAAGGACACGCTGGGGGGCTATGTCCCTTGGCTAGCCTGGGAACATCTCAACGTCCCCCCAGAGGAGCTAGATGAAGTGGATGGATGGATGGATGGATGGATGGATGGATGGATGGACGAATGGATGGATGGATGAAGTTGCTGGATGGACGAATGGATGGATGGATGAAGTTGCTGGATGGATGGATGGATGGACGAATGGATGGATGGATGAAGTTGCTGGATGGCTAGATGGATGGATGGATGGATGGATGAAGTCGCTGGCTGGATGGATGGATGGATGGATGGATAGATGGATGGATGGATGAAGTCTGGCTGGATAGATGGATGGATGGATGGATGGATGAAGTTGCTGGCTGGCTGGATGGATGGATGGATGGATGGATAGATGGATGGATGGATGAAGTCTGGCTGGATGGATGGATGGATGGATGGATGGATGGATGGATGGACGAATGGATGGATGGATGAAGTTGCTGGATGGCTGGATGGATGGATGAAGTCGCTGGCTGGATGGATGGATGGATGGATGGATGGATGGATGGATGGATGGATGGATGAAGTCGCTGGATGGATGGATGGATGGATGGATGGATGGATGGATAGATGGATGAAGTCGCTGGATGGATGGATGGATGGATGGATGGATGGATGAAGTCGCTGGATGGATGGATGGATGGATGGATGGATGGATGGATGGATGAAGTCGCTGGATGGATGGATGGATGGATGGATGGATGGATGGATGAAGTCGCTGGATGGATGGATGGATGGATGGATGGATGGATGGATGGATGAAGTCGCTGGATGGATGGATGGATGGATCCAAATTAGTCTGTGTGGGGGTTTTTTTGTTGTAAAATTCAGTTTGCGCTACTGTCAGAGCTTGACACAAAGCGATGCACCCTGGGAATTTTCAAATTTTGTTTTCATGTCTTGATGTTTGGTGGCCCTGAAGTGCAAATCCCATCAACAAATTACTAAATGAACAAACATGTTAAAGATCACAACAATAAAAAAAAACAAAAAAACGAAATAAACAAACATTATATTTTAGAAATCAAAACAATCTAAAAAAAAACCTGAAAAAAATTTAGGATTTTATTGCATTTACCAAACTGTGCCAGCCTGTTTTATATTTGAGTGTTAATTGTCAGACATTTAGATTTAAATGTTGAGACAACATTTTACGACAAAAAATAAACTCTGTTGTGAAAGTTTTATTTTTATCTAAACTGATAACATTTTGTGATTTTCGATTCCAAACCTTGCAAATACAATGAAAGTTCTGCTCTAAATTCCTGCTCTACAAACATGGAGCATGCATTCTTCAAACTTTGCCACTCTTTGAGCTGAAAAAGATAAAAATTATGCAAGACGAGGCCTCTTTATCCATCTGTCAGCTCCATCTGCCACTAACAAACTGTTTTTCAGAAACACCACACTCACCTTTAACAGACAAAATGCTTGTTAACTGAAAACCCGCTAAATCCTGCCGAGGATGTCGGCTGTGAGGACAAACAGATCTGCAAAACATATCCAGTCAGATAGCGATGATTTTATTCTTTCACCTCATATGACATTTTTCCTCTAATCCACTGATAGATAATGTTCCTATAAAAGCTGCAGAGGGTGAATGATGAGCCTTTTTTAAATATATTTCTGAATAAATAAGTGCATAAAAACATTGATATTACACAAAAAAAACTTTTTTAATTAATCCTGTCTATATGTTTTGTGTATCAACATTTTTTAAATCCCCTTTATTAAGGCTAGCACTGCTGATCTGCAGAGGTTAAACATGTGACAAGATGTACAATTATAAAATATGTCTCCTGCTTTGTGCGCTTATTACACCGTGTTGATATCTGCATGCTTCCTGTTGTTAGAGTGAACTGACTTGTAATGAGAGCAGAGCATATAGATGACATTAAAATGGTCCTCTGTGCAGCACAAGCAGCCACAGGCAGCAGATTTACTTCTCTGTAAATCTTACAATGCACCTTATTTGGGATGTTTGTCATCATTTGTTCCTGCATTTCATTTTTCTACCTTTAACGATGACACTTTTTGTTGAATATCCATGGTTCTGACCACCAAACGCGCATTCCAGCGACCGCTTCCAATCAAAAGTCTACACAAATACACAGGTGCACAAATGCGTGTTTTGGGCTTCCACCTTCAATACTCTTGCCTTCACATTTACCCTAACCACGTTTTTACGTCTGTTTTTAGGCTCTGCAAACTAAACATGTGGCAATTAAATGAGTGCTTAAAGTTAAAAAAAGCCTGGTACAAGATTTACACTGCTACAACATTTTGCCTTAACCCTTGTGCTATCTTAGATGACCCCACCCTTACTTTGATGTGTTCTCCCTACCACGACAAAGGTGGATCAAGGTGGAAAAATTTCATGTAAGCCACTGAACCAGTGAAGATCACAAATCATTGAAAAAAAAAAGGTTCAGCACACTGTCTTGTGGGTCTAGATGACCCACAAGACCGGATAGCACAAGGGGTTACACCTTTTCTAAGAGTACATGTTCTTACATCTGGTAACGACAGTCCAGTTTGAACACCACGTCCTAAAAACGCATCAAAAACCTGTGTTCAGTGCGTTTTTGAACGCACCGCATATGCCTGGTGTGTACGTTGCACAAGGCTTTATCTGGGTTGAAGGGTCAGCAACAAAGCATGACTTTAGGGTTTAAGGAGGGTGACCTGTCACTCCGCCTCAGCTGACGACCACAAAGATGTGTGTCGGAGACATGGTGAAACCTGCACCTATGAAGCTGCAGTCAAACAACGCCACCAGCAACTCACCTGGCCACCTGCATGAAAATTCAGACAAATCAATTCAAATGAAAGTCAAATTTAGATCTGTGCCTTTGAGCTTAATTCTAATAAGAAATGGATTGGATCCTTTTTTGTTTTTGAAGGATTTCTTTCAGCATTTTTAAAAGATGTCAGAGTTTTAGATGATCCTGAACTGCTCAGTTGTTTTAAAAAATGCACATGAATTTTTTGTTTTGAGTATCTGGAAGGAAAGCAGTGTCCATAATCCCTGTTTGCTCAGAACATTGTTAAAATACAGATATTTGTAAAAAGGAAAAACATCTTGTATTTGCTTTGCCTTACAAGTATTTTTTAAAGAACATGCAAATTGAGCAGTTGAAAGGCTTTGAAGGTTCATCCTTTTTCAAAATTTGAAGCAAACCTGAAATGAAAAACATTTTTAAACAAAGATCATCTCACAATTTAATGAAGGGAACCTCAGGGTAAAACATTCAGGTGAATGTTTTCCTACCCTGACATGAATCTCTCATATCATGGTCGAAAAGTTTGGACAGACATCCTCTTTACATGGACATTTTCTTTTATGTTTGCACACTCCACGGTTTTTGCACACCTCTTTAAAACCCCACAGCATCTCAAAAAGCGGATAAGTGGACTTTGATGATGCCTGATAATATTTTTAAAACTCTGCCATGCAGACAGTAAAATGCTTCCAGAATACAAATTCGTTTTGGCTCTTTTTTGAATATGTTCTATATTTTTATTTAATGTTTTTATCTTTTTTATCATCCTAATAACTTCTTTCTTTCATAACTTCATGTTGACTTTCCATCATCATGGCTATGACTTCCCGAGCTCCTGAAACTTCTCTATTAATGGATCCGTCTGGTCTCATTGGTTGAGAACATAAACATCCAACAGTTTTATCTGAAAGTAGCAAAATGTTTGCTTTGGATTACTTGTCTTTAGCATGCAGGGCAAAAAAACGTATGAAATTATTATTTTTTTGCACTGTGTTAAAGTGTTGCTTTAATATCCAGCTATACGATATTGTCACAACATGACAGAGAAGTATAGGGATCATTGGTAAAAGCAACCTTAAATTTTAATTGCACCCCCTCTTAGTATATACACTACAGACATAAAAATACACAAAACACTCATGTAGGGTCCTGTGGTGAACACATTTGGCCGATCAGATTCCGCTGTTGAAGAACGGAGGAGTCTGCACCACCCCAGTTGCACATCTTTAGTACACACACACAGCAAGAGGGTGATTGCCATGTTGTTCCCTTTTTCTAGCTCCTCAGACTGGTTGGGGCGTTAGTTGCATCCTGGGGGTTTCTGCACCCCTGACCTTGCAGCTCTTTTTCCACACCGTGAGGGAGTCCACAACATCTGAGCTGGGTGGACCGTGTCGCCTGGGGAGCGGGTAGGGCCTCTTTTCTGGGCGCACCGGGGAACCCCAATTTTTCCATCGTAGCTCACAGCATCTGGAGCCTGGGGTGCTACCTGGTGAAGTCCTCCTTCTCTGTGCTGGGGGTCCGGTGTGCGTGATGGTGGTTGTTCTCAGGTTTCTCTCTGATGGGGGGGGGACTCTTGGGTGCCTAGATCATCCGGGCTGCTGCACTGTCTGCCTCTGGCTATGGGGTGTGAGCTGCCAGGCCTCCTGCCTTTGCTGGACCATACAATGTGGTCAAGGTACACTCTAAGAAGCACACATTCATTCAACCTGCCTGCTTATTCAACTTTGCACAAATACGGGCATGGGTACTGTTTTTACACCCGTCTTCGGTAATACTGGATATGCAAATCTTGTGTGTGTGTCATGACTCGTCAAAGTTAGACAGACCCAGACGCTGAAAACCCGGAAGGAAGACAGGAGGTGAGTGAAGGTAAATAATAGTTTTAATCTTTTCAGCGGATGACTTTGTCCTGTTGTGGCGGGGGAAAGGCAGGTACGGCAACTCCAGATGAGAGGGTGGATCTTGAAGTGGCGGGAGGTTCGACTGTGGCCCGTGGCGTGGCTGGAGGTTCGGCTGTGGCTTGGGCTCAGGTGTATGGAGCGTTGAGAGGAGGTAGGTACTCCGGGGATAGACTCCGCTTGGGCTGAAGCTGATGCTGGCGTCCACTCGTGGGATATGTAGGTCCTGGACATAGAAAAACTATGGTTTAGACGAGGGTAAAGATACGTGACAAGAAAACTTAAAAGAGACCAGACTAGCACCATCAGGGGCAACGAACTAGCGTTGAATTCTGGTCCTGGCGCTCCTTAAGTAGGTCTGGCAGGTTGATGAGATGAGTGGATGCAGCTGGGAAGAATCAGTGGCCAAGCAGAGAGGGGAGGGGGAAGATAGCTGACAGAGGCACCATGACAGTACCCCCCCCTCAACGACCGCCTCCAGGCGGTCCAGGACGGCGATCAGGATGGGCCTGGAAGAAATCCTCGATGAGGGATGGGTCCAGGATGAGAGAGCGGGAGACCCAGGACCGCTCCTCAGGACCGTAGCCCTCCCAATCAACCAGAAACTGGTGCCCACGACCCCGACGCCGAATGTCCAGGACACGGCTGACCGTAAAGGCAGGAGCGCCGTCGATGATACGGGCGGGCGGCGGGGAAGCGGACGGCGGGCACAAAGGACTGTCCTGGACGGGCTTGATTTGTGAAACGTGAAAGGAAGGGTGTACCTTGAGGGCTCGTGGAAGGCGTAGACGGACACAGGTCGGATTGATGATCCTCTCAATAGTGTACGGTCCGATAAAGCGCGGAGCCAGTTTCCGGGAGGAGGCCTGAATCGGGATGTTGCGGGCAGAGAGCCATACCTGTTGGCCGGGCTGGTAAACGGGTCCCACCACCCTGTGGCGATTGGCGATGCGACAGTTGCTCTCCTTAGTGCGGAGGAGAGCCTCTGTGGTTTGGCGCCAGACCTGTTGGCAACGCAGGAGATGTTGCTGGACAGAGGGCACCGCCAAATCGAGTTCCTGGGACGGAAACAAAGGTGGTGAGTACCCGAGCGCGGCTTTGAATGGTGACACCCCAGTAGCGGAAGATGCGTGAGTATTGTGGGCATACTCAATCCATACTAAGTACTGGGACCAGTCCTCATTGTTTTGTGCCGCCAGACAGCGTAAGGCTGCCTCCAGTTCCTGGTTGGCCCTCTCTGCTTGACCGTTGGACTGGGGATGATAGCCGGAGGTGAGGCTGACCGTGGCTCCCAGGGCGGAGCAAAAGGCTTTCCAGACTTGAGAGACAAACTGGGGACCACGGTCCGAGACAATGTCCAAGGGGATGCCATGGTGACGGAATACCCGGTCAACTAGGACCTGGGTGGTTTCTGTGGCGGAGGGTAACTGGGCTAGAGGAATGAAATGAGCCATCTTAGAGAAACGGTCAATGATGGTGAGTATGACAGTGTTACCCTGAGATGGAGGCAACCCAGTGACAAAATCCAAGGCGATGTGTGACCAAGGACGGCTGGGGGTGAGTAATGGTTGTAACAGTCCGGCTGGGGCAGAGTTAGAGGACTTGGAGCGGGCGCATGTGGTGCACGCTGCCACATATTCACGGACGTCCTTATCCATTGAAGGCCAAAAGAACCTTCTACGGAGGAGATGGAGTGTGCGCTGGACGCCGCCATGGCAGGACAGCCGTGAGGTATGCCCCCAGGAGATGACATCTGCCCTGAGGGAGGTGGGTACATAAAGGGTTCCATTAGGACAGGGAGCATGATTGGGTTCCTCACCTTGAGCTTGGAGCACCCGATTTTCGATATCCCAGGTGAGTGCGCCAATTATGCACGTGGAGGGGACTATGGTGGTGGTGATTGAGTTTTCTGTGGTACTGTACTTGCGGGACAATGCGTCTGGTTTGACGTTCCGGGTTCCAGGACGGTAGGTGATTGTGAAGCGGAACCTGTCAAAAAACAGACACCACCGGGCCTGACGGGAGTTGAGTCTCTTGGCGGTTCTAAGGTAAGCGAGGTTTTTATGGTCTGTCCAGACAATAAACGGATGCTCAGCCCCCTCCAGCCAGTGCCGCCACTCCTCCAGGGCCAATTTAATAGCCAGCAGTTCACGATTCCCCACGTCGTAATTTTGTTCTGCAGCCGACAATTTCTTTGAAAAGAAAGCACAGGGTTTGAGCTTTCCAGACGTGAGTTCCTTCTGGGAAAGAACAGCGCCGACCCCGGAATCCGAGGCGTCGACCTCCACGATAAACTGGCGTGAAGGATCTGGCTGAATGAGAATGGGGGCTGTGACAAACAGTTTCTTGAGATGGTCAAAGGCCTGTTGGGCTTCTTGGGTCCATTGAAAGTTTTGATGGGTGGAAGTGAGCCGAGTGAGCGGGGCAGCAATGCTACTGTAGTTGCGGATAAAACGTCTATAGAAATTAGCAAAGCCCAGAAATTGTTGCAGTTTCTTACGATTGGTAGGGGGTTCCCAGGCGGAAACAGCCTCGATCTTTGAGGGATCGGGTTTTATACGACCTGCCTCAATGATGTAACCTAAGAACTGAACAGACTTGACATGGAATTCGCATTTCTCTGCCTTAACATACAGCTGGTTCTCTAAGAGACGGGTGAGGACTTGACGGACGTGTTGTTCATGCTGGGTAAGATTGTTTGAGTAAATGAGGATGTCGTCAAGATATACAAAAACAAAGCGATTTAGAAAATCTCTAAGGACGTCGTTGACTAACCTCTGGAATACTGCTGGGGCATTTGTCAACCCAAAGGGCATAACTAGATATTCATAATGCCCCAGGGGGGTATTGAAGGCAGTCTTCCATTCATCCCCCTCTTTGACACGGACAAGGTGATAGGCATTACGGAGATCCAGTTTAGTGAAGACGTGGGCTTCCTGGACAGAGTCGAAAACAGAGGAGATTAAGGGCAGAGAATATTTGTCCTTGACCGTAATATGATTGAGTTCCCGGTAATCTATGCAGGGGCGGAGAGATTTATCTTTCTTTTCGACAAAAAAGAAACCTGCCCCAACAGGGGATGATGAGGGACGAATGTGACCCAGGGATAGCGCCTCCTGGATATAACTTTCCATGGAAAGTTTCTCAGGCCCAGAGAGGTTGAAAAGGCGGCCTTTTGGTAAGGTAGCACCAGGTAGCAAATTAATTTCGCAATCGTAGGGGCGATGGGGAGGAAGGGCGCTAGCCTTAGATTTGCAAAAAACATCCCTTAGGTCATGATAACAGGAGGGGATCTGATCCAGATTAATGTTACCGGGAGAGTCAGTGATGTGATGATGCGCCGTAGGTAAGGCAGACGAGAGACAGTTAGCAGAACAATAAGGGCTCCAGTTAGTTATATGTCCTAAACTCCAATTGAATTGTGGGTTATGCAACTTTAACCAAGAGTAGCCTAGTACTATGGGCGTGTGGGTGGACTGGGTAATGAAAAATTGCATAACTTCCCTGTGGTTGCCAGAGGTGAGAAGTTGAACAGGTTTGGTTCGATGCGTAATTCTGGAGAGGTGCTGCCCACCTAAGCCCGAGGCCTCGACAGGAGCTTCCAGAAGTTCTGTGGGAAGACCAAGTTTAGACACCAGACCATGATCAATTAGGCTCTGTTCGGCTCCAGAATCTATAAGGGCCCTGAAAGCATGAGTTTGGGTTTTACAGCATATTCTGACAGGAATGTACAGGAAGCTTTGATTTTCCTGAGTGCTGAAGTTGCCCCCCCGTGATCTGTCACTCAGCGGGGGGTTTCGGGAATTTAAACGCAGAGTGCACTGTGAAACTAAATGTCCATGGGCACCACAATAAAAACATGAACCCTCCTCTTTACGCCTCTGTCGTTCTTCTGCAGATAGTTTAGAATGACCTATCTGTATAGGTCCTTCAGAGGGTTTGGAGCTTGCGAGAAAATCCATTCTGAGGGGCGACTGGGCTGTGATGGTAGAAGGGGCCGGATCGCAGATCATTTTCTTTGAGGTCTGTTGGCGATCATGACGTCGCTCTCTGAGTCGGATGTCCGAGCGGAGGGCTGCTGAAACGAGCTCTTCAAAGGAGTTAGTTTCGGGCTGAGTACAGAGATGGTCTTTTATTTCTTCATTCAAAGATTGATAAAAAATACCCTTTAAAGCCAGGTCTGGCCAGCCTGCTTCGACCGCCAGAATGCGGAAGTCAATGACGTGCTCACTAACAGTCCGGTTGTGTTGTTTCATGTTAAGTAATTTACGTGTGGCTTCTTCCCGTTTACGGGGTTGGTCAAAAATCAAACGGAATTCGTTCAGGAAATGTTCATAGCAAAGGTGACTGATTGGGTTAGCAGAAACAAAAGCTTGAGCCCACCGTAGAGCTTTATTCCGGAGAGAATTTATTATAAGGGTGATTTTACTTATATCAGAGTGATAATACCTGGGAGCCTGCTGGAATATGAGTTGGCATTGAAGGAGGAAGCCGCCACAGGCTTCTACGTTGCCTAGGAACGGTTCAGGCTGTAACCGGAAGTTTTCGGGTGAGTTGACTGGACCGGAAGCGGAAGCTGCATTGTTGCCGGAAGACGGAGTAGAAGCTCCTATAGCAGGATTAGCATGGCGCTCGGTTAGCTCGGAAAGAGTTTGGTTCATACCTCTGATGCGAGAGATCATGTCCTCTTGGACTGTAGTGACGCGGGTGACCGCACTGGAGAGGAGTTCCAGGAACAGACCTTGTTGGGAGACAGTATTTTGTAAACCTTCCGGGCCAGCTGGGTCGGGGTTTTGGCTAGTTCGTTCTGTCATGACTCGTCAAAGTTAGACAGACCCAGACGCTGAAAACCCGGAAGGAAGACAGGAGGTGAGTGAAGGTAAATAATAGTTTTAATC
The DNA here is from genome assembly GCA_023969325.1 of Oryzias curvinotus. Classification (NCBI taxonomy): domain Eukaryota; kingdom Metazoa; phylum Chordata; class Actinopteri; order Beloniformes; family Adrianichthyidae; genus Oryzias; species Oryzias curvinotus. Next base: position 11,833,702 of record CM043722.1, read on the forward strand.
TTTCAGCGGATGACTTTGTCCTGTTGTGGCGGGGGAAAGGCAGGTACGGCAACTCCAGATGAGAGGGTGGATCTTGAAGTGGCGGGAGGTTCGACTGTGGCCCGTGGCGTGGCTGGAGGTTCGGCTGTGGCTTGGGCTCAGGTGTATGGAGCGTTGAGAGGAGGTAGGTACTCCGGGGATAGACTCCGCTTGGGCTGAAGCTGATGCTGGCGTCCACTCGTGGGATATGTAGGTCCTGGACATAGAAAAACTATGGTTTAGACGAGGGTAAAGATACGTGACAAGAAAACTTAAAAGAGACCAGACTAGCACCATCAGGGGCAACGAACTAGCGTTGAATTCTGGTCCTGGCGCTCCTTAAGTAGGTCTGGCAGGTTGATGAGATGAGTGGATGCAGCTGGGAAGAATCAGTGGCCAAGCAGAGAGGGGAGGGGGAAGATAGCTGACAGAGGCACCATGACAGTGTGCATAACTTAATTTCAGTCAGTGTGTCCTGTTAGATAAGTCTTCTATAATTAATTTATGAATATACTTAAAACCTGTTCACATCTGTGTGCAGACTATTTGTAGCTGTGTGTAGGTGTTTGTACGTGAGAGCTAAATCATGCAATTTAATTTATGACACTCTTATGTCATGACTGTGTTATTGACTTCTCCCCAAACCCCTCTATCGCCTCCATCTCTAACATCCCACTCTATCTCTTCTTCTTTCTGGTCCAACAAACAATGCATATAAACCTAATAATTATAAATAAAGCTTGGCCTCAAATACAAAAGGGGTATATCAAATATACACTTTGTTTATCTGAAGATCCATAAACCCTATTGTAACAGCAAAACCTGTCCAACACAAGAGGCCTTCATCTTTTATCTGCTTGCTCAGCTGTTGGACTGGAAAATTAAAATAAAATAAATAAAAATAACATGACAGAGAAGGCACCAGACCTCACACTCAACCAGACAAGTGAGGTAAATATCAAGAAGGTCGTTTCACCTCAGCGTTTAAAATGTTGCTGTCTTCATAAAGACTGCATCAAACCACGTTCCCCACGTTTCTATCAAGATGAATTTCCAGTTGTAGCGGCACGGCCCGATGGATTCTTGTGCCAGGCTGCGTTAGCGTCAGAATATCTTCAGATCACACAGACTTCCTCAGGACATCAAGCACTCACTGACACTGTCACACATGGAAGAGTCGTTTTCCTCCTATTGCGAACGCTGCCTCTGAGCTGCTCCACGGCAAATTAGCACCTCCTGGCAGGAAGCTAAGACAAAAAAAAAAAGAAACTGTGTTCTCTGAGGAGATCTGTGCAATTTCTGAAAGTGCCTTTGTTGAGGGGCACTTATGACTTTATTTTAGCATCAAAGAGCGTTCTTTCCAGATAAAAGTACAGCAAAAAATGATTTATGCAAAAGCAGGAACTCTTTTCCATAAGTGGTACAAAGGCAGCAATATAAAATGATCTGATCATGAAATGTTTGGAGACACAAAGCAGAGGATCATCTGTTACTGTGAAGCATGAAGTGTGAATCAGTTAAAAGAAAACCCATTCAATGAGTCCCTTTTATATTTCTGCCTTCTGTTACTAAATATCTGAATATTTTTTGGCTTTTTCTAAATAAGTCATCCTCAAATTTATCATTTATCCTGTTAATTGAGGTCAATAAAGATAATTATATTCAGAAATATAAGACAGCTGCTCATATCTTTTGTAGGATTACAATGCCTGAACACAGCAGAGCAATTCCTCCAAAAATATCAAGCACAATGCCTTGTCTTATCTGTATGTTTGTTTATGTTTTTGTGGATTTCTAGATCTGCTTGTATCTCTTAATCAATGGTGGAGACAGAAAACTGTGGCTCATCTGTAATAAAGATTAGGTGATTTCTGTTTTCCTCTAATAGTTTTGGCACTGATGGGGGGGGGGGGGGGGGGGGGTTGATGAAGAATGATGCTCCAAATCTTCCTGTTTATGAGCAGAGAGCAGAAGAGGCAGCTCAAAAGTCTCCCTGCTGAAAAGCAGCAGGAGCAACAAATGTCTGTTCAAATGTGAGGGAACAATGATTAAACCTTTTGTTTCTTGGTCTGTGATTTAGATCTCTGCACATTATTTCGCTGCTGTTACTTTACTTTGCTTGTTCACTTCGTTCTCCAGACTTTAGAAGAAGAGACATTTTTTTTCTCTAATAATCAAAAGCTTCTGGGTCAGCAGTAGAGCAAGTTTATGTGCAAATGGGGATTTCAGATCAGGAGTTTGCTGTTTTTAGTCTTGATCAGACCTCTAAAGTGAAAAACTGTCATGTCAATCCTCTTCTCCTGTATTTTGCAGAGACATTTTAATGTCTTATTAAAAGAGAGTTGGATAATTCTGTGAAAACACAAAACTGGGGTGAGCCAAAGAAAGAACTTAATTTATCCCCACAGGCGAGTTTGTCTCATGAATTAAACAAAAGAAAAGGAGAGAGGGAAGACAAAAATAATGTAAATGGCACCTTCGAGACAAAGACTTTGTTCAAACCACTCGAGTAAACTCGGTAGTGGATAAAGCTTCTAGCTCACTTTGTTCAACTGGGACAGATTGGTTGCAGCTTTAACTGTAAATTTAAAATATAGGCCTCATTTTCTAAAAGAGTAACGCCCCGTGTCCTATCCGATAATGTCACATACTGCTTAACAGAACATCATTAACCTCTTGGTGGGTTTGGATCTTTTTTCTGACCTGAGTGCTTTTGACTTAAAGATCCTGAACAGATAGAGCACACTGAGAGATTTCATTGGAGTCCCAAAACTGCAAGAAACCAACTTCTAACCATCACACTATCAGTTCCATGTTTGGCTGTTCTAATTGAATCAGTTTAGGCTTTAGTCACAACTGCCCTTAAAGGTGACTGCTGCTGGCGAAAAATGGGCAAATCTGTACGGGACGAGGAGGTTGCACGCATGACATATGAAGGTTGTACATGCAGATCACTCTGTGAGTCTGCATAAGGCATGCACTTCTTTTCTACAGGTTGTTGCAAACTACATGTGAGGGTAAGTAAGGGGGAAGTGGGTGGGACGCAGGCCTGTTGTACATATTTTTTCAACCCCCCACAAATCTTTCAAACTGTGCGAGGCCTGTTAGTGGTGCTCATGTGATAAGTGTGCGCTTTTTGTGGTGGAGTCTGGCTGTTAAAAATGAGTAGTTTGTGTGAGCATACGGGCACTTGCATATTACCTACACATCCAGTCCATGCAGCATTTGCAGCAGTCAGTAAGTAGCCAATAACACCTAACTAAAGACTGGAGTGTGGCATTGCACCACATGTGTGTCAAAGTGAACACAACTTATATTCTTCTTACAAAGGCTTCATGATACACTTACCACATTAACGAAAATGATAGATGATTTAAGTCTTGACCATTTTTATGACGTCTCTTTAAGTGGCCATACAAGCTTCAAGGGTCAAACCTCCGTGGCACCAAAAACTTGCAGCAACCGATAAGGTTAATGGGTCAGAGGGCATTTACTTAGGGCTTTATCTCCAGGTAAAACAGGTCCAAGTCTTCCAGACAGTTTGTCTTTTGTCTCATCCACCCACAGAACATTTGTCTGAAACTCCTTGAGATAAACCAGAAGTTTTTGTCAAAACCACATTGATCAACAGCTAAACAGAACCAGCGGAACAACAGCCGGTGGTAGTTTTCTCATCAAGTTTTGGGGGAATATCTTTAAATGAAGAGATTAACTTCAACACCACCTAACCCAGAGTCATTCAGACAAAATGTGGAACATTCTGAATAACATTTCAGTCCCAGAAAAAGAGAGAACACAAATATGTGACAGAGCTCAGAACAGGCAGGTCTTGTGTCTTCAAGTCAACAGACACTCTGGGAAAACTGTCCTGCACTTGTGAAGCTTTTGGTTGTTATTTTATTCAATGACATTATAGTAATTTATCAGTCCAATTCATTTCAGGTTTATGCCTCAAAAATTCTCAGTAAAATGTCAGGGTTTTTTGTTATTTTTATTTTTTTTAACATTTTAAGTGAGCTCCAAATTAATCTAGCCACAGGGGTTGCAAGCCAGTTACTTCTGTGCCGGTCCCAAGCCCAGATAAATAGAGAGGGTTGCGTCAGGAAGGGCATCCGGCATAAAAATTGCCAAAATAACCATGCGAATCATCCACAACACTTTAGACATACCGGATCGGTCGAGGCCCGGGTTAACAACGACCGCCACTGATGCTGATAACCTACAGGGTGTCGGTGGAAATTTGACTACTGTTGGTCGAAGAAAGAGGGGAGGCAGGAGGGTCCGTGGCCAGAGAGAGAAGGGAAAAGGCAGGAACATAGGTTTGAGAATGGGGACTCTTAACGTTGGCACAATGACAGGGAAAGGCAGAGAGCTGGCAGACATGATGGAGAGAAGGAAGGTAGATGTACTGTGTGTGCAGGAGACAAGGTGGAAGGGCAGCAAGGCACGTAGTATTGGAGGAGGATACAAACTGTTCTATCATGGTGTTGATAGGAAGAGAAACGTGCTGTAGGTCAGACAGAGGAGTTCAAGGTGGAGGTAGGACTACACCAAGGATCAGCTTTGAGTCCCTTCCTGTTTGCTATCCTGATGGACAGGCTGAAAGACGAGGTAAGACAGGAATCTCCCTGGACAACGATGTTTGCGGATGACATTGTAATTTGCAGTGAGAGTAGAGAGCAGGTAGAGGAACAGCTGGAGAGGTGGACGTTTGCTCTGGAAAGAAGAGGCATGAAGGTCAGTCGTAGTAAGACAGAATACATGTGTCTGAATGAGAGGGATCAAGGTAGAAGCGTTTGGTTACAGGGGGCTGAGGTGAAGAAGGTGCAGGGGTTTAAGTACTTGGGGACAACAGTTCAGTGTGATGGGGAGTGTGGAAAAGAGGTGAAGAGGCGAGTGCAGGCAGGGCAAGAGGATGGCCAAAGAGGAGATATATGGATGTCTTAACAGAGGACATGAAGTTGGCTAATGTCAGGGTAGAAGATGTTCATGATAGAGTGAGGTGGAAAAGGATGATTCGCTGTGGCGACCCCTGATGGGAAAAGCCGAAAGAGAAAGAAGAAGTGAGCTCGCAACACTTCCGGTTCCGGGTTACGGGCAGGGCGTGTGGCGTGCCTCTCTGCGGATACAACTATCTTTAAATTACTTAAAAAGTTGATTTTCTCCAAAAAGAGAGCTAACCATGCCCCCTAAGAAAACCCAGGAATATGAAGATCTCAAAAAGGCTCTTGATAGTATTCAAGAAACGCTGATAAGCTTTATGAATCAGGTGTCGGCTAAACTAACGCCACTCATGGAAATGATGGAAGAGTTCCGAAGATTTCGGGCTCAAAATGAGCAACGAGAAAACCGGGTCGACATTCTGGAGAAAAGACTGGACGATGTGGAACAGCAAGTAAGGATGAATAATGTCATTCTCACTGGATTACCAATCAAACCTGGAGCGAAGCTAACACCAGGAGAAAGCACTGCTAATGCTAATGCTAGCAGTGCTAATACAGAGCGCGGTGCAGAGTCTCTGGATCAGCAAATACATTCATTTCTCACATCTAAAGGGATTTCCCTGGATCTCAACACCATCGAGACCTGCCACCTGCTCCCCAGGAGAAAGGAGACGGATAAACCAGCGATCCTCATCAGGTTTGTGAATCAAAAACACAAGCTAGCTCTGATGAATCAACGTAAAAACCTCAGAGGTTCCGCTGTTTATCTGAACGACCATCTGACCAGAAGGAATGCTGAAATCTCCAAACATGCACGGCTTCTCAGGAAGCGTAAGCAGATTGAGAACACTTGGGTTAAAGGCTGCAGGATTTACGTCAAACCACTCGGTCCACCGGACCGGTCCAAGGTTCTGGTTGTGAACACCATGAAGGACTTTGAGAAGTGCTTGTTTACAGTTGTCTGAAACAACATGGAGTAATAAACCAAAGAGTTAAATAATTTCAAGAAATATGACACGTGGATTCATCACTTTCTCCATACGTCTGACGTCACCTGAATCAACAGCAGAGAGTTCTGACCTGCAGACAACTTGACCTCAACTTTCACTGAGCTGATATCAGCTGAAGAAGGATATGGACCTGAATCTAATGTCTGCAGACATAACATGGAAGAGACTAAAAACTGTTTTGAACCCAGAAGGACAGCTGTTATTCAGCAGAAGAAGAAATACCAACCTTGGACAATCGACAGATTATGGACCCTTTTACTTTTTTTTCCCTTACAGCATTACTTTAATAAATATAAAGAAAAGAAGAAAAAAAAAGAAAAGAAAAACATATTAAAAAAAAAAAAGTAAAACAAATGATTAATCACTGATTGAAAATGGTTAAATTGATCGATGTTTAATGATATTACTTCACTTGCTCCAAAAATTGATGAATTGATTCAAAAATCTTTCCTAATGTAACATAATTTTGCACATGTTTTTAACTTTTGATATTTGATGAAAGTTTACTATGAAAATCTCTGAAACAGTGTTGTGTCTATTTTCCTGATATAGTATTATGTTCTAATCATATGAATGACTTTTATGAGTAACATATATTTTAGATGACTGATCTGCATTTGCCATGTTGATTTCTAAAAGAGTTATTTTTTATTTTTAACATAATAATTAATTAATTCATCTTTGTCATGTGCCTTATCGATACCTTATGATTCTTAATTCTGTCTGATAAAAGCTAGGAACCGGATATTGATAAATTATGTAATAAAATGGTTATAGTATAACGGGGTGGAATTATATAAATTCGCTTCCTTCCACTCCCTTTCAAGAAATATTTATTAATATGTCTAATTATCCAAAGTTTGATTAGTTACTGTATGAATGTATAACTGAAGATTATATTGCTTTTGTGTATTGTTTCTACTTGATTGCTTGAAATAAACTATTTCAAATCAAATTCAAATAAAATCAAAGCTCCAAATTAGTTGTCTGGAAAGTTTCTTACTTGTAGGCTTACAGATGTGAGAAAAGTAAAAATAAACAAAAAATAAGAAAGATTGTGTCAAAGTTTATATTTTGGATTTGCATTTGAAAGAATTGTTGTCGTCTGAGGTTTCATCACTGTCTTCTCTCTGAGGTCTCTTAAGCTTTTACTGAAAGCTGAAAGTTTTAATTAAAAAAGTCTTTTTCCAAATATGTTGAGTTGCCACACAATGGCTTTAGATTCTCTGCAGGAAAAGTAAATGCCAGAGCAGCTGGAGTGTTGCTGCAAGCGGTTTATTAAGGTAAAAGTCATGTGCAAACTGCTCTGAGCAGCAAACACAGCTTCACACAAAAAAATCTGGATTACAAAAGATTAACTCAAAGACATATTGTATGTTAAGTTTCATAAAATTTGGGTTGGAAATGAAGTTTGATATTTTACATTTTCACACATTTTTATCACCAACAGTAATATATGACAGAGTATTAAAAAGAAAAACAAATAAATTAACAATTGAAAAGAAAGTTGTTAAAATATAAGAGAAAAAAAAGTACAATCATGAGAAAAAAGTAAAGATTTTAGGAAAATAAAGTTGTTTGATTATTACAATAAAGTCAACATTTTATGGGAATTAAATAGTAAATGTATGACTTGAAAAGTTGTAATTTGACACGGATAGTCTTTTTTGAAAAAAATGTTGTAATTTCATATAAATAAAGTTGTACTTTGACAAAAAAAAAAGAAAAGTTGATTCACTGAGATTGTTGAGCCGAATTGTCTTAAAAAAATTAAACAGGAGAATTTATTTACAACATTATTCTGGTAAATACCTGAATAAGTCTTTTTCCTGTCCGACTGTGTTTTCATAGAAATTTCCTACTTTTCTTCTCGTAGTTTTACGACTTTATTCTTGTAAAATTTTGTTGTTGTTTCTTTATACTTAATTCTCATTTACAATATGTTTTTTTTTCTATGGTGACTTGACATTGTTAAAAAGGGGTTTAGGCCAGTGTAGTTGTCTAAAACTGTCTGCCTTACTGGCTGACTGACAGACAGGTAGACAGACGATGGCAATAACTTTTTGTTTATGAATAAAACACAGACTGCAGTGTGTGGAAACATATAGCTCAGCGTTCTCTGCTTTAACTGTGCAGATCAGATTGACTGTCACTGTTTGTTCAGTTTAATCAAAGTAAAATGCAAATACTAACACAAAAATGCATCATTATTTGTGTTTTATCCACATCAGCGGATGGCATTCTGGTGCTGTGCTTTTGTAAATGATCAAGACTTTACTTGCTGGAAACAGGTCACCACTGGTGGGTGTTTCATCAGAGTTTGCTAAGATAAACAAGCAGATCCTCAGAGTAAGTCTGTAAGGGTGTGAGACACTAGAGCCTGAGAATAATTTAAGGAAATAAAAGTCTTTGGAGGTTTTGCTTCTTGTGAACTGAATGGAAACTCTTAAAGCACATTCTCAGATCTTATTAATTTTCTGTTAGAGTTTTGTGTTTGAGGGCCAATGAAAATGAAAAGAGGAAATTTTTTACATATTAATGTATAAATACATTTTAAGATGCCAATACTAAAAATTGGATCAATAGATCCCTACAGAAATCCAAATTGTGACTCTTTATGAATCAGCAATAGGCTTATGGTATTCAGGCATAATGAACTCTCCAAACTAGATCTGACTCCAGATGAGTTTAGCTGGTTTTGCTCATTTTGGGATGGGGCAGTACTTTTGTTATTTTTTAAACTCACACAACAGAAACTCATACATTGAATGTTAATTGAAACATAAACAGGGTTCACAGAGTTCACAGATAAAATTGTGATGAACTCTCTGCATGACAGTATGCAGCATCATATTTTCTTGAGCATCCAGGATCTGTTTTGGTTCCATAAAGTAGAAAAACTGTTTCTCTCCAGAGACATATTGTGGTGGATAATTTTCAAGGTGCATTGGTTTGGGTTTATCAATCTAAAGGTCATCTGGGCCCAACAAATGAGTCTGAGGGCTGCTGGGGCCGTGCAGCGGTGGACACTTCGTGTAGAGGCAGAGCCGATATGCTCGTTGCTGTGGTGCTTGGCTGTATTTGCTTTTCTGATGCTGTTACAGTTTTAGTACTTTTGTTACTGTTTGTGCATTCTGTACACTCTTTTTTCAAGTTCTAATGTCCATTTTTAGTCATTTTAAGGTACAACAATATGAAACAGTGCAAAACTGAAATAATACGGTAGTGCCTGTCCTAGTGTCACAACAAAAGGCGGACAGCAGGTTTATTAGCTCAGCTAAAAGTCCACAAAGCTAAATCAGGGTCAGGCAGAGAGGGGTCAATAACAGGCATCAGAGGAAAGACAGGGGTAGTCAAAGCAGCGTTTTGCCTAAATGTAACACTTTACAGTAAAGTGCGTACTCAATCATCGTAAATTAGCCTATTCTATTGCGACTTTGCACCATTATGCAACGCATTAGAGTAAACGGCCGAAGCCGCTTTTCCCTGCATCTGAATTAGCTGATTACATGGATCGCGTGAACAGTCGAGGATGGTATGTTGATGAACGTGTTGAATGTTTAATGGATTGAATTCAAAAAGTAGGATTTACAGATAGTTCCCTCACCAATTGGCGCATTAAATAGATAATTTGCCATTTTTCAGGGTGTCTAAATCTACTATTTCAAAGTTTTTAAAATAATTCTCGTTAAAAAATTGAAGCATGTTTTCGTCAAGATTTTATGTTTTTTTTATTTGTCTCTTATGAGTTGGATTACCAAAACCATGCATCTGCTCCTGATCGGGCTTTTCTGTTAAATTTTAGAACCCTTTGTGGCCCATAACTCAAAAAGTTTGCCCACCTGGGTTAGCTGCTAAGAATGCTTACCAAAAGTCTGTTTAGTACTGAGTGTTGTAGCAAAAAAGTGGGATAAAAGTGAAGGAGAAACTATCTGAACTACTTAACTTGTGATAACTTGCAGCGTTTGTGAATGTCAGAGAGGAAGAGCAGATTGGATCACATGTGTCTGAAACGTCCCAGTGACAGCTGCGTAGTTACATCTGGCAGCTCTCTAAAAAAATAACAACAAAAACACTGGAATAAAATTGAGCTAGTAAAGAGTATTCGCCCCACAGCTGCAATTAAAGGAATTCTAATCCATCAAAAATCTTATAGAAAAAATCTTGCAGAGCATTGGAGACATGTCAAGAAGAAGATGATTGAAGAGTGAGGCATGCTTGGTTGGAATGAAAAGAAATGTTCTGTTCAGAATCTTAAAGCAGGAAACACTGTCTGTGTCTGCTTTTGCTTTTTAGTAGAGGCTGTCAGGAGTGGAAGCCACTTATGGACAGCTCTATAATTTTACCAGTCATATTTTATTTTGATGAGCTTTAAAACATATCCATTAAAAATTTTAGCTAATTGTCTTTTATTTTGACAAAAACGTTAATTTGAAGAACCTCACAGCTAATAAGCTGAAAATGAGTCTGCAGTCACTTTAATTACATCTTTTTTTTATATTTTTTTTTTCTCTCTTTCTGCCTTTACCAGCAATCATCTGAATTTTCATTGGATACATTATTTTAATAATGTATCCAATGATACAATGGTATCCAATGATATCCGGCCCCAGGCTGTGAGGCTGGGTCCCCGCCTCTCTCCCACACGCACACTGAGCACTGGCTCTCCACAGGGCTGTGCGCTGAGCCCCCTCCTGTACTGCCTCTGCACCCACGACTGCAGTCCGCAGCACGACAGCAACCTCATCGTGAAGTTTGCTGATGTCACCACAGTCGTCGGACTCATCTCAAAGGGAGACGAGGCAGCCTACAGGGAGGAGGTCCTGAAGCTGGCAGCTTGGTGCTCAGACAACAGCCTAGCTCTGAACACCAAGAAAACCAAAGAAATCATCGTGGACTTCAGGAGGCACAGCACCGACCCAGCTCCCCTCTACATCAACGGAGAGTGCGTGGAGAGGGTCCACACCTTCCGGTTTCTGGGAATTGTATTTTACAATAACATCTCCTGGACAGAAAACATCACAGAGGTCATCAAAAAGGCCCAGCAGAGACTCCACTTTCTGCGGGTCCTCAGGAGGCACAATCTGGACCCCAGCCTGCTGACAACCTACCGCACATCCATTGAAAGCCTACTGACGTACTGCATCACGGTGTGGTACGGCAGCAGCACCATAGGCAGGACAGGGACAGACTGCAGAGGGTAGTCAAAGCAGCTCAGAGGATCATCGGCTCCCCCATCCCCTCCCTGTCAGACATCTATTCTTCCCGCTCTCTTAGCAGAGCTGGGAAGATCATAAAAGACAGTTCCCACCCAGGCTCTGGACTGTTTGACCTGTTGCCCTCAGGAAGGCGCTACAGGTGCATCAGATCAAGGAGAAACCTCCTTAAAAACAGTTTTTTCCCCAAAGCCATAACCATCCTGAACTCCCACATGCACTGACAGCCCCACCCCCATGTCTCCCTCTTTCACTATGCTCATCCCATCATGTCAACACCATCTAATGGGCAATATATTCCCATCATTGTGCAATATAGTAAGTGCAATATACCTCTGCCACCATGGGCATAACAGGTTTTGTTTGTTTTGTTTAAATACTACCTCTTTATGGAAATTCTATTTTCTATTGCACATCCTGCACCTTTGTACATTTTTTTTGGTACTTGGTATATTGTATTCTTCATTTCATTCAGTGAAATTATTTTATGATTCTATTATTCTGTGACATTATTTTCTATGCATGCAAGTACTGAATAGTGAGCAGCTTCTTTTAATTTCATTGTATACGCGTATGATGCAAATTGTACATGTGCACAGTGATAATAAAGGCATTCTATTCTATTCTATTCTATTTAAGTAAAGCAGCCCAAAACAAAATTATAGTTTTTACAATAAAACTTCTGATCTTATTACATTTTTAACAATGTCAACATGATTTGCTTTAATCAAACCTATTTTTGTTTCTCTAAAGTGAACAAGCTACTGAGAAAAATACATTAAATAACTAAGAATTTGGACATTTAGGGATGCACAATGGTGTATTGGTTAACACTCTCCCAGCAGAAAAGTGCTGGTTTATAACTTAGCCAGGTTATTTCTGTGAGCAGTTTTCACGTTCTCCTCTTGCTTGTGTAGATTTTCTCCAGGCACAGTTGTTAAAACTTAAACAATTGTTAAAAAAAAAGTCACATACACATAAAACAAGGCATCTTCCTACATCAATATTTGAAATGAAAACTCAACAGGAGGCACCAAGTTACTGTTTATACTAACAAAAAGACTGAAGGAGACCCATAAAAACATCTACAAAAAAAAAAAAATAACATTTAAAAACATTCTACATTGGTTAGGTTGTTTTCTCCAAATTGGACCTAGATGTCCATGAGAGCGTGTGGCCTTGCAACAGACTTGCGACCTGTTCAGGGTGTACCCCGCCTACGTCCTACTGCTGGGTTGGATCGAGCAGCCCCCTCATCTCGAAAGGGATTCAGGCAGGTTCCAAAATGGATAGGTGGATTTGGAGATCTAGAGTTTATTCAGACTGCACAGATTTGGTTTGCTTAAAGTGAACCAAAGTTTGTTTACCCTGATAATCTGTCTGAATACGCCCAAGGGGGACCCTGGTCCGGAACCAGGACCCATCTTACGAGGTGGTCTTGGTTCATTTCCAATCTGACTGAGCTTCGGTTCGCTCTGAGATTCCTCAGTCTGAATGATGAATGCAAAACAACTTTTTGAGGAAAGTTAATAGATTACTGCAGGTCTCTAAGCTATATGAAAGAACAAAGCTGACACCACACCACATGTGCAAACTGCTGGAACTGTGCCTCAGCTCCACATATTTCCAATTCATGGGAAATTTCTAAAGGCAGAGGCACGGCTGTGGTATGGGCTCTCCAACCTCACCCATTGTTGCCAACTTCTACATGGAAGAAGTTGAGAGAAGAGCCCTGGACTTATTCCCAGGATTTACTCCAAGCCACTGGTTCAGATATGTGGACGACACCTTGGTCAAGATCAAAATCCAGGAAGTGGAGGCTTTCACAGATCATATATCAATGCGGTCGACAAGAACATCAAGTTCACTTGAGAAGAAACAAAGGAGAACACCTTCCTAGCCTTCCTAGACTGTGATCACAGTGATCACAGTGATTTAGTGAAACTGAAAACAGCTCTCGTCATGTACAAAGCCAGATACAACTTACTTCCAATAAACTTACAGCAAATGTTCAAAGACAGAGACGGGAGTTACAATCTAAGAAAAAAACTGAATTTCAAAAAGCAGTGCATACGAACAACAATAAAGAAAATGTGTCTATCTGATTGTGGTGTAGATCTAACGGATTGGATGAAGGTTTAAAACAAAGCAAAAGTTTACAAATATTCAAAAAATCCTACAAGAAGTCACTATTAGAACTGTATAAGGCCAGAAACAATTAATTAAACAAAAAATGTCACTTTAACACTTTTTCCATCATTTCCCTGCTCTGTTTAGTCATGTTGTTTATTGAAAACAGTTGTTTTCTTTTCTGTTTTGTTTGTGGACTTTTTCCAGCTAAAGTGAGACTTTTTGTTATTAAAGAATTCTAGTTCTTTACTCCATCTTGCATCTGGTCATCCTGATACACACAAAGACGATGGGTTTCTGTTTCCCTATATAAAGGTTTCCAAATGTCTTTTAAATTGTGTGAAATATTATCAAAGGTTTAGGTGGAAAATCTATAATGTATGTAGATAAGGAGGTGCTTTATTAAAATTTTGTTTTTGCTTTTTAAGAATGTATTTGATTTGGAGAATCTTTGTTTTTAAAATTGTCCTATTAACCTTTAATCGTTTAATGTTTTTAATCTGTTTTTTTTTTTTCTGCTAGTGCTTGCAAACACACATACACACACACACACACACACATGATTGGCACCAAGAATTTCATAAACGCAGAGAGTAGTGCAAACCTTTGGAGCCTTCAATCAAGTCTTCATACTCTACCACACACAAACCTTCCTCTTGACGCTAAGTGCACGCTGCCAACCACAAAAACACGAATTACTAGTGTTTGCGTCTCACAAATAGCTGAAGAAAATGACAGACTTCTTGGGTTTTTTATGGCCTTCCAAAGCTCTCCTTGTTGGCAGATTTTCATGTGTTCAAAATCCAATCCTTAGCAATGTTGTGCTCACATGAAAGACTTTTTATTGTTCACAGGATTCCACAAGTCTTTTAGAAAGATAAAACTGAGGGAAGCTAGAATATTTCAGGAATCACTGGATGACCATAAGACAACGTAACAGTTGCTAAAAAAAAAAAAAAAAAAACATTTGGAGAATTACAAAAAAAATATTTTGTCCAAAAACTTAAAAAAGAGAAACAATGGTTACAGAAGAAAACCCATTATAGACCCTGAGGAGAAACACATTTTTTAATGCTAAAAAGACTGATTATAAGATACTTTTTATGTTAAAGGGGAATGATCATCTCAATTTTTTTGCTAGACATTTGCTATATGTAGACTGATTTTCTGCTTTAACTGAGAAATTAGCATCTACTAAGTCTCTTTAGACCAATTTCTTGCATGACACCAACACAGAGTAAAGGCATTTTCAAAATAAATAAAAACCATTGAAAAATATATTAAAGGATCTTCCTTTTTTATTTTGTTTTGACTAAAATGTGTCTTCTGCTGATTTGGAATTTATTTGTGGGATTCTGTCGCCCTCTAGTGGTTAAATGACAACTGCAGTTTGAATCCTGTTAATAACCCTTGTGCTGTCTTGGATGACCCCGCCCTTACTTTGACGTGTTCTCCCTACCATAAGAAAGGTGGACAAAGGTGGACAAATTTCATGTAATCCATTGAACCAGTGAAGATCACAAATAGTTGAAAAAAAAAGGTTCAGAGCACTGTCTAGTGGGTCTAGATGACCCAACTTCCAACGGTAAAGTGTCTAGGATAGCACAAGGGATTAAATGGATTTCGACCACGCAATTAAAATAAAATGAGACCATTTAAATAATCCTGCTCAATTTTATGATTTCAAAATAATTCTATGAATTTGACAGCATGGAATGTTTTTAGAGTGTTGCAATGTGATTTATAAGTCGGAATTTCTTTTGAGCTCTTAAATGTATTTATTTTTACACTTTCAACTGCTAGGTTTGTGTGTTAGTACAATTAATGAAAAATGACACATATTGATCTCAAATAAGGTTTAACCATGCATTCAAGTGTGAAATATACAGAAGTATTAACATTTTTATCTTTCATGATTAAAAATAAGTATAAGACACAACAAAAAGGAAGGACTAGTTGAATGTCAATCCCATGACAGTTTATTTATTTATTTGTTTTTATTCTAGTCATTGTCAAATTTGTAAATCTAACAACTTAAAGTTAAATAATCATATTTACAATATTTTTTTATCATAAGGTGCACTTAAAATCCTCAAACTTTTTTGTATTTTATTATACTCATCTGCCCTTACATATAAATTCTGTGCTTACTGACCTCAAATTGATTTTCTATGATACACCTCATTCAAAAAAATCTGTCCAATAGATCAACTTTGGTAATCCAAAGCTTAACTGCTTGATGGATGGTGGGAACATCATGGGTAGTCATGAGCCTGGTGGAGTGCTGCTTTCTCTGCTTTACCTGTTTGTGAATGAGTTGAGTATAGTCTAAATTATCTGACTGTTTTGTTTAGCTTGATGCAGCGTGTGGTCCAAAAAAAATATTACTTTTAAAAATGAAAAACCTTGTATTTTTCTTTAACCTGAGAGCCACAAAGGAGAGGGGGTCAAAGAGCCTAGAAATAAAGAAAACTAGAGGAAGGTTTCTTTTCTAAATATTTACATGTCGTTCAGCTGGATGTGTAGACGAAGAAACAATGACATATTCCTAATCCCTTTTTATGCCTAAATGTGATTCTGCAAACTAAAAACAATATTTTTAGATCAATAATACTTAATGTTTGTTTTCAAAACGTGTTTTATCCTGAGGAAAGAAGACACATTGGCCAATGCAAAGATGCATTTACTTTCTAAAACATCATAGAAATATATATTTTTAAAATTACTTCAATTTACACTACATTGATGGTTACAAATGTCATCCCCTCCCCACACACAGACACTCATTTAACCCTTGTGCTATCCTAGGCACTTTACCGTTGGGAGTTGGGTCATCTAGATTCACTAGACAGTGCTCTGAACCTTTTTTTTTCAATTTTTTGTGATCTTCACTGGTTCAATGGATTACATGAAATTTTTCCACCTTTATCCACCTTTGTCATGGTAGGGAGAACATGTCAAAGTAAGGGTGGGGTCATCCAAGATAGCACAAGGGATAAATGTTGTTACATCACAGAAACGTTACTTTCTTGCCACTAGGTGGAGTTGGAACACCTCCCTAGCATCCTCATCACTCTGTGACAAGTTTGAAAAGAATATTTTCCTGACTACCACAGAAACACAAAGTGTGCAGCCAAATTGTTTTTTAATCCACCAACAGCTACAATCCCAGAGCCCCACCCTTCAGATCTGTGTCATTGAGGAGCCCCAAATGTCTTCTGTGGACACTAGAAGGAGTTAATTCAGTGATATGCAATGGTTGGGTGGTTTTTAGGTTCTGACCTCTACAGAGGTCAAAGTGGCATTGCTGGTAGTCAGGATGATATGGAAGGATACAATGGATATGAAGCTAAATCCCTTTATTTGATTTAAAGAAAGAGCCTCGGATGATTTCTTTATTTATAAAGGAGGAAATACATTTCTTTGTTTGAGTTTTTGATGATTCACAACGAGCCAAATCCTTAGCTCACTTTTAGGAATTTAAATGTATGTGGTTTTGTTTCACAACGTCAGCTAATATGCTAACAACTATAAATATATATAAATATAGTGGTATCTTCTTGCTGTTTTATTCAATCTTTCTGACTCCCAGACTTGATAACAAGACCAGGGAACCTTTGAAGATGATTTATAGTAAGTTATCTCAGTCCAGCTCAGACTAACCAGAAGTCACCTCCATAGAGTCCTCTGGAATTTGACTAGCACTTTGTCCTTGTGTTTAAGTCAAGTGGATAAACCGGATGTCATATATACCAGTCAGTTATAACTAAAGAAGTCTTTGGATAAGCAAATGACTAATAGATGGGACCTGAATGTACTGTCCTGGCACGCCTAAAACTTCGAACAAAGAGAACCAGTTATTTTAAGTCGTTGTCAAAGCAGTGTTCCCCGTTACCGGTTTGTCAGGAATGTGGTTCTTCTATCAGAGGACATTGAGGACGTCAAGAATCTGTGAAGGGCACAGTTTGAGCCAACAGTGAACACGTCACACTGCTTTGTTTTCACTAAACAGTTTGTTGCTGACTGCTCACATGCATTCTGTCTATTCATGGACATGCCAACATCACAGAAGAGGGACTGATCCTTTTTTGTGTGATCCATCATTGCAGATTGTTGATTCATAATTTACCAGAGGATCTGAGAGATTCTGCATCTGTGAAGGTTTTTAAATGTAAATTAAAGAAGCATCTTTTTAACCATTTACACAACTCATTTAATCAACTTATTTATTTATTTACTTTTAGCTATGGTTTATCATTTGTATTTTTTCACTTAACCTTAATCTATAATGCTAAAATTATTGGCCACAGCATTTCCTTCCATTGTATATTCATCTTCTATTGTTGCTGTTTTTTAATCTGTTGTGTCTTGTGACTTTTTATTGTTTTAACCTATTTTTATATAGACTCACTGGCCAATTTATTGGACACGGATCTCCAACTGTTTGCTCGCGCAACTTTCCAATCAGCCAATCACATGGCAACAACTCAAGGTGATCTGCTGGTGCATTACCACCACCACCTGGTCTGGAGTGCAGGTTGAGGGCTTTCTTATATCAAAAGAGGAGATACAACCTACTCAAACCATTTTAGATTCACCCCATCAGGTGTATCGTCCTTAAGATTTAGCCCCTCCCACAGGCCAATTCATCAGAGGTTTTTTTAAAACAAATTTTTACCTTGCAACTCGGAAAATTCTTAAAATTTAACCAACAATCAGAAAGATTTTGAACAGATTTTTGACCTATGGAATAAAGAAATAAGTTGTGTACATTTGAATTATTTAGACAGAAAAAAGTAACATTTTGCTAAGTGAAGTCACTTCTTGTTTCCCGTTGCAAATAGATATTTATGATGGTGTGTGCAATGCTCTGGTTTTAAAGTTTGTGGTGGGAAACCTGGATGGTAAACAATAGGACCAAGTGTGCACCTTTACATTTAGATAAAATTGACTGTTATTGTGTGGTGAAATGTAAGTGGTTGTGTCTGATGGGAACTACACAATCTGCTAAGAGAGGGAAAAAAAACAATTCAGGCTGGAGTCAGGAGTTGTCCTGCAATCTGTGACACGGCTTTGTCACACTGACCGTGTCCATCCCTTTATGACCACAGTGTACCATCTTCTGATGGCTACTTCCAGCAGGATAACACGCCATGTCATAAAGCTGGAATCATCTCAGACTGGTTTCTTGAACATGACAATACTGTAATCAAAGGGCCTCGACAGACCAAATCACAAACCAATAGAGCACTTTTGGGATGTGGTGGAACGAGAGATTGGCATCATGGATGTGCAGCCGACAAATCTGCAGCAACCGCAGCAGGGATCATGTCAATATGGACCAAACTCTCTGAGGAATGTTTCCAGTGCCTTGCTGAATCTATGCCGTGATTGTTTAAGACAGTTCTGAAGACAAAAGGGGATCCAAACTGATCCTAGAAAGATGTACCTAATAAAGAGGCCGCTGAGTGTCTCTTCAAATCAAACTCAAATTAAATCAAACTTCATTTATGTAGCACTTTTCCTATAAAACATAACACAACGGGCTTTACATTAAGACAAAACAAAATAAATACAATCAAAGTGAGCACGAATATTAAAATAGAGCCCCCTCCCTAGACCTACACACAACCCCCCACTGATCGAAACACCAATCTTTGGGAGCTCCCTCTCTGTGAATAGCTGCATAGCAAGTCAAAGGCAGAATCACAGGCGGGGACCGGCCCCACCACAGCTATGTGGCGAAGCAGGTCCCCATCAAGAGCTGCAGCAGCCGACCCAGAGGGAGAGGATCCATGTCTTATGTTTTATATCAAGCACCTTGACTATTCATCCCCCTACATTAATGAATGGTGATCTACAAATAAAGTGCTCTAGTGGTTCTTCATGTAATCAGATCCATGCCAGGTCAACTCTAAAATGCTTACAAGAAACAAATGATCAGCAGAAATGTTCACTTTTTTCTGTATTTTTGATCTGTTTGATTCTATTAGTTCCAGACTATCCAACCAGATATTTTCTAATAGGTATTTGAGTTTTTCTTATAACATACTAATTTCTTTGATGATTTGCTTTGACTACTACTATTTGACAACGTTGTACTTCTACTAAAGACATATTATTTTAAGTAGCAGCACTCTTTGACAAGGTAGACTTTTTGCCTACTGTAAGTCAGCCTCACTGGTAGTAACAAGTTTTGAATGACTGGTTCCTAAACGTCTTCTGACACGTGAAAAAGCAACAAAAAAAAGAGCTAAAAATAGCCCCTTTTCTTAATGTCTAGGTAAAAATAGCCTGGAGCCAAACCAAAAACTGGTTTGGCTCTATGACATCAGCAGTAACACATGGTATGAATCTTGCAGAGTTTTAAACATATTTTTACAAAGATGTGATAAGATATTGAAAGCCTATTCTGGTCTGGAAGTACACAGTTTTTCCACTATCCACTATTTTCTGACAACACACTCACATTTCATGTGGGCTTTGTTCTCACATTGCCTCTAATGTTTAGAAAAATGCTGTAAGTCTTGCATGACACACCCACACAATAAAATGCAGTGTCACTCCTACAAGTCATTTCTTTTTCCACTAGCTGACAGCGTGGGTGCATGGGTCTGAGAACTTGGTGGAATGAGCAGCTAATGTTGGAAGGTGTTTTTCTGATTCAGGTGATTCCTCCACAGTAAGGTTTTTCTTTTCTTCTGCATCCATTTGTTTGAGCTGCTGTGGTGGGATAAAAAATGGCTCAGCGGGGAAATCAGCTCAACAGCATGAGCTTTTCCTGTACGATCTGTCAAAGACTGTTCAAGGATCCAGTGACTATTACCTGTGGACACAGCTACTGCATGACGTGTATCAAAAGCTTCTGGGATAAGGAAGAGGACAAAGAAATCTACAGCTGCCCTCACTGCAGACATACATTCACGCCCAGACCTGTCCTGGTGAAAAACACAGTCTTGGCTGAGCTATCAGAGCAATTTAAGAAGACTGGACTCCAAGCTTCTCCTGCTGATCGATGTGATACTAGACCTGAAGATGTGGTCTGTGATGTCTGCACCGACAGGAAAGTCAGAGCCTTAAAGTCCTGTTTGATATGTCTGGCTTCTTACTGTGAGAAACACCTTCAACCTCACTATGTGGCAGCACCATTAAAGAAACACAGGCTGGTGGAACCCTCCAAGAACCTGCAGGAGAACAACTGCTCCCATCATGATGAGGTGATGAAGATGTTCTATCGCAATGATCAGAATTACCAGAATTACAATGAATTCCTTCGCCCTATGAATGAACAAGACATATTTAAAACAGCAGCAGCCGAAAAGACTAAGAGGCAGAGAGATCTGGAGGAGAGTCAACAACAAATCCAGCAGAGAATCCAGGACAGAGAGAAGGAGGTGAAGCTGCTTCAACAGGAGGTGGAGGCCATCAATCACTCTGCTGATCAAACAGTGAAGGACAGTGAGAAGATCTTCACTGAGATGATCCGTCTCATCCAGAAAAGAAGCTGTGATGTGAAGCAGCAGATCAGATCCCAGCAGCAAACTGAAGTGAGTCGAGTCAAAGATCTTCAGGAGGAGCTGGAGCAGGAGATCACTGAGCTGAAGAGGAGAGACGCTGAGCTGAAGCAGCTCTCACTCACAGAGGATCACAGCCAGTTTCTGCTCAACTACGCCTCACTGCCACCACTCAGTGAGTCCACACACTCATCCAGCATCAATGTCCGTCCTCTGAGATACTTTGAGGATGTGACAGCAGCTGTGTCAGAGCTCAGAGACAAACTGCAGGACATTCTGAGAGAGGAATGGACAAACATCTCACTGACAGTCACTCATGTGGATGTTTCACTGCCAGAACCAGAACCAAAGAGCAGAGCTGACTTCCTCAGATATTCATGTCAAATCACACTGGATCCAAACACGGCACACACACATTTGTTACTAACAGAAGAGAACAGAATGGTGACAGTGATGAATCAACAACAGTCTTTTTTTAATCACCCAGACAGATTCACTGGATTGTTGCAGGTTCTGAGCAGAGAGAGTCTGACTGGACGCTGTTACTGGGAGGTGGAGTGGAGAGCAGAGGGAATAGTAATGGCAGTTACATACGGGAACATCAGCAGGGCTGGTAATGGGGAAGCATGTCGTTTTGGTTGGAATGACAAATCTTTGGCCCTGTACTACCACCAAAACAGTTTCAGATTTTGCTACAACAGTATGTCGACCTCCATCTCAGCTCCTGTTTCCTCCAGAGTAGGAGTGTACCTGGATCACAGAGCAGGTGTTCTGTCCTTCTACAGCGTCTCTGAAAGCATGACTCTCCTCCACAGAGTCCAGACCACATTCACTCAGCCGCTCCATGCAGGACTGTGGTTGTATAGAACCGGTGACACTGCAAGGCTCTGTAAACTCAAATAGATCAAGCAAAGAAAATTTTATAAATATTGTATTTATGTGCCTTAGAAAAACAGAATCATACTAGCATAAAAAACTATACGTTTAAACATTAATTTGATCTTTTTTTATTTTTTTATAAGATAAGTAAAAATGTTATTGCTTAAAAAATGCTGCTGGTTCATCAGATTAATATTGTTAAAGATTGGGTACTTTTACTTTTAAACATATGGAATTTAATAGGCGTCTCAAAATAACATTACAATCCTAATCCATACCATGTTGCTTCAGATTGTTCTGTTTTTTTTTTGTCAAAGTGTATTACCAGGTTGAAAAAAGAGAGTTAATTGTAAGTGTCTTATTTGGATGAAAGACTTTTTTTAGTTCACTGTTGCATTTAGCCAGATGGCTATGCCAGCAGCACATTAATGGGTTAAATGGGCCAACTGCACACAGAAAAGTTGTAATGACAGGTTTGGCAAATCTCTCATTTGTTTATGGGCAAATACAATCAAGTGACTCATCATTGGTTGGTATTGAGATTTTCAATTTGATGTTACACTGCACAACCCTTTTTCACATGGTTATATCCTCTTATCATAAGGACTTATCAGCTGCATTGGCATTTTTTTATGACATTGAGATTCACATTTTGCGAATACTAATTAAAAAGTGGGAAAATCTGTGTTTGACTTTTAAGAGGAATAAGACAAAATGATTGTGCGTTGTAAAAATTAATAAAGTTTCTAATAATAGTTATTTATTTTCTCTGACTGTGTCCTTTCTAGTCTGTTTTGGAATGAATCGTGTTGGATTTTGGATTATGTCGACAACATGAGACCAGTGTGTCATATCCACATTTCCTCCATCCATCTTCAGAATACCTGTCAGGGTCACAGAGTTGCTGGACCAAAACCAGCTACTGTTGGGTTTGGTCCTGGGTACCTGAGGCAAGTAACCAGTCTGTTGCAGAGCCATACAACCACATATTCTTACATGAACACCCAGTGGCAATTCAGAGATACAAATCAATCTATGAAGCATGTTTCTGGACTGAAGGAAGCTGGAGTGCCCAGGGAAAATCCAAACATGCACGAGGAGAACAAACTCCACACAGGAAGGTCCCAATAGGAGTTGAACCAGGACCTTCTCACTGTGGGGCAAGAGTGCTAACCACTACACCATTGTGCCAGGAGCACAGGCTCTGTGGTCCATGGATACTGTTTCTGATGTCCATTTGCATGGCTGTCAAAGTTCAAAGGTTGTGAGTTCTTAGTGGCTTCAATGGTTTCTTCAACCATCCAAAAATATTCCTGTTAGGTTTATACCTGAATATCTAGATTATGTTCACTGTAGGTCTGTTAGGATAAGTAGTGGTGTGCAGCCACGCATTATAACTCAATTTAAAGAGGGACAATGTGGACAGCACAAGCAAGGGGTGGACCGATTATTCAACTTAATTGAGAATCAGTTTGAGATCAATTTTAGGTCAGTGAATCTGATCAAATTGCTAAAATAAGCCAATATCGACTGTGAATCGTATTAGCAGCCACAAATTATGATATGAATCAAATTGTTGGTAAAGTGAACCGCTATACCCCTACCAAAGTCTTAACCGTGTGATTGTTACTTTATAAAACAGAGGGAATTAGTTAGCAACTTACCCTTCCGCTACATCTGCTTTTGATTGTTTTGAACAAACGTTCTAACTGTTAATATTCTGTGGAGTAATGTTTGGAGTCAGAAATAAGGAGAAAAATGAAAAATCTCTAGAATGTGGATTTGAGACATCTTTGAATCTAAAACCTTTTGGAGTAAAATCTGTTTTCTTGTTATTTCTTTGAACTTTGGGATTCGACTGTTTAAACTCAAATTTCACACAAATATTGTGTGTTCGTACAAATAAGAACATTTACAAGTTTGTTTTGTGCTTCAAATGTGTTTCTCATCATTTGACATTAAAAACATCCTGATTCTTTTGTCTTCATTCCAGAGTTTGAGTGAAATCTGATGAAGAAAAGTGGGGATAATATGAGGAAAAAACTGAGGCAGTTTTCCTGTTAGGAGCAGAAACATCTCTGTCAGCCAGTCTGAAATATTTTCAAACGCTCAAACTTTTAATCATCTACTTAATTAAAAGGCTTTCTTGTGTTTTGCTACATTGAATTTCTGCTAAATATTGATAATTTATTTTTGGGCACAACATAATTTAGATATATTCAATTTTTTAGACGGCAGGATTATTTTCTATGTCCCTTGTTTTTAACAGATTTTTTTTACGGCTTTGTCGTAGACCGCTTGTTGAGCATGAAATTGAAACATTTCATGCATATTTTTCCCTATGGGCATGCTATGAATGACAGGTCATGGCAAACACTTAACACGCCAGGGTAAGAAAGGGTGAAACCTTGCTGACTGTTCCCATCAGCCCTTAATAGCCATAACGGCAATAATGACTAATGCTTTACAGACCACTAGTGTGTGGTGTAAGGGCACCCTATGACAGCATTACCTATAAAGTTACCAAACGCACGACAATCATTTGTTTACTTTTTCAACGAGCCTCAAGGGAACCACACAACTTAAAGTCCCTTAAAGCCTCAGTCACATGCACTCACACGGGGAATTGAACCTTCATTTTTCCTTTAATTTTCTTAGATTCAAAACTTCTTCCAGCATTTCGTGCAACTAAGATAGTTGAACCATTTTTTTTTCTAAATTGTTGTCACTCCCTTTAAACTCTTTTTTTTGTCATTTAGCGCCCTCTTCTGAACCCAATGTCACATTACACTGAATAAATCTGAGTTACGTCTGTTTTCTTCAGCACACGTGAATATAGTTAACATATATATCATATACTATTCAGAGTTTCTGCCATGTTTTATCAGATATGGCTGATTGTTTCATGTATTTTTTTACATTCTTTAAAACTTTGGACCATTAAAAGTGTTGAAGAAAATTCACCCACAGCTGTGATGCTGTCATAACAATCCTAGCTGTGGAATAAAGACAATCTGATGGAGACACAGCTGACTATATGAATAAAAACAAAACTATCTGCAGACTGTCATCACTAAGTGTTGACTTATCAAAGGGAGGGCATAACCTCCTGTTTATCAATTTCAGAAAATCATGTTTGGCTTTAGTTTGCTGTCCACAAATCGCAGAATTATTGTGGTCTTCAACACCATTGATAACAATATAACTGAAACTATTTACAACAAAACTGTTATAAGCTTAAATATATGTTATATCTGGGTTTAATTTGATCTAAAACAAAAACTTTCTAACTTTAGATGCTGTAATATCTAGGAAATGCATTCTTATTTTTAATTAGCACAGAATCTATCAAGCGCAAAACAGTTACTTGTTGTCATTTAGATATGTTTTCGACAGATAAAGATGATGTTTCACAGCAGCATCCAGATCTTTTCAACAGGAACACCCCCCACACACACACACATCGCCATTGTAGTCTTGTCAGAGCAGTTTTTTGGAGTGTGAGCAGTTGATGCAGGTATTAAACATTTGATAACACCTGTCTGCTAATTCTCTGTTTTAACTGCAAATTCAAAAGTCAGCCTAATGGTAATTGTTACAAACTTCTACAACACTTTAATAATTTGTGGTAAGGCCCAAAATGCTTTACAGTCACAGTCCCATTAACTCTCGCACTCTTAAGGTGTATTCAGACCGGGACAGTCCCTTATCAACCGGCTGCAGCTTGTTCAAAATTCAGCTGCATGCCTCTTAACTAGAACCAGAAAGAAGGAGCACATTACTGCAATTTTGAAGTCTTTGCACTGGTTCGCAGTCAGCTTTAGGATCGATTTTAAGGTTCTTTCATTGTTTTATAAGTGTTTAAATGGAACTGGACCCTCCTTTTTATCAGATTTACTTTAAGTTTATGACCCTCCCAGAGCCCTCAAGTCCACAGATGCAGGTTTGCTGGTGGTCCCAAAGGTCAGACCTAAAACCCACGGCGAGAAAAAATAAAACTTAAGAAAAACTTAAAACACTTCTTTTTAGTAAAGCTTTACATAGTTTTTACTTGTCCACATGTTTTTATTTGATTTTATAAAATTTTAACAACTAATTTGATTTGTTTTGATTTTAATGGTGGGATGTGTATGTGTTGGGTTTTTGTGTGTTTTAATAATTGATTTATTTTTATTTTTATTATTTTTACTATGTTTATTAACATAGTACAGCTACTATATTTTTTGTCTTATTTTTATTATTTATTCTTTCTCTGGGAAGCACTTCTAGATGCTCTGTAGCATGAAACGCGATATATAAGTAAAGTTGAATTTGAATTTGGTACAGACTTAGTCCGCTTAGTTTGATCGAGTATTGGACCAGGGTCCGTTTGGGTGTATACAGACTGAAAATTAGTTCTGGATTATCGGCGGAAATGAACTCTGATTCACTTTAAGTGAATCAAATGTGTCCAGTCTGAGTACACCCTTAAATTCCCACACTGATGAGGACTCTGCTCCCTGACTGGCCCAAACCTCAACCACCAGGAGCAATGTGGGTTGCAGTGTTCTGCCCAAGGATACGTTGACACATATGCTGGCAGGGCGGGAACCAAACCTGCAATCAGAGGCCTATCGCTCTAACTCTGCACCAGAGCCGCTCCTCACGGCCACCTGAGAGAATATAAAATCTTGATACTTACAAGATCTTCTTCTTTCTCTTTCGGCTTTCCCCATCAGGGGTCGCCACAGCGAATCCTCCTTTTCCACCTCACTCTATCATGAACATCTTCTACCCTAACATTAGCTAACTTCATGTCCTCTGTTTGGGCTTGCAACCCCTGTTGCTAGATTGATACTTACAAGATCTAAATCCCTGATTTTAGCTTTTAATTTTAGAAATAGTGTCTGCGTTGCATGTTGATGTACTTTTTGTTTCCTTGGTTGATCCCTAATATTTACCCTTATATGTGCATAAAAAAGGACTTCTTTTTAACTTGTCCTATCTTACAGCTGGTTAACAAATAAGAGCTGAAGGGTTCTTTTGTTGGACAGAGTTTACTCTTGTAATAGGGAGCTATTTAATTTCTGAACATTAGGTGTGTTTGCATAAACCCCTTTTGTATTTAAGGCTATGTTTTTTTGCAAGAATTTTTGGAGGAAAGAAAGAATAGGGTACCTGTGAAGGTGGGCACTGGTAAAGGAGAAGAAAAGGGGGTTAGGTGTTTAGAGGATTTAGATGTTCACCAAAGGGGCTGGTCTTTCAGAGTTTGCAATAACCCAGTTTAATAACCCAGTTGTGAGGAAACACAAATGTAGCAGAGTGTTCTAACTTGTTTCTGTTTTTTTTTTTTACCGTAGCTGAATGTTAAACGCAGTGGGTTAGAACAGAGCATCACAGAGCAGGTGTTCTGTCCTTCTACAGCGTCTCTGAAAGCATGACTCTCCTCCACAGAGTCCAGACCACATTCACTCTAACGCTCCATGCTGGACTGAGGCTGTTTGGCTTTGTTGGAACCACAACAGAGTTCTATAAACTCAAATAGTTCCTGAAAGAAACAATTTGCAAGTGGCCGTCTTAAATACCCTTGGCTTCACCTGTGGATAGGTCAAGGGTCAATGAACTTACCAAAGAAATTTTGTCTTTCAGTAATTAGTGCCAAAGGTAAAACATTATGGGTGCCTGCATTTATGCACCTGTCGGCTGTTGTTTGTGTAATTATTGCACACTTTCTGTAAATCTTATGAACTTAATTTCACTTCTGAAATATCACTGTGTTTGTCTACTATATGATATATTTACCTGGAATTGCTGATCCGAACAACCAGTGATTTATGAAGGAAAATCTTGGAAATGATCAGGGGTGCCCAAACTTTCACAAGCTTTCTGCTCCTCCACAGTCTGATGCATCCACTTGTAGACGATCAGATCCGTGTAAATCTTTGTTTTACTCATCTGAGCTAGTATCTTGCTGGAACTTAAGAATGGACTTGATGTAAAATGAGCACAGGCTTATTCCGCACCAACAGTCCCGCCCACAACTCACAAGTTAATTTATGATGAAATCCCGCTGCACTGCAGAAACTATGACCTTAAAAACAACAAAGGTTTTTGATTTCGGCCAAAAATATCATAATCACATCCTGCCCCTGCCTTCGCCCATAAGTGGCCGGGATAGGCTCCGGAAACCCCGTGACCCCGGAAGGGACAAAATGGAAGAAGATGAATGAATGAACATCATAATTATGGTTAAAAGACCATTGGGAACACTTTGAAAATAAAAAGATAATCAGAGTGGGAATTTAAAAATGAATGGGATTTCCAGGAGTCTTCTCATCTTCTCTCAAAGTACAAAAATCCACTTTGGGTGTTTTTTCCCCCACCTCCACACACACACACACACACACACACACACACATGCACACGCACAAACACATCCCATTGTGGGATTAATAAAGTCATCATCCATCTATCTTGAAACAAAGGGGTGGGACTGGGGAGCATTGTGGACCATGCCACTCCTAGACTTCAGAGGATGATACTCCAGCCCCATGGCACAGTTTCACCATTCTACACATCTGAAAAATGGTGTAAATGGCATTTATTTATATAGCACTTTTCTACCTTCCTCAAAGGCCCAAAGTGCTTCACAGTCACAGTCCCATTCACCCAGTCACACTCACATTCACATACTGTTGGGGGCTCCGCGGCGGGACACTTGCGCCAACCTTCCACCAGAGGCAAGGTGGGGTTCAGTGTCTTGCCCAGGGACACTAGGACACATGGGCGGGCAAGGCAGGCATCAAACTAGCAATCTCCTGATCTGAGGTCAAAAAAGAAAATATCTATGGGATTTCCATGATTTTTCTCATCAATTCTTAAAGTAAAGAAATCCAACTTTTGAAAGGTTTTAGGAGTCTTTGAGCAACAAAGTCTCCAAAGCATCACAGAAAACTTTTACAGATGAAAGAAGAGTCTAGTCTGCTGTTATTTAAAAAGAAGGGTGTTCCTGCCCCCCCTCAACACACTGACATATCTTTTTTGAAACGAAAGGGTGGGACTAAGAAGCATTATGGACCATGCAGTTGTTCGCAAACCTCATTTCCTGACTCAGAGCTCACAGAGACTTCCTGTTCAGAGAAAGTGAAACTGTCTGACAGAAAATGTCTCAACGAAGAGTTCAATCCAACTTAGAAAGACTCAAGTGTTCCATCTGTCTGGATCTGCTGAAGGATCCGGTGACTATTCCTTGTGGACACAGCTACTGCATGAAGTGTATTCAAGGATTCTGGGATGAAAAAGAGAAGTACATCTACAGCTGCCCTCAGTGTAGGAAGACCTTTGCACCGAGACCTGTTCTGGAGAAAAACATCGTGTTGGCAGATTTATTGGAAATGCAGAAGACTAATCACTGCTCTGCTGGACCTGAAGATGTGGCCTGTGATGTCTGCACTGGAAGAAAACTGAAAGCCATCAAGTCCTGTTTGATCTGTCTGGCCTCTTACTGTGAGAAACACCTTCAGCCTCATTTGGATGCAGCTGCATTCAAGAAACACAAGCTGGTGGAACCCTCCAAGAACCTGCAGGAGAACATCTGCTCGCGTCATGATGAGGTGATGAAGATGTTCTGTCGCACTGATCAGAAGTGTATCTGTTATCTCTGCTCTGTGGATGAACATAGAGGCCACGACACAGTCTCAGCTGCAGCAGAAAGGACTGAGAGGCAGAGAGAGCTGGAGGAGAGTCAACAACAAATCCAGCAGAGAATCCAGGACAGAGAGAAGGAGGTGAAGCTGCTTCAACAGGAAGTAGAGGCCATCAATCACTCTGCTGATCAAACAGTGAAGGACAGTGAGAAGATCTTCACTGAGATGATCCGTCTCATCCAGAAAAGAAGCTGTGATGTGAAGCAGCAGATCAGATCCCAGCAGCAAACTGAAGTGAGTCGAGTCAAAGATCTTCAGGAGGAGCTGGAGCAGGAGATCACTGAGCTGAAGAGGAGAGACGCTGATCTGAAGCAGCTCTCCCTCACAGAGGATCACAGCCAGTTTCTGCTCAACTACGCCTCACTGCCACCACTCAGTGAGTCCACACACTCATCCAGCATCAATGTCCGTCCTCTGAGATACTTTGAGGATGTGACAGCAGCTGTGTCAGAGCTCAGAGACAAACTGCAGGACATTCTGGGAGAGGAATGGACAAACATCTCACTGACAGTCACTCATGTGGATGTTTTACTGCCAGAACCAGAACCAAAGAGCAGAGCTGACTTCCTCAGATATTCATGTCAAATCACGCTGGATCCAAACACAGCAAACAGAGAACTGTTACTGTCAGAGGAGAACAGAAAGATGACATTGATTAAAAAACCTCATTCTGATTCTAATCATTCAGACAGATTTACTGATCATGGTGAAGCTCTGAGTAAAGAGAGACTGACTGGACGTTGTTACTGGGAGGTGGAGTGGAAAGGTTATTTTGTTTATATAGCAGTCGCATACAAGAACATCAGCAGATCTGGAGATGAAAGTGGATTTGGTTTTAATGACAAATCCTGGGCATTGTATTGTTCCCAAGACAATTTATTTTTTTTCCATAACAGTATCCAAACCTCCATCTCAGCTCCTGTTTCCTCCAGAGTAGGAGTGTACCTGGATCACAGAGCAGGTGTTCTG
Organism: Oryzias curvinotus; assembly: GCA_023969325.1. NCBI lineage: Eukaryota > Metazoa > Chordata > Actinopteri > Beloniformes > Adrianichthyidae > Oryzias > Oryzias curvinotus. Next base: position 11,864,066 of record CM043722.1, read on the forward strand.
TCCTTCTACAGCGTCTCTGAAAGCATTACTCTCCTCCACAGAGTCCAGACCACATTCACTCAGCCGCTCCATGCTGGACTGTGGTTGGGTTATGGAGCCACAGCAGAGTTCTGTAAAGTTAAATAGCTCCTAAAGCCCACAAGTCACTGGGATAGGCTCCGGCAGCCTCATGACCCCGAAAGGGATGAAACGGAAGAAGATGAATGAATGAATGAGTTCCCTCAAGTTCATGAAGAAAGTGAAATGTTTGTTTGTTTATTTGGTTTTTGGGATGTTTCTGCTTTCAATCATTTTGAACTAAACTTTTTAACAGTTAATATTCTGTGGAGAAGTGTTTATAAGAAATAAAAAGAGAAAAGAGAAATCCATCTGTTTGTCCATTTCCTAAGCCAGGTGTAGTCCAAGTCGCAGTCACAGGGTTACTGAGGGGTGAAAATATGTTACATCCTAGAAAGTTTGCCAATTCATCAAAAGGCAACACAGTAAACCAAAAGACAACACACTAAAGGTACATTTTAAATTTTCTGTCCCCTACCCCATCCCTGGTAGGGGGAACTGGACCCTTGGCAACGGCGGCCGTGTCCCCTGAGTGCTGGTTTCCTGGGCCTGGCAGTGCTCTCTCCATGCAGGGAGAGGGATCCATGAGCTCCATGGCAGGCCAAGAGCCGGGGATCACATCACACCTGAGCTGGGGGTGTCCGTGTCCCTGTGGTGTGGGTTCTGGTCCTTGCTCCTGAGTGCCGGGCCTCGCCAAATATACAAACTGTGGGTTAGCCTGGTCGGGCCATGTTTACAACACCTCTTGTGGATCCCCTTTTCTCCTGTGTGCCCTCCTCCTGGGCAGGGGGCGGCTGGCCCCTGCCTTGCTCCTTCCTGGACCCACCGCTGGCCGAGTGGGTGGCTGCCTGGAGCCCGGAGCAGGTCTTCCTTGGGGAGTCCTGGCCCGTACCTGGGGTGGGGTGGGAGGATGCCCAGACCTCCTGGGTGGTGATGAGGTGCTCGTCTGGGGCTATGGGCACCCCTCGCCCGGCGTTGGGCTCGCCCGGCGCGGCGGGGGGGTCAGGTGTGGGGATGACTGGGAACTCTCCCTCCTTCTTTTCACATTCCACCACCCATTTTAGAAGAACATAAACACTCACTTGAGCACAGGTGTTAGCTCACCTTTGCACTAATAGTTAGCATGATTGAATGAATGAAATATTTCACACCAGTTGGTTTGAAGGCATAAGTATGCGTGTGTGAACACTATCTGTATTGTGTACATGTTTTCATGTGGACATTTTTGTAGCCAACAGGTGTGTTGATAACATTTGAGTGTGTGTGTGGACAGGCCCCGCCCCTTCTAGATTTGTGTTACATCTGAACCTCACTGTAATGATTATAACCATCCAGAAACTTGTTGTCTTATGCTGCTTCATGGTTCTACCCCCCCCCCCCCCCCATAACCACCCTTCTACCCCCCCTCTCTAACATCTCTCTTTCTTCCTCCCTCCTTTCCTTTTCCGTCCGGTCCAACGCAAAAAATCTTCAAATGCGATTAAAATGAATAAAGTTTGGCCTCGATTACAAAAGGGGTTTATTCAGACATTCCTCTGGTTTGTCAAAAAGTTCAGAACCCCTGTTGTTAAAGTAAAATATGTCCAACACAGGAGGCCTTCAGGTCTCATCTGTTTGCCCAGCTGTTGTACAGGACAAATTATAAAAAATTTCAAAAAAAGGTACATTTTGACATCCAAATTGATTGTAATTCTTCTTGAAAGTGAATAAGTCATTCAATTCTCTTCCAAATCTCTGATGTGACAGCCACTGTGTTAATCTGGGGTGGGTGGTCATATCAAAACAATCATATGGATGCTTTGTTGCGTTTTAAATTTTAGTTTAAAAAAAGCAAACTATGAAAATGAAAAAACAACAGTTTAAAAAAACTGCTGATTTGTCTGGTCGGTTTAAGTTCTACTTTATAATTGCTGTTGAGTGTTATCAGTTGAGCTGTGTTTATTTTACTGCTTTTATGAATGAAATTCTTTGTAATTTTGTAAAGTTCCTTCATTTTGCTATTTTTGGTAACTACAACCCTTATAGTTTTTTAACCGGGGCTCGTTTGCAATTGCTTAGTCCATCACAAATTCAAATTTGTTACAAATGTTTTGTTCATGTTTTTGTGTTGTTTTTCATGTGAACACAGTGGTGGTTTTTGATATGGCTGTCGCCCAGGGCGGCATTTTTCATGGGCGGCACGGTTGAGGAAAAGAAAAATCATTAAGTATTTTCTTTCTATAATATGAACAGCTGAGCACCTCCATTCTCGTTATCTGAAGGTTTCATTTTAATTGTTAAATGGCGCCCTCTGCTGTACGACATAGAAAGTAGCATCTTCCCTTCTTTGTGGTACGAGAGGGGGCCCAATTCACTGGTATTTAGGTAATTAGGAGTCTTTTTTAGTCTAACAATCAACTTAAATTACTTTAACACCAAGTTACAGACTGCATTCAACATAAATTTATTTTTAAAACCCAATTCCAATCTCTCCAACAAACTATCGTAAGTATTTGTTTAGTCCGAGGCTAAGCCGATGCAATGCTAAGCGTAGTTGGTGTCACAGGATGCTAACTTGTTTATTTTCGAGAGCACAATGAAGTGAAAAGGACGAAACCATCTGCTGACCTATTTAGAAAAAGAAGAAAGAAGACCAAGTGAAACTAGAAAAGGCATGATATTAAAAATTGGTGACGTAATTATGTAAACCTTAGACTACTTTGTTAAACATGCACAATAATTTTAAAGAGTTAGGCTAAACTTTTAACATTTATTTAATCCAAACTCAATTTGTGCATTCAATTCAGATAATTAGATACAATTTTATATTCACTCATATCCAATGATTTTTCATTAATACCTTCTCTCGTACTTTTATTAAAATAGCATAACATGACATGATGACCTGCTGCCATGTTATTTAGATATTTGTAATTACATAAATTCAGTACTTTGTCTCTTATTCTCAGTATTATTAAAATTACTTTGTGTTTGTTATTGTCAGAAACAACACAAATATACAGCTTTAATCCCCTCTACTTCGGTATATTTGTCTAAATATTTTGTAAGAACGTGGTGGGGGAGTTTGAGTGATCCCAGGAGTTAAGCTGTCTGGGGCTTAAGCCCCTGGTAGGGTCTCCCATGCCAGACAGGTCCTGGGTGACGAGCCAGACAAAGAGCGGTTCAGAAGCCTCTGATGACAAGAAAGAACAAGGACCCAATCACTGCCTCAGCGCTTGGCTAGTACTGAGGCAGTTGGCTGCTGTGACATGGGTTGGGGGTGGGGGCTTGAGGTCCTGGGACCTGGGTGCCGGCTGCCTCTGGCCTGTGTTTTGCCCGCGACCAGTTGCTTTGCGCCTTGCTTAGCTCCCTGTGGGTCAATGGCTCATCCACAGCAGACAGGTAAAGGGTGTAATTTATTTCATTTTATTTTTTATTGTTTTTTTGGGGTAAAGGTTTTATTTTACTTTCTTTAATTGTATTTATTTATATTGTAGGGGGGGTGGGGGCCCTGGGAAGGGGGCGTTGTGATAGGCCCTAAGGAATGTCAGGGGCATGATAGGTGGTGCTGGACCTCCTACCCTTCGGGTTTAGCACTGGCCCCCTTCCTTGCTGATTGTCTCTCTGCGCTGTCACTGGCTCAGCCTCTGTCGGCGGCTCGCTGACCGCCTCCTGGCTGCCCGGTCGCCCTGGGAGGTTAGGTGCCCACTGCAGCTGGCTGGGGGGCCAGTCGCTCAGGGGGAGCCCTCTTCCCCCAATTGTTCCCATCTGCCTGCTCCTTCCCGCTCCCACCCAAATAAATCTGGCACACATGCACATTGCGGTTGCGTCGTGATCTTTGGGCTGCTTGGGACGGGCACTGGGGGCGTTGACGAAGCTCCAGCAGGTGCTGGTGCTAGGCGGCTCCTGAGTCCTCTGGGTCCTGGCTTCGTCCTTGGCCCAGGTCTCAGTGTCCAGCACCCGGTGGCCCAGTGGCTGCCACCCGGTACAGCAGAGTGCTCCTGTCCTGTGGCCTTAGGGCTCTGACATCAGGGTTGTCTATGCTCCCCGGTGCCGATGGGCCCCTGTAGGGCGGGCCTCCTCTGCAGCTGGCTGGGTGGGCGGTCCCCTCCCCCCACTCGGGCTGTGTGGGTCCCGTCGCCGGTTGTTCTTCTGGTCCGGGGTTCCCCTGCCCTCTCTCTCCTGGTCTGGCTAGGGAGGATCTGGTTCCCCTAATGATCACATGGTTCACTTTGGCAGCGTGCATGCATCTCCACCCCCACATGCACAATGTCACACTGCTCCCTGTCTGCTTTATCCCTAACCCACACTGTATTGATGGACAGATATCTCCCACCTTTCTTTTCCGCAGATCTAGTAAAAATGTTATGAAGCTTAAAATCAAAACTTACTCAAATTAGCAACTTGGTACCTGTACCCCCCCCCCCCTCACATTTTTCCCCTCTCTCTTCCCTCTGTAAAAAAAGAAGAAAATAAATATTTAAAACATGAAGTTAAATAAATTAAAAAAATTACAATTAAAAAACAAATCAGAAGGGCTTATACAAATATACACCCCATATGCCCTTATTGTAATAGTAATAGTAAAACCTGTCCGACAAAGGGCCTTCAGCCCTCATCTGTTTGCTCAGTTGTTGCACTGGACAAGTTATAAAAATAAAAATAAAAAAAGAAATTTACAAAGTATAATAAAATTGTTATGATAATGACTCAAACAGCCAATATGTACGACAATGTTTATCTTAATTAAATAGCTACAAATAGCTATAACAATTACACACTGACCAAAGCAGTCACAAGAAACAATGCATCAATCACATGATATGTGTTAAAAAAAATGTACTTGGTGATGCATGCTGTCCACTTCATTGGACACATGGTTAATCATATTTCATATTTCAAACAAAAACTGTACATTCCAAACTATTTTTATCCTTTCTCAGATGTTACTGCATTTCATCATTTTCTTTACTTGTCAGGCCCTTTCAACATTGGAGGATTGACAGGAAATGCAAGCAGTGGTCATCAAGGATGGCTGTTCATTAGCCATCTTGGATTCAAAGTAAATTTACTTGCACCAACTTATCACGGAATTGACCTCAATGGAGTATGGCAGAAGAGAGCACTCTAGTGGCTGGTATGCAGTTCCACCACAGAAACCACTGCAATAAAGAGAGTTTCTTGCTGTCCACTGTAGTGACCATAATACACCAGAGGGTTAATAGATTATTATTGGTATTATTATATTTCTATATGTGAATTTTGGGAATTTTTACAACACTCTAGTGATTAGATACATTTTACAGTTGACTAAATTTAAAATCTGTTATCAGTTAATTCTGCCTGCTTTGACTTACCAGAACTGGATTTCTCCATGGGTGTGGCTGGATTCTGCTCTTCCACCTGTATGTTTAAAAACAACACCCAGTCTCTTGTTGGTGCCCTGCTCCAGAGCAGATTTGTGTTTGGGGTTAGGGGGGATGCTCAGGACTCCTGGGTGGTGATTGGTACCTTGTCTGAGACTGTTCTCTGGCTGGGCTGAGGCTTATGCTCCCTCTGACCCCTCAGTTTGCTTCTGCAGGTGTCTGGGGGGCCCTGGCTGCCATTATACTGTGATGTCTGCACTGAAAGAAAACTAGCTGAAGGAAAGTTGACAACAGGAGGTGGAGGCTATCAATTACTCTGCTGATCAAACAGTGAAGGACAGTGAGAAGATCTTCACTGAGATGATCCGTCTGGTATGTGATCTTCACATAATATCGAATAACATGAAATCCTCTTCACCATTATCCACCTTTGTCATGGTAGGAAGAGCACATCAATGTAAGGATCGGGTTTTCTGGACCCCATAGGATAGCACAAGGGCTAAACAAACAGAGCTGCGACATAGAGCAAGATGATCTTCTAAACATGCTTTTATTATTGGTATGAATATTATGAAGTGCCTGTTTGCTCAAATCTTTTTTTAAATTTGTGCAGCCAGTGCTTTTTTTCATGGTGGAACGTAGCCGGAACAAGGGTTAGGAGTCAAATACGCGCTAACTACATTTAGCCTTGGATGAACTGGCGGTCAATGCCGCAATCTGCTTCTTGGCTGCACGAGGATATATGTGAATAACATCAGCCTTTATTTTGTCTGAACACGACTGGAAGCACAAATCCATTGATTGTTTACATGGTTTCTAAGGACTGCGTGGAATTCCTGCTTTGAAAAAGCCGCCTCCATCAACTCACGCACCGCCCCAAAGCCGCTCCTCTGCACACACACAGTTCTACTGGGAGACACGGTTCGCCTGAGTTCGGCAGTTCGCTCATGCAGAGTGGCCGGACGGACTGCAGTCAGAAGCCTCCCCGGAGCAAACACTGTAACAAAGCACCCTCCCCCTGGCTGCAAACACAAAGCCACGAGTCCAGCTGCACTGCTCAGACACACGGTTTGCTCGCGCAGAGCACCCAGCAGGTCCTGTTCGCCTCCAAAGCCTCCTCTGGAGCGCCATACCATCTAAGCATGACATAAGCCAGCCCAGTAGTGGCCCACATCGGAATAAACTGTTTATGTGCACCACGATCGGATCAACAATCGGCATAACCCTCCTATCTCGATCAGAACATTTTTTTTCATCCAAAAGAGTCTGATCGGGACAGAGTATTCCAAGCGGCATGGTTACATGACGCATTTTTATTCTGATCAGGCGTTCATAACGATTACTTTTGTCCATGTAAACGCAGCTACTGTCCATCCTCTGAGGTACTGTACCTTAGACTGTAACAATGCAAGTTAAGACTGTTAGGAAATCTGCATCTTCTGTCTTCTGTTCTTTGCCTGTATATTTGCATTAACCCTTGTGCTGTCTTGGATGACCCCACCCTTACTTTGACGTGTTCTCCCTACCATAACAAAGGTGGATAAAGGTGGACAAATTTCGTGTAATCCATTGAACCAGTGAAGATCACAAATCATTGGAAAAAAAAAAGGTTCAGAGCACTGTCTAGTGGGTCTAGATGACCCAACTCCCAACGGTAAAGTGCCTAGGATAGCAAAAGGGTTAAAGGGTCTTGCAGGTTTGAAATGGAGCTCCTGTTATGTAAATGTAGTCCAACAAAAGGCAAGCCTGGCTGTAATGTGTCCTTCTGTGAAGTCTTGTCTGTGGGCCTTGGTAAGGATTTATTCCCACAATTATACTGAAAGCACATCACTCAGAATCAGGTTGACACAAAAGAATTACTCGTGGTTCAGGATGACAAAACCAGAAAACCTATCTTTCTACAGAGCCTGTTATTCCTGGTTGCTGTGAAGCAACTGGTAGCACCAGGATGTTGTAAAGTGGTCAAGAAAGAAAAAAATCTTCAGATCGTTTTCTTTTAACCATACATTACAAGTAACCAGCTTCTTTTTTTGTTTGTTTTTCATCAAGACCACAGCACCACATTTTAAATCTCTGTGTAAATCTTTGTTTTACTCATCTGAGCTGGTATCGTGCTGGAACTGAAGAATGGCTCTAATATTGGTACTTGATGTAAAATGAGCACAGGCTTACTCCGCACCAACAGTCCCGCCCACAACTCACAAGTGAATTTATGATGAAATCCCACTGCACTGCAGAAACTATGACCTTAAAAACAACAAAGGTTTTTGATTTCGGCCAAAAATATCATAATCACATCCTGCCCCTGCCTTCGCCCATAAGTGGCCGGGATAGGCTCCGGAAACCCCGTGACCCCGGAAGGGACAAAATGGAAGAAGATGAATGAATAAACATCATAATTCGGGTTAAAAGACTATTGGGAACGCTTTGAAAATAAAAAGATAATCAGAGTGGGAATTTAAAAATGAATGGGATTTCCAGGAGTTTTCTCATCTTCTCTCAAAGTACAGAAATCCACTTTGGGTGTTTTTTCCCCCACCTCCACACACACACACACACACACACACACACAAACACATCTATCTTGAAACAAAGGGGTGGGACTGGGGAGTATTGTGGACCATGCCACTCCTAGACTTCAGAGGATGATACTCCAGCCCCATGGCACTGTTTCACCATTCTACACATCTGGAAAATGGTGTAAATGGTATTTACTTATACAGCACTTTTCTACCTTCCTCGAAGGCCCAAAGTGCTTCACAGTCACACTCACATTCACATACTGTTGGGGGCTCCGTGGCGGGACACTTGCGCCAACCTTCCACCAGAGGCAAGGTGGGGTTCAGTGTCTTGCCCAGGGACACTAGGACACATGGGTGGGCAAGGCGGGAATCAAACCTGCAATCTCCCAATCTGAGGTCAAAAAAGTAAAAATCTATGGGATTTCCAGGAGTCTTCTCATCATTTCTCAAAGTAAAGAAATCCAACTTTTGAAAGGTTTTAGGAGTCTTTGAGCAACAAAGAATCCAAAGCATCACAGAAAACTTTTACAGATGAAAGAAGAGTCTAGTCTGCTGTTATTTAAAAAGAAGGGTGTTCCTGCCCCCCCTCAACACACTGACATATATTTTTTGAAACGAAAGGGGGGGACTAAGAAGCATTATGGACCATGCAGTTGTTCGCAAACCTCAGTTCCTGAGAGTTGCTGCCCTCCTCAACCCACCCACACACAAACAAACACACAGATCTGAAAACAAAGGATGTTCGCAGACCTCATTTCCTGACTCAGAGCTCACAGAGACTTCCTGTTCAGAGAAAGTGAAACTGTCTGACAGAAAATGTCTCAACAAGGAGTTCAACTCGACTTAGAAAGATTCAAGTGTTCCATCTGTCTGGATCTGCTGAAGGATCCGGTGACTATTCCTTGTGGACACAGCTACTGCATGAAGTGTATTCAAGGATTCTGGGATGAAGAGAAGTACATCTACAGCTGCCCTCAGTGCAGGAAGACCTTTGCACCGAGACCTGTTCTGGAGAAAAACATCATGTTAGAAAATTTATTGGAAATGCAGAAGACTAATCTCTGCTATGCTGGACCTGAAGATGTGGTCTGTGATGTCTGCACTGGAAGAAAACTGAAAGCCATCAAGTCCTGTTTGATCTGTCTGGCCTCTTACTGTGAGAAACACCTTCAGCCTCATTTGGATGCAGCTGCATTCAAGAAACACAAGCTGGTGGAACCCTCCAAGAACCTGCAGGAGAACATCTGCTCCCGTCATGATGAGGTGATGAAGATGTTCTGTCGCACTGATCAGAAGTGTATCTGTTATCTCTGCTCTGTGGATGAACATAGAGGCCACGACACAGTCTCAGCTGCAGCAGAAAGGACTGAGAGGCAGAGAGAGCTGGAGGAGAGTCAACAACAAATCCAGCAGAGAATCCAGGACAGAGAGAAGGAGGTGAAGCTGCTTCAACAGGAAGTGGAGGCCATCAATCACTCTGCTGATCAAACAGTGAAGGACAGTGAGAAGATCTTCACTGAGATGATCCGTCTCATCCAGAAAAGAAGCTGTGATGTGAAGCAGCAGATCAGATCCCAGCAGCAAACTGAAGTGAGTCGAGTCAAAGATCTTCAGGAGGAGCTGGAGCAGGAGATCACTGATCTGAAGAGGAGAGACGCTGATCTGAAGCAGCTCTCACTCACAGAGGATCACAGCCAGTTTCTGCTCAACTACCCCTCACTGCCACCACTCAGTGAGTCCACACACTCATCCAGCATCAATGTCCGACCTCTGAGATACTTTGAGGATGTGACAGCAGCTGTGTCAGAGCTCAGAGACAAACTGCAGGACATTCTGAGAGAGGAATGGACAAACATCTCACTGACAGTCACTCATGTGGATGTTTTACTGCCAGAACCAGAACCAAAGAGCAGAGCTGACTTCCTCAGATATTCATGTCAAATCACGCTGGATCCAAACACAGCACACAGACATCTGTTACTGTCAGGGGACAACAGAATGGTGACATTGATGGAAAAACCTCAGTCTGATTCTAATCATTCAGACAGATTTACTGATTATGGTGAAGCTCTGAGTAAAGAGAGTCTGACTGGACGTTGTTACTGGGAGGTGGAGTGGAAAGGTTATGTTGTTTATATAGCAGTCGCATACAAGAACATCAGCAGATCTGGAGATGAAAGTGGATTTGGTTTTAATGACAAATCCTGGTCATTGTATTGTTCCCAAGACAGTTTATTTTTTTTCCACAACAGTATCCAAACCTCCATTTCAGCTCCTGTTTCCTCCAGAGTAGGAGTGTACCTGGATCACAGAGCAGGTGTTCTGTCCTTCTACAGCGTCTCTGAAAGCATGACTCTCATCCACAGAGTCCAGACCACATTCACTCAGCCGCTCCATGCTGGACTCTTATTTGATCATGTTGGAGAAACCGCACAGTTTTGTAAACTCAAATAGTTCCTAACTGATAAATTCATGAAAGAAGTTAAATGTTTGTTTGTTTTTTTGTGATTTTTCTGCTTTTATTTTTTACATTTGTTATATTTAATTGCAGCCATAGTACTTCAGCAACAGATATACACGTATAATTTGTTTTAATTTGAGGTGCACAGTAAGATCGATTCAATGGAACATGAACATTTATTGTTCAGGTTTTGCATGTGTGTCTTATTTTCTTTGTTTTTTATGTCAATGACCATGACCAACCTGTGGTTTCAACCTTTCCATTTCCTTACCTCTGGACTTCTTCCTGCTCCAAAGTAGTGGTAAAGTGTATAGATGCTCTTGTGCAGAATCTCAAAAAGAGATGCACCCATACCAGTAGAAGAGGGAATATGGGGATTGCAAACTTGTACAATGGTACATTCATGGAGTTGAATTCAAAACATATTTTTGTATTTGATTATTTTTTGAATAAACTTAATTTTTAAAATAATCTTTATGTTTATTTAAGACATTGTTATATATTGTTGTTGCCTCCTGTTCTCACATCATTCATATAATTCTCCTGATGTGTTTGATCAGTTTGAGTTCTACTTTTTAGCATAATTGCTGTAAAGTGTTGTTAGTTGAGCTGTGTTTATTTTACTGCTTTTGTAAATGAAATTCTCTGTATTTTTGTAAATTTCCTTTTTTTTGCTATTTTTAGTAACTACAACCCCTTACAGTTTTTTACACGGGGCTTGTTCACAATTGCTTAGTCCATCACAAATTCAAATTTGACAAAAATGTGAACAATGACAAATGGAATCCGAGACATCACGATCAAATACTTTGTGTTTGTTCTACACATAAGCTGCAAGAGAAGAAACTGAAGCAGGAGATGGTGTTTTTTTTCTTTTGTTTTTTTGCTTCATTTAACAACTTTTTACGATAGATATGTATCTAAGGGTGTATTCAAACTGGATACATTTGATGTGCATGAAGTGAACCAGAGCTCATTTCCTCCTGTAATATTCTGAAACACATTTATCCAGTTGTATTTGAATGCATCTCAGTTAGAGGGACACATTGATTGATTGAGATGCATTATGGGATATGAGCAATGCATTATGGGGTATGTACCAAGCATGTAGCCTTCGGATGTAAAGCGACTGCTAACAGGTATGTTAATAAAAAGACAAGTTACCACAGCATGTCCTGAATAGTATTATTCCTCTAAAGTACAACATGGTGTCAGAGTGAAACCAACTGTCTGAACAAAGACTGCAGGATGGACTTTGCCAGAGTTATATTGTCGCAAATGTGTTGGGATGTTAACAACCCTCCCAAAAGATGGCGCAGATTCAAGCTACATGTTTTTGGGACCACTCAAGAGTAAGAGTGAGGCGGAAAAGTGCAGTTATTTTTTTGTTGGGTTGGAGAAAAAGGTAGAGACATCTCAAATACATAGTCACTAACCAAAGACAAAGGAAAAGCGCTGTACACACTTTTCACAGCTGGTTGATTCCTATTCCAAGCTGCTCTTTGCATGGATCTTGCTTCAAAGTCTTGTATGATGTGAGAATAAACACATCAGCCCAATATCAAATCCCGTTAACGCAAGACTTCTCAGGAACTCTCGCGTTATTAGCGTTATACACAACTTCATATAACATTGCACCACAACTTAGTATTAAACAGAATAAAATCAAATAAAACACAATTTTCACATTTTAATAACACAATTTTAAACAAAAGGTATCTCTTCCTTTAAACAAAAAATACACTAACCTTGTAACCTTTTCAGTGACACTTCCACCCAGCGTGAGGGAAAAGCTACTTAGCGTCAGATCCGAACTAACATTGGATAAGGCTGTGGACATTACAAGGTCATAGCCAAGGCCTAAATGAAAACCATATCAAGCAGTGGCAGCAACCCGCGAGAGGACACTGTTGTACATGGTGTAGTACTACAAGTATCAAATAATCCACCATGGAAAGACCAGCGGTCAAGAAAGAAATACTCTGCTATGGACAAGCCACAGGAAGTTACCGGAACGCCCAGAGCGGCTATTGTAGAAACAGACACAGCAACGAGGACAAATGCCCAGCAAAGGGTAAGCAGTGCAAATACTGTGGAAAATGGAATCACTTCTCAAAAGCTTGCCGTTCTAAACAAAGATAGTGTTCATACAGTAAATGAGAGTGGATCAGAAAACAGCATTGAGAGCAGCAACATGTTTATTGATGCAGTTCATCGCGCTAAACAAAATGGCAATAATACTCAAGCTTTTGCAGAACTGAAAGTTGGCCCCAACCAAATTACTGTTAATTTCAAACTGGACACAGGTTTGTCAGCTAATGTCATTTTCCACACATATGCTTAACATCATAGGAAGATCACAGCGCCTGGAACCAGTCTCACGCCTATTCTATGGATATGGAGGAGAACGCTACTTGTAAGAAGCAAATGAAGTGTAAACATACAGCATTAAGACTGAAAATATATGATGTGGACACTAGAGCACTGCCTGTTCTAGGTTTAAAAGCTTGCCTGGACTTTAGTCTAATTAAACTTGTGATGTCTGTGGATGAATTCAAGCATGTTTTCTCAGGAATAGGACTATTCCCGGGTGAGTGCACTATCCATCTTGATCCAAAAGATACTCCTTTTAGTACACCCTCCAAATCCCACATGCACTCCGCCATCGAGTCGCAGTCGACTAAAGAAAGAGCTGAAAAATACAGAAGAACAACATAATATTGTTAAAGTGACGGAACCTACAGAATGGTTGTAGCGGAAAAACCACAAACAGGTAAACTCAGAATGTGCTATGACCCTAGAGACCTAAATAAGGCAGTAAAATGCCCACACTACCCTCTGCCAACTCTTGATGACATCACAGCCAAGCTTGTGGTTGCCAGATGCTTTTCTGTCATGGTGTGACGGGGTCCCGCCAGGAAAGGATGCAGAGGAGCCAAGGTGAGGAGGTTTGTTGTTTATTTCACGTTCTGAGCACCACAATTGCTCCACACAGCACATGACACCTCCGTCTCACTCCTCTTTTCGCTACCTGGGGTGCTCCCTTTTAAGCGCTAAGCCACGCCTATTGGGCGTTGCTCTCTAATCATCATCCAGGTGGCACCACAGGTAGTAATTCAAAAACATAAAATACATGAAATGCACAAACAATAAAACACGGTGTGGCCCCCCCTCGTCATCTGACGGTGCCACACCGTCACACATGGATGCCAGGTCTGGCTACTGGGCCATATACAGATGACTTATCCAAGCTCACAACGTATACACCATATTTGGATGTTGAAGATTCCTGAGGCTGCCCTTTGGTCTTGCATCAGCACAGGATGAGTTCCAAAGGAAGATTGACGAGACTTCTGAGGGACTAGAAGGTATCACAGCTATTGTTGATGATATATTGATATATGGAAAAACAAAAGCTGAACATGCCAGGAACCTTCATGCAATGCTGCAGTGCTCTAGAGAGAAGAGCATTATCTGTGCCATCGACGTCAGCTATTTTGGATTCCGCCTGACAGCCGAAGCCATCAGACCTGACCCAGAAAAAATCAGAGCCATCAAGGAGATGGAAGCCCCCAAAGACCAAGGAGAGCTCAAGACCATTCCAGCAATGGTACGCTATTTGTCCAAGGTCGCGCCTTGAAACACCTGAAAGAGTCCATTGAGTTTGTATGGGATGCACAGTATGAAAAGGCTTTCAGTAAATTGGAAGAACTAATACATGAGAGCCAGGACCAGTTTTGATATATTCTGATTCTGCGAAAGAGCTGAAACCCCTAAGTGGATGCATCAAAGTATGGATTAGGTGTAGTTTTATTGCAGGACAGTAAGCTTGCAATCTTCAGATCAGAGGTCAAAAAAGAAAATTCAATGTGATTTCTCATCATTTCTCAAAGTATAGAAATCCAATTTTTGAACGGTTATAGGAGTCTTTGAGCAACAAAGAACCCAAAGCATCGCAAAAAACTTTTTTACTGCTGCTTTAAACAAAAGGGTGGGACTAAGTAACATTATGGACCATGCAGATGTTAGCAAACCTCATTTCCTGTCTGTGAGCTTTTGATTTCAGTAAATATTACATCCCAATGCAGCAAATTCAACAAATGACCATTTTCAGTTCTTTAGACTCTTTAGAATCTGAAAAGAATCTGATTAGTTGTCAGAACTCTGTTGTGAGTATTATTGTGCATTTGCATTTGAAGGTTTTCATTAAAAAAAAAAACTGTTATCTATAGGAATTTGTTCCAAAACATTTATCGGTAATATAAACTCTAATCGTTATAGTGACTTGAAAGTTGTGCTGACTGTCATTTGTACTGAGCATTGAGGGAATAAAATCAGTAGCATGATCATTTGGAGTGTAGCAGTTGATGTGTTAGTAGTTATTTATTTAGACAGCAGAGGGCGCTATGCCACAGTGCTACTTAAAACGTCTTAATTATTTTTCTTTAATTTGTAGATTTAAATATTTGTATTTTCTACATTTTATATCACACCTAGGAAGCTTTAGGAGCAGTAAGATTTAATTTTGAAGAGTTTTAATGTTTAGTTTACCTGAGTTCAGCTACATGTTGTAAGAGGCACTTCCTGTTTCCTATAAGAGCAGCACATGCGAAGTCAGCTCGACAGACGGCAATAAGAAAACAATTAAGAAGATTTTTTGTGTTTTAGTTCACCGGTTGGTTCATTAGCAGGCCAAAGTGGTATGTATGTGTATAATTTTGTGCATTATTTGTATGAAGATGTGCAATTCATATGTTATAGTTAATTATTACTTTTGTTTGCTAGTTCTACGGATGTTGATGCGGTGTAAAGTTTAAAGAAAGGAACACCACATTAAACAGCAGTACAAAGAACTCGAATGCCTCTCGTCTGTGTGAAAAAATGACCAAGCCGGCACAGTAGAACACTCAACTGCCCCGGAGAAGGCAAAGCACTGTCGGGACTGAAGCAAGCTGCAAGCAAGATGCTGCAAACCTAAGGTAAAGTGATCAAGTGAGAGCTAAACAAACAAGAACCAAAGTTCATCTTTTTAAAACTAGCCAGCTGCATCTGAAAGCTAAAGATAGCGAGCTGAGGCATCAAAAAAGTGAATCCATATCAAGCATAAGACAACTGCAAGCTACAATTTACACTCAAAATGGCAGATGAGGAGAAGGATACAGAATGGCACAATGAGGAAGACGTTGCAGAATGTAAAACACAAGATGATGATAATGAACAGTCAGATGGAGAAGAAACTTTGCAAACATCAGTATCAGCTGAAAGTAAAAAAACAGGAGTTCGCAAAAGTCAGCGCAAACGCACACTTACTGAAAAGAGAAAATCGCTACAAGAAGCTCACCTAACTGATTTAACTAAAGAATTTGAGTGTCTATACAAAAAGTGGAAATATCACATTAACTGTTTCAGGAGATTTATGAGAGGTAAAGACATAGAAATAATCGCTGAAGCTGTGGACACAATAGACACGTTTCAGAAAGACATTTGCAATATCTATGATGCAATAAGACAAATTAAAAGTCCAGACATTGAAATAAGACGAAAATGTGACATGTGCCATACAATCAGTCACACAGCCAAAGCTAAAGCACAGCGTTTACTCGAACAAGATGGCAATCCAGAAGATATTCCCTGGCCAGATTCTGAATCAGTGTTTCACAGCAGTTCAAGTAGTGCTTCTTCAAGCATGTCTTACAACTCAAAGGTCATGTCTGATATGTCCAAGCGATCATCTTCTGACACAGTACAAAGACAACTAGCAGCAGCTGAAGTAGCCGCCTCAGAAGAAGTCATCAAAATAATGAAAACCCAACATCAACGTGAAGAGGAAATTAGAGAACTAGAAGTTGAAGATGCGAAAAAACAAGCACAATTCCTAACAGAAAGTGCAACAATAAAAAATAGGTTGGAGGAGAAAAGAAAAGAAGTGGAACTATTGAAAGAGATGCAAAAACATAATGCAGCACAAGCAAGGTTAAGAGTTTACGCTGAAAGTATTAAAGATGAGGATGAAGAAAAGCCTCTTATGCACACACAAGTAAAAGGGGACAGTTCTCTCCTACTACCAAGTTTCCTCAATGTGTATTCACGACCTTTCATCCCATCTAAACCCACGATTCCTACAAGCTGCCATGCTCCTCCTCAAACATCTGTAACACAAATCGCAGCTTCTTCTTCTGAACAAGTGGCTTCCATTGAACTTGTAAAGACACTCGCTGAAGCTATCACAGCTAACAGAATTCCAATTCCTGAACCAGCAGTCTTTACAGGCGATCCGCTGCAGTACAATGATTGGAAGCTGTCCTTTCGAACATTAGTCGATCGTAAAAACCTGCCCATACATGAAAAGCTCTTTTTCTTGAGAAAGTATGTTGGAGGTTCAGCAAAAAAGGCTATTGAAGGTCACTTTTTAGTTGGAACAGACACAGCATATCTTGCAGCCTGGGACACACTGGAAGATCGATTTGGAAATCCCTTTGTGATAGGCAAGGCATATCGAGACAAGATTCAAATGTGGCCAAAAATAACTAAAGACAGCAAAGATCTACGTGAATTTGCAGACTTTTTGAGCAGTGTTGAGTCCGCAATTCCGTACGTACAAGGCTTACAAGTGCTGAATGACTGTGTTGAAAACATGAGAATCGCAGCAAAATTACCAGATTGGCTGAGTGCACGTTGGAATAGAACAGTGACAAAATTCCTGGACGAACATAAAATGTTCCCTGATTTCAGTTATTTTGTCAAGTTATTTTGTCAAGAGTAAAGAAGCAAGAATCGCATGCAATCCTATAACATCACTGCAAGCACTAAAGCCATCTGACCAAGAACAACACCACTTCCTTCGAGACAAACCAAAAAGAAGTCACGCTTTGAATACTAAAACTCTGAGTACAAGTACCAGTGAAAAGCCAAATAAGACATGTCTTTTCTGTAAGAAACTAGGTCATTCACTCCACAAATGTCGGAAATTAATGGAAAACCCAGTCGAAGAGAGAGTCAAGTTTGTGCAGTCTGAGAAGTTGTGTTTTGGCTGTCTCAAGTCAGGCCATAACTCCAAAAGCTGTTATTCCAGAAGCGTGTGTGATAAATGCCAAAAGCCACACCCAACATGTTTACACCAAGAAAGAGATAAAAGAGACAAAGAACAAAATCCAAAGACAAACCAAGAAGCTCTAAAGACTAATCAAGTGAAAGAAAATGTGTCTAATCCACGGGAACAAGAAACCAAGCAAGAGTCTAAGGAAGTCACATCGAACAGAGTGGTGCAACAACAGTTACAAGGTTGCACATCCTCAGTCATTCCAGTTTATATCTCCACCAAGGACAACCCAGAAGAAGAGAAGTTGGTGTATGCTTTGCTTGACACTCAAAGCGATACAACATTCATTCTAAAGGACACAGCAGAGTCACTCAATACCACATCAAAGCCAGTCAAGCTCAAGATCTCCACAATAACATCTAAAACTAAGGTTGTGTCCAGTCACAAGCTGAATGACTTACAAGTAAGAGGCATGAACTCAGAATTGAGAGTCAAGTTACCAACAACCTACACCAGAGACTATATTCCTGCCAACAGATCTCATATTCCCACAAACAAGACAGCAGAGAATTGGCCCCATCTAAAGCATTTGTCAAAGGAAATGGCTCCCGAGCTTGATTGTGAAGTTGGCTTGCTCATAGGATATAATTGTCCTCAAGCATTACTTCCCATAGAAGTGATCAGCGGGGAAAGAGACCAGCCTTTCGCACAAAAGTCTCTGCTTGGTTGGAGCATTATTGGTTACAGCTGTTCTGCAAATGACTATGAAGATGAGATTGGAGTCAGTCATCGTGTTATTGTAAAACAAGTCTTGACAGCAATTGAGTCATCTCCAGAAATTAAAACTCAAGTCCACTTTGTAAAGAGGAACAAAGTAAGGGAAATGATTGCTCCAGTTGAGATAATCAAAGCATTGGAAAATGACTTTGTTGAAAACATGGCTGAAGAAGAATCAATGTCACAAGAAGACATGATGTTCTTGTCTAAAGTAAAGGAAGGCATAAGGCAAAAGGCAGACGGTCATTTTGAAATGCCGTTACCCTTTAAAGAAGAAAAACCTGACCTACCCAACAATAAGGCTTGTGCAGAACACAGACTGAAGTGCTTAGAAAGACGTTTGAGAAAGGATCAACACTATTACAATGACTATGTGGCGTTTATGCAAGACATAATAGTCAGAGGAGATGCTGAGAAAGTTCCGGAAGGTGAAATAAACAACCTACCAGCTTGGTATATCCCTCACCATGGCATCTATCATCCTCAGAAGCCGAAGAAGATCAGAGTTGTTTTTGACGCATCAGCCAAGTACCAAAACACATCACTGAATGAGCAGCTCTTGACAGGACCAGATCTAACAAACACTTTAGTGGGAGTTTTGTGTAGGTTTAGGAAAGGACGGGTGGCCATCATGTGCGACGTCTAACGCATGTTCCACCAATTTCATGTTGCTCCACAAGACCAAGATTACCTCCGTTTCCTATGGTGGGAAAACGGCAACATGGAACATCCACCATCTGTGTTTCGCATGAAAGTCCACTTGTTTGGTGCAGCCTCCTCACCTGGATGCGCAAACTTCGGGCTCAAGCATCTAGCCACACAGGGAGCAAGCAAGTTTAGTCAAGCTGCTGTGAAGTTCATACAACGTAACTTCTATGTAGATGATGGTTTGGCTGCTGTAGACTCAGAGCAAGAAGCGATTCAGCTTGTGAAAGAAGCCAGAGAACTTTGTGACACAGGAAAGTTGCACCTGCACAAGTTCATCAGTAACAGCAAAGAAGTGATCGCCACAATACCCAAAGAAGAATGTGCAGCAGGAGATGCTGATCTGGACCTGGCTTTGGGAGAACCAAAGATGGAACGGGCCTTAGGAGTCCAGTGGTGCGTAACATCTGACACATTTAGCTTCAAAGTTGATGTAAAGAACAATCCCTTCACTAGAAGAGGAGTGCTCTCCACAGTGGCATCTATATTTGATCCACTTGGATTTGTCGCCCCATTCATTCTTGTAGGGAAAAGAATTTTACAAAGGATGTGTCAAGAAAAGCTGGGTTGGGATGAGCCGCTCCCTTTAGACCTCAAACCACAATGGGAAGCATGGCTCAAAGACCTTCAGAACTTGCCAACCATAAACATACCCCGGTGTTACATCTCCTCAACATTCAAACAAGTTCAGCAGTGTGAGCTACACAGTTTTTCCGATGCTAGTGTATCCAGTTACGGCGTGTGCTCATACCTCAGGACTGTGACGAAGACAGGAGAAGTACAGTGCACCTTCATAATGGGAAAGGCCAGAGTAGCTCCTACAAAAGTGACAACTATCCCAAGATTGGAGCTCACAGCTGCAGTAGTAGCTGTCAGAACTGCAAGCTTCCTAAAAAGGGAGTTGGACATTCAAGATCTAAAGGAATACTACTGGACCGATTCCAAAGTTGTCCTTGGTTACATTAACAATGACGCCAGACGATTCCATGTTTTTGTTGCCAACAGAATACAGAGAATCAGGTCAACTACGGAACCAAGTCAATGGCGATATGTTGCCTCTGAACAAAACCCTGCTGATAGGGCATCTCGAGGAGAAATGACAAACCAATTAGCGAAGTCTAACTGGTTCACAGGACCAAGTTTTTTATGGCAAAAGGAACTGCCACAAGAAGAAGTTGAAGTGAAAGAGATCAGCTCAGAAGATCCAGAATTCAAGGTCACGCAAGTATTCACAGTTGAAGCAAGAGAAGAGAAGTCAGTTGTTGACAGACTACAAAGAATTTCTGACTGGAAAAGAGTTGTGAAAGCAATAGCAAGATTGAAGCGACGAGCCAAATATGCAACAAACCCCCAGGAAATGTCCAATGAAAGTAGCACGCTGGAAGAAAGGAAAGAAGCGGAGGAGTTCATAATACGCTCTGTGCAGAAGGAAGCGTTTGACGAGGCAATCAAGTCTCTAAAGCAAAATAAAGAAGTGGAGGGTTCTAACTTCAAGCTTCGTCAATTAAGCCCATTCCTCGACGAGCACAATGTCTTGAGGGTGGGAGGAAGACTCTCACAAGCATCACTCCATCCACACGTCAAACACCCAGCCATACTTCCAAAGGGACATCATGTATCACGTCTACTTATAAAGCACTTCCATGAAAAGATTCATCATCAGGGAAGGGGGATGACGGTCAATGAAATACGTGCTAATGGCATTTGGATCATTAGCTGCAGTAGTGAAGTTGCATCATTTATACACAAGTGTGTCAAGTGCAGAAAATATCGACGAAACAGTCAGGAGCAGAAGATGTCCGACCTGCCATCAGAAAGAACGGAAGCTATGTCTCCATTCACATACAGCGGAATGGATTGCTTTGGACCATTCTATGTGAAGGAAGGAAGGAAGGAGATGAAGAGGTACGGACTTTTGTTTACATGCATGTGCTCCAGAGCCATTCATATTGAAGTTCTGGACGATCTCAGCACAGATTGTTTCCTCAATGCACTACGTTGTTTCATTTCGATAAGGGGCAATGTCAATCAACTTCATTGTGATCAAGGAACTAACTTTGTTGGTGCCAAGAATGAGTCCCTGAGCTTAACGCAAGCTTCTAAAGAGAAGGCGAAAGATCTGGGTATAAGTTTCATCTTTAACCCACCTGCTTCCAGCCACATGGGGGGTGTCTGGGAGAGGCAAATTCGGACGATAAGAAATGTTTTGAGTTCTATTCTTGATGAGTCTGGCTCAAGATTAGATACTTCATCACTGAGAACATTCATGTATGAGACTATGTCTGTGGTGAATAGTCGACCACTAACTGTGGAGTTCCTCAACGATCCTGTTGGACCAGAGGCGCTGACCCCAAATCACATCTTGACGATGAAATCAACAGTAATCTCACCACCACCTGAATAATTCGTGAAGGAGGATCTCTACTTGCAAAGAAGATGGAAAAGAGTGCAGTATTTGACGAATGTGTTCTGGACTAGATGGAGAAAGGAATATTTGTTAAATCTGCAACAGAGAAGTAAGTGGAACAAGACCAGGAGAAACGCAAAGGTGAATGACATCGTTTTGCTACAAGATGATTGTGTTCCAAGAAACCAGTGGAAGCTCGCCAGAGTCATAGAAGTCATTCCAGGAGCTGACGGCAAGGTCAGAAGGGTTAAACTTCTTCTTGGTGACTCTACTGAAGATAAAGGCGGAACGCGTACCAACAAGACTGTTCTGGTAAGACCAGTCCACAAGACTATTCTCTTACTTGAAGCGGAGTAGTATTTGTTAATGTTTGTTTATAGTATTGGCTTCTATTCACTGTAAGTAGTGTGATGGTGGGAGTGTAGCAGTTGATGTGTTAGTAGTTATTTATTTAGACAGCAGAGGGCGCTATGCCGCAGTGCTACTTAAAACGTCTTAATTATTTTTCTTTAATTTGTAGATTTAAATATTTGTATTTTCTACATTTTATATCACACCTAGGAAGCTTTAGGAGCAGTAAGATTTAATTTTGAAGAGTTTTAATGTTTAGTTTACCTGAGTTCAGCTACAGGTTGTAAGAGGCACTTCCTGTTTCCTATAAGAGCAGCACATGCGAAGTCAGCTCGACAGACGGCAATAAGAAAACAATTAAGAAGATTTTTTGTGTTTTAGTTCACCGGTTGGTTCATTAGCAGGCCAAAGTGGTATGTATGTGTATAATTTTGTGCATTATTTGTATGAAGATGTGCAATTCATATGTTATAGTTAATTATTACTTTTGTTTGCTAGTTCTACGGATGTTGATGCGGTGTAAAGTTTAAAGAAAGGAACACCACATTAAACAGCAGTACAAAGAACTCGAATGCCTCTCGTCTGTGTGAAAAAATGACCAAGCCGGCACATGGAGCATGCTGTATTTAAAAAGATGAGAGTTGCTGCCCTCCTCAACCCACACACACACAAACAAACACACAGATCTGAAAACAAAGGATGTTCGCAGACCTCATTTCCTGACTCAGAGCTCACAGAAACTTCCTGTTCAAAGAAAGTGAAACTGTCTGACAGAAAATGTCTCAACGAGGAGTTCAACTCGACTTAGAAACCTTCTGCTGTTCCATCTGTCTGGATCTGCTGAAGGATCCGGTGACTATTCCTTGTGGACACAGCTACTGCATGAAGTGTATTCAAGGATTCTGGGATGAAAAAGAGAAGTACATCTACAGCTGCCCTCAGTGTAGGAAGACCTTTGCACCGAGACCTGTTCTGGAGAAAAACATCGTGTTGGCAGATTTATTGGAAATGCAGAAGACTAATCTCTGCTATGCTGGACCTGAAGATGTGGTCTGTGATGTCTGCACTGGAAGAAAACTGAAAGCCATCAAGTCCTGTTTGATCTGTCTGGCCTCTTACTGTGAGAACCACCTTCAGCCTCATTTGGATGCAGCTGCATTCAAGAAACACAAGCTGGTGGAACCCTCCAAGAACCTGCAGGAGAACATCTGCTCCCGTCATGATGAGGTGATGAAGATGTTCTGTCGCACTGATCAGAAGTGTATCTGTTATCTCTGTTCTGTGGATGAACATAGAGGCCACGACACAGTCTCAGCTGCAGCAGAAAGGACTGAGAGGCAGAGAGAGCTGGAGGAGAGTCAACAACAAACCCAGCAGAGAATCCAGGACAGAGAGAAGGAGGTGAAGCTGCTTCAACAGGAGGTGGAGGCCATCAATCACTCTGCTAATCAAACAGTGAAGGACAGTGAGAAGATCTTCACTGAGATGATCCGTTTCATCCAGAAAAGAAGCTGTGATGTGGAGCAGCAGATCAGATCCCAGCAGCAAACTGAAGTGAGTCGAGTCAAAGATCTTCAGGAGGAGCTGGAGCAGGAGATCACTGAGCTGAAGAGGAGAGACGCTGAGCTGAAGCAGCTCTCACTCACAGAGGATCACAACCAGTTTCTGCTCAACTACCCCTCACTGCCACCACTCAGTGAGTCCACACACTCATCCAGCATCAATGTCCGACCTCTGAGATACTTTGAGGATGTGACAGCAGCTGTGTCAGAGCTCAGAGACAAACTGCAGGACATTCTGGGAGAGGAATGGACAAACATCTCACTGACAGTCACTCATGTGGATGTTTTACTGCCAGAACCAGAACCAAAGAGCAGAGCTGACTTCCTCAGATATTCATGTCAAATCACACTGGATCCAAGCACAGCAAACAGAGAACTGTTACTGTCAGAGGAGAACAGAAAGATGACATTGATGAAAAAACCTCAGTCTGATTCTAATCATTCAGACAGATTTACTGATCATGGTGAAGCTCTGAGTAAAGAGAGACTGACTGGACGTTGTTACTGGGAGGTGGAGTGGAAAGGTTATTTTGTTTATATAGCAGTCGCATACAAGAACATCAGCAGATCTGGAGATGAAAGTGGATTTGGTTTTAATGACAAATCCTGGTCATTGTATTGTTCCCAAGACAATTTATTTTTTTTCCATAACAGTATCCAAACCTCCATCTCAGCTCCTGTTTCCTCCAGAGTAGGAGTGTACCTGGATCACAGAGCAGGTGTTCTGTCCTTCTACAGCGTCTCTGAAAGCATGACTCTCCTCCACAGAGTCCAGACCACATTTACTCAGCCGTTCCATGCTGGACTGTGGTTGGGTTATGGAGCCACAGCAGAGTTCTGTAAAGTTAAATAGCTCCTAAAGCCCACAAGTCACTGGGATAGGCTCCGGCAGCCTCATGACCCCGAAAGGGATGAAACGGAAGAAGATGAATGAATGAATGAGTTCCTAAAGTTCATGAAGAAAGTGAAATGTTTGTTTGTTTATTTGTTTTTTGGGATGTTTCTGCTTTCAATCATTTTGAACTAAACTTTTTAACAGTTAATATTCTGTGGAGAAGTGTTTATAAGAAATAAAAAGAGAAAAGAGAAATCCATCTGTTTGTCCATTTCCTAAGCCAGGTGTAGTCCAAGTCGCGGTCACAGGGTTACTGAGGGATGAAAATATGGTACATCCTAGAAAGTTTGCCAAATCATCAAAAGGCAACACAGTAAACCAAAAGACAACACACTAAAGGTACATTTTACATTTTCTGTCCCCTACCCCATCCCTGGTAGGGGGAACTGGACCCTTGGCAACGGCGGCCATGTCCCCTGAGTGCTGGTTTCCTGGGCCTGGGAGTTCTCTCTCCACGCAGGGAGAGGGATCCCTGAGCTCTCTGGCAGGCCAAGAGCCGGGGATCGCATCACACCTGAGCTGGGGCTGTCCGTGTCCCTGTGGTGTGGGTTCTGGTCTGCCCCTGAGTGCCGGGCCTCGCCAAATATACAAACTGTGGGTTAGCCTGGTCGGGCCATGTTTACAACACCTCTTGTGGACCCCCTTTTCTCCTGTGTGCCCTCCTCCTGGGCGGGGGCGGCTGGCCCCTGCCTTGCTCCTTCCTAGACCCACCGTGGGCCGAGTGGGTGGCTGCCTGGAGCGCGGAGCGGGTCTTCCTTGAGGGTCCTGGCCCGTACATGGGGTGGGGCGGGAGGATGCCCAGACCTCCTGGGTGGTGATGAGGTGCTCGTCTGGGGCTATGGGCACCCCTCTCGGGCGGGGCCCAGCGTTGGGCTCTCCCGGCGCGGGGGGGTCTTGGTGTGGGGTTGGCTGGGAACTCTCCCTCCTTCTTTTCACCACCCATTTTAGAAGAACATAATCTCTCATTTGAGCACAGGTGTTGGCTCACCTTTGCACTAATAGTTTGCGTGATTGAATGAAATATTTCACACTAGTTGGTTTGAAGGCATAAGTATGCGTGTGTGAACATTATCTGTATTGTGTACATGTTGACATGTGGACATTTTTGTAGCCAACAGGTGTGTTGATAACATTTTGGTGTGTGTGTGGACAGGCCCCGCCCCTTCTAGATTTGTATTACATCTGAACCTCACCGTAATGATTATAACCATCCAGAAACTTGTTGTCTTATGCTGCTTCATGGTTCTAATAATCACCCTTCCATCTCCCCTCTCTAACATCTCTCTCTCGTTCTCCCTCCTTTCCTTTTCCGTCCGGTCCAATGCAAAAAATCTTCTAATGCGATTAAAATAAATAAAGTTTGGCCTCGATTACAAAATGGGTTTATTACGGAAAAGACTGTATTTGTACTCAATAGAAGAAACAAATGACTTTGTTCTTACCAGTCCATTACCATTACCATCCACAAGCTCAGCCTGCTGGGCTTCACAGATGAAGCGGCTGAGCTTGTGGATGGTAATGGGGTGTTGAAATGTAGAGTAGAAGCATGCAGAGAAAGTTAACGTTTTAGTTTAAGTTTAAGTTTTAAGATTTGTAGTGAAAAAAAAGACAAGCAAGAAAAAGACACCACCCCACCCAAAAAAGAGAAAAGAAAAAATTCAATTATAATGACAGTGTGGTAATGTGCCATAAAAATACCACAGACATACATAACAGGCGTTCTCAGTTATATTTTGTTATCATTATGTATCAAGGAAGTTGCAAAATAGCTTTACAAAATTGCACTGTAACATCAAGAAATGCCTTTACTACTGTCATATAACGAATGATACAGCTCAGAACTGTTGGTTTTATGACGCGGGTGGCAGTGTAATTTACAGCAGCCAAGTATGGCTGAATCAGCCACACTGATTTAGGTCCCCTGACCTCAACCCTTTAGAGACCCTGAGAGTAAACTCAGTCATCTTTCCAAAATGTATTCTATAAATTCTCCTTTATTAGCTGACTTTTATAATTTACTTGTACAAAGTCAAATCCTTGTTTTTTCAAGCTCTGTTTGTGCCAATCGTAGCACAGCAGCGAACTGGCAACTGGCTCTTTCCAATATGGCGTCCAACTCTGCATACTCTTCAGTCTAGTGTATAGCGACTTTAGCCTACATAACTCATTGATTAAGCAGGCAAACATTTTCAAGCAATATCTGAAAGAAAAAGGATCTTTCTGATGCTGAAGTGCATGGCATAGTTAAATGTCCTGGACAAGGTTTGAAAACCTTAGATATTACACGAAAACTTAAGCCTGATCATCGTACGGCTAAGACGTCTGTGGCTGATTCAGAGCACACAGAGGGTTATGTGTGTGGCCCCCATTCTCCCCTGACCTCAAACCTATGGAGAACCATTGGAGCATCATCAAGTCAAATATCTATGAGGATGGGAGGCAGTTCACATCCAAACAGTTGCTATGGGAAGTTATTCTGACATCCTGCAAAGAAATTCAAGCAGAATCTCACCAATAACTCACAAGTTCGATGGAGGCAGGAATAGTTATACTAGAAAATTAGGGGGTTCTATGTTCAAATATAACTTGACCTATTAAGGGGGTTTTAATTGGAATAGCTTTTAATTTAAGTAAATATCACCTCCAAATGCAGTAAATTCAACAAATGACAATTTTCAGTCCTTTAGAATCTTTGAATAGTAGTAGAGCTCTGTTGTGTATGCTAACTTGCACAATGTTATGGAGTTGAATTCAAAACAATTGTTGGTATTTGATTATTTTTTGAGCAAGCTTAATTTTTCAAATAATCGTTATGTTTGTCTAAGACATTGTTGTATTTTGTGGTTGCCTCCTGTTCTCAGTGGTCGGATCATTCATATAATTCTCCTGATTTGTCTGGTCGGTTTGAGTTCTACTTTCTATAATAATTGCTGTTGAGTGTTATCAGTTGAGCTGTGTTTATTTTACTGCTTTTATGAATGAAATTCTTTGTAATTTTGTAAATTTCCTTCATTTTGCTATTTTTGGTAACTACAACCCTTATAGTTTTTTAACCGGGGCTCGTTCGCAATTGCTTAGTCCATCACAAATTCAAATTTGTTACAAATGTTTTGTTCATGTTTTTGTGTTGTTGTCATGTGAACACAGTGGTGGTTTTTGATATGGCTGTCGCCCAGGGCGGCATTTTTCATGGGTGGCACGGTTGAGGAAAAGAAAAGTCATTAAGTATTTTCTTTCTATAAGATGAACAGCTGAGCACCTCCATGCTCGTTATCTGAAGGTTTCATTTTAATTGTTAAATGGCGCCCTCTGCTGTACGACATAGAAAGTAGCATCTTCCCTTCTTTGTGGTACGAGAGGGGGCCCAATTCACTGGTATTTAGGTAATTAGGAGTCCTTTTTAGTCTAACAATCATCTTTAACTTAAACTACTTTAACACCAAGTTACAGACTGCATTCAACATAAATGTATTTTTAAAACCCAATTCCAATCTCTCCAACAAACTAAACTAGGTATTGGTTTAGTCCGAGGCTAAGCTGATGCAATGCTAAGCGTAGTTGGTGTCATAGGATGCTTACTTGTTTATTTTCGAGAGCGCAATGAAGTGAAAAGGACAAAACCATCTGCTGACCTATTTAGAAAAAGAATAAAGAAGACCAAGTGAAACTAGAAAAGGCATGATATTAAAAATTGGTGACGTAATTATGTAAACCTTAGACCAGTGTTTTTCAACCAGTGTGCCGCGGCACACTAGTGTGCCGTGGGAGATGGTCAAGTGTGCCGTGGGAAATTGCCCTCAACTGAAACATTTATGATCTCCAGGATTTCACCTCTTTGTTCATCCAAACAAGCCCTAAAAAACACTAAGAAATAAGGAATATGACAGATCATAAAATACTTTTTTCTTTGTGTTTATTTGATTCTATTAAAGACATTTTGATAAAAATGACGGTACCGATTTAGCTGCAGCTTAATCTCCGTTTTAGCAAAAGTCACGCCCCTTTAACTGTCTCCACCAATCATTCTTGGATTCTTAATCACGTGTCATCAGTCTGACCAATCAGAAGTGGTTAAAGTCTTCACTTCCTTGTTGTGCATTCTGCTGATAAAGTCGCTCAGTTTCAAATAAAATACCAGCTAAAGCTCGTCTTTAGCGGTGTAGCTTTCCATAGAATCCGGTGTCAGACCGTGGAACAAGTGATCAAACAATGAAGCTCAGAGACGCTGGTCTTTCTGCATTCAACGGATTATTGAACTACATCTCCCATGATGCATTGGGTTAAAAGTAACAGTGTGGATCTCGGTGCACAACTCGTCTCTCCTCTTAACGTCTTGAAATCACAACGAACACAAATCAAACAGTTTTTAAATCTTTTAACTTAACTTTTATTACATCTTTTAGAGAAAAAAACAGCTGCAGCTTCCAGCGTTTTCTGCCACAATTATAAAAAAAAGAATGTGAGATTGTGGAGGAACTGTTCAAAACAGACCGAGTTTCTCCCGTTTTTTTTTTTTTTTTATTCTTTTGAATGCTGGTGTGCCGCGAGATTTTTGTCAAGGTTTAAGTGTGCCGCGGCTCAAAAAAGGTTGAAAAACACTGCCTTAGACTACTTTATTAAACATGCACAATAATATTTAAAGAGTTAGGCTAAACTTTTAACATTTATTTAATCCAAACTCAATTTGTGCATTCGATTCAGATAATTAGATACAATTTTATATTCACTCATATCCAACGATTTTTCATTAATACCTTCTCTCGTGCTTTTATTAAAATAGTATAACATGACATGATGACCTGCTGCCACGTTATTTAAATATTTGTAATTACATATATTCAGTACTTTGTCTCTTATTCTCAGTATTATTAAAATTACTTTGTGTTTGTTATTGTCAGAAACAACACAAATATACAGCTTTAATCCCCTCTACTTCGGTATATTTGTCTAAATATTTTGTAAGAACGTGGTGAGGGAGTTTGAGTGATCCCAGGAGTTAAGCTGTCTGGGGCTTAAGCCCCTGGTAGGGTCTCCCATGCAGACAGGTCCTGGGTGATGAGCCAGACAAAGAGTGGTTCAGAAGCTTCTGATGACAAGAAAGAACAAGGACCCAATCACTGCCTCAGCGCTTGGCTAGTACTGAGGCAGTTGGCTGCTGTGACATGGGTTGTGGGTGGGGGCTTGAGGTCCTGGGACCTGGGTGCCGGCTGCCTCTGGCCGGTGTTTTGCCCGCGACCAGTTGCTTTGCGCCTTGCTTGGCTCCCTGTGGGTCAATGGCTCATCCACAGCAGACAGGTAGAGGGTTTAATTTATTTTATTTTATTTTTTATTGTTTTTTTGGAGTAAAGGTTTTATTTTACTTTCTTTAATTGTATTTATTTATATTGTAGGGGGGGGGTGGGGGCCCTGGGAAGGGGGCGTTGTGCTAGGCCCTAAGGAATGTCAGGGGCATGATTGGTGGTGCTGGACCCCCTGCCCCTCGAGTGCAGCACTAGGCTCCTTTCTTGCTGATTGTCTCTCTGCGCTGTCACTTGTTATGAAGCTTAAAATCATAACCTACTCAAATTAGCAACTTGGTACATGTATCCCCCCCCCCTCACATTTGTCCCCTCTCTCTTCCCTCTGTAAAAAAAAGAAGAAAATAAATATTTAAAACATTAAGTTTAATAAATTAAAAAAATTACAATTAAAAAACAAATCAGAAGGGGCTTATACAAATATACACCCCATATGCCCTTTTTGTAATAATAATAGTAAAACCTGTCCGACAAAGGGCCTTCATCATCTGTTTGCTCAGTTGTTGCACTGGACAAGTTATAGAAATAAAAATAAAAAAGAAGTACGATAATATGATAGTGACTCAAACAGCCAATATGTACAACAATGTTTATCTTAATTAAATAGCTGCAAATAGCTATAACAATTACACACTGACCAAAACAATCACAAGAAAGAAAAAATGTACTTGGTGATGCATGCTGTCCACTTCATTGGACACATGGTTAATCATATTTCATATTGCAAACAAAAATTGTACATTCCAAACAATTGTTGTCCTTTCTCAGATGTAACTGCCTTTCATCATTTTCTTTATTTAAATTTAAAATCTGTTCTCCCTGCTTTGAGTTACCAGAACTGGATTTCTCTTTGGGTGTGGCTGGATTCTGCTCTTCCACCTGTATCTTTAAAAAAAACACCCAGTGTCTTTTTGGTGCCCTGCTCCAGAGCAGATTTGTGTCTGGGGTTAGGGGGGATGCTCAGGACTCCCAGGTGGTGATTGGTACCTTGTCTGAGACTGTTCTCTGGCTGGGCTGAGGCTTATGCTCCCTCTGACCCCTCAGTTTGCTTCTGCAGGTGTCTGGGGGTCCCTAGCTGCCATTATACTGTGATGTCTGCACTGAAAGAAAACTAGCTGAAGGAAAGTTGACAACAGGAGGTGGAGGCCATCAATCACTCTGCTGATCAAACAGTGAAGGACAGTAGCCGCGTTTACATGGGCAAAAGTAATCGGAAAGAACGCCTGATCGGAAAGAAAATGCGTCATGTAAACACGCCGTTCGGAATACTCTGCCCCGATCAGACTCGTTCGGATCAAACTTTCTTTCCGATGGAGATAGGTGGGTTACACCGATTGTTTATCCGATCATGGTACATGTAAACGGTTCATTCCGATCGTGTGTCCCTTCTGCTCTGGTTTACTTCGTGCATAGATGGTGTTTCGCTGAGAGAAAGCTTTGGAGCTCATACGGGACCGACAAAGCTGCTCTGCGGAGGCCCCGTGAAAAGCCCCGCTCCGCTCTCGCCCCGCTGGTTCTTCACCTCTCTTTCACCCCTCAGGAAGGGGCTGCCGGGGAGGAGCGCTTCATGCCCACTGAGGTCTGGACCCGGCACCCGAGCTCTGCGTTCGGGCTCTGGTGCCAGTGGACCGAGTGAACCTCTCTGAGCAGAGCAGCCGGATTTATTAATACGTGTTTGAGGGGAGGGAAGATGCTTTGTTACGTGTGCGTTTTTGTTGTTTTGTTATGTGTGAGAATTTGGACTGCGAGCCGACCCGCCGCTCTGGGTTAGCGGCTACAGGACTCAGGAGAACCGAGCGGAGCTCGGCCGGTCAGCTCAAACAGCGGCTTCAAAGCAGAAATGCTGCTCAGTCCTTAGAAACTGTTCAAACAATCACATGGATTTGTGTTTCCAGTTGTGTCCCGACAAAATAAAGACTGATGTTATTCCCACATATTTACGTGCAGCCAAGATGTAGATTGCAGCTTTTCCCGCATGGTCCTGGATTTTGTGTCCATCAAGGCTAATGTTGTTAGTCCGTGTTAGCCTCTCCTAACCCTGGCTTCCAGCTCCGTTCTTCCACAAAAAAGCACTAACCACACGGATTAAATATAAAACGATGAGCAAACAGGCGCTTCATAATATTCATAACATTAATAAAAAGCATGTTTGGAAGATCATTTCGTATATTACCGAGCTGCTACATAAATGTCTGTGGCAGCAAAGGTTTGTTTACCACGGGACACATTTCTCTTCCGGGATTTTCAACAGTACAGCGCATTCCCAAATGATTTATTCCGACCGAAAGTGTGACCGATGGGAACGTTTGTTCTAATCGGAAAAAGGTTTTCTGTGCCCATGTGCACGGGTGAATTGTAACCCGACCATTGATCCGATCAAGATATTTTGCCCATGTAACCGTGGCTAGTGAGAAGATCTTCACTGAAATGATCCGCCTGGTATGTGATCTTCACATAACATTGAATTACATGAAATCCTCTTCACCATTATCCACCTTTGTCATGGTAGGGATAACACGTCAATGTAAGGGTCGGGTTTTCTGGACCCCATAGCACAAGGGCTAAACAAACAGGGCTGCGTCTGTTCGCTCAAATCTT
Organism: Oryzias curvinotus; assembly: GCA_023969325.1. Lineage (NCBI taxonomy): Eukaryota > Metazoa > Chordata > Actinopteri > Beloniformes > Adrianichthyidae > Oryzias > Oryzias curvinotus. The sequence continues at coordinate 11,896,082 of CM043722.1, forward strand.
TTTTTTAAATCTGTGCGGCCAGTGCTTTTTTTCGTGGCGGAATGTAGCTGGAACAAGGGTTAGGAGGCAAATACGTGCTAACAACATTTAGCCTTGGATGAACTGGCGGTCAATGTCGCAATCTGCTTCTTGGCTGCACGAGGATATATGTGAATAACATCAGCCTTTATTTTGTCTGGACACGACTGGAAGCACAAATCCATGTGATTGTTTACATGGTTTCTGAGGACTGCGTGGAATTCCTGCTTTGAAAAGCCACCTCCATCAACTCACACACCGCCCCAAAGCCACTCCTCTGCACACACACAGTTCTACTGGGAGTACACGGTTCGCCTGAGTTCGGCAGTTCGCTCATGCAGAGTGGCCGGACGGACTGCAGTCAGAAGCGCCACACCGTCTAAGCATGACATAAGCCAGCTCAGTAGTGGCCCACATCGGAATAAACTGTTTATGTGCACCACAATGATCAACAATCGGCATAACCCTCCTATCTCGATCGGAACATTTTTTTTCATCCAAAAGAGTCTGATCGGGACAGAGTATTCCAAGCGGCGTGGTTACATGACGCATTTTTATTCTGATCAGGCATTCATTACGATTACTTTTGTCCATGTAAACGCAGCTACTGTCCATCCTCTGAGGTACTGTACCTTAGACTGTAAGAATGCAAGTTAAGATTGTTAGGAAATCTGTATCATCTGTTCTTTGCCTGTATATTTGCATTAAAGGGTCTTGCAGGTTTAAAATGGAGCTCCTGTTATGTAAATGTAGTCCAACAAAAGGCAAGCCTGTCTGTAATGTGTCCTTTTGTGAAGTCTTGTCTGTGGGCCTTGGTAAGGATTTATTCCCACAATTATACTGAAAGCCCATTACTCAGAATCAGGTTCACACAAAAGAATTACTCGTGGTTCAGGATGACAAAACCAGAAAACCTATCTTTCTACAAAGCCTGTTATTCCTGGTTGCTGTGAAGCAACTGGTAACACCAGGATGTTGTAAAGTGGCCAAGAAAAAAAAAATCTTCAGATTGCTTTCTTTTAACCATACATTACAAGTAACTAGCTTTCTTTTTTGTTTGTTTTTCAACAAGACCACAGCACCACATTGTAATGTAAATTAAGTGCAATAAAATAAAAACATAAAAACAAAACAAAAAAAGGAAATCCCGACACATAAAATGAAAAGAATTACATTTAAATGTATTTTACATTTACAATGGAAAGATTTTGGTGCTGCCCTAAATGTTTTAAGGCGTAAAAGGCAGTAAGAAAAATATTTAAATGTAATAAATTGAAATAAATAAAATTGTGGATTCTACTCTTCATTCAAATCTTTGTGTTTGGTGTACTTTTGCCTAAAATACAAGGAAACAAAGAATGAAAGTGTCATTTATTTCACATTCTTTTCCCACTAGTGTAATGTCTGACATCTGCATGGTGGTGCAGTGGTTACTTAGCACTCTTGCCCCACAGGTAGAAGGCCCTGGCTCAAATCCCGGCTGGATCTGTTCTGTATGGAGTCAGTTCTCCTTGTGAATGTTTGGGTTTTCTGTCCACTGTCCAAAATCATGTTTCATTGGTTGATTGACTGCGGGTGTGCTTGTGAGTTGTTGGCCCTGCAAAACACTATTGTCCTGTTCAGTAGACTGCCTTTGAGTTCAGAACCCCCCCCCCACACACACACACAAAAACATTCATGTAGATGTGATGTTGGAACGGGTCCCCCAGCCCTCCAGAAACTTTCCATGTGTTCATGTAAAGGTAGTGCAACTTAAAAGTCAGACGTTTAACTCTCCTGTGGGCTGCATCAAAGTCAGCATGCCAAATTATTATTCCTTGGACTTAAAACTTTAGGTTTTATCTGCTTCAAGGCTTACAAAGTACAAATACATTGATTTTGGCTCATACATTATAGTTGCATTACTGTAATTTGAAAAAAAAATTGAGAGGCAGAGTATTCATCCTCTTGACTTAAAGACAAAGAGCAACATTTATTTATTTTTCCCCCTAAAATCATTATCATTACTTTCAATTTAAAGAAATAACCACCTGTGTATTTAAAATTTGCTTTATGTTGGTTACATTTGTTTCCCTAAAATATGGATTACAAGTTTTAAGTAAAAATTATCTTGTCTTTGTCTTATCCTAAAAAAAGAAATAATTACCTGTCTAAATTCTATTAAGTTTGACATGCTTCACTTATCTTTTAAAGAATGATGGTTTGCTTAAATTTTGGTCCAACATTTTTTTTTTAACAAGTTCACACAGAGGTTTTATGAATTTTTTAAAAAGTGCAATCGTTACTACATAGGCAAGTAACCTCTGAGTTTTTTTTAAGTTTGACATGTTAATGTAGGCTGTGGGAAGAATTCAAGCATCTTAATTTTCTTCTTAATCAAGTGAGAAAATGACAAAATACCATGTTTTATTGATTTATTTATATCACAAAGAATGTGTTTCAGTTACATGAGCTTTTGATTTTAATTTCAGAAAAAAAAAATCTGCAACTCAATAAAAAAAAAAACATTGTATAAAGAAAGAGAAAGTATTAAACATGAAACTTAGATCCACAAACTATCAATTATGTTTGAATTCAGCAGTGTCCCCAACGAGGCTCAACCACAGTCCAGCATGGAGCGGCTGAATAAATGTGGTCTGGACTCTGTGGAGGAGAGTCATGCCTTTAGAGACGCTGTAGAATGACAGAACACCTGCTCTGTGATCCAGGTAGACTCCAATTCTGGAGGAAACAGGAGCTGAGATGGAGACCTTTTCACAATTGTGATAAAAAATGCAAGTCTTGCCATTGATGTGCAGTGCCCAGGAATTCTCATTCCAACCAAATCTGCACTCTTTCCCTTTCCCATCCCTGCTGATGGTGTTGTAAGCAACTGCAACATAAAGTCCATCTCCTTTCCACTCCACCTCCCAATAACAACGTCCAGTCAGACTCTCCTTGCTCAGGACCTGCCACCAGAAACTGAATCTCTCTGCATTGTCTAGGTACGGCTGAGCTTGTGCAACACCTGTAACCTTATTCTTCTTCAACATCAGCCGTGTGTGCGCCGTATTTGGATCCAGTGTGAGGTTACGGTAATATGTTAGGAGGAAGTCAGGTCTGCTCTTTGGTTCCGGTTCGGAGACATCCACATGAGTGATTGTTTGTGATATGCTTGTCAGTTCCTCTCTCAGAATGTCTTCCAGTTTCTTTCTGAGGTCTGACACAGCTGCTGTCACATCCTTGACGTCTCCTGGAGGACGGACATTGATGCTGGATGAGTGTGTGGACTCACTGAGTGGTGGCAGTGAGGGGTAGTTGAGCAGAAACTGGCTGTGATCCTCTGTGAGTGAGAGCTGCTTCAGCTCAGCGTCTCTCCTCTTCAGCTCAGTGATCTCCTGCTCCAGCTCCTCCTGAAGATCTTTAACCTGCCTCACATCAGTTTGCAGCTGGGATCTGAACTTGTTCTTCAATTCACCCCTTTTTTTCTCGACAAGACGGATCATCTCAGTGAAAATCTTCTCACTTTCCTCCACTGCTTGATCAACAGACTCATTAGTGGCCTCATCCTGCTGTTGAAGCAGCTTCACCTCCTTCTCTCTGTCCTGGATTCTCTGCTGGATCTGTAGTAGACTCTCCTCCAGCTCTCTCTGCCTCTCAGTCCTTTCCGTTGCAGCTGAGACTGTGTCGTGGCCTTTATGTCTTCCACAGAGCAGAGGTAACAGATGGACTTCTGATCGGTGCGGCAGAACATCTTCATCACCTCATTATGAACGGAGCAGATGTTCTCCTGCAGGTTCTTGAAGGGCTCCACCAGCTTGTGTTTCTTAAACGCAGCAACATCAGAATGAGGCTGAAGATGTGCCTCACAGTAAGAAGCAAGGCAGGTCAGGCAGGACTTCACGGCGTGTAGTTTTTTTCCGGCGCAGACGTCGCAGGCCACGTCTTCTGCTCCAGCATAATGATGTTCAGCAGCTGGGGGGGAAATCCTAATTTTCTGCAGCTCCTCGGTCAAAGCCGCTAGCATAGTGTTTTTAACCAGAGCAGGCTCCGATGTGAATGTCTCCCGACACTGAGGGCAGCTGCGGGAGTCATTTCCTTTTCCTTCCCAGAAGCCTTTGATGCACACCATGCAGTAGCTGTGTCCGCAAGGAATGGTCACCGGAATGTTCAGCAGATCCAGACAAATGGAACACGAAAACGCGGCTCCGTCCAGATTCACTCTTTTCTGCTCCATTTCGCCTCTCTGTGTGAGCTGTGATACCTGTGAGCCGCGGTGTGTCCTTTTTAAATTTGAAATCTGACTGGCCAATCAGGTTGCAGATGTGTGAATCAGCCAGTCACATTCATCTGGGGTTTTAAGTTCCTCCAATCACTGTCCCCAAATGCCACGCATGCGCATCTCATGTTTTTCTTCCCCTGTAACTACGGTGGCTTGGAAAACCAAAACACTCTTGTTTTGTTTTGTTTTTTTTTTACTCTATAGAACTATATTTGTTAAATTAGTAACGGATTTCACTGGTATTTTCGTTAGTGTAATTAATTTAGTTTCAACCAAAGCGAGGGTAATGTTTAGGTCTTTAGTAAATCACACTCGGCGTGGTCAGCTCCACAATGCAGCCGGGGAAATACTTCCTTAAATACTTCCTTAAAAACACAGTATTTTAAACCTTTTAATTGTAACCCCAACGTTTTCCCCAGATGGATCCTCCACATCAGTGACTGTCCATTCTCAGTGAACGGGATCGCTGCAATGGGATCTCCCTGGTCTGGGGGGGTCTTCCGGTGGTGTATTCGGTCATCTCTAGAGTGGGGGGTTCAATGATGTGCACGTTCCCCCCAAAACAGTGGTTCCCCACTTCAGTACAAAGCCAGGTTTCTACGTTGCATCATTTTTTCATTCTTTTTATCATAGTGGGGGGGGGGGGGGGGGCATTGTGCGGGTTTTAAACAAAATATTTGTTTGTCTTGTCCTCTTGTTTTTAACTTTGATTATGTTTTTATGTAAAGCTCTTTCACTAGTTTGCGTCGTAAAACTGCTATACAAATAAAGTTTGAATTGATTTTAAATCCATGGTAATATCACACTATTTTCAAGGAGTTTATTCAAGTTTAACACATTTTAATATAATTCTTATTCACAAAAAGTTGTATACTCTGCAGTTCTGTTTTTAATAAAGTCTTTTTTACCAACCATGTCAAAATGGGCAACATCTATGTAGAAATTCACCTCGTGAAAATTATGTGACAGCTTTACCACATTTTGACATTTCTTTCTATAAGTGCTGCATTTATATCACATTTTGTCTGTATTTATCACCAATGACAGGATTACCTGTGACTTAACAATATGAACTTTCAGAGGGTACATTTAAATATAAAAGTCAATGATAAATAATAAATATAACAAACAAAAAAATAAATGAAAAATGTAAAGCTATATGTAAATACTAAATGTAAATGGTAAATCTAAACACATATCCAAATGGCAAAAACATCTCCCAACACCACATGAATGCAGAATAACTTTCTGCACCTAAACAAAGATAAATGAGTTTATATTGCACCGTCTATGGGTAGATATACCAGAATCACAGAAACAATGAAACAATAAGGATCATCAGTAAAATTTATGAGTTTGGCAGGCCTGACTGATTGTTTTTAAGGGACTGCATATGGCCACCGGGCAATAGTTTGCCCACCTCTGGTTTATACCTTAGTAATAACTGCTGCCAACCCACTCACTTTGATCTGTTTTTGTTAATTTTTAAGAATAAATCTTGTGTCTTCTCTTCTTAACAGGTTCCTGTTTTATCATATTTTCAATCAATAAGAAGTCGACCAGCAAAGAAAAAAATGTGAAAACGTATACAAAAAGACGTTGTGTGTCTGCCTTTATGTCAGAGGGAATCAGTATGTGTCATACCTAGAGGAGAAAATCAAAGTCGCTTAGCACAAGCTGGTCTAATTGGAAACATTTCCTTTACCACCAAGTGATCTGAAGATCAGCTCAGAGAAGAAATTTCTTCCATCTTCAGAGGAGCATTTGCATCTCCAAGCATGATGCTTCTCCTTTTCAGTATTGAGCACAATAAAAGGGTGCAAAAAATTAATGAAGCCCAATGTCACACCCAACTTTCCTGGGGAGAGTCTTCTGTTTGCTCAAATAGCTGTCTTTAAAACTTTTTTGACGTTCATTCTTAATGGAAAAAGTTTTAATTGAGTGCTCAGATGAAGAAATATTAAACAGACAATTAACCTCAATGTTGTTGTGTCATTGCTAGGAGGCGACCAAGTCCTTCTTTTCAAACATTTTCTCTAGTGCTCTGACTTGCTCTGGCAATGAACCATCTTAAAAAGGATATCTCTGTGTAAAGAATTTTTAAAAACTCTGCAGGGAAAAAAAGACAAATATTGAAATATTGAAAGGGCCGTTATTTCTGGAGTGTGAGTTTTATTGCAAGGTGTCCTTGCACCTACACCTGCTGCTGCAAATCTGGTAAGTGGAAAAGAAAAACCAAATTAAAAAAAGTTCTATAGTACTTAGAACCGATTTATGAAAAGTTCTTTTTGTTTTTTCTTTACTACAATTTCAGTGAACCTACATAACTCTCAAAAACATTCAACAGTGCTACCCAGTAGTTTATTATATATAAATTTAGCATTTTTTAAATTAAGCAGTAAAGTAAAGTCAAGGGTCAAACTCAACATTTATTGAAAAATTAACTGCAACTGAGATGTAATGTTTCACCTTTTCATATGGAAAATAAAACTTCAGTTTTGCTTAAACACAGAATCTGGAACAACCAAAGCTTGATATTACAAACACATGAGAAATTAAATTTGAAATAAAAGACACATTAGTGGTATTAATTTCTTATTTAAATAAATGAATAAAGTATTTCTCTCCCCCCTTTCAAGTTCATTTCTAAAGTAAATCTTTTTCAAAGCAAACAAGAAAAGCGCCAAAAACAATGTTATTCAAAAATTTTTTGCCAACATTTCAACTATTAAGAGACCATGCCTTGTAGTAGAAAAAGTGCATTAGAACCAGATATTTTTAAGATCAGTTTGATACACTCTGATTTACTCTGCACGTTGGTCAAAGCCTCTTTTCTTAGATCCAAGTTCATCAATGTCTGGGGTCAGGCTCTGACCTGAGGAAAACCTCAGGACACAGTGATGGTGTTCAATTCAATTTTATTTGTATAGCCCAAAATCACTACAATAGTTGTCTCGATGGGCATTGTATCAGTATTTCAAAAAGTGAAACATGAAATCAAAAGGATCATGAATACAAAGAGTCAATAGGAAAATATTGAAATGAACTAACAAACTGACTAAGCTATACTGGCATCCCTGCCCTTAGACCCCCCTTCGCGGTAAGGAAAAACTCCCAAAAAAACTGGATTCCGGAAAAAACGAAGAAACCTCAGAGGTGCCCACATGAAGGAGGGATCCTCCCCCAGGAGGGACAGGCGATTTACCAGAACTCAGAAAGGAGAATTAACTTATCTAACTCTAAAAGTACATATTTAAAGTCCAGCAGACGAGCTTCATGGTTGGGGGGACAGTCAGGGGCGCGGGTCGAGCCGGTGACATGAACCACAGCCAGGTGTAGGAGCAGGACCAGAGACGAGGTACACGGCCAGAGACAGACCAGAGACGAGCCGGAGACAGGAACCACAGCCAGGTGTAGGAGCAAGACGAGGTACACGGTCAGGTACAGGAGCACGGATGAGCCAACTGGAGTCTGGAAGCACTCCCACTCCCCAGGAGGGGAGAGGGAAAGAGGGACAATACATGAATTGTACTGCACCAAACAGAGGCATGGAGAACTAAATGATGAATAATGATCAAGAATAGAGAATAGAGTGTTCATCAGTGAGTCGACTTCTGTGAGGTGTTTTGTTCACCTTCATCATAGAGAACAGTTGTTCATGTGCTGCCGAACATTGAGAGCATCTGAGCAGCTTGGGTGCATAAATGAGGCTTTAGAAACCGCGCAGCACCAACGAAGTCATATTGTGATTTAAGCATGTCGTTACATTGGAGTTCTATGAGCTCCATTTAGAGGCTGGTCGTTGCGCGTTCAATGCCAATCACAGCGGGTTACTGAGCTGTTCAAATCTCCCTTTCTGAGCCTCAAAGTTGGCAAATCACCGACCATGTCAACTTTGTTTTTCACTGTGAATATAAACACTTTTTACACAAACATTGCTGAATGAAAAGAAATGAAAGAAATCCCCAATAAACACTGAGATTCTGCACGCATGGCCTGATGAACACGACTTAAATTTTGGAAATGAGGCTTGACTTTGATTTGATACACATTGACATTTATTTACACACATTTACACATCTCTGCAGTATCATGTTAACAACCTGCTCTGTGAGTAGAAGTGAGAAAACCGATTCCCAAGATGTTCTGAGCTCCATCATTTGCTACAGAACGACAACAGGCCTGAGACTGTGAGTTTCAAAGTCAATACAGGTATACATTTAATTTGATCTAATGTAACTCCGTATAATCAACAACAAATAAAAAGTTTAAATTAGTTGTTTTTCACCTTTCAGTGTATCTCGTTAGGGGTCGACACGGCAAATGAGCTTTCAGTGATCCGCACAGGCGGTTTGGCAGAGAGTTTTTACAGTTTCAACAGTTCAGATACTGTAACATGTATTAGTGAAATAAAAAACCAATGAGATTGTTAACACCGTACAGTGTTATGTGTCAAGGAAGTTGCAAAAAAGCATTGCATTATTGCACTGTAATGTCAAGAAATGCCTTGAATACTGTCATATGATGAATGATACAGCTCAGAACTGTTGGTTTTACGACACTGTGCAGCAATGTGATTTACGGCAGCCAAGCATGATGTGCGTGTCTGGAGGATTTTAATAATGAACTATTGCCACTCGTCATTCTACATGATGTCAGAAGATACCTGGACAAAACCAACATCAAATACGGAATAGAGAGACAAAGAACAGAGCGAAAAGTTTAATCCGCCTGCCACTTTACTTTCTCTTTGATAAGCGGACAGAATGGCGTGACTGGAGACAGAGCTCTGACGCCACGACTCTCAATAAGGATAAGGGGAAGGTGCCGGTGAGCTGCCTTATCTACCCGATGGGCGCTGAAGCGGAGAATATTTTTAAGTTGTTTACATTTAATGAGGGAGGTGACAGAGATAAAATCTAGATTGTCCTAGCAAAGTTCGACTGCTATTTTTCCTGCAGAGAAATGCGATCCATGAAAGAGTGTGTTTTCACTGGCGCGTGCAGCGGACAGGGGAGAAAGCAGAGAGTTTTATCCAAGCACTCTATGAACTGTCTGAGCACTGCGACTTTGGAGCAGTCAGAGAAGAACACATCTGTGACCGGATTGTTGTGGGGATCCAGCATAAGGAGCTATCTACAGTTGATGTCTGATCTAACTTCGGCGCTTACAGTTCAGACTGTAAGGCAAGCAGAAGAGGTCACAGCACAAGTGAGTCTCTCAAGGGGACATGGCAGTTCAAGGGTTGCGGCACATGAATAAGAACATAAACTGGAGACAACAATATAAACCAGGCAAGTCAAACACACACAGTAAGTACGGGGAGCCTGTATAGAAATGTGGAAGATGTGGAAAGTTGCCACACAGAGGAGATGAGAAATGTCCAGCTTCTAAAGATAAGTACCACAACTGCCACAAGATGGCGCATTGGGCCAGAACATGTTGCAGCAGGTCAGTGAATGATGTCACAGAAGCAAAAGAAAGGGAGCCAACCTCCTGCTTTCAAGGCTCAGTATGCAATGCAAGAAAAACAAGCCTGAACCATGGACTGTGGTGCTCCAAGTTGAACCCATTCCTGTCCAATTTAAGATAGACACACAAATTATAAACGAGAACACATTTCAAGCCCTTGACACAGGAAAGGTGTTACAACCACCTGACCTCCCAATAGACTGTCCCGGAGGACAACTGTCTTGCCTCGGTTGCTTTGATGCTGCAATAGGCTACAAAGGCAAAAGCTACACATCAGAAAGATACATAGTACATGGGGACAAAGTCAACAATCTACTCAGTCGCTCTCTGTCTGTTGAAATGAACCTCATGAGAAGAGTAGATGAGATTACAACCTACACAAATAAACAAATGATCGGCAGTAAGGCTTTTGGGGAGCACAGTATTTTAATAACGGATCCCGTTAAAATAGAATTAAAAGAAGGTGCCATGCCACACGCAGTCCACACGGCAAGGCATGTACCATTCCCCTACAGAATGTGAAAGAGGAGCTGTTAAGGATGGAGGGCTCCAATGGAGCCAGTCTTAACGAAACACACAGGCAAGGCCCAGATCTGTGTCGACCTAACAAGTAGTAGTACAAGTAGTACATCTTACCTACTATGGATGAGATAACTTCCAAATTGAGCGGTGCCACGGTGTTTTCACCTGTGCTGAATTTGCAAAAGACATGGATTTCCGACACCTTACTTCAAGTCCTCAAGGAAATGGCCATGCAGAGAGAGCTGTGCAAACCCACTGCTCCTGTTCTCAGAGTAAACTCAGTCATCTCTCCAAAATGTATTCTATAAATTCTCCTTTATTAGCTGACTGTTATAATTTACTTGTACAAAGTCAAATCCTTGTTTTTTCCAGCTCTGTTTGTATCACAATTGTATCACAGCAGAGAGCTGGCATCAGGCCCTTTCCAATATGGCGTCCAACTTTGCAAACTCTTCAGTCTACTATAGCGACTTTAGCCTATATAACTCATTGATTAAGCAGGCGAACATTTTCAAGCAATATCTGAAAGAAAAAGGATCTCTGATCCTTAAATGAATGGCATAGTTAAATGCCTTGGACAAGGTTCTGCTGATTCCGACCACAAAGGGTTTGTCAGTAATATATACTCTAATGGTTAGTGACTGGTGTGCTGACTATCATTTACACTGAGCACTGAGAGAAAAAAAAGCAATGGTATGATTATCTGGAACGCGCTTTATTTAAAAAGATGAAAGTTGCTGCCCTCCTCAACCCACACACACACACAAACACACACACAGATCTGAAAACAAAGGATGTTTGCAGACCTCATTTCCTGACTCAGAGCTCACAGAGACTTCCTGTTCAGAGAAAGTGAAACTGTCTGACAGAAAATGTCTCAACGAGGAGTTCAATCCAACTTAGAAAGATTCAAGTGTTCCATCTGTGCGGATCTGCTGAAGGATCCGGTGACTATACCTTGTGGACACAGCTACTGCATGAAGTATATTCAAGGATTCTGGGTTGAAAAAGAGAAGTACATCTACAGCTGCCCTCAGTGCAGGAAGACCTTTGCACCGAGACCTGTTCTGGAGAAAAACATCGTGTTGGCAGATTTATTGGAAATGCTGAAGATTAATCTCTGCTCTGCTGGACCTGGAGATGTGGTCTGTGATGTCTGCACTGGAAGAAAACTGAAAGCCATCAAGTCCTGTTTGATCTGTCTGGCCTCTTACTGTGAGAAACACCTTCAGCCTCATTTGGATGCAGCTGCATTGAAGAAACACAAGCTGGTGGAACCCTCCAAGAAGCTGCAGGAGAACATCTGCTCCCGTCATGATGAGGTGATGAAGATGTTCTGTCGCACTGATCAGAAGTGTATCTGTTATCTCTGCTCTGTGGAAGAACATAGAGGCCACGACACAGTCTCAGCTGCAGCAGAAAGGACTGAGAGGCAGAGAGAGCTGGAGGAGAGTCAACAACAAATCCAGCAGAGAATCCAGGACAGAGAGAAGGAGGTGAAGCTGCTTCAACAGGAAGTGGAGGCCATCAATCACTCTGCTGATCAAACAGTGAAGGACAGTGAGAAGATCTTCACTGAGATGATCCGTCTCATCCAGAAAAGAAGCTGTGATGTGAAGCAGCAGATCAGATCCCAGCAGCAAACTGAAGTGAGTCGAGTCAAAGATCTTCAGGAGGAGCTGGAGCAGGAGATCACTGAGCTGAAGAGGAGAGACGCTGAGCTGAAGCAGCTCTCACTCACAGAGGATCACAGCCAGTTTCTGCTCAACTACCCCTCACTGCCACCACTCAGTGAGTCCACACACTCATCCAGCATCAATGTCCGTCCTCTGAGATACTTTGAGGATGTGACAGCAGCTGTGTCAGAGCTCAGAGACAAACTGCAGGACATTCTGAGAGAGGAATGGACAAACATCTCACTGACAGTCACTCATGTGGATGTTTTACTACCAGAACCAGAACCAGAACCAAAGAGCAGAGCTGACTTCTTCAAATATTCATGTCACATCACGCTGGATCCAAACACAGCACACAGACAACTGTTACTGTCAGAAGAGAACAGAAATATAACAGTGATGGAAAAACCTCAGTCTCATTCAGACAGATTTACTGATTATGGTGAAGCTCTGAGTAAAGAGAGACTGACTGGACGTTGTTACTGGGAGGTGGAGTGGAAAGGTTATTTTGTTTATATAGCAGTCGCATACAAGAACATCAGCAGATCTGGAGATGAAAGTGGATTTGGTTTTAATGACAAATCCTGGTCATTGTATTGTTCCCAAGAGAATTTATTTTTTTTCCACAACAGTATCCAAACCTCCATCTCAGCTCCTGGTTCCTCCAGAGTAGGAGTGTACCTGGATCACAGAGCAGGTGTTCTGTCCTTCTACAGCGTCTCTGAAAGCATGACTCTCCTCCACAGAGTCCAGACCACATTCACTCAGACGCTCCATGCTGGACTACTAATTAATCATGTTGGAGACACAGCAGAGTTTTGTAAACTTTTGTGAACTGTTAATATTCTGTGGAGAAGTGTTTGTCAGAATTAAAAAGAGAAATCCATCTGTTCATCTATTTCCTAAGCCAGGTGTAGTCCAAGTTGCGGTCACAGGGAGAGTCTGCCCAGGGGTGAAAGTATGGTACATTCTAGAAAGTTTGCCATTTTCATATTTGTCATATGCAGTTTCAGCCATCTGCGACAGACTGGCGACCTGTCCAGGGCGTCCCCTGCCTTCGCCCAAGTGGCCGGAATAGGCTCCGGTAGCCCGGTGACACAGAAAGGGAATGAAACGGTATAGAAAATGAATGAATTTCAGCCATAGTATTAAGCAACAGATATACACTTATAGGTTGTTTTAATCTGAGGTGCACAGTGAAAATGATTTTATGGGGCATGAACATTTAGTTTACTTGTTCAGTTTTTGTGTACGTGTGTTTTATTTTTTATTTTTTATTTAAATGACCATGACCTACCTGTGGTTTTAACCTTCTTATTTCCTGCTCCAAAGTAGTGGTTAAGAGATGCTCTTGTACAGAATCTCAAAAAAGGGACACATGCTTAACAAAAGAAGATGTAAAATGGGGATTGCTAACTTGTATAATGGTAGATTAATGAAGTTCATTTGTTTTTTCTAGTGGTTTGATCATTCATTTAAACCTCTTCATGTTCTGGTCAGTGTGAGTTTTACTTTAGATAATAATTGCTGTTAAGTGTTGACAGGTGAGCTGTGTTTGTTTGACTGCTTTTATGAGTGAAATTCTTTGTAATTTTCTTAAATTTTGCTATTTTTGGTAACTACAACCCTGGATACTTTAAAACTGGGCATTATGGGAATGCATTATGGGATATGTACGAATCATGTAACATTTGGATGTAAAGCGACTGCCAACAGGTATGTTAATAAAAAGTTACCATAACACGTCCTGAATAGTATTATTCCTGTACGACCCTAAAGTACAACATGGTGTCAGAGTAAAATTAACTACAAAGATTCCAAGATGGACTTTGCCGGAGTTACGCCACCGTAACACTGTTGGTATGTTAACAACCTTCCTGACGCATGGCGCAGATTCAAGCTACACAAGGAACTGAGGTTTTTGGGACCGCTCAAGAGGAAGAGTGAGGAGGAAAAGTGCAGCTTTTTCTTCTTTGGGTTGGAGAGAAAGGTAATCATAGTAATATTAATGGATTGGATTTATTTGAGCTTTTCCAGACGCTCAAAGCGCTTACAATGTGTCCATAATTCATTCATACTTGGTGACGGTAAGCTACTGTTGTAGCCACCGTGTAGATGTCTGTGGCTGCCCCAGAGACATCTATAATACATGGTCACTAACCGAAGATGATTTCCCCTGATTGAAAATAAAAAGTTTAAATTAGGTGGAGAAGCTTCAGTGTGAATAGCTGGAGCATCAGTGCCAAGCAAGGTTTCAATTAAAAACAGACAGTTTAAATCATGGTCTAAAATCAGATCATTAATGATAAAATACTTATTTTTAAGGGATCTGACATCTAAAAGAGCCATCTTCATTGTTGTGGGTCAAATCTGATGTGAGCATGGTATGGGTTTTGTGACTGTTGTGTTAATGGGGTGGAGACATCTAACATGCGAGGCACGTAGGTGTAAATTGAAATGATTTGAATACCTATTGGTGATGCGGAATGGTATTTGACGCTGTATGGCAGAGAATGATATACCAGAAAATATAGTAAAGAATTGCACAACATGTCTTGCGCATCAACCTGCAAATACAAGAGATCCAATGATTAATCACAAGATTGCAGAGAGACCATGACAAGTTGTTGCATCAGATCTCTTCACATGGAATAATTAAAGCTACATAGTTGCCGTTGACTATTACAGCAGATATTTTGAACTAGGCAAAATGAAAAGCACCGCATCTAACATGCATTCCAGAGACTTTTATAATAGTTTGCAATATGAATCACTAGAGTTTGCAACATTTTCAAGTACATGGAGATTTACACATACCACCCTAAGTACACATTATCCTCAAAGCAATGGACTGGCCGAGATGTATGTGCAAATAGCTAAGACACTCCTGATCAAAAGTAAAGATGACAACAAAGAACTCTACTTGAGTATTTTGCAGTACAGAAACACACCAGTCGACACACCAGACTCATTGAAGCAGCTTTTACTGTGATACACATTGCTTCTGCGTCTCCTCAGTTACCAACTTGCAGCATGCCTCTGCCATACCAAAGCAGCAAGTAAAAAGTTTAGTACCCGATGTCTCTACAGGAATTAACTGTTATTCTCATTCTTGTTAGAATTGTTAGTTTCACCTTTGCCCATCGGTAGTGACCGTGTGTAATCATAATTTGTATTAAGTATCCTGATCTTCCAGAGTGAGAATCTGCTGCTTTTCTTGTTCTAGGTTACTGGGCTGCTGGAGACAATCGAGCTAATGTTGAGGAAAGGCAGTAAAACCGTTTCATTCAAATTCAATCATGTGTTTTCCTCAGTATCTGTTTGAAAAGTTTTCAACTTCAATCATTCAAAACCTAAAAACTCTACAGGTACTCTGCATTTCCCAATAAATGAGTTTAAAGGTGTACATTTGACAGTTACCTCAAATAAAAAGAATGCTTGTATTCTTTCATGTGTTAATCATATCCAGTGAGATATTTTTTCAATTCATGACTTTGGTATAGCAAATGCTGTTATATTGTTGTTCTTGTTGTTTTTTGGAATACCATTATACGTTAGACACTTTCTTCCACCTGTTACTTTTCTTCCATTGTCTGTATAAGAGAACTGGACTGAGCGAGTGTGACTTCACCCATTATCAGTAAGTAGTGATTGGTTTGAGTCGATCTGAGTCTATGGCAACAACTCTCTCCAATAAGGAGTGAGTGTCACTAGAACAGACAGATGGCTAGTTACAACTGCAGCAGGTTTATTAGCTCAGCTAAAAGTTCACAAAGCTCAATCAGGGTTAGGCTTGCTGGGGTCAATAACAGACATGAGATCATCAGAGGAAAGACGGGGTCGTCAAGATCCAGGCAAGAGTCAGGGCAGGCGGCAGGAAAACGGAGTCAGACACAGGGTCAGAAAACAGAAGATTACAATACGGGGTTATGAATCTTCTGACACACAAGGTGTATATTTGTATAAACCCCTTTTTATTTTAGGCTAAACTTTATTTATATAAGTTATGTTTGTATGCATTTCTTTTTGGACCAGACGGAAAGAAAAGGAGAGAGTGAGATGTTAAAGACGGGTATAAGGGTACAAAAGAGAATTCTGTCCTTCTTAAAGTGTTATCAGCAGACTACTGGCAGAGTTTGTGACAGACCCAAGAATGGAGCCCCGCAAGTGACAGATCACCACAATGACCAGAACCTAAGGGCCTATGCAGTCAGACATAGTTTAGCAAATGCCGCACAGCTGCAGGTCTGCTTACCAGATGTTAGGGGTACAGGGGTTTCCAATTAAATTACATTTTATTTATATAGCCCAATATGACAACAATAGTCGTATCAAAGGACTTCATATCGATAATTGTATAAGAACATGAAATCAGTCACAAAATATAATAGGTTTTGCAGCTGACTCCACCGCTTTGACTTGAATAACAGTGGGTGCCGGGTTCGCCTTGCACAGAATGATAGCGGTCAGGATCGTTAGAGAAGGTGAGGTGAGCACCACCAAGGTCAGCATGGTCCTCAGAGTTTGCTTTGGTGGAGAAGGTGCGATAGGCTGGGCAGGAATCACCAGTGCACCAGTGCAAAACCAAATTGGTTATTTATTTTAGATGGTCCAGTCACTGCACATTAATACCTCAGATACATCATAGAACCATCATCATCCCCCAATTCCACCATCACACCCCCAACTTTCTATTCATGGATGGTAATACTCCACCGCATCATCCCAGAACTGTCACAGCTGGACTTCAGAAAGAGGGGGTGCCTCATATATTTTGACCAGCAATGTCCCCTGACCTGAACTCCATGGAGCATGTCTGGTTGCAGCTGATTGTTCTCCACCCCCAAGTGACCTGGCACAACTGCATGTAGCACTTGTGGAAGAGTGGAATGAATGCTTTGCCTCATAAAAACACCATAAGTCTAGTGAGGAGCATGAGACGTTACTATCAAGCTGTCATTCCTGCAAATGGTGCAAATACCCAATATTGACGTAGTCATTTTTTGTTATGTAGGACTATCTTTATTGTTGTTTCAATTCTGTGGGTAATAAATATCAAACCAGCACAAATTGTCTCATTCATTCATTATTAATAATATCAAAGAGAACTTTTGTGTTTTTTCAAAAGAAATTCAGACCAAATAGAAAAAAAGCACTCATGTAAATAACAATATCCCTAACTTGTTGTAGGTAGTGTATTTCAGCCAAATCATAACAGCCAAAGTTAGATAGTGAAAACCAGTTTGAATTGTAGGCGATGAACTGTTTCCTTTTAGAATGTCAAAACTCATAGTAAAGTGTTCAAACAACATCCATTTATTTTACTCAGACTTAGAGATGGATGCAGTAATACTAATTTTGGCCATGAGAGGAAGCCAAAGACCATCAACTTGGTGACATCAGTGTAACATAGAAATATCAGAAATAGGTTATGTTGTACACTTGGTTTGTGGTAAAGTACACATGATTTTATTTTTAAGAAAAAATGGATCTGGGTTTTATGGGTTAAAGCGACAAACATGTCCGCTCCAGTGGACTACATGCACCTGAGGTCCCAACAATAAACATTTGGAACTTACTGTAAAAATGAATCTACTTGTGTTCTTTTGTAAATATGCAAACCTTTGCTGCTTTTTATGCTTTGAAAAACATTTCAACATTTTCTGGTAAATTCTAACAGTTTTTAGTTTCTTTATCTCTTCCCACTTCCGGGTTCTTCACACATAGGCTGTATGAAAGTTCACCACACATCTAGAGCACAGTGGCAGAC
This sequence comes from Oryzias curvinotus, assembly GCA_023969325.1. NCBI lineage: Eukaryota > Metazoa > Chordata > Actinopteri > Beloniformes > Adrianichthyidae > Oryzias > Oryzias curvinotus. The sequence goes on from CM043722.1 coordinate 11,913,801, forward strand.
TGCATAACATGCAGATGCATTTGGTCTTCTGTGTGCAAGCAGCATCGTGTCATCTTTTGGCATTCTTTACCTCAGTGAGTTGGAGCCATTGATATCCTGTGCCAAACCTCACCTCACAGACAACTTTAATCACTCTGCTTCATTTAACAGATTTTGGGGTCCCACTTTGTCTTCCACTTAAGTTTTACTGTAGAGTGCCAGGGTTTATCATCACCGTTCTCACTACAGTCATCATTACAGGAGCTGGATGGAATTTCCTGGACTATTCTGTCGGCTGCCTTTTTCTTTGCTGGGTTTGAAGTCTACAATCTATGACAAAATTGTTATGATAATAACTAAAACTACAGCCAATCTGTACAACAATGTATCTCTTACGTAAAAGGATACAAGTGGCTGTAAATATAATAATTACACACTTACCAAAACAGTTACAAGAAACAATGCATCCATCACATGATATGTGTTAAAAAATGTACTTGGTGATGCATGATGTCCACTTCATTGGACATACGCTTAATAATAATTTTCTACATATTGTAACCAAAATTGTATATTCCAAAAAATTGTTATCCTTTCTCAGATGTTACTGCATTTCCTCATTTTCTTTACTAACATCTTTACTACTCTAGTGACTGGTATGCAGTTCCACCACAGAAACCAATGCTATAAAGAGAGAGTCTCTTTTTAGTAGATGTCCACTGTAGTGACCACTATACACCAGAGGTTAGGTTATTATTGGTATTATTATATTTCTAAATGCATTTTTGGAATATTCATAACACTTTAGTGATTAATTACATTAATTTACAGTTTACTGAGTTTAATTCTTCTTTAGAAGATAAATGAATAAATTTAAAATTGTTATCAGAGTAATTAATTCCACCAGCTTTGAGTTACCAGAACTAGATTTCTCAGTGGTAGTGGTTGAGTTTGTCTCTTCTAGTTGTATCTTTAAATACAACACCTAGTCTCTTGTTGGTGCCCTGCTCCAGGGCAGGATGGATTTGCCCCTGCCTAGCTCTCTGCTGGGTTCTCCACGGGAAGAGGGAGTGATTGCCTAAATCATGATTTTGGTGCTCCTTGCAGGGCACTGGTTTGTGTTTGGGGTTGGGGGGGGGGGGGGGGGGGGTGCTCAGGACTCCCGGGTAGTGATTGGCACCTTGTCTGGGACTGTTCTCTGGCTGGTCTGAAGCTTATGCTCCCTCTGACCCCTCAATTTGCTTCTGCGGGTGTCTGGGGGTCCCTGGCTGCTGCTACCACTTTGCACAGGAATGATATGTTTGACATGTGTTTGCTTGTGTGTATATATGTACATGTGTGTAAAGGTTCTTGGAGACAAAATGTACAATATTTGAGCGTGTGTGAATGAGTGGGTGTGTGGACATGATAAAAATTTAATGTTAAATTTCTGATTTTATTTTTAATAATTAAAACTTGGTTTTTGTCTATGATTGAAAAAATAAAAGTTGTTCCTTCTGTTGTTCCATCTGTCTGGATCTACTGATGGATCTACTGATCTGTAGTAAATAATTCTTGTAACTTAGTGTCCTGGCGGAAAAGAAATGAGTAGGCAGCTTTATTGGACAACGTAGAAAACAGGCTGGACTCCAAGCTGCTCCTGCTGATCTCTGCTATGCTGGACCTGAGAGGGTGGCTTGTGATGCCTGCACTGGAAAAAAATAGCTTAAAGAAAGTTGACAACAGTGAAGGACAGTGAGAAGATCTTCACTGAGATGATCCGTCTCATCCAGAATAGAAGCTGTGCTGTGAAGCAGCAGATCAGATCAGACCACGGTGTTTTCATTTCTGGGTCCTGCTTTCCTGTGCTGAATTCCCAAAAGACATGGATTTGCGACACCTTACTTCAAATCCTCACCACCCTCAAGGAAAAGGCCATGCAGAGAGAGCTGTGCAAACTGCTGCTCCTGTACTGAGAGTACACTCAGTCATCTCTCCAATATGTATTCTATAAATTCTCCTTTATTAGCTGACTGTAATAATTTACTTGTACAAAGTCAAATCCTGTGTGTTGTGAAGCAGTAGATCAGATCCCAGCAGCAAACTGAAGTGAGTCGAGTCAAAGATCTTCAGGAGGAGCTGGAGCAGGAGATCACTGAGCTGAAGAGGAGAGACGCTGAGCTGAAGCAGCTCTCACTCACAGAGGATCACAGCCAGTTTCTGCTCAACTACCCCTCACTGCCACCACTCAGTGAGTCCACACACTCATCCAGCATCAATGTCCGTCCTCTGAGATACTTTAGACTGTAACAATGCAAGTTAAGACTGTTAAGAAATCTGTATCTTTTGTTCTTTGCCTGTATTTTTGCATTAAAAGACTCGCAGGTTCTAAATGGAGCTCCTGAAATGTGCAATGTGTCCTCTTTATGAGGTTTTCGACTGTCCTCACACAGCAGGTTTGCATGTTAATATCAAGCAGATAGCAGGGATGTGGGGTCTAACAGGAAAGTGGAACTCAGAATGTGACTGTCAACAAAAAGTCCTGTTTAATCAAAGCACTAATTAACTAACCTTCCAGAAAAGACCCCCAGAGTTTTTTTCAAGGAGGTTCTGTAAGTGGATGTTTAAATGATCGGATTATTTTGTTTGTCTGTGGGCCTTGGTAAGAATTTATTCTCACAATTATACTGAAGGCATATTACTCAGAATCAGGTTGACACAAAATAATTACTTGTGGTTCAGAATGACAAAACAGAAAACCTTGAAAGCAACTATCTTTCCACAGAGCCTGTTATTCCTGGTTGCTGTGGCAACACTGGAAGCACCAGGATGTTGTAAAGTGGCCAAGAAATAAAGAAATCTTCAGAATGCTTTCTCTTACCTTACAAGTAACCAACTTATTTTTGCCTTATTTTCATCAAGATGGTACTGATAATGTAAATTAAGTGCAGTAAAATAAAATAAAACACAATAAATAAAACTGAAATTTTTACATTTAAATGTCATTAATTGAAATAAATAAAATTGTGGTTTCTACTTTTCATTTCAATCATTGTGTTTGGTGTACCTTTGCCTAAAATACAAGGAAACAAAGAATAAAAGTGTCATTTATTTCACAATTGTTTCCCACTAGTGTAATGTCTTAGATGGCTACACCGTGGTGCAGTGGTTACTTAGCACTCTTGCCCCACAGGAAGAAGGTCCTGGCTCAAATCCCTGCTGGATCTGTTCTGTATGGAGTCAGTTCTCCTTGTGAATGTGTGGGTTTTCTCCAGGCACACCAGCTCTCTCCAACTGTCCAAAAGCATGTTTCATTGGTTGATTGACTCTACAATGCCTCCAGGTGTGCTTTTGAGTTGTTGGCCCTGTTTTAGACTAGTGTCATGTTAAGCACACTGCCTTTGCACCACAGTAGCTTGGTATTGGCTACAGAAGCTGCCATCAAAACCAAAGTTAGATGAGATGGGTTTTATCAACTTTTTCACAGGTTTTATGAAAACGAGATCAATCTTAATTGCAATATTTTATATTAAAACACTGATGTAATTAGAATACTGTTGCTAATTTTATTGGCCAAAGTAGTTTCCATTTTTTAGCAGTCTTGAAAAATCCAGATGATCAGTCTGATTCTTATATTCTCCTAGCAGTATTCTTCATCATTCACAAAGTGTAATTTTATTGCAGATTTTTGAAATCTTGCTGTTGGGTACATTTGAAAAGAAAAATGCACGTCAGGTTTCACTGTATCTTCCAGAAACGCCATGTGTTCATGTAAAAGTACTATGAGTTAAAAGTCAAATGTTTAACTCTCCTGTGGGCTGCATCAAAGTCAGCATGTCAAATTATCATTCCTTGGACTTAAAGCACAAGGTTAGATCTGCTTCAGAGCTTACAAAGTACAAATCCATTGAATTAGGCTTATAAAAGTTACATTTTTGTAATTCAAAAAAGCAATGTGAGCCAGAATTTTTATTGTCTCAAGTTAAAGAAGGCAAGCTAAACCTTTTTTGTTTTTTTCCTCTAAAATCCTGATTACCAACTATGTATTTAAAATTTGATAGTAATTCATGGATCTCTTTATATTGGTTAAATTTGTTTCCTTAAAAATAGATTTCTAGATTTTAGCAAGAAGTATCTTAACTTAACTTTAACTGTATCTAAGCTTTAACTTTTCTTAAAATAACAAATAACCACATGTAAAAATTCTATTAGGTTTGACCTGCTCCATTAAAACTGGTTTTCTTAAATTCTGGCCATGCATTATTTTTTTTAAACATGTTCACACACAAGAAGCTTTTTTTGAATTCTTAAAGTGACCACGTAGGCAAGTCACCTCTGAGGTTTTTTTAAGTTTGACATGTTAATGTAGGCTATGGGAAGAATTCAAGCATCTTAATTTTCTTCTTAATCAAGTGAGAAAATGACAAAATACCGTGTTGATTTGATTTAATTATATCACAAAGAATGTGTTTCAGTGACTTTTACAAGTTTACACATTGTCAGAACTCCCAGGTTTTACATTGCCTTATGATGTCATTGTCAAAGAAGAAGAAAAAAAACGGCAACTTAATAAAAAACATTGAATAAAGAAAGAGAAAGTATTAAACATGAAACTTAGATCCACAAACTATCAATTATGATTGAATTCAGCAGTGTCCCCATTGTGGCTCAACCACAGTCCAGCATGGAGCGGCTGAATAAATGTGGTCTGGACTCTGTGGAGGAGAGTCATGCCTTTAGAGATGCTGTAGAATGACAGAACACCTGCTCTATGATCCAGGTAGACTCCAATTCTGGAGGAAACAGGACCTGAGATGGAGACCTTTTCACAATTGTGATAAAAAATGCAAGTCTTGCCATAGATGTGCAGTGCCCAGGAATTCTCATTCCAACCAAATCGACACCCTTTCCCTTTCCCATCCCTGCTGATGGTGTTGTAAGCAACTGCAACATAAAGTCCGTCTCCTTTCCACTCCACCTCCCAATAACAACGTCCAGTCAGACTCTCCTTGCTCAGGACCTGCCACCAGAAACTGAATCTCTCTGCATTGTCTGGGTATGGCTGAGCTTGTGCAACACCTGTAACCTTTTTCTTCTTCAACATCATCAGCCGTGTGTGCGCCGTATTTGGATCCAGTGTGAGGTTACGGTAATATTTTAGGAAGTCAGCTCTGCTCTTTGGTTCAGATTGGGAGACATCCACATGAGTGATTGTTAGTGATATGCTTGTAATTTCCTCTCGCATAATGTCCTGCAGTTTCTTTCTGAGGTCTGACACAGCTGCTGTCACGTCCTTGAGGTTTCCTGGAGGTCGGACATTGATGCTGGATGAGTGTGTGGACTCACTGAGTGGTGGCAGCGAGGAGTAGTTGTGCAAAAACTGGTTGTGATCCTCTGTGAGTGAGAGCTGCTTCAGCTCAGCGTCTCTCCTCTTCAGCTCAGTGATCTCCTGCTCCAGCTCCTCCTGAAGATCTTTAACCTGCCTCACATCAGTTTGCTGCTGGGATCTGAACTTGTTGTTCAATTCACCTCTTTTTTTCTCAATGAGACAGATAATGTCGGTAAATATCTTCTCACTGTCCTCCACTGCTTGATCAACAGACTCATTAGTGGCCTCATCCTGCTGTTGAAGCAGCTTCACCTCCTTCTCTCTGTCCTGAATTCTCTGCTGGATCTGTAGTAGACTCTCCTCCAGCTCTCTCTGCCTCTCAGTCCTTTCCGTTGCAGCTGAGACTGTGTCGTGGCCTTTATGTCCTTCCACAGAGCAGAGATAACAGATACACTTCTGATCGGTGCGGCAGAACAGCTTCATCACCTCATTATGAACGGAGCAGATGTTCTCCTGCAGGTTCTTAGAGGGCTCCACTAGCTTGTGTTTCTTAAACGCAGCAACATCAGAATGAGGCTGAAGGTGTTCCTCACAAAAAGAAGCAAGGCAGGTCAGACAGGACTTCACGGCGTGTAGTTTTTTCCCGGCGCAGACGTCGCAGGCCACGTCTTCTGTTCCAGCATAAAGATGTTCAGCAGCTGGGGGGCAAATCCCAGTTTTCTGCAGCTCCTCGGTCAAAGCCGCTAGCATAGTGTTTTTAACCAGAGCAGGCTCCGATGTGAATGTCTCCCGACACTGAGGGCAGCTGCGGCAGTCATTTCCTTTTCCTTCCCAGAAACCTTTGATGCACACCATGCAGTAGCTGTGTCCGCAAGGAATGGTCACAGGAATGTTCAGCAGATCCAGACAAATGGAACACGAAAACGCGGCTCCGTCCAGATTCACTCTTTTCTGCTCCATTTCGTCTCTCTGTGTGCTAGCTGTGAGCCACGATGTGTCCCATTTAAATTTGAAATCTGACTGGCCAATCGGGTTGCAGATGCGTGAATCAGCCAATCACATTCATCTGCGTTAATCCGTCCATCCAATCACCGTCCTCAAATGTCACGCATGCGCATCTCATGTTTTTCTTCTCCTAAAACTACGGTAGCTTGGAAAACCAAAACACTTAAAAAGTTTTTAAAAATATTTGTAAATATTTTTTAGAGCTTTTTTAAAAACTGGCAAATATTTAAAGTTTTTAAATATTTTTTCTTTTTTACTATATAGAACCATATTGGTTAAATTATTAACGGATTTCACTGGTATTTTCTTCAGTGTAATTAACACTGTCTTAAACTGAAGCGAGGGTGATGATTGAGTGTTTGGGCAAATGTCTAGTAAATCCCACTTGGCGTGGTCAGCTCCTCAACGCAGCTGGGGAAATACTTCCTTGAAAAAGCTGTGAAATCCATGGTTAAGTCACATTATTTTGAAAAAACGATTCTTTAATGTTTCAAACGTTTTTAATACAATTCTCATTTACAGATCGTTATATATTCAGCAGTTCTGTGTAATAAAGTCTTATTTACCAAGCATCTCAAAATGGTCAAAAACAATTGAACAACTAGAAGAACTGATCACATCAATACAGTTCTCATCTCAATTTCACTTGAGATGACAACTGGACGTTCAGGAACTGATTGAATTGCTGCTTTGTATGGATATTGAGTGTGTTCCCTAGCGAAGGGGTCTGCAACCTGAGGCCCTTGAGCCTCATGTATCTCACTTATCCCTCCAATCTGGCTCTTTGGCTTTCAAGAAAAGTGCTTAGTTGGAATTTGTAATGGGTTTCTAGTTTTTGTCTTAGCTGATCAATTTTTATTAACAATGTTTGAATTTTAATATGTCAGATAACTAAGCAACATTTTGGTGAAAGCTTTAATGTACTGTTACTTTTATCTCTTTACACTGTAATAAGTTTAAATCACATATCTTCTGCTGCACAACAGTGCATGCCTTGTTGCTATTAGGAGACAAGTTATTTAAGTATAAAATTGCATTTACATGTATTGATTTCATAACAACACAGCTGTTCATATTTGCTAACAAAAGGCAAAAAGGGATGATGGTGCACCAAAGTCATGATGATAGAAACGCCTATTCTGTGCTTTCTTGCACCTTTGTTAAACAAAAATTTCCTGCAGTGAAATTATCTTATTTGACCCAAGGTGTATTTTATTTTGAAAGGAACCTTTAAAGGCAAACCAAGTTAAATTTGTTATGTATACAAAAACCTCACACACTCATAATTGAATTATTGTAATTGCTTGAAAGCTACATTTTATAAATAAATGGTTTAACAACCACAAAATCATAAACAAAGTGTTTTCTTCTAAACGTTGAAGTGAGACTTTGTGGCTCATGCTAGGTTTTTGGTCAATACATTTGTGGACCAAATGGGTCTTTTAACATTAAAGGTTGCAGACAATGGCCTGACATATTACTGTGGTGTACAAAGACAGCATGGCTCTGGTATTAAAGCTTGTTTAAGTCAAAACGAGACTCTTCCAATGGCAAAAATCAGTTCACTTGGAGTTTATTTTGTAAGTATACTTGAGTATAAATCTACCATAGACCATGAACATGTAGTGTGGAACATATACCATGCAAATACTTCTTCAGACTTATTGGAACATTTTCAGTTTACTACAGTATATACATACACCGGTATAAAAGTAAATTTCAGGTAGACTTAGTGCTTCTCTTTAAGTAGAGACTAAGATTAGTATACTTGTAGTACACTTAAATATACTACTTTTTGGTCAGGGCTCATTGAATTCAACTTTTCTCTAAATGTATTTGATGTTGAATTCAAAACCCAATTTCTTTGACTTAACAATGTATGTTTTTTACGTGTTTTTTTTTTTTTAAATCAAAGGTTACTTTGCTTTCAACTTACCCATGAAAAGCTTTCAGTGAAATTCCTTTCTTTAGCGTAATGTATTCCACAGACATTTGGGAGGGGGGATTGGTATTTATCACATTTTAAAATGTGTTGCAGACCCTTAACTTATATAAGTTATGTGTTACAGAGTTTTGATGTTTAGTTTATCCTCCAAAAATGCTCAGAAAAAGCTCAATTTAAGTTTAAAGTTACTGTATTCAACCAAATGAGTGAATATCTGATTTAGGTCTTATAACAAAAACAAATTTGGGATAGTAATTTTCTTTTTGTAGCTGGAATATGTTCTTATTTAATTGAACCAAGCAAGAAAATACTTTAGCCCCAATACAACTTTTTTTCAGTAAAATGTAGGGTAAAAAGTTTGTCTATATCCCCAACATTCAGTGAAACCCAAACCCTGTAGTCTTAATCTAAAGCTTTTGTCATGTAAAGTAACCAGCCAAAGCACCTGGAATCTGCAGTCCTTCTGAACAATTGGGAACAATGTCACATGATCCCCCACACAGCAAACAACAACAAGCCATCAACAGGAATGCAGGGTTGATACCTGCTGTTACTGGGTGAGAAGAGGTGTAAGCTCTGGACATGATTACTGTCCATCATGGTTCAAGAAGAGACAAAAAGAAGAACAAACAGACATTGTTCTATGGTTTATTTAAATCACAACTCAACATAATAAAGCTCATGTTATAGAAGACTCAAGCAAACAAAAAACCTTTTACAATGAGGTTATATTGTACTAACCACCGCCCATCATTAGCTGAGTAAACCGTGATAGTTTGTGCAGAGGAACAAAATCAAACCAACCATATATTTTCCTTACAACCTCAAAATCTTGGTAGAAATCTGTTTTCTAATATGTTTTCTCATGTTCAATCCAGTATTTCTGCATATGTTGTTTTTGTGACTGCCATAATGTTTTTTCTAATGACAGTGAGTCTGGTAGCAAAATGAATAAATGGGATACAAAAAGGATTCTACTGCACTATAACCTAATCTGAATTAAGACTAACCTTTAAATTTGTTCTTTCTCATTCTCAATATGTTTATTTTTTTAACTGGCAAAAACAAATGCTTTTTAACTTTTCTTTTTTGACTAAAAGTTTAGATGACATTAAAATAAGGAAACAATTAAAATACTGAAATATAGCTTAAAGACTAAGTGAAGTTTGAAATTTATATATTAGACATGATGCTAGAAACTGGCTCAGTTTTAAACAGTGGTGGGTATGAACAATTCAGAACTTTTCATGCATTCATTCATTTTTTTAATGACTGAACAATTCAGAATTATATCGCAATATATAATAATTAATAAATATGAACTACGTCATGTAATTATTAAAGTTTTTTTCTTTTTTTTTTTAGAATGTATCACGATTTAGGCTTTAGGCTAACATTTCTTAAATAGGCGTTAGATGTTTTTCATGAAATGTTTGTTTAAGCCAGGTGCTTTGATACTTTTACCAAGAGAATAGATAACCTGTTTTGTTTTGATTTTTAGTTTTACTGCACTGTAAAAAAAAAAAAAAAAAAAGATTGTTTTTATCTTTATTTGTTGGTTTTTCTCCTTTCCATAATGTTCGGAACCTCTCAAACCGGGGCACCGTCCCTTTCGGCCAGGAGGTGCGACGTGCCGGATTCCACCACTAGAGCTCCCCGCTCGGTTCACCTGCTGCCCCTCGGCTCCGTCTGTGTTTACCTCTTTCCCTACCTCTGCTGTCTGGTGGCAAGCTGGGACACAAATCCCCGCCCGAAGCTTCGGCTCGAGAATTACTAATGTAAGCTGCCTGGTGTCTGTTCCTTTGCGGATTTTCTGCAGCGCCGTGTGCCAGTGCCGCCAAGGCGGAGGTGAGTTTGGGCTTTTCCCAGTGAAAAATGGCTCAGGCTCAATGACAACACTGCGGGTGCTAGCCCCGTTAGCTTAGCCGCGGATCCTGCTCCAATCTCGTGATGGATGATAGTGAACATGGCGCCTTCCGAAAAAAGACGTGTCTTTAAATATATATCTAGTTTCTGTTTTATTGACAGCGTAAGATAGTTTTAAATACTTTTTATGTAAGCCATTTTCATCCATTAATGCAAATGTTTCTACTTTAGTGACATACACAAGCTAGCTTCACGCTAGCTTCGCTACCTAACTGTTTATTAGCTAAGTAGAAATAACTCACTGCGAAAATAACGATCACAACCTAACACATTTTGTGCAAAAATCTGAGTGATGTAAAAGGGCAAATCGATTTAAGTCATACTTTATCATTATTTTAACCACTATGTTGCATTCTTCTTCTTTTTTGCTTGAACGTTAGCGCTGCTGCTATTAGCTACACTAAGCTACCAGGCAGTCCCGTGGCCTCCTCTGCTGAGTCTTTGTTGTGAAAGATCAAGCTGTACTTCATCTTATATTTTTCTTAAGTACTGAAAGTAAGTTTTATAACAAATGTCCCAACCCTGGTTTATTATGTCGTGTGCGCCGCTTGACATTACTTGGTGTCAGTCTCTTAACTTAAGGGTTAAAGGTGAAATAATGACTGGAGCTAAAATCGCTTAAAATCCGAGTGGTAACTTGTCAGGGTTCACATCTCTGCTTTCCTTTTATCAGAGTGGGAACAAAATCGGTTGTTTTAGATCAGATGTAGGAAAATGTAGTGTCTTTTTCCACCAAAGAAGCCACAACCCCCTGGTTGGTGCTGGTGGCGTCTCCCGCCTTGCAGACTGGTGTGGTCTACCTGTCATCACGTGGGGGCTTCTTGAGACACTCATTTCGCATTGTGTACACGGTTTTCCAACATTTGTGGCGATAGACATACTGCAGCAGACTAATTTAACATATCAAAGCAATATTTCCATCTTTTTAAAACTATTTTAGCAGGTCTGTTCACTCATTTAAACGCCCTATTTATGTACTTTTGCAGTTTATATTCCCATAATTTAGGTCTCAACTTAAACCTTTTTTTTTCTTCAAATTGTTAATAAACCTTTAAAGATTGCATTTGATGTGGCAGTTTTTATAGTGAAAAGTCAAAACAAGGTAGTACAATGAGATAATACACCAGCGGAGTTCTTTTAAACGAGGTTTTATTATCATTTCTAACGATGTTGATGTTTGAACGGGAATATTATTTAGTTTGAGCAAAAGTAAATGATCCTAAAATGTGTCTTCTTTGTTCATTGACAGTTTTTTTTTCATGTTTAGTCATTAAGCAGTGGGACTCATTTCTGCTCTGCAGAATACAGTTGCTGTGGAAACAGATGGCTAAAGAAATATGAAGTATTCTTTTGGTATTATAGATTATCATGGCAGAATTCACTGGATCTTGACTGGGACAGACTTCCTTTTGAGGGAGAAGAAACACACCATCGTTGATGATCTCACCTGCTTTATTTCATTTAACATTTATATTTATCATAACATGTCGTTTGAAAGTCAGCCAGATGTTATTTTAGCTTCGGTTTTACCACTAAAACTTATTGTTATGTCTTATGTGTTCATTTAGCCTTGAAAATAGAAGCAAGAACAAAAAGTCTATATTTGAGGAGATTAAGGAAAGCAAACTTTTTTTTAGATTTTTGTAAACACTGATTTTATTTTAACATTTTTGCATGTGCTGATAAGAAGTGGTTTGTTTATTCTTCCTAGTATACAGTTTCCTAAATCATACCAAGTTGAAAAGTATCGATACAGGAATATGCTTGACATCTGTCAGAGCTTCATGTTCCACAAAATGAATATTTGAATCCCTTCTAAGTATTTTTTTGGTTGGCTTTTTGCAGTTTTTTATGGAAGTGACATCTTAAGTTTCACAGATGGTTTGGAGGAGGACTGCATCTAATTGGATTAGAATTTCTTAAGCTATTTGTGGTAGACCAGGCACGAGCATCATAGCAGTCAGATGGGGTTTATTCAAAGCTTTTAGAAGGTCTTCTACACTTTTTTTTCCAGTCAGAGTACTTCTTTCATGTCCATTTTTAGGAGGTGTGCTGGTTAATACATAGTTGAAGACAAATAATATTAAAAGAAGAGTTTACAAAATGGATTTCTTTTAAATGTAGACTGTTTAGAATTTAGCTTTTCATAAGTGATGGATAGTAAATAAATATATTTAGACAGTTGCATTTTTTTCTAAAGTTTGATTAAAACTAGCTTGGGTATAATTTCAGTGAGTGATAAAACAATCTATAAATAAGGTGATAATATGCCTTAAAAAATTCTTCATCCTCTCACATTTCATTCCCAAATATTTCCCTGATTATTGTAACTGTGTTTCAAGCTTGGGTTTCAATACTTTGGGATATTTCAGTATCTTTTGCAATTTAAATAGGAACCCAGTAAGACATTGCTTTATGGATACCAATTTCTGTGTTTGTTCTATCTTAATTTATGTGGAACCATATCATTCAAACTGTGTCGGGTTTTTATATCCATTTAGTTACAAAGAAGTCATACTGTCAATCATTCTTTCTCTTTATGCTTCATAGTGTTTTAGTTTTATCTCTTCACATGACAAAAACAGTTGACGGTCGTTCGATTTTGAAAACTAAGCCTTTTTTTAAAATGTGCAACAGCTAAATGTGAGCATAAAAGTTTCAGTTTTTGACTAAAAAATACTAACTTGACCAAAAGTATAAAAAAATATATTTTATCTGTTGATTTCTGTCCTGGGAAAGTGAAAGAAATAGAGGGAATACTGTAAACAAAAGAATCAAAAACCTTTTCGAATTTCTATTATTTTATGTATCACATTAGTTTTTGTAAGCAATAATGCTACATTTGGATTCATTTTCCTATGTTTTGTTCTTTTTTGCAGGTAAGATGAATAAAGAAATTATGTCCCGGGTTGTGAAGAAGAGGCAAGCGGATCCCAAAGTGGTTCAGTACGTGTGGGCCGCCATTGAGGTCATTCGCAACCAGAAACAAATTGCAAACATGGACAGAATCTCAAAGTAAGTTCCCTGTAGGTTTGGTGACATTCCTTATATATTTACCTAATTAAGTGCAGAAAAACGTCAATTTTCTGTGGAATGTTCGATTTTTCTTACATGTTTTAAAAACGGATCTAATGTTGACAATCAGCAGATGAATTTGAAACTTAAGCACACCGTATTCCATGCCTTAAAAGCTGGAATCTTTGGACAATTTTGAGTATGGAAGTATTCACTTGAAACCTGAAAGTGCTGCAAAACACTAAGGCAGCATGAGGAAAAGCTGTGGGAAGGAGCAGCATCATTTGGTTTGGGTTTGTGTGGATGTGGTGGGTCAACTCAGTCATTTCCCAGCTGTGTTTGTTACACAAGATAACACAAGTTTGCAGAGCCGCAAAACCTTGAAAAGCTTCCAGACACTTCATTATTAGTTACCTAATGATTTATAAAACTACAACAACAACAAGAAAAACATGCTTGATTTGTCAAAGCAACATCTTTAAAATGTTTCTTCCTTCACACCAGTGACACCTCCAGCGCGAATCAGCTTGTAAACATGCTTATGTTAAAATTAGAGGCCTCCTCCTGTGCAGGATCAAATTTCCATTTAATATTTGCTGATGCTTGTGTTAAATATATTGGAGGCCTGAAGGGCTGCCGAGAACATAACTGCAATCAAATTTGATTTAATCGCAGAAAAAAAAATAGATCAGTTTGGTTTTCAAGCGCATTGTCATTTAAGATTCTTACTGGTCAAATCCATATTTGAGAACTTTGAATTCATTTTTAAAGTTTGTTTTTTCTCTATCGGTCATTTTGGCAAGAAAAAGCATAAATCAATGTCTTTGTGCACAAGTTTTTTGTTTTTTTTTACCTTTTAGAAGCAGATAATGGACTTTTCCCCAACTCTTCTCTGGAAGTTTGCACTTTTTCTTTATTTTCCCCATTTTTGCTTTAATTTTTTTTTTTTTTTACTTTAAAGTTTTTAAACTTTATCGAGTTTAGATCACATTAATATACATACAATAAACAGTGAAACATATACAAACATAAATGCAATTTCAATTACATATAGATTCAAATATTTACAACATTCCACGGGTGTGAGCTTTCGGTCTGTTTTGAGACGGTTCTTCACCTCCTAAGATCTGCAGTAAATTCTTAAAACGTGAATCATCTCCTGGGTGAAAATGACGTTTGATCTTGTTTTCCAAATGTGTGTTAACTACACTCATGATCAACCAAAACAGTCTGCATTTTTGTTGCACCGGTAATGTTAGGTTGGGGGTGTGAGGGGCTGTAAGCTAGCAGAAGAGAGTGTAAACAAATGGATGACTGGATGTGGGGGCGGGCTTACTGTGAGCTAACGGTCGTGGCCACACAGCTCATGGAGGCAAATTTCTAATGAACTTCTGCCGCTCTGCATAACTATGTCTAGAAAATGACCCGGGGTTTTTGATTGTAACTAAAGGACCACAGGGAACGCTTTTACAGGAGATGGAGAGATGATCGCAGTGGGACTTTAAGTTTATTCAAAATCTAGCTTTTGAAGTAGAATCAAATGGCAAACTGTCATTTTGTTTTTGCTACCTTTTTACTGAAGAAAGCTTCAGCGACAAAGTGTTGCGTCTTCAGTTAAGTCTAATTGTGTGTCACAGCAGATGTGGATCAGTGATCAGATTGACAGCAGTTTAGTTCTGGCAGTTGCCAAATGTTTTTCACTCGTTTCCATTCTTGTGATGAAATTAGGCATCCGCAGACGGGTGGGCTCTGCAGCGCCCCACCCATCCGTAAAGAAACGTGCCTGGAATTTGCAGCAGGAATAAACTTCTACTCGTCACGATTGTATCTTGTCGTTCACGCCTTATAAATTCTCTGCAGCCACTTTTTGTTTATAATCTGATCCTCACGGTCGGTGAATTGAGCACAGACTCAATGAAACACTTGGCACGTTCCTTTCAGCAAGTTGGCGAGCACCTTGGGAGCTGGCTGCTCGGCAAATTGGGCGGTGATAGACTGTTGTCGTGGCAACGCTGTGCAGTGGCATGCAACGGATAGCAGCGGCTCTCCCTCACAGCCTCCTCCCCGTTTAATTCCTCTGTAGCTTGATATCACGCAGAGGCTTTGTGGCTGCAAAGGGGAAGGGTGACGACCGCGGCGCAGCTCAGGTGAAACATTAACCAGCCTCTGGGCTCGAGGGCAATATCTGTTATTGTCCAGAAAAAAAGTGTTTGTTTCTCCATAGTTTAAAAGCAAATGGAGATGAGACAGTACAACAAAGGCACACAAGACAAAGAAATGAGTGGAATTCCAGATTGACTAACAAATGTTGACTTTTGCAAATGTTTTGAATTGACTGTAATTAGTTAGAACGAAACACAAACTTTGACATTTTTTCTTTGTTCCTACAACTGAATGTTTTTCTTCCCCATTGTTCTCAGCCTGACAGAACTGCCATAAAGAACTAGCTGTTATTTTAAACTCTAGTTTTATACAATTTAGATGTATAGTTTTCTGCTTACATTTGTTACCTCTGACTATTCAAATTTGTGCGTGACCTCTAGACCAGTGAATTTTCAACCAGTGTAAGAGACAGTGGGGTGCGCTGTGAGAAACTGTTCATTTTATTTAGTCTAAAAAACATTTAGCATTGCCAGAACATTTAGCTCTCTGTTCATCCAAATGGGACCAGGTATAACACTGAGTACTTATGAATAGGAAAGATCATAAAATACTTTTTTCTTTGGGTATATTTGATTTCTGTTCTAGACACTTTAATCAGAATGATCAAACAAAACTTTAGCTAATTACTCGCTTTTTGGAAAAATCCGACCCCTTAATCTGTCTCCACCAATCATTCTTGAAGGCCTTATCAAGACGTAATCAGTCTAACCAATCAGACGCGTTTAATGACCCCACTTTCTTATCCCGACGACAACTCACAAAGTCTCAGTTCCAACAAAAATGACAGCTAAAGGTTGTGTTTAGCAGTGCAGCATCTTGCGGGATCCGGTGTCAGAACGTGTAAAAAGTGCATAAAACAATCAAACTTAAACACGGGTCTGACTGGCTTTAGCTTCAGTGTTTTTGTACTACATTTTAAATCAGACTGGAGTCTGTCTTTATTGTTCTGGAATCTGTAAGCTTTTATCCTTCTTTTCTCTTGATCTTTTTACTTTTTGTCCTGGGAGCGGATCTCTGCTCAACTTTATCTTTTTGGTTTGAAGTGATTTGAAGTGTTGATGCCGCGTACCTGCTGTGGGCCTCTCCTGCAGAGACCGTCACCTCCTTTCCCACCGTGACTCTCTGTGTGCTGGTTCAAAGCCACAATAGGAGACATGGTGGGACTTTCCCCAAATGTTTCCTTCAGACTACATTTTTTAAAATGTTTGAATATTGTTGTTAATGATGCTGCAGTAATAGAAAAAAGTGCATTTAAAAAGTATGTGAATTAATACATTTAAATTTTGAATACAAGGCTGCCACATTCACCTTTTTTATTTATTTGTTTTACCTTTGCAGGTACCTAAGCCGCGTATTTGGGATGCACCCTAAGGAGACTGCCAGACAGCTGAGCCTAGCTGTGAAGGACGGCCTGGTGGTGGAGACCCTGACTGTGGGCTGCAAAGGCTCCAAGGCGGGCATTGAGCAGGAGGGGTACTGGCTGCCCGGGGATGAAATGGTAAGTCCAGAAACAACTCGGCAACGACCTAACACACTAAGATGCTCCATTTTCATTTCTTTTTGAATTCATTGTACCTGATAAAAAAGCAAAAATGCTCACACTGTGCGCAACGTTTTGAAAGCTATTATTCATCTCCCTGAGCATTAGGAGACACTTCTTAAAATATTTTATTTTCTGTCTAGTTATACAAACAAATCCTGGACATGGTTTATGAAGTCTTTGATTAAAGTAAACTGCGGTGCAATCATGAACTCTTGAAAACAGTTTAATTGTTATCCTTGACTAAAACATTGAGAATGAGTCCCTCTGTTACTGCAGAGTCTCATGTCATGTTGGGAGATTTCATATTTCTCAGCTAACTGGAGCTGTTGTCCTGATGAGTAACGACAACTGCAGCAGATTCTGCGAGGACTTCTGCTCCATCTGTCATGTTGCTCAGTGCGAACAGTCACGGCACTTTTTCATTTGCCTGCCATGTTCAAGGATGGTGGCGAGGCGGTCATGTAACCCTTTGGGACCTCGGGCCTAAAACTCAGTTTTTGTCCTCTTTTGAATTTAACTCTTTTTTTTTTTTTTTTTTTTAAATTTGATAGCCTACTTACTTGCTTAGCTGGAATCCTTTTAATCACCACATCAAAGGAGGGTCTATACAAATAAAATTGAATTGTATTGAACCTCCATTCTGTGGCACAAACTTTATTTAGTCATTTTTCCATCTATTGTTCACAGGCTACAATTAAAATCATACAAAAACATAAAATTCCATTCGGAAAAAATTGCTTAATTCTGTTGTGGAAACACCCAAAATCACATGTGTCAAACTCAAGGCCCGGGGGCCAAATGTGGCCCTCCATGTTGTTTTACTTTTTTTTTTTGTTTAAATCACCACATGTGATGACAGTTTTATAATCAAAGGAAATTGTTTAGACACTTCACATATAAATCAAGGATTTATTGGAAGTACATTCAATTATTAAATAAACAAACCATTATTTAGTGTCAACTGTATTTGTGTGCACATTTACAAACTTGATAACAAAATCTTTCACAAAAATATGAACTTCCTTTAGCACTGATAACTCAATTGATCCCATCCTACCTCTTTAACCCTGTCGCACGGATCATTTAAAGTAGTTAGAACACTTTTATTTGGGGAAATACTGTAGTATTTAGGGGAAAACTTTTGCTTTAACTTCCACATAAAGAACAATGTAAGTTTATCTATTTTCGTCAACATCAACCTTTTTTTTTTTAATGATACTGGTGAAATAAGTTGAATGGGACATGACAGGGGTGTCCAGTGGAGCCCAGGCTATTTTAGCTGCAGGTCTTTTAAACACTACTCTCTGAATCACTTGCAATCACAGGAGCCGAAAGCCGAGGGAAGCAAGGTAAGGACTGCATTGTTCATTTCTGAGCCAGGGTTTGTTCCTCCGTTTGATCCCTTTGTCTTCTCACCCCTCTCAACTAACATCATTCTGTGGGAAATCAGTTCTGCCACCAGCAGTGCATTCTGGGAGTCTGAGTGAATCTTTTTCAAAGCAGCAGGCAGCGGTCTACCATAAAACTACACTTCCTATGTTTTTGCCTGTATAAGGTGGAAACTCCTTTTTTCTTTTGTGTTGTCCGCCTTAAAATTTAAAGTCAGCCTGCTCTACCTTTTTAAGTGAACCCATTACACAGGCTGAAAGCTAGATAAACATCAATTTTCCGTCCAGAATCAGATCAGCAGTGGAGTCAGCATTTCTACCTGCTTCTTGCTGTCATGAGGAGAAAAGTTTCATGAAAGTCTCTCGAGGCACTGCTTCCACATGGCGAAAATTTCTTACGGAAGTGATTTTGAGGAAATGTGTGCTCGCTACTTGCTTCCAGCTTTGCTTGATTTTAAAATCAAATCTAACTAATCTCCTGCATTTAAATCCCAAAGCCCTGCAAAACCATTGATTCTTAAAGACCAATTATTGTTTGTTTCATAATTGAATGTGATTAATAACAGTTCAAGCATAGCTGCAGGTAGGTAGCAAAAACCTATGTAGTATTTTTTTGGTAGTTTATATATATATATTTTTTCATAGCTGTAGTTCTAGGAGTGTGTTCTGCTGTGGTCTGAACTTTCATCTGGCATGCTTATTTTCTTATTTCCTCCCATTATCTTGAATTTGCTGAACAGTGGAGGCAGGAGGAAAACCAGGTGATTGTGGTGTGTGTGGTTGTGCTTTATGTCTGATTTCAGAAACTCAGCCCGCTTGTTCTGTGAGGTTAGCAGTCACTCAGAGGGCCTAATGTGAAAGACATTGTAAAACTGGCCTGGACTCAGTTCAGTTGGCTGAAGCAGCGTCCTTCACTTAACCTGTGGAGCATTTACTTCTCAGCATTTCCATACCTATTTTAAATGTAAAGAATTGCAGCACCAGATTTCTTGAAACTCAAAATTAGCTGCTTCAAGTCTGATTGGATTAAGTCCAGATTTAGATCTGTTTTATGTGAAGTTAAGAATAAATCACTGATCAAATGTGGATTACTGTAAAGAGCTTTACATCATTTACAAACTGTGCATGAAAATAAAAGGAAATTTGATGTACAAATGCACGTTTTTGTTTCTGGAACTAACTTGTTTTGACTGTTTAAAGCAGATGTGTTTTGTATATTTTGAAAGTGCTGTACATGTGCAGGTCATGCAGTCTGGTGTTGGTAAATGTGTATAAATGCGAATGTTTGGAAGGAGAAATGAAGTCAAATCCCATTTAAAGGGCCTACATCATGCACAAATCCCCTTTTTGAACTTGTAAGTGTATTATAATGTTAATTCCTACTGAAAAGAAACCCCAAACAAATTCATCTAAAACCTGCGATCTGAGCACCAGCCCCTCCCAATGCAGGAAACAGGTGTGTTCTCACATGCCGACACGCTGCCGAGGCCGGCTCTAGGTCGACGTCACAAAAAGTAGACCGCACCCACAAGTAGCGAATGCCGGTGCCTCAGAGATGAAGGTGTCTTACCTCCGAGTACAAGGAGTTCAGGAAAGTAAATCATTTAATTTAAAACATGTTAAAAAGTGTTTTTGCTTGAACCAAGGAATATATTATCATATATATGGATATAGTGTCTCTGAAAGGCTTAAGAAAAGCAAGATATAGGCCTTTTAGGAGATCTGAAGAAACCGGTTTTATTGATCTTTTGATTAAGACCAAAAGGTTTTGAGTTTTAATCATTCTTTAAGAATTTGGTGATTTTTATTTTTATTTTAAACATGTACTGTTTAACCAGAAGTGATCAATGATAGTCCTGTAAATTCTCATACCTTTAATTTGCTTTTAAATTTT
Source organism: Oryzias curvinotus (assembly GCA_023969325.1). Classification (NCBI taxonomy): domain Eukaryota; kingdom Metazoa; phylum Chordata; class Actinopteri; order Beloniformes; family Adrianichthyidae; genus Oryzias; species Oryzias curvinotus. The sequence goes on from CM043722.1 coordinate 11,933,967, forward strand.
ACTTTTTCAGCTTCACCTAAAGCTCTGCATAGAGATCACATGAACAATACATCTTAATAGAACTGCTGTGAAATGCTTTGTACATACAGCACAAAGGAACAAAGGAAGTCCTCATAAAATTAATTTCTAATGACCCAAATTAAAAAAAAAAACATTTTATAGCGTTTCTGCTTAAATATTTTCTTTGTAACATTAAAGAGGATCCCACTGGCAGTGCACCGTCTGCAGGGTGGGGGCTCACGCCTTCAAGTAACATTAATCCAGTTTTCTATGTGAACACGCAGGATTTTAAACTAAGAAAGATTCATATTTGACAAATTCTGGGTTATTTACTTTTTTATTCTATATTCTTTTAATTGGTTATTATAATCTACGAAGGAAATAATGACATTGAAAAGTGGACTCTAGGTAAAAAATGAAAGACTGAGATGAAATATTTATCAACCAGAGTAATATTCACCTCAGAATCAGAGTGACCCCTGTGAAAATCAGTGGGAAACGTGGAAGTCTGTGTTAAACCATCAGCGGTTTGGCTCCTGAACCAGGTTGACTCACCTAAGCAGCCCTGAAAAATAGTAAACAAACAGTTGACTCTGATATTCCACTGGGTATTGTCCGCTTTATGCTGTAGTATAGAGGGTTGAAACAGGATCTGTGCTGAAGATCAACAGAATGTAAAAGAGGAGGTGGCTTTTCTTGGATGTGAAGTGGGGGGGTGTAATTTTCCCTCTCATATAATATTAATAAAAATATACATCTCCCTATGTAGTAGTCCACAAATCAATACATGAAAGTTTGAATGAATCTTTGTGTCAATATGATGCAGGCAAATTCCTGAGTATAAATTGATACAATCTAGATATTTATTATTCATTTGCCATATTAAACCATAAATGAAAATGACTTTTTACAGATACTTTATTTTATTTTAATTTTAGGGGATAAAAACAAAAGTTTTTTAACAAAATGCTGCAAACATTAAAATCTGCATTTTTGGTCCTTGTAGTAAAAAGAAAAAGGCATCATAATTTATTCAGGTTTTATTTGGAGTGCTGTGGGAAAAAAGGGTCATGCTTAATGCACAAAACCCCAAATTCCTTAAAGTGGTTTGCCTTCATCTAATTGTAATTGACACAACTTGGTAGAATACGCATCTGTGTCCTTTACATCTGTTTTAAATTAGTTTGGTGCCACTGTGCTCTAACTTCATGAGAAAAATTGGGAGACGTCAAAGAAAGATTTGTTTATTTTAGAAGGAAAAAGCAGAAAAACAAATGTCTTTTTTTGTATTGTGACAAGAATAGATGCTGGTCGAACTGTTTGGCCTCTGTAGCATGCCCCGACTTTCTACTTCTGCAACGTAGAGGCTGAAAGTGGTACCCAAACAACTTCTATCTACTACATTTGGGTCAAATGTGCCCATGGCTCGGCTGCGATCACTTAAGCTATAGACCGTGTGTCCTCGGCTCAGAGCTCCAGCTTTTTGAAGTAAGCCACTTGTGCGATGGGCCAAAACACAGGGGCAGCTCTTGACCTTCAGCCAAGCACAAAGACCATCTTTGTGTTTTCAAGTGCTGCTTTGCAGTAAGCGACTGCAGCACTCTGATGACAAAAAGTCTTTGCAAGCAGATGTCACGCTATTAAAACTAGGGATGTCCCGATCTAATCACGTTATTGGAAATAAGGTTGATAGTGTGGTTGATGACTCGACCGCAATCTAATGTTGTCTCTCGATCACTGATCAGACATTAAATATATTCCTATTATGGTCAGCGCTTTATATTCAAGTTTATTGTTCTGGATAAATACTCCCCTAGAAGTCTGCATGTCATGAACAGATCACAACATTTTATTGCCGAAAAACCCAGCAGAATATGTCATCAACCAGGAGGCGCACAAAAACAGTTCAGTCAAGCTAGAGAGATGTTCACAGATTCAGACTTCCAGGATCCTTAACCCTTTAAATTATTGTTTGTAAAAGACAGCAAGTTTCTCTATTTGTATGTCTTGAGGCAAACAATAACCTTCAAAGGCATTTCAATAGAAAAAGGTTGGGTTTTTGTATCTTTTTAAGTAGAACGGCGTTCTTTACTTCCAACAAAGAGACAACTGCGCAGAGGCTGCTAACTGTGCTAAGTGCTAGCTCTGTGATTTTAACACCTTAAGACCTATGCTCTTCTTTGATATACCTTTTTTATTTCTCTGATAGAGCTTCAGTTAATTAAATTAACTACTGTTGTAAGAAAACCCAACATATCGTGTCTTAAGAGGTTAGAAAAATAATTCCATAATCTCTATTAAAAAAAACTAATAAATGGTTCTAATGATATCACCTAGTTGTGAGTAACCATTCATGCTACAACAAAGTGAAATGTGTTACAAAACTATCGGATCAAGACTCTGTAATGGTAGCTACTCAAAATCAAAGGACTTGGAAGGAGATCAGGTCAAAAAGAAAGCCTGGTCTGGACATCCCTAATTAAAACTCCTGAACAACCTCAGAGGACAAGCCCTGCAGAACACACCTGCAGAACAAAGAAGAAATGCAATGGTGTGGTAACATCACTCACACTTGAAGCATCTTTAAAAAGTACCTTTCGGTTTTCTTGGGTGTTGCATGGATACCTGCAACAGGAATGTCATGTTGGACTCCCTTTTTCTTTATTAAAAAAAGACCATCAGGCAAACCTCCTGAATGATGTGCAGCAGTTGGTAACAGATGGAGACTACAGTACCGGTAGTCGTAGAAATCAGGATAGTGTATGATTGTGCCTTCACAGAGCTCCAGGCGGTCACAACTCCTCTGCTCTCTGGACTCCAGACTGCAAGTAGGAGGAGTTGGACTGTTGACAAGCTGACATGCAGATACATTCCCAGGGAGGAATCTGTATGTGTGTGTGTGCGAAGACAAAACGTTGTGGTAAATATGTCCGTTAACATAGGACTGTGAAATCTGAGCATGTGCTGAGTTCTGATCTTTACCAAACAAAGAACTGTTTGGGTTCGATCTCGAAGGTCAGACAGAACCACACAAACCACTGTCTGGTTTCCTCTAAATAATACATCTTGTTTCTAAAGTAAATATGTTGAAATTAAATACAAAAGCCTCCCACTGATTATTTGTAAAAAAAAAAAAAAAAAAAAAAACATTGACTGTATATGAGAACTGGACTGACTGAATTCTTCTGTAGAACAACTTATTCAAGTTAGAAACAGACCAATCAGATGCCTTAATAAAAGTATGTTGTCTCTGGTTGAACGCTCACAATTTTCTAGTGGTAAAGGTATGGACTTCCAACAAGGTCACTTCTTAGTAGTTGCCATAGAAATGTTGGCTGTTCTGACTCAGACCAATCTGACAATTTCTAGTTCTAACATAGCAATGTTTCATACTGCAAGAAATGGCGACTGAATTGACCTCTTTTGGTTGGAGGTAGAAGGAGGCTATTTTCTATGGATGATGTCACACTGTCAGTCCAGTTGTTGTATACAGTTAATGTTAAAAATATTCAATTGAGCAGAGCACACTCTAAAAAGTTTGTGAGTCCCAGATGATTGATTCTGGTTTGTTTTAGTCTGAGACAGTTCCTAGTTCCCTTCAAGGAGTGCCGTCCTGTCACAAATGAGAGCTAGGCTGAGTTCAGGGTACAGGACGTTGTTTCCTCCCCTGCTAAGGTTGGCGGGTTGGAGGGGGGGGTCACCCAGACTTGTGCTCTGCTGTGTCCCCCCTGCAGGATTGGGAGGCGGAGAGCCATGACTGGTACTGCTTTCAGTGTCACCTACCAGGCGACGTCCTGCCATGTGACAACTGCTTCCGGGTTTACCACCTGAAGTGTCTCACAGAGGAGTTCAAGCCCAGAGACGGAGGATCCCACTGGCAGTGCACCGTCTGCAGGGTGGGGGCTCACGCCTTCAAATGTTCACCTACATCTCCTTTAGGGCTGCAACAAGTAGGATAACATCAACAATAACAATGCATTATTATACAATTTTGTTTGTATTTCAGTCTCAATATATAAACCGGTTCTGTGAGCACCGGGGAAACCAATGAGGCAGAAAGAAAGACTCGTTTTCTCCACACTTGTTTTTCCTGTTGCATGCACTTGTCAAACCCATTCTCTTAATTTAACTTTTCAGACTGAAATCAGTTGATGAATAATCCATGGAATATGAAGTACGACGGTTTAAAAAGCTGTAAATAAAAAATAGGTTAAAAAAACTTTTTTTTTTTTCGAATCCTCTTAAAATAAGAAAATATCCAACAGGCTAATTATTAGTCTACTTTTCATTTTATTTCACTATATTGACCACTTATGGAAGCGTTTACTCTGCATTGTTATGTGAAGCATTTTTAAAGCCAAAACAGCATTTTTGAGCTCCCAGGTGAAAATATTCCTCCCTTATGTCCTATATTTTCTGAATTTCCATCTTAAATTTCTCTGCTGAAAACTTCTTTTTATGCTCTATAACACCTTAGTGTTACTGGGGAAATTCCAGCTCAGGATCATTCTAATAAAAAGAAAATTATTGCTATACACATTTATCTATTAAAAACAAGGTAGTATATAATATTGTAAAAAGTAGAAAAAACATTTATTTTTGTAATTTTTCTGCATTCTTACTGTGATGCATCTGATTATAGTCTTTTTTTTTTTTTTTTGCTCCAAATTACCCAGAGTTGAAAACATGTTAGGTTTTCTTAGATTAATTAGGGAAAGTAGACACATTCTCTCATGTTTAAAATAAAAATAAAAATAAATAATTCATCATGTAAATTTTAATGTCTTATCAGATATACTTGGGATCTTTGACACATTTACAGTTAAACACTGTTCAAGTTTTTTGTTTTTGTTTATGAATCATAATTTTAATGCTTCCCTCAACTTTACCTCTGTAGAATTGTCTTAGAAAGTAAAATCTGGGATTGGGCCTCTACAAAATATATTTTACAGGACGTTTGGATGAAGAAAAAAAAATAAAAATGAAAAAAAAAAGCAAATCAAAAAACTAAATCAATTTTGATTTTTTATTTTATTTTTGTATGTATTATGTTTTGGTTTTCTTTTGCATCAACTTCTCTTTACTGTATATTTTTCATGTCTTCTTTCAAGTGTCTCTGTTTTGACAGTTAAATAAATTCACTGTAATTGTATGTAAATGTGTTTGCTCTCATATACGGTTTTCTCTCTCCTCCTGGCTTTTTTCCTGCAGGGGAGTAAAAAGAAGAACCTGAACAAACAGGAGATGTCTAAATACCTGCGCTTCATTGTTCAGCGTATGAAGGAGAGGGTGAGAATCAATTTGCCTTCTTTACACTCATTTACCAGAAGTTCAACAGCACCCTGACTGTTCACAGGTTCACAGTTAAATGTGAAAATATCAATTCCTTTCAGTAAAACGCACACTGCTTGTCATCTGTTTTGTTTATTGAAAACATTTTTCCCTCACTTTACTTCAAACTATAACAATTCATTTAAAATTTCATTTTCCTGAATTAACCTAACCAGAAACTGCAGCAAACGCATAAAAACACTCAAACCCACATTCTGAAAGAATCTCTAGTGGAGAATTTGAGCTCTGAATAATCTCCTGGATTGTCTTTTATGAGTCTTTTTAATCTTTCCAGTGATTTAATTTGTGTCGTTTTACTGTACTTAGTGAGGTTTGACGCATTTTAGTGCTTTTAAGCCCTTTTATATCATGTGAAAAGAAACAAAGCCGCTGTCAAACTCTTTATGTTTCCAAACTCACTGATTAAAAACAGGTAAAGAAAATTATGCTGTTTCTGCTGAAAATATAAGAACATTTATCTTTAAAAAAAAGAAAAAAACTTTCCTCTCCTTAAGGTAGAAAAACAAGTGAATTTAGTAATTTTTTAAATGGTTGCTTATTGACAAATATATTAATGTATCTTTCTTTTTTATTGTAAAATATTAAAACAATTTCCCAAATAATGCTAAAATATTCCCCTTTTTGAGATGACACCTAACTTAAGTGTTTTTGAGTTGCACCTTAGTGCCTTTGCTTGCATTTTTCTGCTTCTCTCATACCTTGATTAAACATGATTGATTTATCAATTCTTTTGTTACATCTCATCTTTTCCTTTTAAAAGGCCGTAAAAAGCATCATCATGCCTCTATGCTCTTTCCCGTTCTTATTTTTCCATCACTTCCCAACTCCGCTTTATGAAATCTCATTAAATCCTCTCCCTGCTCTGCATTACAGGCTGTTGACCTGAACAAAAAAGGCAAAGACACTAAACACCCTATGTACAGACGACTGATCCACACTGCACTGGACGTCAGCAACATCCAAGAGGTCTGACCCACTTTAACGCATGTTTATGCTCTGAATTTTTGTTAAATAATACGTCTAAAATAATGGTAAAAAAGAATGCTGAAGTTTTTCACACAGTGAGACAGCCTAAGACTGAAGCTTTGGTAAAATCATCTTTCTCGTCTTCAGGAACCATGACTAATACTTCAGTTTTGTCATGGTTTAGCTTTCTGTTTTTCCAAGACTTAATGTATAAAATGCAATTTGAAATAGTGTTTATAGGTTTAAGTGTAATCAGGAGACCTAGCGATGTAAAGAGTATCATCAGCAAAGCTGTGAAAGTCAACGCAGTGTCTCCTGATGACATCTTCAAGTACAAATTAAACAGTAAGGGACCAAATATTGACCCTTGGGGAACCACAAAACTTATTTTATGGATTTTTCAAAGAGCATTTATCCATACTTAAATAAAAGTGTTGATCTGGACGGGAGTAGTTCCTGAGAGGCCCACTAGACTTATTGGATAGAAACAAGTCTATCCGGTAAAATCTGGTGATCTACTGTATCAAAGGCGGCATTGAGAATAACTAAGAACAACTCGACCAAACATCTTCGCATCAAGCAGGACAGAACTCCCCAGAACTTCCTTTGGGTAAAAACAATGCTGGTGATCTGTTAAAGCAAGAGTATGGCACAGATGAGATGTAGCTCTTATAGCATATTAATTTTAACCATGAAGTGATCTGCGAAGTCGTGGTTTAACAAGATTAAATGAATGATATTGAGGGAAATTAAACACATGTAGCCTCTGAAAGTGTGTCTACTGTTTAGGAAGATCTGTGTGTCCCAACTCTGGTCCTCGGTGTACACAGTCCTGCATGTTTCTGTGCATAAACACACCTGATTCAGCTCATCGTCTAGCTTTGCAGGAGCCCCATAATGAGTCATTAGAGGCAGGTTCAATCGAGGCAGGACATTGATCCCTGAGGATCAGGGTTTGGAAACGCGGATTAAGATGATATTAGATATGAGAAATCTAGATGTAAAATAAAGTAAAACGGAAATCAAGTAAAACGGAAGTAATTTGGGGTTCAAGATAAACAAAAATAGGCATCACTATGAGATTACACTACCACAGCGACTGGATAGTTCAGTTGGTTAAGCGCAGGACTGGTAAATCAGTGTTCGATTCTCAGGGGGTACAATGAGCTTCATCAATTTTGGTCCATGGGCAAGACCCTTTGCACTACAAGGGGGGTCAAGTCTGTGTTCCCCTGTGTCAGTCCCCAATGAATTGTTTTAATCTTGTGTTTACATTTTTTGACTTAATTGCATTTTTGAAAGAGTTTGAATGTCATTTATTTTGTTTTGTCCTGCTCTGGCTGTAAGAAGATAAAATACAGGGTTTTGTCATGAAGGGCATCCGGTGTAAAAGTCAATAAAAGCTGATTTGCTGTGGTCACCGCTAGGGGACATGCTGAAAGGCGGACATCAGATTACACTACCACAAAACAAAAATCCCTCCAATGACTGACCGTTGAGCTCAGTGCTGCATCACTTCTAAACTGGCTGACCGACTGTGTGCATTGTGGTGTTGTATTGATAAGCTGCCCTTTGGCTGGCCTCTGTGTTGATCACTCATCCGCTGACAGGTAAACAGACTGGGGTTTGTTTTTTCTTCACCTAGCTCACTTTTCCTCTGTCTTGTTTGACTTTCAGAGCCTCTCTGAAGGAAAGTACAAAAGCTTCGATGAGTTTAAAGCAGACGCTCAGCAGATAGTTCACAACACAGCCATCCTGTACGGAGGTGGGTCAAAGTTGTTCTGGCGCTTCAAGCTAACAAAGAGTATTAAAGAGTGTGGTTGGTTTCATCTGTCTGTTTTCCAGCTCTCTTCATTTTTGTCTTGTTTTTTCTGGTTGAGATTTCACCAAGAAACTGTTTCTTCTTCTCAGACCTCCTGACTGTCAGAGTTTATAGTGACCACTGGACTTCTTGACTGTTAATGTTTGGTAGTGATACCAGGGCCAGCTGTCAGACAATGTCTACTGTTGTCCTCTCACAAAATAAGCAGTTTTAGTTGTAGATTTTTCAAGCTAATGAAATTATTAACCATTTAGAACTGAGCGGAGCCTGAGGGCGCCCTGCTGAGCAGCTGTGCCACCTGCCTATTAAAACTACATAGAAAGTAAATGTATTTTATTACTCTGTGGTTGAGATTTTGAGGGACAAAATGGGGCAGTTATTTGTAATTTCTCAACAAGAGCAATTTTTGAATACTTGAACAAATGAGGTGGAAGATGAATGTTGATCAGGACCTCTGTCTGGCTTTTTGGATGGAGGAGGGGGTTCAGAGCATAAAGACTACCATGGCCCTTGGTCCATCAATGCTAAGTTTTACTTTTGGGGGAGGAGAGGGAACTTCTTTATTTACACCAAAAATCAGCACAGGTGTGAATTGCGGCAGTTTTGATCCGCTGGCGTGAGAGGCAGAGCTGTCTGGCAGTTGCTTCTTGTTGACTGTTGTCTTAGCTTGTGTGATAAATCTGCCGTTTACCTTGACTACGTCTTTAATTCTCTTTCACTCTCCATTTCTCTTTCTTTACTTTTTTCTTAGCTGTACTTTGGGTCCTGAAGTTTAGCACAGTATTTGTTAGGGTTAACAAGTTGTTCATTCTCTGATTGATTGTTGCTGGCTGATGTGCTGCATCAGTCCAGGCTGGCACCACAGTGGAGCTGCCGTCAGTGTGTCAATGTGGATGCGCCTGGGTGAATGGAACTGTGACTGTCAAGCACTTTGGGCTTTAAAGCGAGATAGAAAAGCACGCTATGTATTAGTCATTCCCATTTACTATAGAGCTGAGGGTACTGAGGCAAAGAGGGGGCTGCTGCTGTCACTGTTCCAGTGTTGTGGGTCTAACTTAACCAAACAGGGCGTCCACCTGAGAACTCCAGTCACCGGTTTCTACCAGAACTCCCACAGCAGCTGTTATTTTATAGTGTGGAGCATCGATGTTAGTTCAGATGTACACTGATCACCCTGATGCAGCCGGATTTCCCACTTTGAGGACGACCGATTGGTCAGAATATAATTTTACACACCAGAAAGTGGTCATCATTTATTTTCGTTGACTTTCCTATTTATTATGTATGTAGTTTCACTTGTGTACTTTGCAAAGTACATTCAGACCTGTTTTTGTTTTGTTGCAGTTCACAGCGATCAGGCAGAGATTGCACGGTTGCTCTTCAGCGACACATGCCACGAGGTACCTTTTTGTTTAGTGAGATTTTAATGAATGTTTTCTTCAACACATTTAAAAATGTGTCCCTCCAAAAACTAGGCCTGCACAATATACCGCAAATTTATTGTTATCGCGACATCGAGCTGTGCAATATGAGTACCGCAAAAGACGGCGAAAATCGCAATAAATGGTTACCTTAAATGTGCTAAAACAAACACATGGCAGCTTGAAATATTGAACAAATGAAATGAATTCCTTTATGCATTTAACCAATCGGAAGGACCCATTTACGTTGTTGACCAATCAGATGAGCCCTTTTATGTTTGATGTTTGCCTCCTACGTCGACAAAGGTCATTTGGAGTATAATTTTTAAACTGTTGCAGTGAGATGGTTTTTGGTTGTTTTGCTATTTGTTTCTATACCGCAAATTATATCGTCATCGCAAAATTGATCACCAATATCGCATATCGCAAGTTTTTCTCATATCGTGCAGCCCCACCAAAAACCCAATGAGAACCTGCAAAAGTCTCCTGCGGTACTTTCATATGTTATAATAAAAATGTTAGTTTTAAATCTCACCTTCATCTTTTTTCTCCGGTGTCTTCCAGTTAAATGAGCTGATGCTGTGTAAGAACTGCTTCTACCTGTCCAACGCCCGGCCAGACAACTGGTTCTGTTATCCCTGTGTGAGTATGAGCAGAAACTGTGGGACCACAGTCGACTGAAGGGGGAAACACTGATGTTTGGTTTTATCAAAAACATGTGGATTTGACACATTTGAATGATGTCAGAGAAAAAATGTCTTACTGCATTAATTTATAGGTATTGAGCTCACCTGAGGTACAGGGTGAACACATCTGAACACATCCTGTGTTCTGTTGGGGTCTAAAGCTGCTGAACTCAATAATGGTTAAGAGTGCGGCCTAATGAATCCAATTGACTCTTTCCATACTGACGACTTTGACATGTCGATAAAGATTCTGACCCTCATTTGTAATCGCAGCCTTGCCATTTAGATAAATCCCATTATGCTGGAATGTATTTTGAACTTCTTCTGTCAGTTTTTACTACAAATGTTTGTGAATATGATCTAATGACGCCATCAACACATTGTGTTTTTCATCATTAGTAGTCCTGTCAGGCTTAAGTTTTTGTGTTATTTCAGTGGAGGCTGCATGTAAGCTTAGTTTAAAAGGTAATTAAAAAAAACCAACTTTTATTATTAATTTTCATGCAGCAGCACATCAACAAACAGCAGCTCAGAACTGCAAACACTGAAAGAAAAGAGGAACGTTTCTCTTGATTTCACCATCTTAATCACTGTCTTTACTAACAGCATGTGTGCTACATGTGGTCCATATTCAGTGTTAATGAGACTAATAACAGACTAATACAAAGTATGTACAATCAAAGTTAAAGATGACGGTTTGATTTTTCTTCTCTTTTTGTTTGTTTGTGGGTTACCTTTGCAGAGCCCCAGTCATGATCTGGTCTGGGCTAAAATGAAGGGTTTTGGTTACTGGCCCGCAAAAGTCCTTCAGAGGGACGAGAACCAGGTGGACGTGCGTTTTTTTGGACATCAGCACCAAAGGTAATAAAAGCTTCAAAGCAGCACGACCTGAACGGACAAACCAACGGGACACGACAGTTTGTCTTTGCCCTTCAGAGCATGGATCCCTTCAGAGAACATCCAGGACATCAAGGTGAACGTCCAGCAGCTGCAAGTGAAGCGCAGCAACGGCTGGAAGAAGGCGTGCGAGGAGCTGGAGGTGTACCAGCGCTTTCTGAAGGAGGGGCGATACTGGAAAACAAAGCTGGAGGACAGCCCACAGCCTCAGCGGCAGCAGGAGGACACGAGCGGGAGGAGTGACCGGCTGGAGCGGACGGAGGAGGCAGAGTCCAGCATCTCCTCCACCAGCAACGAGCAGGTCCGCCATGTAAGTGGCGTCCGCACTGCCATTAGCCATCGCTCAAGTTTTTGCTCCACTACTGCAGATCTCATTTCTGCTGATTAACTGAAGCTAAATCAAACTTCCATCACCCATCAACAAATAGATGTTCCATAGACTAAACTGTTATTTCTTTAAAGTAAAGAAATCATGGAGCTATTAAAAAAGTTTCTAAATACTTTAAAAAATCTAGGATGGATTCTTTTATGGTATTCTACGTTTTTTCCCCCCAAAACCATGATCTAGATAAAAAAAAATGCTTAGACAGGGCTCCAGACTAACTTTTTTCACTAGGAGCACTGTGGCCCCCAACTGAAAATTTTAGGGGCACAACCAGAAAATTTAGGGGCGCATACCGTAAATCAACATGCTAAGCAAATCTACTAATTTCCACTGTATTTCTAATAAATACTTTAATAATAGATGCAGAAATTACAATTTGCTGTTTCAAATTCAGTGTCACATTTTATTCTGCACTTTTGAAGATGCAACAAGAAGGTAAACCGACAGCACCGCCGCTGTCATGACAATACAAATAGTAAAGAAAACGGATGGAAATTCATCTTGGTGACACCAAATAAGTGCAGCCAAGATGCACAATAAGCGTGTTTGAGATCAACCAGGTGGACGAAACGCTGCGCAGATCACCTGGTGTGTGACATATATTTTTGTTTTTGCTCCAACATCACCTGTCAATCATCACAAAAATATCACAAGAAAGGGGTGGGAGCAGCAAGGCCCCAACCTGAGCGAACACAGCTGGAAATTTAGTACTGAACTGACTGAAAGCTGCCCTGAGGACTACAAAACAATGCATTATGGGACATGTTTCCTGATGGTTTTTGTAGTTGAGTGATCAGTTAAAATAATTTAAAATACCTATTGATTAAAAAAAGGCTACATACATTACAAAACATTCAAATAAATGTAAAATATATAATAACACAGATCATACTAAGGGGTAGCGGCTTATTAAAGGACAACTCCAACTTCCTGTTCTCCTTCAGTTTCGCTGCAGATCCGCCTTCAACCCCCCCACCCCCACCCCCCGCCGCCTGGTCTCTCGCTAACGATCCAGGCGAGGCGCTGGTTCATCTCAAACACGTCCATCGTTGCATTTTCCCCACGTGTTTTAAGTGTGTCTAAGACTAAATCGCATGTGTTTAATGTTAAAGCCCCGTTAGCTGTCACGCATGTAGGTGTGGGACATTTATTCTCCTCAGCTGACCCGACTCCCGCAGGAGCGGTGAGCTGCCGTAACAGCCGTGCATTAGAACGGTTTGTTCGGGGTGGATACATACGACACCGGGCGCTTAACCGTAACCTTAACCCTAAACCCTCCTCTGGGTCTGTGCGGCCCAGAGAAAAGTTCAGCACGGACTGCATGTATTTAGAAAATTCCGAGCGAATAAACACGTTCTAAAATGGAAAGTATGAAAGTCCTTAATGTGGTCCGGGGAGGGGGCTGTCAGGTTTCCTGCTTTCAGGCCCCTCCTCCTTCACGCATTTTAGCCACTTACAGTGGCGTTCCCTATTCTTCTCACACGCATTGGCCGCCTCACAAACAGACATCACTCAATGAAACGTGAGTGTGTGCTCGCGTTTCATGAGTATGTGTGTGTGTCTGTCTACGTGCGTGTGCGCTCGCGTCTCATTGATTATTTCATTGCTCATTTCGTTAATCATTGACGTGCCCGTTCCACGTTTAATGTATAAAAAATACGAAATTTACTGGTAGCACATGTTTTGGTCGCAAAATGCGACCATTTGGTTGCAGTCTGGAGCCCTGTTGAATTGTAATCCTTGTAACTGTTGGCTCAATTATACTTGAAAGTGAATTAAATTCAGTCAAACACAAGAACAGCAGTATTTACATTGTCTTTAGGTTTCTAACTAAAATCTCTTTTTCTGCTTTTTTTGTTTTGCCTTCAGCTCAAAGGCAGCTTGGAGCCCAAGGCGAAGAAAAGCCGTCGAACTCAAGCTGTTGAACCCAAAGAGGAAGTCAGCGTAAGAAATGAAAACTTTTATCTTTAGGAAGAAAATAAGCACAAATGAAATCTCCAATATCACAGTGTCATCCACTCTGAGCCTATAGTTTTTCCTTTTTTATTTAACATTATATAGACAAAAACATGACGGTGGAGAAACCAAACCTGACCGTATTTTAAGGTTTGTACACACCTGAAAAATAGCCGTTAACTTTAATTTCCATTTTTTTTTTTAGTAAAATATCAAGGACTTTTTAAGACAGATTTTGAGGCTCCGTTGTTTCAGCCCAATGGGTCTAGTTACACACTGTAAAAACACATTAGAACAAAGCAGTTCTAATCATTTTGTTTTGGTTCAATTCTCAAAAACTGCATGAAAAGTATTTTAATAAAAAATATTGACGTCTTTAAATGAGTTTCAACCATTGACTGTGTATAGAGAACTGGACTGGGTGACCCCTCCCCCTCGTGTTCTGAAGTGGATGCCCCCACTGGTCCCAAAAAGCACAAATGCCATAGACCTCTATTGAGAAACAAACAGCTATTACTCAACCCTTTTATTAATCAGAATAAATATTCTTGCTCTGCTACATCTTTTTAACATCTAAAAAAGATAATCCTAATTTTGTTTAATTATATTTTGCTTTAAGTTATGAAGTGACCAATCAGATGCCTTAATAAAAGTAGGTGGCGTCAAACTTTCAAAGCGTCTGATTGACAGATTCTCCTGAGCCTGCCTTTAGTGGAAGGGGTGTGGCCTTCTAACATACTTACCACTGATTAGAGAGGGTGGTTGCCATAGAAATGTAGACTACCACCACCGACGGACCAATCACAGCTTGCTGAGGACGTCTGGTTCCAACATGGCGGCGGAAAAATGGCGACTGAATTGACTTCATTTGGTTTGTCAGTTTTACGGGTGACGTCTTCGTCACTCATCCAGTTGTTTATATACAGTCAATAATTTCAGCTTTCTTGGACCAAAATGTTTCTAACATTGGACAGATAATTATAATTCATGTTCTATCTTTTATGCAGATGTCAATTTTTGTAGCCTACTAGAAGAGCAGACCATAATACCCAAAGATGTAGACACCCTAAGGTAGAAGGAAGTTTTTTAGGGTTTAGTCTAAGAAAAGATCATCTATCACATTCATTTGCTTTAAATCAAATTTACCAATCAGAGTTTACGTTTTCCTTTGAAGTCTTTTTACACTTTTTTTTTCACACAAAATGCTTAAATGTTTAACCCACCTAAAATATGCAAATGATCTTGTTGTGGAAGGGCTATTTTTGTTTCTGTTCCAGGTCAGGATTGCAGGTTTTCTCGGTTTTTGCAGCTAAACTGCGCGGTTACTATGAAAGCTCTGTGCTTGGTGGTTAGAGGCAGATGAATTCAATGAGATTTTTTTTTTTTGTTGCCATTTTCACAATAAAGAGTATCAGAGACTGCGCTACTGTGATGAATGTGCACACATTAGTGAGCCCTGCAGTGTTGCCATGGGAACAGACGGTTAGAGGAAAGGGAAATGCCTCTTTTGTCTATCATACTGCCACACTATCAGAAAAACCCAGGAGCTACAGTTGAGGAGACTCACTTTAGAATTTCCTTCATTTGTCAGACACCAAGACAAACATTTTGAAACAGAACATCACATCTGTCCCCACTTGAACCGGTTATCTGGGTCTTTCCTCTCCGCCAGGACCCGGAGCCGGAGATGGAGGCGGTCAGCTCCAGCCAGGAGATCCCCGTGTGTTCGGCGCCGCAGCAGCCAGAGAAGCTGTCTGTGTCCACGCAGACGAAGAAGGCCAGCGGAGGGTCGCCGCGCACGCTTCACCGCGGCACCCAGACCAGCAGCGAAGGTGCCTGCCAGAACATGTGCCACGAGAAGTACACCAAGGTTTTCAACGACGTCAAAGAGATGATGAAGGCCGACAACAAGAGGGAGACGGAGAGAGTGGTCAGAGAAGCTCTGGAGAAGGTGAGATGAGCGTCCAGCCAGGGCGTTTCAGGACGCCAGCGGCAGTCACAAACACAGGACTCCCTGCTGTGCTTCTCCTCAGCTGCGAGCAGAGATGGAGGAGGAGAAGAGGCAGGCGGTGAGTAAAGCAGTGGCCGGAGCTCAGGCGGAGATGGACAGGAAGTGCAAGCAGGTGAAGGAGAAGTGTAAAGAAGAGCTGGTGGAGGAGGTGAAGAAGCTGGTGGCCCAACACAAACAGCTCATCTCCCAGACCAAGAAGAAGCAGTGGGTGAGTATGGCCGCTCCATCTGCTGTCAGGGTTTTCACCGGGAAAATAGTCTCGACTCAGGTGGTTGAGCAGGTCAGCCAACGATCCAAGGATTGGTGGTTCGATCCCCGCTGCCCCCAATGAACTGTTGTTCTTGGGCAAGACACTTCAGTGAGGCTCCACTGGTGTGTGAGTGATGTGAATGTCCCAGTGATGATCAGAGGAGCGTACTGGAAGAAGCTGTGGCTGCACCAGTAGCTTACCGTCACCAAGAATGGAGGAGGAGTGAATGAATCATGGATGCACATTTTACGCTCTTTTAGCGTCATTATTAATGTTAAAGCCTGCTGTGTTGAAGGAGGGTCGGACACTGAGGACCGGGTCAGGGGTATACCGTGGTTATGTTGCGGTTGTGAGTGGTTGACCGGGATCCTCTGGTGTTATGCAATCGACTCACAGTTCCTCATTAGAACAGAGCAGCTCTGAGTTCTGGTCCACCAGGCCAGCTGAAGGACTGCATTATGGGATCTGTAGTGAATTTGCTGTCAGCGCTACATTTCACCAGGCCATTAACAGCAGTAACATAAAATGCTCTGGGCGGCTGGATGCATGTCACACAGTCCCACTGTACAGTGGTGACGTGATCCACGTAAAACGGCTGATTCTGTTGTGGACATTTTCATGGCTTTGCTCCTCATCAGAATCCGTTAGAATTACGCCTAATGTAATAAAGAGTCGAAGAGTTACGGTGTGTCAAAGAAGGGGTATTATCTAGGGTTTCACTGGAGACATCTCCATTTTTAAAGTGCAGATGACACAGCAGGAGTCTGAAAAATGGGTCCAGTTGCTCTGGACAGGGTGTGACTGGAAACGGGCAGCTTCGGCCTCACATAAAAACCTCCGAGCAGCCTTGGTTCTTCTGTGGTTCCAGCTTTGCTGCTGTTATTTATTTTTTTTTTAAGTCAAGTTCTGTTTCTGCAGGAAGCAGAACCTGTCTTCACCACATTTATTTTAGACATTTAGCTACATTTACCACAATGGGATTGAAAGTTCGGGTTGTGAGATTGGATGTTAGTGCTGCGAAGTTGGGTCATTTTAATAGATGATTGCCGGAAGAGCGCCATCTCCTGGAGACCGAGGCGTGAACTCTCTTCTGTGCCGTAACCGCTGTGTCCTCCTTCAGTGCTACAACTGTGAGGAGGAGGCCATGTACCACTGCTGCTGGAACACCTCCTACTGCTCCATCAAGTGTCAGCAGGAGCACTGGCACGCCGACCACAAACGAACCTGCCGCAGGAAGAGATGAGCCGGCCCCGCCCCCCTCTGACATCACACATGGCACCCCCCCCTGCTGTCAGTCACAAACATACGCGCTCTCCTCCCTCCAGCTTCTCCTCTTGCCTTGATAAAACTTTGTGGACCCGCCGACGAGCGATTTAAAGATCATTTCCCCTCTGTGATGATAACTCTTTACACACACCCCCCCCCCCCACTCCACCGATTTGTGAACAAATTTCTCCAAAGCATGACTCAGATGCAGAGTTATGAAATGTGTTTTTGTTTTGTTTTTTTCTGCTGGAGAATGTTATTTATGCGTGAAACACGTGAGCGTTGCCTGAGAATGTTTTATTCGGATTTTTAAAAATGTGGGTTTTTCTATCCTCCACGCATCAAACGAGAACGAACAAAGAAACCGTCACAGACCAGGAGAACTCTGCAGACGGCCGGGCTCCCGCTTCCTTTGCCTCCTGAACCGATGGTGGTGGATTGCACCTTTTGAATCGTTTCTACCTAGAATCTCAGCATCAACACGTCACTCTTTGGGAACAGGGTCAGAGGTCGGCCCTAAAAGACGCCGGCTCCGCAAATCATTTGTGTCCACGATTATCATGGCTGCACACGTGTGGGTTTCTACATTTGATGGAAAGAGATCCTGTGGCGGGTCTCAGACAGGGTTCATGCTTTTTGTTTCTTTGCACACGTTTCATGTCTTCATGAATCCCAAAAGACAAACCCAGAGCTTGTAATGTTGCCAAAAAGCCTCGCGTCAGTTTGAAGTCACTGGAGGAGGGGTCCCGCTCCACGCCTGCGCCGTCAGTCCGTTTCCAGAGACTCTGCGTTTGCCGTTGTTGGTGCTCGGTGCCTGTTTGTTTCGGGGCTCGTCTGCATGCCGACAGCTTCACACTTTAGTTTTTTCATTTATGGCAAAAAAACCAAAAACAAACAAACAAAAAAGCGGCGTGAGGAGCAAAGACGGAGGCAGTGGTTCAAAATATTATGCAAATGTAAAGGAGGAATTCCTGTTTTCTAGTCTTTTCTTTCCTCTGTGGTGTGTAACTGTGGTGCTCTGATTCCGTTTTCTAAAGGCAATGAGATTGCCAGATTCAAACCTTTGATTGTTTCCTTAGTGATGAACTTTTTACAGAAGTGCTGATCATCATCATCCTCATCATCATCATCAATGACTTTCAGCGTGGACAGAACTGTGTTTGGAACCGTAGGCTTGTTTTTGTTTTGTTTTTTTACACAGAAGATTTATTAAATTGATTGTTTGGACAAAAATGTCCGTATCTTTCCCCAATTGTGTTTTAAAAAAAAGTTGGCTTTTCTTTTCCCATGAATTCCATTCAGCCTGAACTTTTCTCACAGACATGTTTGTGGTCTTTGATCGCGTTTCCTTCTTGCAGTGGTTTATCAGACGGTCTCTGCTGAGCTTCAGCTCTGCTTCCTCCTCACTTTACGGTTTAGATACTTTAGGGTTAAGGCGATGCCACTTGGGCTTTGTTGCCAAACTAAACAAAAAGCAGATTGGTTTTTTGAGGGGTTTGACCCGCCGCTTCGCCGAGCGAAGCCCCCCCCCCCCAATGGCAGAGGGAGTGGATTGGTTGACCTTAAAGAAAGGTCCGATTTCAGGTTCCTGGGACTTTTTTCTTTTCTCCTCTGGATTTTAGTGCGTTTTAAACAGCAGTTGATGAAATCTCTATTTTAAATATCAACACCCCCACCCCCCTAGTAGTTCCTTGTGAACGTGTGTCTGTCAGATTTCATTTTGGGAGATGTCTTTCTAGAAAAACATGGGGACCTGGAATGGTTCCTGCGTATGTTTTGAGCAGCTCAGATTGGATGTTTGTTTGTTTGTTTCTCTCTGGATGGCGGTCGTCCAGATGGAGACGGATGAAGATGGGTGGTGTTTGGACTCTGACGTGATTCGTTTTGGTTCCTCCTCTTTCTTCATGTCCGCTCCGTCGCCGTCGTTGGGTCACTTTTCCAGTCTCATGGTTGCACTACATGTAAATATCAGTAAACCTGCTTCATGTCGGTGTGTAAATTAAGTGGCATTTAATATTTTCAGTGATCTGGATGACTGTTGGTCCTAATTTTGTACAATGTACAACTGATATATCAGCTTTCATGTCACTTTGTATGTATTTCCATTTTTATTTTTTTATTTTGAACGTTTTAAAACCTTCGACGCGTAAATGAAGATAAAGCAGCTTTTTGTTCTTCTGGTTTTAAACTCATGTTGGAATGTTTTTATATCTGTGCATCAGCCATGTCGGTTTAAGTTTTTTAATCTTCTCTTGTGTGTTCAAGTTTTTATCTCCCTCTGCTTTGTATTCCTGGAGTTTTAAACGCATGCATTAAAGCTGTGTGGATTTCTTCCCCTCTCATTTCATCGTGTGAGCTAAAAATAAAAGACGTAGTTGCACTCAAACTGCAATATGACAATGTTTTTGTTTTCCGGGAGGCGATGCGGTTTCCAGATGTGTGAGGCGGATTCCAGCTGGAAAAGGGGAGTTGATCAGATGATCAAACGCGTCTCGTTTTGAGGTATTTTACTATGTGATTTTTGACATGGATCCTTCTTGTACTTAAAGTACGTCTGACAGGAAGGAAAACGGCTGTAAAGGTTTCTCTGCTCTCACTTCTCGTAGGTCATCCTCTTCTGTTCTGTCCACATGTAAACTATTAACCATAGCAACATTTTTTTAATGCTCCCAGTCTTTTGTTTTTGTACACTTTAGCTAGCAATATGTATATAAATATATTCTATGTGCTAACATGGAGAAATAAATGTATCAACAAGTGTCTGCGGTCCAGTTTGGTTCTTGTGGGCTTGTTTTGGAGAAGCTGGGTTGGAGTTGATGCTGAAGGTGGAGGTTTCTGCTCCAACAGGAACTGCTTAGAGAGTTTAGAAAGCCAATCATCTGCAGTTTCAGCTCCGACTCTTCTGTGGTGAAAGGATGAAGCTCCTGACTGGCTGCCTGCAGGTTTACCGCAGGTGTCCAGCGGGGCTCAGTAAACAGGTTTTTCTTAGAAAGGCTTTTTTTTTTCACCAGTACTACTGCCAAAACACTGCAAGTATATATGTAGGACTGGTTTGGTTTATTATTTACATTTGTAATTTTTTACTTTACAATTTTTAGTAAACTGTAAGGATTAAAATTTTGGATTTCATAGAAAAGTTTGACAGACTTAAAAAAAAAATGAGTTGAGCAATACATCTGATGGCCACTAGGTGGTGCCAGTGGACTGAGTCATGCTGTTGGACTTGTAAATTGATTTTTAGTGTTTGCGCCTTTTCTCTCAGTGACTTTTGCGCTCTTTCACGGCCCCACTATTCAGCTTTCTGAGCACCTTAGCACAGCTGAGAGACTTTCTGTCTGAATACAAATAAATCTCAACACAAAACATTTACTAACCAACCAGTGTTGAAACGAATCCAACCACAAGGGGGCGCCATCCAGTGCTTTTGCACGCCAGTACCAAGTATGGGTAAATTCAAATGTTTTAGGGATGTGTTTAACCCTTGTGCTATCCTATGACCCCACCCTTCCATTGACGTGTTCCCCCTACCATGACAAAGGTGGATAAAGGTGCAGAGGATTTCATGTAATCCATGGACACCAGTGAAGATCACAAATCATTGAAGAAAAAAGGTTCAGGGCACTGTCTAGTGGGTCTAGATAAGTGTTTTTCAACTAGTGTGCCTGGGAGATGGTCAAGTGTGCCGTGGGAAATTGCCCTCATCAACTGATCTAAAAACATTTTCCATCTCCAGGATTTCAGCTTTTTGTTCATCCAAACAGGCCCTGATTAAACACTGAGTAGTTAGGAATATAAAAGATCATAAAATACTTTTTTCTTTGTGGAAATTTGATTCTATTAAAGACATTTTGAGAAGAATTACAATTTAGCTGTAGCCTCAGCTATTTTTGGAAAAGTCCCGCCCCTTTAACTGTCTCCACTAATCATTCTTGGAGGCTTGATCACATGTCATCAGTCTGACCAATCAGAAGTGGTTAAAGTCTTCACTTCCTTGTTCTGATTCTACTCATAAGTCTCTCAGTTCCAACAAAAAGACCAGCTAAATCTCATATTTAGCGGAGTAGCTTTCCACAGAATCTAGTATCAGACCGTGGAACAAGTGAACTAAACAATGAAGCTCAGAGACGCTAGTCTGTCTGCCATCGACGGCAGTTTGCACTACATCTCCCTTGATGCACTGGGTTAAAGCGACAGTGTCTCAGCGCACAATGAGTCTTTCCTAAAACGCCTTGAAACCACAATGAACACTAACAGTTTTTTCAATCTTCTAACTTAACTTTTATTACATCTTTTAGAAAAATCAGCTGCAGCTTCCAGGTTTTTCTGCCACAATTACCACAAAAATGCACGTGAGATTGTGGAGGGACTGTAGATCATACAGACCATAAGTTTCTCCTTTTTTTTTATTTTGGATGCTGGTGTGCCGCGGGATTTTTGTCAAGGTCAAAGTGTGCCGTGGCTCAAAAAAGGTTGAAAAACACTGATCTAGATGACCCACCCCCCAGTGTTAAAGTGCCTAGGATAGCACATGGGTTACACCAAATTTCAGCCCTTCAGTCAACTTTAGCCAATCTAAAAAAAAACAGGATCATTCCATTTTCCAGGGTGCAAATCCCAAATTTGTTTATTTGAGCTTTTTCATATGAAAGCAGCAATGATGCAACCAAACCTGCAGTGTAACAAAGATACTTTATTGTCAAAATATTTATTTAAAGGAAAGACAACTCTAATAAGACATTTTCAAAACCTTTAAAAAAAAAATCCAGAGGACGTTGTTGAGAAAGAAACCCGGCAATGAAAGTGTTTTTATTGGCTAAAAACACACAAACGGTGAAACCAGAACATTCTGAGCCGAAGCAAAGACGTCTCCTTACAGGGTTCCTGATAAAACCCTGGAACTCCTGTTTGACATCACTGTGTGCTGCTGAGCCCTGATTGATCTGTACATGAAAAAATAAGACGGACTCTTCACTCCTATTTACAAGTCAAAGTTTATGCACCATTTCTGAGCAGGAGGGGGGGGGGGGGTGCAGCCATTGGCTGACAGGCAGGTTATAATCCAGTGACATTTCTAGTTTCTACATGTTTGAGATTAGAAAAGATAAAAGGTTTGACAACATTTCAAACGGGCCTGACTGAATAATAAAAAGTGTAATTCTTCATAAGGCCACAAAGGGGCGACAACAACTGGATAACGGGCAATAAAGCGTTTAGATCTCAGTTGAATGTCACTGTTTATTGACATACAAACTCAAACTAGAGGCTTTGCTTTTTAGTATTTATGCTATCCAATAGAGGCTGACATTTTCAAAATAAAATATTGATTCAAAAATCCAAATGCAGAAGATGTAATTATTGATTAAAGTGAATTGGTGCCAAAATGGAGTAAAACCGATCAGATGTAACTGAAGGGATATTTCTTACCTTTTAAAAATAATCTATCAACATATAATCTCTGTTTTTATAATATGCTTGATATAAGACTCTGTTTCACTCTAGATACTGTTTTTTTCTCTTATATTAGCAAATATTCAGAATAAAACATTCTTGAATGTCTTGTATTTCTAAAAGAGAAACAAAATAAATTAAGTCAGTCTTTTTTGTACATACTTACAGAATACAAGTGGTTAAAAGTGGATGGTTTGTTTTTTTTGTAGGTAAAAATAAAGGCTGTGGGTGTTTGGATGCAAATGTTTGGCTGGTTTAAAAAATAAAAGCTCAGACGTACCTCATAGCCACGTTGAGGGGAAACTGGTTTAAACACAGCTCGGTCTTTGTAATGATGATGCAGCAAAAACTCAAGATATGTTTAGGATTTTTGGGTGGACATTTACAATTTTACAAGGACGTGTAAAAAAAGAGGTTAAGGAAGCAGGGTTTTTTTTTTAAAGTGAGCCACACGTGAATGTAAAAGCCAACATCTTTGCTACGTTGATGAATGTCCTGTAAGGTCACCGCTGAAACGGTCAGCACAGGCGGAGGACTTCCTGCTCGCACCTCTTAGTCGGATTAAATATTAATCCGCTACATGTTATAAGCCACATAAATGGGATCCAGCTGGTCGGCCAGGAAGCCGTCGCGCAGGTGCATGCGCTGCTTCTCGCCGCGGGAGTTGATGGGGATGACGCCGATGTCGACCACCACCACTACGCCCACGATCAGGTAGTGCTCCTCCAGAACCACGTTGGTCACCAGAGGGACCAGGTCCAGAGCCTCCTGCTCTGAGCCGTCCAGCTCCACCACCACCACCAGCAGGTTGGTCCAGGTGAACACGGCGCTGCAGACACACAGGAACGACCGAGGGTTCTAGAGCAAAGTATCTGTGACGTCTGCTGACATAAGATCAGAGCAGCGTGGATGTGAACTACAGAGGAGTTTCTGAGGCCTGTTTCATACTTTTCCTAAGCCCATCAGAGTGAATTGTATCCATATTTATACCATGGTCCGGGTGAATACTCGGTTCTGATTGGCTGCTGGGTGTGCATTAAAACATGATAACCGCACGGTGAAAAAAGAAGTTCCGGTCAGCTAGCTTAAATGTTTTGTATCACTGCACCAGTTTCTTTAAAACAACCTTTTGCTTCATCATCTGGACAAAAACAAGCAGTAAGAGGTGAACTTTCTCTTTGAACTGATGCTTTATTCAACCCATCGAAAGATCAGCATATATATATATATCGATTTATATTGCAGAATCTTGACTCCAGCGGTGGTGCGGCGCGACGCAGACTATTTTTTGACGCGCCACACCACATAACATATAGTCCGCCTTTTGTGAGAAAAGCGATCCAAATCAGAAAAAAAAAAAGAATTAAGGACTAAAAACTGGTTCATATTTATTTCTTTTGTAAGTGACCATGGTATAAGTGGGTTTATGGCCTTCAAAGTGCATTATCACTTTTTAACACACTTCCCGGAAGCAACTGTCCGACGCGAACGGCGTGCGTTAAAAAGTGACAATGCACACTTCGTCCGCCTTTAACCCTTATGTAGAATATATTCCACTAAAGAAGCTTTTTTCAATAGTTATTTTTTTCTAGCTCCCTTTCTGACCCGGAAGTAAGACGACTGGATCTCTGAGGCCCCGCCTTCCGCTGTCGAACCCTCCCCGTCCTCCCCCTCCTCATTGCTGAGAGCTCTATGTGTTTGGCAACCTGGGGGCATGCGTGCCAACTGTGGTGATGTTTGATTGATTGATTGAGTTTGTTGAATAATAACCAAGTAGATCAGATTATTTCCAAACTTTCTTTCTGTTCTGCCAAATGTCAATATTAAATGGAACTGGCTGATCACCACTCTGTTTACCGAGGGAGAAAAAAATGAATGACGCTGTACAATTGTGGAAAATGTATATTACTATACTTAAACAAACTAACTAAAAGGAAAAAAACATTTGATTTTAGATTCAATGAAAGCACCATTGAAGAATGAACTTACATGAAGTTAATCAGGCCGTGTCTCATCATGTAACAAAAGATACATATCCAAAATACGCTCATTTATTTTCATGGCAACAGTTAAGTAGTTCTTAGAAATATTGATGGTATTTTGTGTTATTTTCATTAAAGTAGTTCTTTAATGTTTGTTCAAAGTTTCAGATTTGGTCAAAGCAGGAAATCCAAAGAATCCCAGACTTTCCCAGAGGAAAGTTTGTTTTCCTAAACAATTGTAGCTTTTGAAACACCAGAAAATGTACGTTGTAGAATTTATGAGACGGTATTTAACGGCAAGAACTGTTGCTGTGCGTCAGGCCGCTCACCACTCTGTGATGCTCTTGTGCGTCCTGATCACAGACGTCTCAATGTCGATGGGGTGATAGCGCATCCCTCTGAGCTCCATGGCCTCCTCCAGAGCGCCGACCACGTACAGCGCGTCATGGCGCTCTGCAGATACACGTTCAGACGGAAGAGGCGGGTGAGCGGGTGGGATCAACCCCCCCTTCCCCCCCCCTCCCGTGTCCTCACCTCCACTGGCGTCTGTGAGCTCCGTCCTGCGGAGGAAGCCCAGGTACCCGGTCCGAGCCCAGACGGTCTGCGTGTCTCCAAAGCTGAGTCTGGAGCTGAAATGATCTGACTGCAGCGCCTCGTCCCCGTACACGGTGAAGTAACCGCTGGCATTGTGACCACTGTGCACCCAGATCTACAATCACACACACACACACACACACACACAGACAAAAGTTAGAAAAGTCCAAGATTTTGCACTTAATACTCTTGCAGTCTAATCAAATAAAAGCTGAACTTATACTATTCAACCAAAAAATCGCTACATGAAAAAGTCATCTCATCCATCCATTTTCTAAACCCACGAAAATCCTGTTTGGGGTCACATTGTTGCTGGAGCCTATCCCATCTACTGGCAGGAGAGGGCTGAGTGCACCCTATAAAGGGATCCAATCTATCACAGTAATCACAACTACTTCCATTCTTTTTACAATAATTTGAGTCTTTTTTAGGACCAACTGGGTATTTTCCTCACTGTTTTTCTGCTCCATCCATCAATCTATGTCTACTTTAGTCTATTGACAGATGATTCTGTGTTTTGGGTTTTGCTTCATGAAAGCAGCCGATGGATCCGGTCTGTCTCTATCCTGTCCTCTCACACCCAAACAGGTCTTAGTGCGCCTTTCATGTTTCCAGTCGGTCTATCATCCACTCAGAGAATACATCTTAACAAATTTCATATGTGTCCATTAATTAGAATTTTTTTTTTTTATTAAATAAAGAGGGAGGGGCCAAACAAACCTCTCCCAGATGCGACTCCCCCATTGGTCCCTTAGTCTCTGGGTTTGCGATGATGATTCGAACTCCGGGCAGGATCTGCACAAAAACAGAGGAAAACTCAATGCCAGCTGGATTTTTTCTAAAACATGAAAGTTCATTTCAGTATGAGCTCACCTTTCCAGACTCCATCAAGGACAGACTGTGTGGAGACCCCCTCTCTACCAGCCTGACTCTGCCCAGCAAAGGAAACAACTGTTTTCAGACAAATGTGTTGCTTCACCAGCTTTTGTGCACAAAAACATCTGTTTTGTGAGGAGATGGAGCTCATCAGGGCAGAAATCTAAAAACCCGGTTATTCACGTGTTATTTAAAAGAATCCACTGTTTTATGCTTTCTACTTCCCCACCAGAAGAAAATCTAAGATACATTCAAGGAAAACTCCTCCAGATCCATTCAGTGTGCAGTGGAAAAGCCTTTTTTATCTTTAGCTTTTTTTTTTTTTAAAGTTCTTTGATATCAGAGTTTTCAGTGTCATTTTGAATTCTCAAATTTTCTATGAACATTTTTAGGAAATATCTCCAAAATAGAGCAGAACAGAAGAGAACAGTGTAGGTGGCGTGTCTCAGTCCTCAGAGAGCATGAAGAGAACAACGGGAAAAACCGCGGCGGCAGAGATCTGAGGCAAATCTCTTACCTTTCTGCAAAAAGTAAAACAGATGTTCTGCTGTGCTTTAGAGAATTGCTTGACCTCTGGTATACAGAGGAGCTTAAAGTCAAACCGAGCCCATATCACCCTCCCTCCACCACCGTGCTTTACAGCAGCACATTTGACTCCCTCCAAATGTGCTGCTGTACAATTCCTGTCATTTTGTAGGAACATTGTTCAGCTCTCTGAACTCGGCTGGTCAGTGATGAATTATATTGTTGTGTTTACAGAAAGCTGGTTTTCTCTGTGCTACTGTCTCTTAGGCTGTTTAAGGTGACAGGAAAAAAAACTATGATGCTGATCAGTGATTATGAAAGTAACAGCGAGGAGGAAAAAGTCCACAGATTTATATTGTATGCATTGACACTGAAACAGAGCAAACACGACTCAACGCTGCTTTCAATGCAAACCATGATAATCTCTGATGCTTTTTTCGGGATCCATAGCCGAGCAGCTTCACTACATGACGAATAGCTGTCAGAAATCTGTCTAAATAAAAATCTAAACTATTTTCTGAATAGACAAGCATGAATTTTTACCCTTAAAAAAGTATTACAAAGGTGCAGTACGGCGCATAAAATTGTTCTGGTTTGGTTTTGTGCAAATGGTCCTGTTAGCTCAGCATGTTAGCATCGACAAAATATATTGTGGACTCTAACTTTTCAGTAAACAGCCCATAATCTGATCACTTATATTCCCGTAAATGACCTAAGAGGCTGAGAGACTAAATCTAGAGGAATGTCAGGAGACAAGCAGTAAAGATCAGCTGGGAAGGAAATAAAAACACTGTTTCTATAAAATGTCACATAGACGACAATAATCTCTGTTAGCAGAGCCTCTCTGTGCACCTATGTGGCTCATTTTCTGTCACTGCTAACTCCTGCCTTATCCGTTTTCGGGTGTGGGAGGAGCAAACGCAGCTGACCGCGGGTTCTTTAACACCTTTAACGGTTCCTAAAATGTACATTTTTGTTCCCAGCTTCAGCTGTAATCCCAGAGTTTTAACCCATGTGGTCCAGAAAACGCCCGTATGTTGCTGCTGACAGACACCTCAGAGCAGAAGCAGAAGCAGAAGCAGAGCTCACTCACCTGTCGTGCCGCAGCGCCCTCATATCCACATAAACCGTGGTGGGGTCGGGTCCTGATGTGCCCTGAAAGTACCAACAGGATCCAGTTACCCCAGCAGGACCTAAAATGAAAGCCCTGCAGCTGCTGCTGCACCAGAGGCTGCAGGGCTTTTGGAGGCGAGGCGGGAAGGAGGGAAACGCCTCAGACCTCCTCATCTGTGTGATCACTCAAATAATACGTAAACGTAAACTACAAGTAGATGAAAAAAAAACTCACAAAAACAGATGACCCCATTTTGTGTGGCAGACGTGCAAAAACGTTTAAAGAGAAAACTTTTGTGAATAAAGTGATTATATTTATTAGATCATTTGTCCTGCGATCAGCTGCAGGGTGAAGTTGGATTTTCCCTGAATGTATTTTTCAACTTTGATCTTCCTCCACCATTCTTCAGGAATATAAATCCCACCACCAGACATAGAGGCATGCTGGGAGTTGGAGTCCCCACCATGCGAATAATAATATTAATCCATCTCCTCCCCAGTGCAGTGATTTCTAGCCTTTCTCTGCTCATGTCAAAATCATTCCGTTTGAATCATGTTAGTTAGAGGACAGAGACTCAAACAACTAACTACACAAAGCTCCGTTCACACATCATGACCCAAAAAAATGCTTTTTTAATGTCAAATGTAGAACTTTCATGTGAAAAATAAAGATTTGTATATAATGGTTAATGAGGACAAATTTGTCTTGTTTTTAAGATTTCTGCTTAAAAAATTGTTTAAAAAAAAGACACAGACTTTCTACAATTATTTAGGCTTAATATAGAAAGTTGAGAAGTGTCAGATTCAGCCTGTTATTCCTAAGGTTTGTGACAAAATAGGCAGGATTTTTCTCACACCAACCACATTTTTTTTATTTTAATTTATTTATTTTTTCTTTCAAGGGAATTTAGATCACTTTTGACAGTATTTTTAACTAAATAATCATCGATTAATTTTTTAAGGCAATTTATTATTGAATGTTTCCGTTTTGGTTTGTATAAAATGATACGTAATGTTCTAGATTTATTCAATCTACAACGTTAACATTTAGCAATATAACAGAAAAGTAAAATTTTAGGTCAAATATGAGGCGTTTCATTTAAAACAGATTTCAGCTTTTATCATTTCTCTCTTCATTTCTATGGACCCCAGTTGTTGCTGTCATCTCTGACTCCACACACTATCCAAACTTCATTCATTCAAAAAAAGACATGAACCAAAAGATGGGATTTTTTTACTTCATAGGTTTGTTTTTTGTGCCGTTTGACACCAAAGTGCTGCTGTGATCGAACCCAGACGTCCTCCTGCAAGAAGAAGCTGCATAGAGTGCTTTTATTTTGAAAGCATGTGCCCCAAACCTTTTTTTTTTTGCATCATTTAGGTTTAAATGTGGTCACTTTTTTTTAAAAAGCACTCAGAAAACGTCATCTTGCAGAGAGGGGTTGAATTTCAGTGGGAGGAAGTGGTGGTGGTGGTGGTGGGGTTTATGGGCGGGGGGAGGGGGTACCTACCTGATGGGCAAGCTTTCCCAGCCTGTGAGGCTGCAGGAGCAGAGGGAAGGGCCGGATGAGAAAGAGGACGGGAGTAAAGGAGGAGAGGAGGCAGTTAAGGAGGAGGAGGAGGGGCGGAGACAAAACCAAGTATGAGAAATGTGGGTGGAGTTATGCCTTCAAAGCAGGAGAAGGGGGGAAAAGATGTCAAAATGGAAAACAAGACAAAAAGGAAACGTGCCGTCGAAAAAAAAAACACGAACAAAAAAGATTTTTAAGCTAGGTGTTAGTCCCATTCCCAGCAGGGACAACTCTGTTCTAGAACCATCATTCCACAGCAATATGACATGCAGTGATTCATTATTTTTTTGGTAACATTTACTTCATTTCAGTTGTTTCTCTTCAGTGTTTATACACATTTTCTGTTGCATTTTAGCTGTAGGTAAACCGAAACAGCTAAAATAAAAAAACATCTCAACTGGGATTGATCACATTTATCATTCCTACGATTAGGTCTAAAAGATTTTTGAACTTAAGACCCAGAATTTAACAAAAATTCTTGTCGTTTTCGTGTTCAAGAGACTTTTAGAGAATCGTAGAATCGGTTTTATTCCAAAGCGCTAATCTTTGCTATCCATGCAAAGATCCAGTTTAAAAAATGACAGGTTCTTTATTCATGATGTGACATTTCTCCACACTCTTTCATGATTTTACTGCATCATATAAACTTGTGTTTCAGGTCTTTTTTTGCCAATTTTATTTTGAAAACCATCAATTTTGAGCTACAGATTTCAGAGCAGCAGAAACAAAGACCATCGAACGACCAGCTGGAGATCAGGGAGCAGACAGGCTGAGACGAAAACGTCCCATCCTGCAAAAGCGCGTAAACCCGCCAGCGGTTCAGTGGGCATCTGCAAAGGCGTGATGCTACTTTAAAAGGATGGAGAGGGGGAGGGACACTGGCTGACCTGCAGGCAGATGGCCAGGTTGACTCTGCAGCCAAAGGAGGTGCTAACGGCCCGAGGGTGGAGCCCCAAATCCTTGAAGAGTTTGGAGAAAGACTGGGTCAGGGCTGTCCTGGGACGCTCCTCTGCCACAACAACACAGGTCCTCACTCGAGACAAGTCCAGGCCTCGAGACTGAAGACGGAAACAAGCGGGGTGGAGGTTAAAGGAGGCACAACACCAACCTCCTGGGAAGCTGAGCTGTGCTCACCTTCAGTGAGTCGGTCTGTAGACCGAGGCCTTTGGTGCAGAGCTCCATGACACTGTAGGAGCAGAAAGTGTCCCGGACTTTGTACTGACTGACGGCTGAGAGCCACAGAGCCGGGTTCACCTCCAGCTCAGACGGAGGGATCAGGATGGACTGGTGACCCGAGTACACACTGAAGAGAGAGCAAAGTACCACATTACAAACCAGAGCCAGCAATCTAGGAACTCTTAACTCTACACTTCTGAGTCCTACCCAAGACATCAAACTGTACCAAGAAAAAGACGCCTGGAAAGATTTCTAAAGAGAAAAGTTGGATCTGAGAGGCCGTCTGAGTGGTTAGCCTTAAACACTCTGGCAGTCAGCCTTAAAGACATTACAATCTGCAGGAGTTGTAGAGGTTAGAAACTGAACTTTTAGGGGAAACTAAAATCTACCCCTCAGCTCTGCCACCAAAAGGGAAGGGGGGGGCTTTTTCTTTTATAGATGAAAGGGTAAGGGGAGGGGCTACACAGGGCTTTAAAGGACGAGCACTCCAAATCAGTTTCTGACCATGACCTGAAACTTGAAAAACTTGTGTATTTATTTAACAGGTTTTGTTTCAATGAACTTTTAAGGTCATGTGTTGTATTTGTCGTCACCCCATTGGTTGAACGGGACCAGCTGACAGGTGACAGCCATGCGACACACCTTTTTTTTTGAGGAGATGCGGGAGCGCGGTAAGGGGGGGAATGCACAGCTGACAGCCGAGCAGGAGCGCGGAGGAGCAAGCCATCTCTCATATGGATTATTTTCCTCATAACTTTTGACGGAGCATACGTCCCAAAGAGCTCGGATCGTCCGACGCGAGGAGCAGCTGCAGCTTCATTGACGGGTGGAACGCGTTCCAGCCAGTGAGGCGGGGCGGCCCCACCAAAAGAACGCCTGCCACCACATCACTGTCCAACCCTCTTTACTCCAAACATTTGCTTGTTTTGTTAGCAAGACTGCGGGACTTGGGTTTGAACTGTGGGTTTTGTGTGTCTTCCGTGCATTGTACAGGCTTCCATGTAGCTGGCTGCACAGTGGCGCAGTGGTACAGTGGTTAGCTCTGCCTACGTGAGAAGGCCTGAATCCATCCTGGAGGCGTTCTCACAGGCTTCCCCTCCAGTAGAATGTATCTGTGTGTGTGTATGATTTTATTCCCAGACATTGAGGTGTGCCTCCCCGCCCGCAACCTCGGCCCTGTGCCCCGAAAGGGATATAGCGGGTAGAGACGATGGATTGATAGACTTCCCTGTAGCAATGAGGCTAAAAATGTTTGACGTCACTTAGCTCCTCCCACACACACGTCTATCTTATTCCAGCAGCATATTTTATGCATATCGAAACAGAGGCACCAATGAAAAGTGGAACGCGCCAATTGTGTTTGTTGTGAACGCATCATAAAGAACCTCCTAGCAAATGATCCAAGAATAAAACAGATGTTTGCTTTTGTAAGAAATCTTGCTAATAGTTTCTATAATAAACTGATGTTTTTTTGTTTTTTGTTTTTTAACTAGCCTAAACTTTTTTTGTTAATCTGACCTGCAAAGGCACCAGAGGACGAAGCCGAGGCCGCAATACGGGTCCAGGCAGATGGCGACCTCTCGGGACGGATACAGCTCACACTGCAGCTTGATGGAGCGGCAGAAGGCACTGGTGGCTGCGTGAGACATCTGCAAAACACAATCAAAAGAAATAACATGTACGTTTCGCTGAGGGTAAGGAATTAGGAACAGCTTGTTCACAGTAACAAGGGGTTAGTGTCAGACGCTCTGCAGTAAGTCTAGCATGTCAGCTTTTCCATTCTGTGGAAACTTTTCCTCAACTTTGTTTGGTATTTTTTCAGCCAGCACTGACAGCTCTGAACATGACTGAGCAAAAGCTCATGGTTTGGAATAAAACAAGTTTTTTCCTCATGAAGTATTTGTGCCAGAGCTGCCTGTAGCTGCATTCTTTTCCAGACTAATTTGCTCATTAAGGACACTGATTAATTATAACTATTTAGCTGCAGAGTGGAAAACAGTGCTCCTTCCCATCCTCTGTTCTAATGAACGAAGGATTGTCATATACCATTTGTTCTAATGAACAAATGACAATTAAAGCTTGTCAACGCTTTGACTAATGACACGTCTTTTATGCGTTCTATATTAAAATTATGATGCCAAGTGACAGTTTGACAGTTTCAAACAACATGAATGCTGTCAGGAATAATATCTGGAGGCACCACAAACAAAGAAGAGTAGACTCATTTCCAGGCTCACATCTGTTATTTGAGATATCTCTCAAAGTGTGGCTTCTGAATAATTAGTTAAAGAGTTAGAACAGTCCAAACAAGTACTTCTGAGTTAGAAAAGCAACGCTAAAAATGAAAAAGTCAGCAAAAAAGGACAACTTGTAAAGTGCAGCATCATTAATTATTGACTGTGGGGATGATAATTGTTCCACCATGGATTAAGGTCAGATTTTAGATCAAATGTCAGACCTACATTTTTATAGCTTGGCTTTAAAAATCTGTAAGGAGCCTTTGAGAAAGCAACAGTAATTTAGCATTTTTATATTGACCCAAAGCAGCCACTGACTGCAAGGACCATGCTGTTTTTACAATTTTTCTTTCTTACTGTGCCTGTGAGAAGACATTTTGGCGCTGCATCTTAGAAAAAAAAAAAAAAAATTGCCCCACATGTAGACATCACAGCGGGAGAAACCATCAAACATATGAATGGAGCCAAATTCTCCAAAAATAAAACATTCAAAATCCACCAAACAAACAAAAATGCATGTCGCGGCTATCCAAAAGAGGAAAAAGAGGTGGCTTTTTTGTGGTAAAGTGTGAAATTTGACAATTTTCACATTTTTGGACCATATATTGAAGTGACCAGGGGGGTATTCCAGGAAGCATGTTTAAACTACCCTGACTTTAACCCTGAACTCTGGCTGAAATCCGCCTGAACTTGCTTACTCTGGGTATGAAGGTTCCAAAAGACCGGATATGAGTCGGCGTAATTACGCTCCACTTGGTAACCCTGGGTTAACGCACGTGCACGGCAAGTACATAAAGACGTTCTCAATGGATCGCCGATTTCCGGAGTCACCATGGAAACGTGTGGAGAAAAAAAAGAAAGCACTTTACTCCAGTGAGACGGAGTCAGAGATATAAATGACGGCGTATGAAGATTACACGTCCATCAAAAAAGTAACACGGCTGCATCATCAAAAGAAAAAAGAGTTTCTGCTTGTAGTAGAAGAACAGACAAAGTAAACGCACGAGTTTCTGATCTAATTTCCATTTGCCAACTTAAATGAATTACTTCTATTGGTATCAAGTAATTGAGTTAAATGTATTCAACCTAATTTCTTACGTCTACAAAACTCAATAATTGTTTATACAACTCAAATTTACATTTTTATCTAACTAATTACTCCAATTCAATTAATCTTTTTTCCATCTTAATTCATTATAATTCTTGAACTCTCATATGTCCAAGTTTGAGCCAGCAGATATACTCATTTGTATAACAATGAAAAGAACTAAACAATATGCACAGAGTGCATAAATTCATTTGAGAATTTTCCATCATTGTAATTACAGTACCAACATTTAGGGGTGCTATAAAAACTCATCATCCTCTCCCTCCTTCTCACTCATGGTTCAGAGACTTACGCATATTAGGACAAAATAACTCGGCAAAACACAGTAAAACAGCTAAACAACTAAACACATTTGGTCAAAAACCTACACTTTAACCCAAATCCGTCCAGACAGGCAAAGGGAATGGTATCCCACAATCCCTTGCGGTGCCGATCTAACAGCAGCACCAAAGTTACACCTACTTATTGAATTAATTTAAATGAAAGTGAAATAACTGTCTGAAAACTACGTGTTATTTTTAAAGTGACTTAACAAAAAAATGATTTATTTTAACTGAAGCAAATAATTAAGTTAGATCAACAAAGTAAAAAAGTTTATCTTTAAACATCCATATGTGGTCTTATCACCCTCTCACGGTGGAAAAGCTTCTTCATCCACTAAATTATCTTCAAATGGACACGCCATGCTGCTTCACCTCTCTGAAAACAAACTAACCTTCAACTAAACCTGCTCCAGAACAAGGTTATGTTCAGAGCATGAGTTGCTATGGCAACTTGACATACCCTGAAACATACCTCCATTTCTGGAACCGAAAGCTGAGGTTATAAACTTCCTTAGCCTCAAACTTACCGTGGGAGCTAGCATAACCTGCTTTCTGGAAAAACCCCCAGGTTAAGTCTATAACCAATCCTCAAGTTTTGTTGACCTTTGACCTTGGTAAAAAAGCTGCCATTTTGAAATTCCCCCCCAAAAATTACCTGCGGTACGTTCTACAAATTTAAATTCCTCCTTGGGATTTTCCTCTAATGCCTCCTTGAGCATCATCGAGATGCTACTTGGAAAAAATGTTGGTTTTAAAGTTTCGGTATTTTGAACAGCGTTAGCGTGACGAGCTCGCAAAAGTGGCGTTTCCCTGTTGTTCACACGTTTTTGTGTGAAATTACCAAAATGTAAAACATGAATCTCTGGCTCAAGCTGAATGAAACCATGTGATATGAACATATTAGGATTGTGGGTGTGGTTAACAAAATAAACCTCAGTCACCTGGGAAATACAAACATTTACTTTCGCAGATTCTTCTAAAAATGACACAGTCACTCCCAGGGGACTAAAAATGAAACGGTTGCTATGGAGATAAAGCCAACAGAAAAGCCACTTGAAGTGAATTTGTCAGTTGA
The DNA here is from genome assembly GCA_023969325.1 of Oryzias curvinotus. Taxonomy (NCBI): domain Eukaryota; kingdom Metazoa; phylum Chordata; class Actinopteri; order Beloniformes; family Adrianichthyidae; genus Oryzias; species Oryzias curvinotus. The sequence goes on from CM043722.1 coordinate 11,969,007, forward strand.
AGGTTTGACTGGGCTGGTAGAGACAGAGGGGGAGAGTGAAGCAGCTGCTCAGCCAGTAAGGGCGGGTCAAACGGGGGCAGCAAGGGCTGACAGCGTGTTTAAATGATATGCATGTAAAGTCCAAACCAGTCGTGCAGGGCAGTGACAGACCACATTCTGAGCACTATTTGTGAAGCTCTCTAGGAAAAGCTTGGCCTGGTGTAACCGAGAGACTTTATCTTATTTTATAATAGCACAAAATCTGTTCAAGTGTTGCCATACCTGAGAGATCTCTAATAAACTGCTGCATTACACTCCAAGTCATAGCCCCTCCTTCCTTCTTCTTCTTTTGACCCCCCTATATATTCTAAAGGCTACTATTCCCCACCCCTTTTGTATGACCTCCTGTCAGAGAGGTGGGTGCCATCATCCTAAAATAATTTTAGTATCCCAATCCATCCTATTCTTTATTGTCCTTTTTTGGTGTTAATTTGTATTTGTATAACTACAGCAATATATGTTTCTAACTTGTGCTGTAATGATTAAAAGGGATTGATAGCTTAGGAGAGATATTTTGGGGATTCACTGTTAAAGCTTAAATTTAGTTTTGTTTTGTCTGTATAGGAACTGGAGTGGGCAGGATCATACAGTGTGTTGTTTTCTGCTTATTACCAGACATACTGGGTGACACACTGTGTCACGCCAAATTATTAACCAGCACAACGCAGAAAGCGACCGGTTACACTGGTTCTGAAGGTGTGTTTGGGGGCTCACTTTGACCCCGGCAAGCATGCCGGTGGTGGAGACACTGAAGTCCAGGTAGGCCAAGGTGTCCGGATTTGAGGGTTTGTGCAGCAGAGGAGGTTTCTTCTTGGGCAAATCATCTAAAGAGAAACCGACCACATGTGGTGTTAACGCTTAGGAGAAATGCCTCTGTCACCATGACAACCACGTTTCTGTGTGTCAATGAGAACCTGTGTCCACGATGGGGGGCCAGGTCCTGATCTCCACGGTCGCTGACGCCTCTTTTGATCTCAGCAGCTTGGAGATGACCTGCGTGGTCATCACACAGACGGATCGGCTCACCTACGCGGCGAGGTGAGACAAAGTCAGGCGGGACTTCTGCAATGTTTTAAAACAAAGCTGGAAGGCTGCGGTGAGATTAGGTTGTTGCAGATTCATCTCATGCTCACTCAATATTTCATTTTAAGGTAAAAAAAAGCCCCCTCAAAATTAAAGATTTAATTGTTAAAAAAACAACAACTGTGGTGTTTACCTCCACGATCATCTTGACGGTGGGCAGAGTGGTGGAAATGTTTTGCGGATGAGGCGGCCGCACCGTGATCGGCACACAGCCGGCGTAAAGGCAGCCGTAGAACGCAGCAATGAGGTCGATCCCTGAAGACAGAGAAGGCATGTGGAACAAGAAGATGACAGAGGGGAACACGGCCGTGCAGACAAAAAGAGTGCAGAGTGTACCCACTGTGTCCGTTTTCTCCTGAAAACAAACACGTCAAAGTTAAGGTGAAATTAAAGTTGAAAACAAAAACCTCTGCTCATGCCGGGCTTTGTATTTAAATCCTGACAATTCAGAGTAATTTTTATTTTTCCAGCAAAACTATGACATTTTCCGTTTATCCTAACTGTGTTGTCTCTTGATGGTGTCCTGTCCAAAACCCCATTTCCTCCTTTTTGGTTAGCTTGGGGAGCAGCACCTCCCCCTACTGGTGAGATACAAACACAGTGCCAAAAACTTTTACAAAGCCAATATAACATGTTGTAACGTCTTTCAATAGTTTTTATTTGTTATTCAGGAATTAAAAATTAACAATATTACATGGAATTTGCAAATATTTAGTAGATGATGTTTTGCAAAACCCTTCAACAACAAAAAAGAAATTCCTCTAAAAAGTAACCTGCTTTATCATTTTGACACACATTAATATCGAAAAAAAAATCGTAACAAATTTCAATATAACTAATGATGTTTACCACCATTTTTAGGAACATAGAAACCTACTAACACCGTATTTCAGGATTAAGAAAGCCTATTGAAAAGGATTGGAAACGACTCCAGTAGTAAAAAGACAAACCGAGTCCATTTGACTGCTTTTTTAACTAATACTTCAAATTAAGAGTTAGAAATATCATTAATATTAGAATTATGTACACATGCAAAAAAGTAGTTTAAATATTAGAAGAATAAAAAAAATGGATCGATTGAATAATTAATATCTCTTTTATTAATTAACTTTTTAGTTCTGGCACTTTCAAACCTCCATTAAAAAGTTACTGTTATTAAATTTCAAGACTAACTTTTGTCACTGAACTGTACAAGGCAGTCATCAGGCAGGAAAATGTGAAAAAAAACCAACAGAAAACTGTTAGTTTGATGTTAAAAAAAATCCTATTGTGTGAATAAAACTAAGGCAGATGCAAGTCTTTTATCCCCCTTTACCTGGAGGGTAGACCAGTGCAATGTGGTCTCCATCCTGCAGGTGGCCCCGTTCAGCCAGGGTTGCTGCGATCTTCTCTGCTCTCTTGTGCAGCTGAACACAAGTCAGTGAGCTGGCTATCGTGCCCTGGAAGTGACAAAAACAGGGTGATTGGCACGTTTGATCAGCACTTTCTGAAGATGTCACCTTCGCATCGTCTGCAGCAGCATCTCTGAGCCAACAGCTGCATCAGACCAGCACATCTAATCAAATCCATAGAAATGAACCACAACTCAAATGTATGCACTGCTGTTGCTTTAGACACCAATACAGTAAATATCCAAAATTCTAGTTAAAAGTGTGCAACATTTTAGAAGATATGCCCTTTCTCTTTATTCTAAGGAACTCAAAATCAACATTTAATGCCATTTCAACCAAAAAAACAATTATATGAATATGCAAACATTTCAGGCAAAATGGCTTCTCAGCAAGCAAATATTTAGTAGAAGTTCCTACTTGATCTTTAGGAAGAAAAGGTTGTTCAGGAGATTACCCTGGAGTTAAGGAGAGTGTACAGGACGTGGTCTGGAGTGGTCTGGGCTCTCCACTGCAACACCTCAGACAGGAAGAGGAACTGGAAAACCAAAAAAGTGATCATAAAGATTACACTCTGCATTTAGACCCTCAGAGCTAAACCTGTGTCCTCGCCCTGCTAAGGAAACGCAGGAACATCTCCCATGTGGTCAACATCACCAAATGTCTTCAATCCAACCACTTTTACAGCTCCACTGACACCTACAAATAACCCAGAATGCATTTCCTTGTTTTATTTATTTTTTTTCTCTAGAAGCTAATTTGCTAAATAAACTGAAGTGAAAGCTCTGACACTGACGGAGATGGACGCTGCTGATGAGAAGCAGCTTTCTTCACTGATGGGAAATAAGGCGAAGGGCTGGAACAATCAAGGGGAGTTTCATACGAGGGAGGAAGAAAAAGAAGGAGCAAAACAGAGGTTCAACTGACAGCACCATGGAAATTACAGAAGGGAGGCGAGAACAAATCTGGGAGGGAGAGTTTGGTTCTCGTCTCATGAATTTTTCAGGGATTGCTGCTGAGTGTAATTCATTCCTGTTACATTTTGTTCCACCACAGAAAGTCAGATGTGTCAGTGTGTGTGTGTGTGTGTGTGTGTGTGTGCCTGCAGCTCCCTGACAGATGAATTTTAACCCAAACCACTGCAAACCAAACTGTTGTGTGTTATGACCAGTCAGTGAAACTGGAAATCGATTATTTTTATTAAAAGTTTACTATAAATCAAAATTAACTCTGATCATCTTTTGATCTATTCCCAGAGGTCTTTTGCAATATGATTATGCTGTTTTTAGCCGAAATAACAAAATAAAAGCTGTGTTGTTTTCTAGGACATTGATTCTGAAGAGCGGCCGTAGCTCATCAGAAATTCCCCTCTGTTCTGGACGGGACTGCTGGCATTGAATAAGCCGGCTTTCATTTCCCATGATTCCTTTGTTTACATTTTCTCCCACTAGTTTACAGCCCCACACAACCTCAACCTAACATTACAGATGCAACAGTTGTCTTTTTATGTCACAACTACTACCATTTTTCAACGTCATTTTTACGTCTGCTCCTGATTCACAACGATTGGAGGAACAAAATACAGCGTTCCCCTGCTTCATTGTGTTTCCCCGTTCGCAGAATGTTTCAGTCACGTGACTCCTCCGGTTCATCACAAAAGCTGCGCGAATTTCTAAAGGAAGGGGGGTGGAGATGAAGAGCTTGCCGACCCGTCAGCCTCCAAGAGCTGGTTCCACCTGTTGCTGAATCGCTATAACCGAAGTTTATACCCCTGCATGGAGAAATGGCATCAGCTGACTCAGAAGTGGACGGAAAATACCCTGAGGAAGATAATCGCAGAGAATAGTTATCATTCAGATGAATAAATTCTGGATGAAACAGGTGTGGTGCCAAGATTTGTTTACTCCGCCATAATTTGTTTCCCCTACGGACAGACGTTCTGTGTCCGACGCTCAAATCGCCCAGCAGGACCTCTTACATTAACTGATGAAGGAGGAGGCATAGACTTCTGGTTTTGAGGCACAGAGTGACACTCTTAATGTGTGTTATAAAGTATGCTACAGTACTATTGCTCTGACAAAAAAAAAAAAAACAAAGAAAAATAACTTTATGTTTGGAATTTCCTCTTTTATGTATCATATATTCATGCCTCACTTTTATCTTTAAGACCACACATTTGGTGGCTAAAAAGCCAAACTAGTTCAGAGTTTACTTTGTGCAGCAATTTTTCTATTTAAACTACAAATTTGTTGTTTCAAAACATAAAGACATTATTGGTCTATAAACCTACACCAATCAGGTCTCTCTGGTATGCTTCATTTTAAGAAAGGCCACACTGCCAGTCTTGTTGCTGTAACCATAGTTTGCTGGGATCATGTGACCCCCCCTCCCCTTCTCTTCAATCTGCTCACTCTTGATGATTTGTGTCTAAAATGCGAGATGTTGCTGTGTTTTTTTTTGTAGTTTTGTGTCTTTTCTTTCTGATTGGAGCCTTCGCTATTTTTTTCTGTTTATCCCTTGTGCTATCCTAGACACTTTAACATTGGGAGTGGGGTCATCTAGACCCACTAGACAGTGTGCTTAACCTTTATCCTTCAATGATTTGTGGTCTTCACTGGTTCAATGGATTACATGAAATCCTCTCCACCTTTATTCACTTTTGTCATGGCAGGGAGAACACGTCAATGTAAGGGTGGGGTCATAGGATAGCACAAGGGTTATGGCGTGAGTCACAACTGCCCTTACGGGTGGATACAGGCTGTCAGTGGGCAAAACACGGGCACATAGTTGGCCTGCACGGAAAATGAAGGTCATAGACCGCTCAGTGAGCCAGTAGAGCAGGGGTGTCCATTCCACACTCAGTGTGCCGGTGATAAAACACTAATGCGTAAAATAATTTTCTTTGCGTTTTTTATTTTAATAAAGACAATTGATCAGAATGACGCTATCGCGACTTGCTGCAGCTTCGGCGTATTTAGAAAAGTCCGCCCTTTAACTGTCTAATCATCTTGGGTTTTAATCACAGTCATCAGTCTGGACCATCAAAGTGGTTAATCTTAACTCTGTTCCGATGGGCTAAGGCTCAGTCTTACGAAACTGGTCTTAGAGGTGTAGCTTTCACGAATCAGGATCAGACATAGAAAAGTGAAAAAAACCAGAAGCTCTGAAAAGCGATCTCGGCGTTTTGTGCACCCCTTGCATGGTTGTGAGAGTGACAGGCACAAGGAATTGTTGTTAACGTCTGAAAACGAACTTCACAATCTAATCTCTAACTTTGATGCGCTTTAGAAAAAACAGCTGCAGTTCCAGCTTTTCTGAACAATTATCTCAAAAATGACGTGAGATTGTGAGGGGCTGTAGATCATACAGACATGAGTTCTCTTTTTTTGTTTGTTTTATGCTGCTGTGCCGCAGGATTTTTTTAAGGTTAAGTGTGCCGTGGCTCAAAAAGGTTGAAAAACACTGTAGTATTGAAATGATCCTGAACTGTTCTCTCCGGCGGGGTGACAGGTCAAGCAAACCTTCTAAACAGTATAAGTAAGGTGGCACGATGTGATTTTACAACAAACATGCAATTCAGATTTTGCATTTTTTTCTGTTTGTCTACAAGGGGATTTATCAGAATGGAAGTCCTTTCCTCCCACTAATACCTCATGCATTCTCAGTGTGAAAGAGAATTTTACACCAACAAAGGACATCTTAAAAACACGCACTTGTAAAACTTAAACTGCGTTAAAATGAACTAAAGGTAATCCCAGACTTTATATTTAGATCACGTTTTATATCTCTCAGTTTTCTTTTCTTTCATGTGATGATCTTTAGATAAGGTCTTTATGAAGAAACGGAAATAAAAGAAACCTTTGGGGGGAAAAACCCACAGCTTTAAACAAACTAATTAAACTGTTTTCCTATTAAAAGAGTTTAATTCTTTCCACATGCCAGTGTGTTTTTCATCTGTCACTTACACTGCTTGTAATTTGATAAGCTCTGCTCTTTATGGCGCTCATAACCTGCAGTGCTGAAATCGTCACTCCGCTGCTCGTCAGCCACGTTTTCTGTTCCTCCATTAAAATGAAAAAAATAAAGTCTTCATCTCCTCACCACCACCTCCATGCCTCGCAAACGATTTATCGTTCACCCCCTCTTCTACCCTGATGAAAACTTCTGTCAGCTGCTCGCCACTTCCACTGAGTTTTTATGAAACCTTTAACCAAAAAGCTGAAGTCTGCTTCCCTTCCAGCTCCCACAAATCCCTGCAGCATGGATTAACACAACTGTTTGGAGACAGCGGTTTCCTTGCTCGGCCCACAGAACGTCATCAGAGGAAGGGTGCAAAAATTATTTAGCATTAAATCAAACATGAACGCTGAAATGAGAACTTCTACAGTGGATTCTAAAAAAAAAAAAAAACTCAACAAAATGAGGACAAACGGAAACACATTTTTCTTGTTGTTTATAAAAAATGCAGGGTTTAAAGCGTAATAATGAAATAAAAAAAGAAATTAATAAATAAATACAAATAAAAGATGTTGGTAGATTCTCATCGTTGGAAAGGGGTGGAGCTTATCAACTTCACCCCTTAAACCAGCTGCTGTAAACTTGTGGGACCTGAACAAGAAGCTGTTGATCCTAAAATCTGAGCTATTCTAAGGACACAAAAAAACAGACAAAAACATGAATTTTTCATGGAGAAAGTCTGATTGCAGTCTGTCAATGTCAATGTAGGAATCAGCTTCATATGTTGACACAGAAGACTTTCTGTTAAGATCTCATCCACACGGAGGGTCTGGTTTTCACAGAGATGGTGTGGAGCAGGGATGAGAGAATGATTCCATGAGGCAGGTGTGAGGCAAAAGGAAACCATGAGTTAACAAATATTAAACTCTGTTTACACAGAATGAGGACCAGGAGCTAAAAATATGAAAGAGGACTCATCAGAATCTCTTAGGTATTAGGTAAATGTTGATAGTAATTGGACATGAATCCGGTTGATCTGAAGAGAGTTGTTAGTAAACGAAAACAGCTGGAAATCAGCGTCTGTCTGTCGAGCCTTATTTGGTCCTAGGGGTGTATTAGAACTAACCCAAACCAGCTTCTGTAGGCAAGACCATGAGGTTCTGATCTCTGGTTACCAAACTGGACTTCAGGACGTGACGTGTTTAGATGGACTCTCCTTGGCCTACAGTTTGGGCCTTTGGGCAAACCTTTTAAAGACCCACTAAGATAAAAATTGTGTTTTGGGTGTTTTTAACATGTTCCTCCTGTGCATTTTCTGATGATGGAAGGCATACATAAACAAAAGTAAGCTTAAAATTCTTGTTTTTTTTTTCTTTTTTCAATTTGTTGTGAATCAGGAGCAAACAAAAAAAAAGTTTGAAAAAGAGCTTATTGGTAAAGTAAAACAATGGCTGTGCGGGTCACAAGCTCCCTGCTCTGCTCCATTCTGATGCATCAGCCTGCAGACTAATAAGTTCTATGTATGACTTCCGAGCCAATGGCCCTGCACTCAACTCAGAGGTGAACTAATGCTGCTCTGCAGAAACTATGTCCCAAAAAACAATACAGCTCTGATGAAGGGATGGAGCGTAATGACACCAAACTGTACTGGGAAAGCTCTTAAACCCTGATTTTTCCTTAGTCTGATACTCAGATTACACTTTAGACGTCAATTTCAACCTATTCATAAATACTATTAGTTACTGACATGTAATCAGCTGATATACAGTTTCTGAAAGTGAATGAAAGAATCTGGAAGATTGAAAACGAGTGTGCTGAGCAGCAGTCTGCAAATCAGATGGTCTAGGGCAGTGGTCCCCAACCTTTTTGTCACCGTGGACCGGTACAACGCAAGTCACGTTTACCGCGGACCGGGGGGGGGGGTTGAGGTGCAACGCAAGACAGATTTAATGTAATTTAATTTAATTTTGGACCGGGGATGGTATTTTCTCTTTAGTAATGATAATAACAATGGTAATTATAATTTTCCCCTTGTCAAAGCAACTTTCTAAAGAAGTTTGTTTTTTGCTCATTTTGGTTGTTTGGGTTTAATTTTAGTGGGGTTTATCACCTGATGTTTGGTGTCGCGACTTTGACGTGCATTAAGTGTGACAGATGTAACAAAGTGAATCCGGTCACTTTTCAAAATAAAACGTTAAAATGGAAATTATTTTTTCTTTCTGTGCGTCCCGATGCAAAAATTTCCCGCGGCCTGGAACCGCTCCGCGGCCCGGTTCCAAATGTAACTGCCTTTGTCCTTGGGCAAAACCCCTTTTTGACATAGCTTGACATAGAACGGAGCTTCGGTGTGTAAACTGGCTAAGACGATGTCCGACATATTTCCTGATTAGGAAGTCTGTCAGTCACTAAAAGAACTCTGCAATGGTATTAAAAACTGTAAAAAAAAATTTGGTGAATGTTCAATTAAGATCAATGCAATTGTTTTACTCAACTTGTTTTGTAGAATATGAGCAGAATATGTCAATGTACGTAGATGCTACTTTAGAAAACACTACAGAGGTTTCTTAAAGAAAACATAAAGATGAATAAACTAAAGCCTAAAACAGAGACTTAACGTCAGCTTGCGACATCAGAACTAACACGCAGACAAGCAGCATGCTGACGGTGAGGCGGCAGAGGTGGTGGCTGTTATTTTGAGGCTTGTCTCTTCTCGTTAGGACCCACAGAGGCTGAGGTGCCTCGGAGCGCCTGATTCTGTAACTGATGACATTTGAGACGTGAGAGATGAGAGGAAAATCACTTCTGTCAGCGACATCGCTCCTTTCCGTCACGCACTTGTCTCAGAGCTTTGATTATTCTGTTTTCACTGTATTCTGTTCCCACGTTTATTCAATCTTTCTTTATTTGTTCCCCTAAACAGAGGCTCCATTGTTGTGGTTGTTTTTATTGTGAAGTTAGTTCTTTCTTTAACCTTCTTTGGATCAGTTTGATTTTAAAACAAAAGGACATGCATACTATTGTAGATAATCTAGGTTATACTTTGTTTGCATTGTAGCAGATAATGCTTCCAAAAATAAAACAGATATTATCACCAAATGCCAACCATTTAGAAATGTAAAACAAATATCTGTTTTAGATTGAACTGAATTTAAAAATAAAATACAAGCCAGTTGAACATAAAATGATTCAACTAAAAATGAATGAAGAAAGAAATGACATGATATGAAAGGATGTCAAACGCCTCACTCCATGGCAGCGTGTGCATGGCGGGTTTGTGAAGGTGGTGAAAACCAACAGACCCCCTTTCTCACACACACACCTTCCTTGCCTGGTCATTGTCTTCGATCTGACCCAGATCCCTGCCGCTGGCCTGAGCAATCCTCTTCCCCGACACCAGATTACCCACCATTACAGACGCAGGGCCGATCTCTGGAGGAGATGAGTGAGAGAAGCACGGGAGCACTTTGAGAACTGGGATTGGACGTCGCACCTCAAGGAATTGAGGAACTAGGAATTTACCTGGCTGTTTCTGCCGCGGTTTGGGCAGGTTGATGACGCAGGTGTGCGGGCACATGAGCACGTTGCAGGGGTGCAGCGCCCCCTCCAGGAACAGCTGCTTGGTTTCTGATAAGTGGATGCCACCCAAGGGAGTCTTTGGCAGGGTGTTGGAGGGCACCAGGGCCAGACAGTACACCCCTACCTGGTGTATGCTGTCTATTGCCTGCAAAAGGTAGGTAATGATTAAAAAAATGTTAAAACTTGTGTAGGTAGGGGGGGGAAAATCATTCAATTTGCACTGAAAGTTTTTCAAAAATCTGGCATTCTGATCAATCAGGTCATTAAATAAAACTACATTTTAAACAAAACATATATTATATTAGGTAAAATACAAAAAGGCTGACTGTTGACGATCATTTCAGTCCAGCCTTCATAGATAATGAACAAACAGAAGCCAGACTGTCTAATAAACCCATATTTCTGACGGGAAATGCAGAGTTTGAAGTGACAGACAAGAATGTAAACATATTAACAGGTGTTTTTGTCAATATATATTTACAGTTTTAAGTAATCTACAAATTTTAAATGATAAAAGGTCAAAGCGGAAAAAATCAAACTAAAAATGTTTTATGTGTTTTCTATAGAAATCTATCAATCTAAAAAAGGGAAATCTTTCACTTGAACACAATTGCTGAAAATGTTTGTAACACAGATACTAACAAACTTGCTAAAAGTATTTAAATAGAAAAACGCCTTTTTTTTAAATAAAAGTTTGTTGCTTTTATACCCCAAAAAAGTACTATTTTTCTAAATGAAATCCAGTTTTTCTTTTTTTTTTCACCAAAAGTTGAAAGCTGATTAAATTGACACCCTTACATTCTAGAGACTAAAGGTTAATCTGGACAAATTCCAAATAAAGAATCAGGTTATTGTCTGGACAAAAGGCAGGTAAGAGCACAACAGTGTGACAAGAATATTTTATCAACTAGGAAAGATAAATAAAGAGTTAAACACTGTTTTTTTTATCACCAGTCCTGCATTTATTCCCATCACATGACAATGATGTCATTCTTCCACTCTTGGATCTGGCAAAAACATGACAAAAAAGTTCTGTTTCTAAGCAGTTTCTCAGCTTCTGTTTGATTTCCATCCTGTGTTTTACTCTACAATATTCAGAATAAAGTCAACTTAGAATTTAGTTCTCTGTTATGAAAGATTAGACTGTAATCTCCACATTAAAATGTACTTTTCTTTGGTTTCAGCCTCTATTAAGACAAAATGTAATTTAGATTTCAAAAAATCCGATCAAGAAACTTGTCTTGGGGACAAGAAACAAAACGTTTTTCTTCTAACATCTTATTGGAGCCTCGTCTCCCTGTGATTATACACTGCCTGAATGAGTGTTATGCTGACATCAGACGTTAGTTTTCCGTCTTGTTTAAATACAAAATTATTCACCCTTTGCAGTAACATTTAATGTTTGACACTTTGGCATCTGAGCGTCTTTGAAAGTGGCCTGGCATCTGTGAGCAGTCGTGCAAAATGGAAAACCCGCCTGTTCGACGGTAGAGGAATAAAGAGAAAGGGGTTTACTGCAGCCGTTAAAAATCCAGACGGCTTTAATGGTTTTACCGCAGTCGCTTTCCAAGCTCAGAGAGATCTGGATCTGCGGCACAGACTCTGATTCTATCTGGCAGGATCTGTGCACAGTCATCTCTCAAAAGGCATCTGCATTATGAGAGATGACTCTAAGTGTTGTCATGCTATAGAAAACTGCCTTAAACCTTTCAAATTGAAAATAATTTTTCTGCTGTTGGAACAAATTCCCTAAAACGATACATAAGTGAAGTCATTTGCACTATTTCCACACTGTAAATTTTCATTAAAAAAGCACTTTCATCTTCAACACACACAGCTCAAGCAGCTTTTTAGTCAACAAAAACAGACAGAAACACGGCACCTGGGCTTTTTGAAGCGGCAGACCTTCATATTTTCTGCAGTTTTTTTTAACAATAAAATAGAGATTTGTCATCCACTTGTTAACTTTTTTCCCTGAAAATATTGCTTTTGTGATTAAAATAAAGAATTAATGAAGGGGGTCTGCACCTGCAGAACTCTGCTCATCCACTGGAAGCTGTCCTCCTCCGTGGAGTCTGGTCTCTGCTCAGCAACAACCACAATCCTCTCGTCATGCAACACTGTGATGGAAAACACTGCTATCCTGCAAGACACACAATTATAGCATAAAGTGAGGGTGAGTGCTATAAAGCTGCACCTTTAACAGATTTTTTTAACACTTTTACCTGTGACACCTGTGTCACACTATATTATGTCTAGATATAAAGTCCAATATTTTTATTTGGAAATACTGTAGTATTATAAGGGATTCAAGACAAAAACTTGTCAAAAGGAATCTTAAAGTTTCCCTAAAAAGGACAGACTTTAATCTAAAATATTCAGACTATTTAAACTTTAGGTCAGATGGATCTTTGGTTCTTAGAAAATTACGCAGAAAAATTTCAGGTATTTTAAGCATATTCCTCAAAACCTTTAAACTTTATTAGCTCTAAAAGGATCACATGGAAAATATCTAATTTTTCCTGAAGATTTCGGTAAAAAAGTTTAAACATGCGTTTGATTAGATGTAGAAATTGGGAAGAAAAATGGTTGCTAGAAAGTACATTTTTGTAATATTATATACATATATTCTTACTTACTATACCAACGTTTACTCTTTTACATTATTTTACTTTTTAAAAAAAAAAAAAAAAAAACTATGTATCATCAAACCCTAACACACCCCCCAGAAAGAGAAAGAGCATTCAGACAGTGTAAGGTACTGCCATGGCCGCTTTCCTCCAGTCTTCTTTCATCATAATGAAATGTTAAAGTTAAACATTTATACAGTTTATTTTGTCCTTTTTTTTCCCCTTTGCATACATTCCAGTCAGACAACTCTTGCAGTAAGAAATATTTATTTCCACATACTTAATATTCACATTCTTTAAGTTGGCATTCACATCTTTTTCGTTTGGCATAAGGCTCCGTTCAATTCCATGAGATCATTTTCCATAAAACTTTTGGGTAACAAAATCCCCCTTATTGTAGCCCACAGGTGGAAGCTGGGGAGGAGGGAAGGGCGACGAATGTAGCGCTGAAGGTAAGGAAGAGAAAGAGCAACTGCACACCTGGACTTAAACAGGACGCTGAACAGGTGAGTTAATTAACTGAACCGCCCTAAGGGAGTAACCTGGAAAACACTGCCGAGTGTCTGCCTGAAATTGTGACAGGGTCGCTCTTAGGAGTTTGGTGAGGTGTACCACAGGGTTCTATATATTTGCTACACTCTTATCGTTGTCTTTTGACTATTCTATTGGGGGAACGAGGGCATTCACTTTTATGTACTTGCTGATAAAACCATAAATGTGTGATATTATCTGACCTACCTGATCTACAATGGCATAAACACATTTTTGCACATAAAAGTAAATGCTTGAGTGGAGAACTGATTCACTTTATTTGCTGTTTCATCGTTTACTCTGAGTGGAACCCATTCATCCACTAAACCTGCTTAATCCCTTTTGGGGTTCCTGGAGCCTATCCCAGCTGTTGTTAAGTAAAGGCGGGGTACGCCAGTCCATTGCAGAGCCACACAACAACACACACTTAAATTCCAAATTAGAGATAATTTAGATTGACAATGCATGTCCTTGTGGGAAGAAGCTGGAGGAAATCCATGCATGCACGGGGACAACAAGCAAAACGCCACACAGACAGGTCCCAACTGGGTTTTGAACCTTCTCACTGTGAGATCAGGTAGCCGCTGCACCACAGTGCAGCCTGCTAAGCGGGACTCATATCTATAAAAGCTTTAATAAGTTGGACTCAACTCTCCTGTAGCTATTTTTAGACCCACGCAGTCCACACCCCCATCCCTAAACTCTGAGGACAAGAGATGCTGACCTCCCCCTGTACACAAACTTCATGGGCTCCACAGCCAGCGCCGTTGCAACGATGTCATCCGCGTTGTGCCGGCGTCCTCCGACCACCATCAGACCATCCATCTTCCCGGCAACAAAGATGAGACCCGCGGGTCCGATGAATCCCAGCAGACCAGTTCTGGTGAAGGGAAGGTCGCTGATAGAGGAGCCATTGTTGGCCAAGGGAAAGACCTGCACATGAGAGCGAACATGTGAGCAAAACAGTCAAAGGACAGCAAAGGAGTCAGGACCTGAAGGGTTGGTGGCCTCACCTCAAAGGTGTTCTTGGTCATGCCGCTGAGGCCGTAATACGAGGTTCCCGTGGCAACAGTGCAAACACACAACTCACCAATCTCGTCGGTCTTACAAAGCTGAGGAACACCTTCGAGCTTTACCACACACATCACACCTGCAGGAAGAAACCACAACTCTTGGAGCGGCAGGAGCTCACAAAGCTTTAACCAAGACCAAAATGAAACTGTTTGATGGAACTGATGTCCGTGTTTTGAACACAAAGTCAAGTGCTGCCCGGATCAAGTTATCTAACACTGTGCATGCCACTAAGAAGGAAATGAACCTTAAATGGTCTTATGTTAAATCAAGTTAGATTTTAATCTTAATCTGAGCCTTGGCCTCAGGTTTTGCAGCTCGTTCAAAGCAGAACTAAACGGATGTTTTTTTTACAGAATACATTTATAAAAAAAATTTTAAAAAAACTTTCCTCCTAACAATCAGCTAAAGTTTTTAAAAGAAAAAGGATTAACTGAGATTTTCTGCTAACAGATTCAATCTATTTGAAAATGTTTTTATACAGATGTTAAAGAGAAACCAATAAATGCTAATGTCAAAAATAAAAAAGCAGAGAAATAAAAGGAAAACAGTTGGAGGGCAAACTATAAAAGATAATGAGGAAAAAAAAACCGAAAAGTAATAAGAAACCTGTCATTCAGATTCAATAAAAGTGATGAATTTCTTTAGTGTGGGGAAACATTTCCCACTTGCTCGAGTTTTACCTCCGGGCATGACAGAACCCACGTCCTGCAGCGTCAGGACTGACAGTTTCTCCTCCGAGTCAACCCGGATTACGCCGTGGCTTAGACCCTGCATAGAAAGGATGCCCCGCCCAGGTGGCGTGCTGCCCTCCTCCAGGGGCCTGCACAATGAAGGGAGGAGCTCCTTTTAGGAAGGTGAGACACTCGGAGAAGAGGTTGAAAGAAAGAGAAATTGTCTTTAACCCTTGGGCTATCTTGTGGGGTCCAGATGACCCCACTCCCAGCGTTGGGAGTGGGGTCATCTGGGACCCCACTCCCAGCTGGTAGTGGGGTCATCTGGGACCCCACAAGATAGCCCAAGGGTTAGGAAAACCCAAAATTCATTAAATGTAAACCCAGACGAAAGAAAACCTGATTTAGGGAATTTGGGACAAATAAGGATTTAAAATGTCTTCACCAAAACCTAGTTAGATTGATTTAATCAAAATCTGGTAAAAACTTGGTGACAGATACCGTATTTTCCGGACTATAAGTCGCCCTTTTTTTCATAGTTTGGCAAGGGGTGCGACTTATACTCCGCAGCGACTTATATTAGAAATAATAAATACATTGTTAACCCACCTGTTATGTTCATTTGTGAGGAACAGAGATGATATGATGTTCCTGGGTCAATTTGATGTGAGGTATGTTAGGTGTTAAGAGTTTGTTAAGTGACTCAGAGAATCAGCAAACTTTGTTTTACATTAAGACCTTGAAGGCTAACAACATAATATTCTATTTTCCAATGATTTCATAGATTCAGGAATGCAATAAAAATGGCAACTGTTTCTACAAATACAGGATGAAAACAGAGTATTAGTTAGTTGGCCAATGATGCTTCATGAAAGGAATAAATAAATAAGTATGAGAAAGAATTACTGTGAAATTATTAGATAAATAGTCTGCTATGATTGTGTCATATGAGGTGGTGAAAGTTATTAGTTCTTGGTCTCAGATTTTGTCAAATAAATTTCCCGTCAAAATGCGACTTATAGTCCAGTGCGACTTATCTGCGTTTTTTTCTACTTTATAATGCATTTTTGGGCTGGTGCGACTTATACTCCGCAGCGACTTATAGTCCGGAAAATACGGTAATAAAGCTGAACTCTCAAACACATGTGCCTAGAAAAAAGAACAAAAAAAACTCCTTTGCACCCAGTAAAGCTGTACCAGCACTTTCTGGCTTCAAAGACACTTCCGTCTGTGACTGTTAGACGCTGCAGTGTGAGCCTGATGCAGATCACGATTGTAATGTAAAAGCCGAGGCTTTTACATAAGAGAAGATCATGGAGGAGACATAAAGGTTTGTTTTTGAAACGTCACAAAAGTGTGAAGTTTGGACAAAAACTAGAAGTGTTTTTAAAGTGGGTCAAAAAAAAAAAGAAATCTGGTTAGATCATGTTAAAATGAGTAAACTAATTTTCCACGATTCTCTCTGAAAATTGACACCTGAAAGCAGCACTCAGATGAGATGGATGGACTTCTGGAAGCAGAGGCTTAGCACAGCAGAGAAGGAGGAGCTTGTTTTCATTTCTTGTTTAACCGTTAAGATCCAATCCATTGCATTGGTTTTGCAACTTATCTTTTTGCACTAAATTTATATTCTTAAATCCCAACTTTTTATTTTTGTTTCTTGTTACATCAAGATTTAAAATACTAAAACATAAAAAGAAGACATGAAAGAAAAACTGCAATTTTAGAAGTCAGATCTACTTTGTCATTATTTGTAGAGGGACTTTACTTTTTTTTTTTTTACATTAAAGCAGGTTTTTACCTGCTGGCATGTTTACCTCTGTATGGCGACAGTCAGCGCCTCGGGGGAGCTGGCACAGGGACAGATGACCTCCGGCTTCAAACCTTTTGTTTGGAAGACGTTGAGGAAGGCGTCACAGGACGAAATCGACCCTGAAACACAAATTCTCCTCTGTTCAAAGCAGGTTGTGAAGCAATCCTTCAAATTTCAGGATTTACAGGTTTAAAAGTTATTCTAGTAAAATATATTTGCAAAAGCAGAATTCCTCCCAGGTGATCTCACACCTGAGGAGGCCCTTTATGTAATAAATTGATTCAACGTGATTATAATGAATGAGGCTGAATCATTCAAATAGATAACGCCCTGCAGCTCTTCCCAGATCTTTTTGAAGCTCCGATGAAAGCTTTCAAGCACCAGGCAAAGTTGGGTTTTTATAGCCTCCACTTACGTAAGAATAACAGTAAAATTCAGAGAATGGTAAAGTGAACAGGCTGTACTTTAATCTGAACTAACAGTTTCGGTCATTACTGCGCTCTCTGTGTGAAACATTCTTCAAAAGTCTGTCCAAGTTAAAAATAGCAAGACAAAACATGCAAAGCTCCAGTTATTTACCTTAAAGTATCGAAGTGCATTCGAAATTAAAATATGAACAATGCATAACAACCACTTTGATGAGACACTAAACACATGTCCTCTGACGCGGCTGTTAAATGTTGGTATTTACAAAGGTGGGCACTGGGAATAAATTAGTTACACTAAAAAATGTAGAAAACAAATGTAGCTATTTAATTTTACTTATCAATATTTGTTAATTTATTTTAAATTATCCTGTGATGGAAAGCCAGTCCTCTGTTTGTGCCGCATTTGTCTAATTAGTTCTTTATGCTGCTCCATTTATTATGCACATTGGGGTTTTTACCTTGATGATAAAACATTCAGACGTTGATTTATTTTCATAACTTACCTTTACAAGCATGTTCAGTCAAATTTAATAGATTTATTTTGACTTCAGTGCTGTTATTTTTGAAGTAACGCTGGTCTTGCTTGCCTATAGTTTTTGGCACCTTTATCGGCCCCTGCAGGGCCACATTTTACACTACAGTACAGTACAGCTTCAGGATTGAGTTGAGGAAAAGCAGAACTACTGAACACATATGCTGTGGTCATTTCTCTTCAATGTTAATGCCAGATGATGAGAGGACTGCACAAAAAGTCAGTTTACTGTAATTAATAGAAACCAAACAAACTTTTTTGATTTAGTCACAATCAGATTTAAAGTAGTTTTATTTCCATATTAAGGACCTTAACGATAACAATGGCAGATGTAAGCTGTGTATTGGAGGGCACCAATGTGAACTCGGATATTTTTCTGCCACAAATTTCTCCTCAAAATTAAGAAAATGTTTCAAGCTTGTCTGCATGAAAGTTGAATGTAAACAAACAAACAATGATCAACCCCAAAGTAATTACTCAAGTTGTATTAACCATTTGATGCTTGAACGTATACCTTTTACGGAAAAAAAGATCCCTTTTTGTTTTCACTTTCATGTAGATGCTAAGGGGAAAAATCCGACTGGAAAATGACATGAAAAAAATGGAAAAATAATTAGTTCCGGATGAGTCTGCTTAATTTTGTTCGGATCGAGTCCTGAACCTCCCGTTTGGTCTGTATTCAAATAACCGCCATCAAGGGAACTTTCCTGTTCCGGACCAAAGCTTGTAAACAAAACCGCGTGACTAAAGATCTCTTCACTTATTTTACAGGAAGTATGGGGGCGGGGCAAAGCAACTACAGAAATAATGGAAGTCCTGAGCTTTGCAGTCCTTGCACTTATTCACTTATTCAAACTTTATATTTCGCAGAACAATTTTTAATCAAGGTCAGGCACAACACTTTTTACTGCTGCTTTGGTCTGGTGGAGGCATGCTACGAGACGAATACTGGCAAGAAGACTACGCTGATAAGTGTCTATGACGTACAGATTGGTGAGAAAATGGTGAGAAATGTGTATCACGTTAAAAGTTGTTTTGATGAGTCAGCATTCATCCGATCATATCATCCGATGAGTTGCTGTCGCATCGCTGTGGTGTTAAGCCATTGTTTTAAGAGAATTCTACAGGGTAGCTCTTAGGATGATGTCACAGCAGTGCTGGGAGCATATAAGATGTGTTTTCTGTGGTGTTAAAATAAACATTCTAGCAAGTGAACAGTTGGACCCTTTTTTCTGTTTGATAACACGACAATAGATGCTTTACATTTGTCCCCAGCTCATCCATTGCTTCATGAGAATTTTGGAGCCACAGTGGGTCTATGAACATTTGCATCAACAGGCATCTAAGGGTTCAATTGACACTCAAGTTAAAAATCTCTATCACTGCCATTTGACAGAAACTTTAATAAAAGTGTGTGAAATGTACAAGAAGACCCTTTTTGGTTCCTTTTATCAGTCCCTCAGTTGATTTATCCTTTTGCTAGGAGTGCAGTCATTCAGGCTACAGTCTTTTCTTACATGGATTGGAACCGTCAGCCACCACCAGCATGCGCAGCGAGCTCAGGTTGATGTCTCGCTGGTCCCGATGGGCCACCAGAGCCCAGTGCATGTCCCGCGATTTCACACATGCCACCTTAGCTATACACAAAAAACAAGACAAAAAAACACACAAAAATAAAGATGTTCTGTAAGAGCTGTTAGAACTTTTGAGAACACTTCAGTTCAAGAGAACTTTTACTGTTATTTATTGTCTGTAAAACATAGGTTTGTAGTTGTCTATATATTCAGAAAACTAGCCTTTGTAACCTGCTATTTATGGACAAATTCAGAGAAAGCGTTTTAGATCAAATCTGAGACTAAAGCATTTGTATTTGGTTTGCTGTGCTAGCTAACCACAGCAGGTTTCAAGCAATAATGCTATGAATAAGGAGTGATAAAAAGAAGGTTTGTGTGTACAATTTATACAGCTTATGACAGCCGGTGTCAAATGTTTCTGCCTTGGTCTAAGCTTAACTACCAGATTCAGTTTGTCCATGTGAACACCAGTGAGCCAAGGTGTTCCACAGGGTTCTGGTATAGGACCAATTCTGTTTTATCTGTATACATTATATTACTAAAAATGGTTGTGCTTTTTTATTATATGTTAATGATTCTAGAGACTGTAAATAAAATCTTTTATAAAGTAAATATTTATTCTCTTTTAAACCAAGGCAGTTTTTTTTTAAATACATCATAATTGTCAATTTATGTAATTCATCTTTTGTCATTTGATTTATTGATCCTTATGCACTTTTTACTGACCTAAATCTGTGTTGGTAAAGAATAAATTACTGATTACAAGTTAAGAACCGGATAATGATAATTTGTGTAAAGAAAATAAAAAAGTTAAGTAAAGCAAAACAGAGGTGGGATTATATAAATTCGCTTCCTTTTAAGTAATTAATTAAACTCCTTTTGACAAACTTAATATGTAAAAGTAAAAGTCTCATTGTATCATATTCTGTATGCGTAAGAGTTATTACAATGTATGATTAAGAGTATTAAATGCAGTATTTAGAAGTGCATGTGGAAGTATGAGTATGTATATGTATATTCCAATCACGACTTTGATAAATCTCCGTATAGATATGTTTGTGTTATTTTATTTTTGTTTGATTGCTTGAAATAAACCATTTCCAAATCCAACATGTGCTAATTCTTTAGAAAATTCGCTCACCTACAAATGTGTGATTTTTTTCTAAGCCATGACAAGAAAAAATAAATAAATTAAATACTCAAAACTTTTTTCCTGTTAAACGTATTTTCTGTTGGAATACTTCAGTGTTTTCTTTTTAATATTTATAACGGATAAATAGTCTAAACATGTTTCCATAAAGTCCACAGCCAGATCAAATAATTCACATTTGAAGCATTATTCACCCCTCTTAGTTTTATTGGGTCACCATGAACTTAGAGTATAACAGAGTTTAATGTTACTGCTGAGTTATAAGCGAGTTTGACCCTGCTTTTGACAGGTGCA
This sequence comes from Oryzias curvinotus, assembly GCA_023969325.1. NCBI lineage: Eukaryota > Metazoa > Chordata > Actinopteri > Beloniformes > Adrianichthyidae > Oryzias > Oryzias curvinotus. Next base: position 11,989,747 of record CM043722.1, read on the forward strand.
GCTAAATTATCACCCAGTTAATTATTAAACAGGAGATAAAATCATTTTATTAAATAGATTTTTTTTTGTCTGAGATAAAATCTAATTATTTCATTTAGACAGTTTTACCTTTGTACAGGCAGACTTTCTGGATCCAGGATAGTGGGTTCACCTTCATGAGAGCGTAAGGAATGCTGATGACATGCATCATGTTCATCACACTCTGGGGAGCAGACAGAAAAACACAGATTTGATTTTTTTTTTTTTTTTTTGCACAGAACAAAGGTGAAATGAAACATGTGCAATTCGTTTAAACAGATTAAAAAAAACAGAAACCTGGCTGCAACATTTCAGCGCTGAACATGACAAATCGTTATTTTGACGTCCACATTTGTTCACCTGCAACTTTTTTTACTTCACTTTAAATCAGACAGAGGTTTTCTCTGAATTTTAGAGAAAAGTGGAAGCACTCGGATCACTGCATCACCAAAAGATGCTGTACAAAATACTAAGGAGGGATTTCACCTCCTCCTTTTTCCATTTGCTGAAACTTTCTGTGAACTCTGGATGTTAGAGTAGAACTTTTGCAAGAAAAGCTCAACTTGGTGGCATACTTCCAGTGCTTTGTTTTCTAACAGGTACTTTCTTCCAAAATATACAATGTGTAACAGTGACGTGCAGTCAGGAAAGGCAGGTGAGGCTGTGCCTCACCTGTCATTATGGGAAGAAAAGAGAAAAAGTAAATTCATTTATTATATTTAATCAGTAATTTGTGCTTTGCAGTCATTTTCCATTTAAATGTACCATTTTGGGGTGTTTTTTCTTTTCAAAATTGCTGAATTTCCGCATTTGCCGTTCAAATACTAAGAAGCGATGTGCAATGAGGCACCAGCCCGCTGAGCCTCACCTTGGATTGCGCAATACCCATGCAGTCAGACGGTACTGCTGTCTCTCTGTATGTCGGTTCAATCACTTGTACTATATGAGCTGAGTTTACATAATTTAGCAGATGTATATGATGTAAAGTGTTTGTTTTTATAAATAACTGTATGTGAGGGACGTGTTTCTTGTGCTGAGCGCTAAACGCCGGCAAAAAAGCCGCTGGGTGAGGCCAGCAGTTCTCGTGCCTCATGTTAGGGGGCGCTGGTGAGCCCTGAGATTATGACGCTAAAAAATAATAATAGAAGTGATAACAAGCGGCAAGTCATTTTCTTCAGAAGGAGCGGCGTATGGACTTTATTTACAAGTAAAGGTAAGATGATACTAAGATTTGTGCTTTCTTCTATGCTGCAGTTTGTATATGAAAAAAAAAAACATGTTGAAATGATATTTTAAACAAAACACGTTAACTGTTGTCAATCAAATGGTGAATAAGATACTCAGTAGGGTTTGTAAATCTGACTGATGACGTCAGTGCCTCACCAGCCATTAACCTCACTGCACGTCACTGATGTGTAAAATATATTTATTTTTTTCTCAGGAATGAAACTATTTTTTAAGGTTAAACGGCCCCTTCATCTTCATCCTTTGCAGAAGTTGTTTGTAAATGCAGTTTTAAATGCTCAATCTATTCATATATTTGTGTTTTGTTGCCCCTTTTTGAAAATGTATGTTGTTTTTCTGGATGCTAGACTAAACTTCCTGTAAATTTCCTTCAGAAGAAAAGAAATATGTTGTCAAAGTCTTCTATACTTTAATAAAAGTTTTTTTTTTCTTACTGTTTGGACGGCGTGCCACATCCCCACATCCTTCTTGAAATCTAGAACATTTACTATGGTCTCAGCTGAAACAGAGACGACAAACAGCAGGTTGGTGCTGCGAATGACAGTTTTCCAGATGAATGTTCCCAATCCAGTCAGGGTCTTCTGGAATCAGGCGAGGGGATGGAGTTGGTGGAGTTACCTTCCGTGTAAGAGCAGGACTGTGTGAGGCTCTGGCAGTGTGTGAGCATGGCAATTCTCGTCACTGTCACGCCAAGCACGCCACCATCTTTACATGTTTTATACTGCAAAGAAAAAAATCACACCCTGTTTTTGTGTGTGTTCGTTTTCAAAAATAATCCCACCCATATTCGGTATACCAATAATAATTGTAGATGTGGTGTTAAAATAAATGATTAAGAAAAAAAATCCTACAATGTTTTACTCGCTAAAAAAAAAAGACAGGATAATCTACATGCATAAATAAATATACAACAATTCTAAGGCTGTTCCAGAAGAAATGAAGCTGAAATATCTATATGTTCATTCAATATGTGTCATTTCTTACATCCTATATGTAAAAGTGCAGCACACATATAAATGATTGAATTAAATAAAAAAATAAAAAACGTTAAGCATGCTCAGATTATTTGTTTCACAGATTTAAGCAAAGCTAAATCTTGCTATGCAAACTGTTGCCTGTCAGAGAGCTTTGACACTCATTGTCAGATGTTGTCATGGTAACAATAACAGTTAACATCGTGTCTATCTGCTTCTCAATACATGCAAAAATAAGATGTCATGTGTGGACACAATCATCAGACTGTTCTTCTAAAAATAAATAAACAGGTTGGTAGTGATTTCCTCTCTCATGCCTTCTCCTTGATTATTTTTTTGTATTTCCCCCTTGTTAATCCAAAATGCAATCATGGAGGCTTTTTACTTTGCTGCCATTGTAATTATCCCCGTTAGCGGAAATCAAATCGATCCCCCCGGATGATAGCATTGACCAGCAGCCGGCTGAAGCGCGGTCAAACATCCTCTGAGCTGCGGCGTGAGTCGACTCCGTAACAGCAGCATCGATTTCATGCCTGAAGGCACAGAGCCGGAAATGCTCTGCTGTCCCTGCAGCGGATTACATTCAGCGTCTCAGCATGCGTTACCTCAATGTAGGCCGTGTCCTGAGTGGCATCCTTGACATACGGGAACCAGTCTCTGGGCGGTTTGGAGAGGTGTTTGGACTCCGTGACAAACCACAGCACCTTTGGCCAGCCTGAAGCACAACGACACAAACACCGACTAAAGGATTAGAAACCGGGAGAATCCCAGGAAGCTTTCTGCTCAGCTCTGTTCCTTGGTGATCTAGAACGTGGATCCACTCAATCGCTTTGGTTTGTAGATAAACAAATAGCCCAAATAAATGGGCAATAACTTTAAATACAAACATTTATTGGTATTTTTCACCTAATCAGAAACAGAAAATGGAGTTACTCTTTAATAATTTGAATTTTATCAACAAACAATCTGTTTTTAAACAGTCCTAGTCTGCAGGCTTAAAAAAGTTGATGAACCTCTTGTTTGAAAAGAAACTTTTATTTTGAAAGAACAAATTAATTAAAAAAGATGAGAGGTTAATGACCTTTAAAGCTAAATTCCAAACCCATTATTTTCCCCCTCACTAGATTAGGTTCACTTCCTCTTTTGTCTTGCAGCTCAGAGAGTTTTAACGAAGCAATGGCGGTTCAACAAACCCACACAGAAGCGTACTTATCTGAACCCATGCTGTTGTTTATTTGGAGGCTCAGGCCAGTTGAAGGATAGGAGGAGGCATTTATGAGAAGTAGGAGGTTTAACATGGAGAACACACCAAAGGAGAAAACACAAAACAGGAGTCTTGGAGGAGGCAGGTAAAACACTTTAAGCAGAAAAACTATTTTGAAAAATTGGCACTTTTGTAGAAAAATACACCTTCACAGTAAACACCTTTCAAGATTCTGTATTAAAGTATAAATGCATGGAAGAGGATTATATTATAAAGGAATTCTTTTTATGTCAGATTATGAGTGGGATTATTTCAAAATTATGTTCAGGAGAAGTGAAAATATATGTAATCCTGTTTGAATTTTATTATCAAGGTCTTAGTCACATCTCCCCCCTATGGATGAATATGGGCTGACTGTGGGTGAAAAATGGCTAAACCTGTTCAGGATAAGCAGAACACAACTTATAGAGGTCAGCGTTCGAAATAAGCGGTTATCCGGTTGTCCGAGACAACCAGATTTCACGGAGGACAACCAAAAATGTACCTGATGGTTGTCCGTATGACAACCTGGTCTTTTATTCAACATTTAGCTATTTTTCGACTAATTTTCAAGTTTCAAGGGTTAGTTTTTGGCAACCTCTGAATTGAGACGTATGCAGCAAATTCTTTCCACTGACAAACGAAGTGTGTGCATGCTAGCGGATCCTTTCTGTTTCTACTTGTGCAGTTTTCAATAAAGATTATTCAAATAAAGGTGTTGAACAACAGTACCTGGCGGGACCGCAAGAGGTCTCCAAAAACACGTTCAAAATAATCAGCCCATTAACAGAAGATTTAAAACACATTCATAAAACACTAGAACTTTCACTCATAACAGAACAGACTGACATGGGCTGAAAAAAAACCTTTTTCCATGGGATTAATATGATATTCTACATTTTTACAACAGTCTTTTTATTTTATATTCTTTAAGCAACAATTATCAAAACCAAAGAAAAAAAAAGAACCAATATATTTAAATCTGTATAAAGATACTAGTTATAAAGATATTAGTTTCAAGTTTTCGGCAATACTTTGTGTAACCAGATGCTTCAATATTTAGTAAAATGTTTGTTTTTAATATTTAAAGAGTTTTTTAAATGTCCATGATAAGAGGCAGTTGATATTAGATGTATAGAAGAAATAAAGATGTAAGTAGTGACATCTGAGTAGGTTTTGTTGCTGTTGAATATTGGTATCCAAGGACAACCAAAAATTGGGGAGGACAACCAAATATTACTTGCCGGGTTGTCCAGAGGACAACCATTTTTTTCCCCTTATATTCTAACGCCGGAGGTCATAGACTGCTTGGTGAGCCCGTAGAGCAAAAATGTTTGTGCACATTGTTTTCTCCAGGAATGCTGCGGGCGACAGCTTGCAGTGGGTAACTGCATAAGACCCGACCACTATTGTCTGTGCCCTCCACGGGCCTGGCTGGACGACCCAAAAAAACCCAGCAGCACTCACGTTGGCTGAGCTTTGACTAATAAGGGACTCAGATTTGGCTGTGACATACGGATGGTTTCCCTTCCACTTCATGGAAGTGTCAACCATTTGAAAATTGATCATGGGGCAGAAATGAACAAGTCTCTTGGTGAAAGAAAAAGCTTGGAGCAAGATTCTTAAAATTGCACTACTTTTATTTTTCGTACCTCCTCCAGCTGTAGGTATATGCACTAGTATGAGCTACAGTCCAGTTCAAGAACGCGCTTTCAGCATGTTCTTGAATGCGCGACACATGCCTGGTGTGAACGTTAGCATAATACTTTACATTGAAAAATCAGCCTCCTCTGTTTCTAAAATGATAGGCTGAGGTCTGTTGGTGTTCTTGGTCATGTAAAAGCACATAGGGATCGCAGAGAGTCTGCAGATTGGTGCTGTGAAGGCCGCTGATGTCTGAATTAATGCTGCAGCAAGTGAGACAGAAAAAACAATCAACCTCGTCAATGAGATGAGCCAAAATCCTGATGATCGATATGAGGAGCACTTCACTTTAATGAGCTGTGCACACAACTCCCAAACCCCACGCTGAGCAAGCAGCCATGAATCCGGCTGCATCATGCTGCTATTTATACATCCATTACTGCAAAGCAAACAGCGTTTCCACTGGAGACTTTCTCGCCCTCTCTGTTCTGCGCTAATGTCTCTCTGTTCTTCATTCATCCCGCTCATGTGAATTGTCGGTTGTTTTTCCATCGATTTGCCTCTTCGACTCCCTCTGTCCTTCTCTATATCTTCTTAGTCTGATGCTCTCAGTTTGTGTTTTCACCCCTCTGGAAAGATATGAACATTTTCCATCAGCCGTGAACTCAAAAGAGCTGCTGGAAAATGTTCATTAGCCCTGAACTCAGGGAGCTTTTTATTTGTGAAAAATTAAAAAAAAAACTGTCTGCTCTAATGGATCCTTATTAAAGCTCCAGGTTTGACTGTAACATCAATTCTACCCCATTATTAGTGTTTGGAATACCTCACGATCCACTTATGTCTGAGTTCATTTTATTTGTGCCATAAATTAATATTTCATGCTGTTTAACTGTAGTAGCCTCAGTGGTCTGCAGCTTCCCATAATTTCAATTAGAGCCAATCAAATGGATCATAAGTCTGCCCTGTAACCCAAGCATCAATCAGAACTCTGCTTTGCTTTGAGTTGTCACTATATGGATGTTTTCGGACATCCATGTAATAACCAGAACTCATTTATTTCAAACTGTAAATGCTGCAGCTGATAAAATGCTTTTGTTTTGTTCTTTTACACTTGACACAAGGAGCAACAACGACTGCTGCACCAACACAAACAACATTCAGGGCATTTGACAGCATTATGGCTGACCTCTGAACTGCTGGACCTCCCCTGTGGGGCTCTTTGGTAGGCCTTTATGGCAAGCGTCACTGGTCAGGGCCACCGTGACTCCACAGCTCCCCAGCAGAAAGCCGATCTGCTGGCTGCCGGCGTCCTGCAGACAAACCAGAGGGTTTTGATCAATGAACATGGATCCTGAGGATCCTGTTATGCTCGTCTGTTTAAATTTAGCATAAAAAACACCTAATAAACACAGTGGGACAGATTTATTCAACTAATATTTCACAGCAGAGCTGAGAGTCCCCGTTTCTGCAGTTGGGATCTTAAAAGAAAAAGAACTTCCTCCATATCCATAAAACATCCAAAAACCGGTGAGTGACCTGCTGGTTTATATTGAAATCATTTGAAGGCAGCTTTTTACTGCGCCATGGTTGCACAAATTTACATGAATTTGGAAAATATTTGAAAGATTTAAGCCAAATAGCAATAGAAAAATCTAAACTAAAACTAAGGTGTTCTGTAGATCAGACAGTCATTCATAAGGCCACCCACCAAACTGGATTATTTTAGTTATGATGGATCATAAATCTACCCGGAGAGATGGGGGAAAAAAAAGGTTTTGGAATCAAATATCTTAATGCCTTGGAGGATAAATTATCGTATCTCTCACCAATGTAATGCACAGCATTCTTAAATATCAGTCCCCAATCTGGACATAATGGTATGGAGGCATTCACTCGTTTTTTATGTCCATTTCTCCTTAGCATTTTTATATGCTCTCTATTTTTATTGTACCTTTTCTGAATGTTGTTTCTTTTTCATTCTTAATAAGGTCTTGTCACTTAGATGTTGAGTCTGTGATAAATTATTTATTCATTCACCTCCAAATTGGAACCACCGTGTTAACTTCTGTTTACATTGGAGTGAATGCAGACCGGAATGCTTGAAGGCTGGTGCAAGTGAATTGATTTGGTCCCACTGCTTTGGTTTCCTTTATCCAACAAAATGATCTTTTGATTCTCGTCTTTGTTTGTTTGTTTGTTTGTGCTTTTATTTGCTTGTTTAAACTAGAACTAGCATTTGGTTTATTCCAGACAATGCTGCATTAAAAAAACAATACTATGAACTGTGTTACAATGTGTTCTGCCTCTTAGGTCAAGTTTAATTTCAACATCAGTGAGGCAAGTTTTCTTATATTTCAGAAGAATCAGGTAACACCAATGCTTTTCCACATTAAAAAAAGGGACACTTATAATTGTCATATTATTAAACTAAATAATTTATAATTCTCAACAAAAACCTTCCCACCATTTGAATGGGTTGTCTGAATAAGATACTGATCTTTAATCACTTGTATGAAGCAATATTTCCAACATTTATATTTTAATCCAGTTCAGAAACAGATGTTTTTATTTGAATTAAATATGAAATAAAGATTCAGACAATCTGTTACAACTTTAAAGCAAAAGCTATAAGTAAAAAAGTCCTGTTTCTGTACTGATTTGTACCTGATGTGTACTGATATGTGCAGATATGTGCTGAGACAAAAATACAAAGATGGTGACTTTCTGGAGGTTTTTATAAACTGTGCAAAGCCTGAGGATACCTGAGAATAGTGGAGAAGCCAGTTCAATTAGAAGTGACAAGCTTCTACTAAGCTTTGATTAGTTTTTAAATACGAAGCTCTTGTGTGGTTGAAGAGGTCATTCTAGTTAAAGAATGACAGAGGTCATTCTGTATGAAAGTTCATTTCTGTTGACCTATATTTGTATTTTTACATTTGCAATATATCTTGGTTTGTGACTTATGAAATGTTCAGAATGAATAATTTACAAAGCAATGCTTTTAAAAAACAAGATTCAAGGCGACTCACATTGTTCCTTGTGAAATCTCCCAGAGGACATGACAGTGCAGATTTACAAGCTCTCCAAGCCGTGACTCAGCCAACCTCAAAACAGCAGCAGCAGAGATGTCGCTCGGCTCTGATTACATGGCGCCCTCTGAGTCGTACCACAATGTGACTTTTGATGACTCATATTTTAGATTCAAAAATGCCCCCAGAGGAAGAGCTTTCTTCAGAGTGGCGCTCTAATAACCCCTCCTCTCAACTTTCAGAGTTTCTGAGGAAACCATCATCAAATCGTCAAAAACCGAAACGTGGTCGAATGTACAGATTATCTCATGACAATAAAATCAATGTCGCAGATCTTGTAGGAATAAAAATGAAGATGTTTGACAACATAAATGTTTAAATAGGATAAATGGCTTTGTATTAGTCTCATCATGTCATATTCTTTCCACTATTGTTTAAAGGTGCAGCTGTTTTTCTGCATGACATTTCTTCAGTTTACAGATGTCACTGTTATTACAGCCACAGGTGTCCAAGGTAACCAAAGCACTTATCTAGGAAATATCAGTCCCTCTATCTGAGGGTTTAGAGCCAGTCTGACCTGCCTCAGAGAAGCAGGCGCCCCCTTTAGATGGTTGTCTGTCCATCACAGCAGAGCACAGAGCCAGGAATGCACGGTCTTAACAACATGTCAGGTCAATGTAGATCCACCAATCAGCCTGACACTGATTTTTCAGCACAGCTGGAGGAAGCTGGAACACCCAAAACAAGTCAAAGGTGCACATGGGAAACTAGGAATAGAAAGACCCCACAGAGTTTAGAGACACCCCCTCAGACCCAAAGGCGCTAAATCAGGGTATATAAAACAACAATAAATCTAAATAGAAGTGTATATCAGGGGTGTCAAACTACTGGCCTCAAGGGTCAACCTCCTGCTGGTTCTCCAGAAACCTTGCCTTGTCTGCTGCTGATTACCTGGATCAGGTGTGTTTAGCAAATAATAGTAATAATGGATTAGATTTATCTGGGCTTTTTCTTGTTGCTCAAAGCATTTACAATGTGTCCATTATTCATTGACTCCTCATTCATACTTGGTGATGGTAGCTACTGATGCAGCCTCAGCTGCCCTGGGGCAGACTGACAGAGGCGTGGCTGCCAGTTCATGCCTACGGCCCCTCTGACCATCACCGGGATCATTCATGCACATTCATACACCAGTGGAGCTGCACCTTCTGGAACGTCAGTGGCAGGTTGGTTGGAAAACATGAAACACCGGCCCTCAAGGCCTGGATTCTGAAACCCCAGGTGTATACAAAATGGGATGAGTAAATAAGTAAAGGGAATAATCAGGCATTAAAAAGAACTGAAGAGGAATTCAGTCAGCAAAAATGTGTTTAGGTTAACCAATAAATATTTAGACATTTTATGTAATTTATGATAAATGATTTGATGCCCACAGGCTCATTAAAGTGGCATTAGGAGGAAGGATGATGCTGTTTTTCTCAATGGAATGAATTTATTAATAGAGTGTCCCTTGCAGCCCATTTGAATTTGTATGAGCTTGAAGAAGCTTTCTATCAGCTGTTGCTTAGAGGTGGGTGGGGCTCAGGCCTCATGCTACATTTTATTTACATTCACTTTATTCATAAATTATACTAAGAATGTATTTTTGACTTAACACTTTGCATTTAAGGAGGTTTAGTTTATAGATTTACAAGGATTATTTATTGGCGATTACCACAAAAACCATTTAGAAACTCACCTGAAAGAGTTTGGTATGGTCTGATGAAGACTCACCTTTCTGCTAAGCGGCACTTCTATTGGCACAGGAACGACCTCTGCCAGCAGGCAGCCATAAAACGCCGTCATAAAAGCACCAGGGTCATTGTTTGGGAAGACCAGCGCCACCTAGTGAAGAGATTAAAACTGTCAACTTGGTCACATTCCCTAATCCTGAAACCTAGTAGAAAGATTTCCCATTTCTTCAGTGGCTTTATGTGGATATTATCAACAAACATCAAAGCTAAAGGCATGTCTGCATCTGCTGTCATCGGCGTTTATTCTTTTTTCACTTTCATTTTATATCCTCTGCATCCATTTCTTCCTTTTTTGGCAATCCGTTTCAAAATTAAAGTGTGATTTTGAGTTCTGAACATTTAAATGAATATATTTCTGGTTCATGCAGCCCTTTCTTTTTAGATGTGCAGATAATCAGATGTAGGACATGAGAAAGTGTATCATGGGCTGAAATGAAAGCCTTCTTCTCCTTCATACTAGGTCCAGGCTCCAACGGAGTTGTCGTTCTGATCAGATTTACAGACCATCAGTGGAGCTGATGCTCCACTGATGGTCTGTGTGCGAGCGAGTGTAATGAGGACGGCACTAAGAGCTGAGTATAGCTGAATGAATGAGTGCTGTGTAATGGTGCTTTAACAGCTCTAATATTGACATGATGATAGAAAGGAGACGCTCGGGTTTCATCTGCACAGAGTTAAAGTTCTGCATCAGCTTATTAGTGCTCGAAGGTAGGACCACTGGTTTTGGTCAAACACTAAAGGAAGTAGATGTTCTGCTGCCAGAGGTCTTCACGGTTCATTAACCTCTTATGAAGAACAGTCTAAGCATTTTCTGCAATCTGTAATATGACTGTAGATTACATTTTAAGCAGAAGAAGCACAGTAGATGCTACAGAAAACCAGCTCTGCTGACCTCAGCTGAGGGGAGGAGTTACAGCAGCTCTGCAGAGATCAGAGGAAACGTTACTTTCAGCAAGGCCACCTGGACGGGTTTTGTTTGTATCACCAGAAACAGCTCAAAATTTGCAAAACCCAATTTTTTGACATGGGATTTATGGGGGAATTGCTCCCCATCTGCCAGGTTTGAGTCTAATTTGGGAAAGAAGGTGGAGGTGGGGTGGTAGTGGGCAGTTGGTGCTGACTGATGCTGGCACCAAAAAACAGCAAGCTGCACAATATACAACATCCCTGACTCAACATCTGAGCAGTTTCTCTGCGTTTCTCTTCATTCTGAAAAAACAAACAAACCTCTGTTTGCTCTTTTATGTTTGCTCATTAACAATGTTCAGAGATACATTTATGATTCAAACATATTTCTGGTTTCCTAAGAGTTTAATGAGCACTGAACCGTTCATAATTTATCACAAATATTGTTGCAACTTTATGAATCTTTAGCTCATGATTAAAGCTTCAACTTCAACCACCTAATGTTAAAAATAACAACTTTGGGAATAGATTATTTTATGAAAAGAAACATGTAATTTCCTGTAGTTTTGACTGTAAACTATCAAATATCTATCAAACTTTAATCAAAGACGAGCTTATAGTACACATTGGAACAGAATATGAGTTTTGGCAGCATTTCTGGCACAAACACTGGATATCTAGATCAGTGTTTTTCAACCTTTTCTGAGCCACGGCACACTTTAACCTTAAAAAAATCCCGCGGCACACCAGGATCCAAAAATTAAAAAAAAAAAACGGAGAAACTCATAGTCTGTATTGATCTACAGTCCCTCCACAATCTCACATGCATTTTTGAGATAATTGTTGCAGAAAAAGCTGGAAGCTGCAGCTGTTTTTTTCTAAAAGATGCAATAATGGGCGGCCGTGGTGCAGTGGTAGGGCGGTCGACTCGTAATCGTAAGATTGCAGGTTCGATTCCCGCCTTGCACGCCCATGTGTCGAAGTGTCCTTGGGCAAGACACTGAACCCCACCTTGCCTCTGGTGGGAGGTTGGCGCCAGTGTTCGGCAGCGGAGCCACCACCAGCGTGTGAATGTGTGTGTGCATGGGTGAATGGGACTGTGACTGTAAAGCGCTTTGGGCCTTCGTAAGAGGGTAGAAAGCGCTATATAAGTATACGCCATTTACCATTTACCATAAAAGTTAAGTTAGAAGATATGAATACAGTTTGAGGTGTGTTCGTTGGTTTCAAGACGTTTAACAACAGATCTCCTTGTGCGCTGTCACTCTCACAACCCATTGCATCATGGGAGATGTAGTGCATAAAACAGCCGGAGATCTCTTTTCAGAGCTTCATTGTTTTGTTCTCTTGTTCCACGGTCTGATACCAGATTCTGTGGAAAGCTACACCGCTAAAGACGAGCTTTAGCTGGTACTTTTGTTAGAACTGGGAGACTTTACGAGCTAAATCAGGACAAGGAAGTGAAGACTTTAACCACTTCTGATTGGTCAGACTGATGACATGTGATTAAGCCTTCAAGAATGATTGGTGGAGACAGTTAAAGGGGCGGGACTTTTCCAAAATACAGCCGGAGCTGCAGCTGAATCGCGGTACGTCATTCTTATCAAAATGTCTTTAATAAAATAAAATAAACGCAAAGAAAAAGTATTTTACGATCTTTTATATTCCTAACTCCTCAGTGTTTTATCAGGGGCCTGTTTGGATGAACACAGAGCTGAAATCCTGGAGATGGGAAATGTTTTTAGATCAGTTAATGAGGGCAATTTCCCACGGCACACTTGACCATCTCCCACGGCACACTGGTTGAAAAACACTGGATATCTAGATGTTAACATCTCCTTCTTGAAAGAATGTACAGATTTCTGAAAGACATTGTGAGTAACATAATCTGCATATATTTTGGATAACTGACCTGCATTTGTCATGTTGATTTTTAAAAGTTATTTTTTTACATAATAATTAAGTAATTCATCTTTGTCATGTGCTTTAATGATATTTCAGGATTCTTAATTCTGTCTGATAAAAGTTATGAACCGGGTATTGATAAATCATGTAATAAAATGGTTATGGTAGATCAGGGGTGGGATTATATAAGTTCACTTCCTTCCACTCCCTTTCAAGCAATATTTATTAATATATCTAATTATCCTAAATTTGATTCGTCATTGTATAAATGTATGACTGATGATTTTATTGTTTTTGTGTATTATTCTTATTTAATTGCTTGAAATAAACCATTTCAAATCAAAAATCAAAAGCATTGTGCATTGAGGCAAACAACTGTTTCCTAAGGAATTTTAAATATTTCAATGTTCAGACTGGGTCTGAATTAGGTCTCTATGTCTCAGAAAAGGGAAAATGTTTTGCTCCTTGGTTTTATGTTGATGTGTTCAAGAACTGTTTATGTTCTGAATGAAATGACAAATGTAGATTGTTTCATAAAATATAGAAATGATTCAAGAATCATAAAACATTATAACAAACAAAAGAGGTAAACAGGTATGGGAACTGAGAGACCTCTTTCAATTAGTAGGACAACATTTAAAAAGGTTAATGTTTTTCTTTCTTGTGCCTCTGAAACTAAAAAAAAAACTAACAAATACAGAGCACAAGTGAACAGCTCATGTTTACGTATATAACATTTAATTTTTTAACTGGAATGTACAATTGTTGTGTGTGCGGTAAATGTAAGGCTCATAGCAATTGTGTGGACTTATGACACATGAGTAATGTTATTATATGGTGTCCTTATGCCAGACTAATCTTTGGCGAGTTGCGTGTACTGGCGCGTTACTGACCACGCAAATGCTGCACGCATGGAGTGTGCACCTGCGTGCCCTGCAGAGGTTTGCCCGATATCCACCCATAAGGGTAGTTGTGATTGGGACCTTACCTGGACCAGGTGTGTTTAGTCAATCATAATCTAGAAAACCCAGAGTCAGCTAATTATTAGCAAAGAGGGACAGGAGGGCTGCAAAAACAAGCAGGGGGGTAGATCTAGAAGACCAGTGTTGGGAAGCCCTGCTGTACACTTTATATGTTCATCGCAAAGATAATTGGATCTAAGGGATTTCAGAAAGATATGGCTTCTCGTGTCTTTGTGGCTCATATGGTAAACGTATTTGCTCTTTCATGACCTTCACATCTCTCTTGTTTAGCTGCAGGTCTGTAGGTGCAGCAGTGTCACTGTAAGACTTTAAGGTTTTAACATGACTAGAGAGGCAATATATTGAGTTCATGCAGAGTTCACTTTCAAGTTTTACAAAACATGTTTGCGTAGCGGAGGCTTGAAGAGAAAAAGGAACCATAAGAAGAATGAAATGACCAATGAAAGAAAGTTAATTTTCTAGCTTAAGTCAGCAGCTGAAAACATTCAAATCTATGCTACTGAGAATAAAGATGTTTGTTCCTGTAGAAGCAAACCCTAGTATGACACCAACAGACAATCATTATCTGATTATATATTTAATCACTTAAAAGACCCACTCTGATGAAAACGGTGTTTTGGATGTTTCACATGTTCTTGTGGTATTTTCCTGATGGAGGACGCATAATAAGAAAACTAAGATTTAAACTGGATTTTGGAGTTTTTCTTTATTTAAAATAAGCAGACGAAAAAATGCAATTTAAAAAGGGCTTATGTGTGACCTAGAAAATACAATAGGTAGGCCAAAAGCTCCCTGCTTCTCTCCATTCGGATGCATCCAGTTCTAGACAACTAGATCCCTGTACGCCTTTGTTTACCTCGTCTGAGCTGGCATCTGGCTCCAAACTGTACGGCTGGATAGTTCCAGTATTGCTCACTCTTTTTGTTGCACCAGTAATGTTAGGTTGGGATCATAAGACACTGTAAGCTAGCGGGAGAGCATGTAAATAGAACACTCAGTTATGGATGACGGGAAATGGAAGCAGGGTTGCTCGGTACCAATGGCCACACCTACTATTCAGAGGTGAATTTTTAATGAACTCCTGTCACTTTGCTGAAACTATGTCCTTGGAAATGACACAGGTATTTAGATTTTGACTAAAAATGACATTATCATAATTAAAAGACCAATGGGAAGGATTTTACAACAGATCCAAAGATGATTGGAGTGGGTCTTTAAAGAGAACAAAATGAAACGCTTTTAGGTTGTTGAACTCAGTTCAGAAATTTTTTTCTGTTTTCTCCTCACTCACCCGGTCTCCAGGCCTAACAAGTGGTTCCTGTTTGGTTCCCAGCTTGTGCAGCAGGTTGTAGGCCACCTTCACACTTCTGGACCACAGCTTACCTGCAAATGAAAAAAAAAAAAAAAAAAAAAAAATGAGAGGACTCCAAAAACACAATGAAGTCATAAACATCAAAGCTGGATCTGAACTTAAAATCCGGGAAAGGAAAGATTGGTCGTCATTTGGTTTCCAATAAAAACATGAAAGAAATATCTGTGCATCTGGCAGATGACATCATGAGCGTCCATGTGTAGGAAACAGAACCGGCATGACTTTCAAAAAACCTTTGATCTTTGGTGTTTCACATTGTAGGAGAGGAGGGCAGATGTCAGAACATGCAGTAATGCAAACATGCTTCACCAAGGTGGACTTGCTGGATCCACATAAAGTGAAACTTTTACATTCAAAGACAAAAGCACGGCAAAATCAGAGGAAGTCTAACCAGTGAATCATCCCAGACGTTCACGTACATTTCTATTTAGTTAATATGAGATAACTCACATGAGTGAAAACAAAACAACATTTTTTGATGAAAAAAGCTGCAAAAATGTTTTTCATTTGCATAGGAGGTGTGCAAAATTCACTTTAAATATCTCCCTGAATGAATAAAGTCATAAATACAGTCTAATCTAGTCTGATCGGTTTCATTTTCTGACAGGCTGAGGTAATTATTGTCGTTCCTCAAAACAAAAGAATCACTTCTCTCCTTTCTGCATTGTCTCTAACTCAGACTGGCAGACGCAGATATGATGCAGGAGCAATCCAGCGTGACTTCCTTATTGTTTTTCCATGCAGAGTAAGAGCTTTGCTTTTTTATGCTGGAAAATGCAGAGACTTACAGTAATGAAACTATCACACAAAAAACTACGCTGGAAAGGAGGAGGTAAACCAATCTGCATGGAAACACTATGCAGTTATAACTGCTGCTCATTTGGAGGTGGTATTTTTGGAATTAAGCACCAACCATAAGGAAAGCTTGCTTTAGAAAAAAAGTAGGAAATTATGTGAGCTCAATCAACTTCCTTAACCATGTTTTTTTTAAGATTTGTGCTTATTTGGATTTGCCTTTGGGGCAGAACTTACATCTCTTACTCTCTTTGGTTTCCTTGCCGGTTTTTTTTTTGGTCGACAAAAGCCAGTCTGCATTCACACGGATGCTGAACCGCACCATAATTCACTTGCAAGTTAACTATGAACCTTGTTTTAAGCAGACCAGAGTTTGCATACTTTGATCTGTGCCACACAGTGGTTCATCTCTGACAACTTTAGTTGTAAAAGTACTATACAGCAGTGGTCCCATCCCCAACCCTTTGGGACGCATACCTGGACCAGTCCACGGGACAGTGGATACCAGGACATAGATTAAAAAAAAAAAAACAGCCTACATTTTTTGTGTTCAGAAAAAAGCCACAGAAGAGCCTGTGTCATCAAAGAAAAAATAAATCAGAATTTTAACAGACAATACCCAGGAGTATTTATTCAAAATATTAATGTATTGTGTTACGGTTGTGTGTTTGGTATTTTCGTTAATTTAAAATTTGTTAACCAAAACATTACTTTTTATGTTATGCTCCTCGAGGTACCCCTAGACACAGAAAGGGGCGTAACAATTGCGACAGTTTTTTTTCTAACACCAAACCTGCTTGGCATTTTATTCAGCATATTATTTTAATATTACAATGATGCTGCTAATAAAGTTTCTGAAATGCTGAATTAACATTTATGTGTATATTTAGAAAATCCAAGTTTTAATGACCGTTTTTTATTTATTTATCCATTTATTTATTTATCCATCGCACATTAAAAGTCAGACATGGCTGAAGTTGGGTTCTGATTTTTTGAGCTTTCACTTTGATAGTTATAAGTTAATGAAAAATCTACAGTGCATTCCAAAATTATTCTGCGAATTGTATTTAAGTGTCAAAAAGCTAAGATTCTTTGTTTTTCAATTAAACTCATAATTGATATTGTGTCTCAGGGCTCTTTGGATCAAGTGTGATCGTTGTACTAATAAGAGATTCGTGGCTGATTCAGAGTACACACAGGTTCGTGCAGAGAAAGGCAGAATGAGGAAGGTTTCTGTCAGACACATACGTCGTATTAAGAGAGCAGCTGCTAAAATATCGTTACAAAGCAGCAAGCACATATTTGAAGCTGCTGGTATCTTTGAAGTCCCACAAACATCAAGGTTTAGGATCCTCCAGAGGCTTGCAGTTATAGGCAAACCTCATAAAATTTGGCTAAACAACAATCTCAGGGAGAAACGGCTGCAGTGGGCCCAGACATCCATGAAGACTCATTTTCAAACAGTCTTGTTCACTGATGAGTGTCGTGCAACCCTGGATGAATCGGATGAATGTGGTAGTAGGTGGTTGGTGGGTGTCCACCATGTCCCAAACAAGGCTGCGATGTCAGCGAGGAGATGGTGGAGTCATTGTTTGGGCCGAAATCATGGTGAGAGAGCTGGTCGGCCCCTTTAGGGTCCCTGAAGGTGTGAAACTGACCTCTGAAAAGTAGGTGGAGTTTCTGACTTACAACATTCTTCCGTGGATCAAAAAGAAGAACTTTGCTTTCTATAACAAATCATCTTCATGCATAACAATGCACCATCTCATGCTGCAAGAAATGCCTCAGCATCGTTGGCTGCTATCAAGCCAAAGATCTATGAGGGTGGGATGCAGTTCACTACAGCTCTGGAAGGCTATTCTGACATCCTGCAAAGACATTTAAGCACAATCTCTCCAAAATCTCACAAGTTCAATGGATTCAAGAATTGTGAAGCTGTTAGAAAATACGGGTTCCTGTGCTCAAATGTAACTTGACCTATTAAGATGTTTTTGACTGGAATAGCTTTCGATTTCAGTAAATATTACCTACTAATGCAGTAAATTTAACATTCATTTTCAGTTTTTTGGAATTTATAAAATGTATTTCATAATGTGGAACTGGGCATATTAAGGTTTTCATTTTTTAAAAATGTCTGTTATCTTTAGGGAGTTTGTTCAATATAATTTTATATATAGTCTGATGATTATTACTTTTTCTGAAATCCATTTTTTTTGGAGTTCTTCCTTACAGAGAAGGAGGGTCTAAGGGAACAATGCCCAGTTTAGCTTAGTCTGTTTAGTTTAGCTAATACCTATTGAATTCTATGACTTCATGTTCTCTATTTCATGTTTATTATACAATTACCAGTATGAAGCCCATTGAGACAACTATTGTTGTAATATTTGGCTATATAAATAAAATTGAATTGAATTAGTAACTTGAAAATTGTGCTGCCTGTCATTTGCAATGAGTATTTAGAAAAATCCTAGAAAAATATCATCTGCATAATAACTTAGACTGTTCTGTATATTATATTTCAATGGCTCTTACACAAAATTCAGTGTAAAAATAAAGTTTGAACCAGCTGCATATATTTTACAGAGAATGAAAATAAATGTTACCATCACAAGTTCAGGAAATGATAGGCTAAAAAATAAACAAAAAATTAGACAAAGGAAAAAAAGAAAAGGGACGTCAACTTCCGTGAAAATACTGTCTGACATTAAACCAGTCTGCGGCCTGAAAAAGGTTGGGGACCACTGCTATAAAAAAAAACATTCCACCACCCATTTTAGAAAAACATAAACACTCACCTGAGCACAGGTGTTAGCTCACCTTTACACTAATAGTTTGCATGATTGAATGAATGAAATATTTCACACCAGTTGGTTAAAAGGCATGAGTATGCATGTGTGAACATTATCTGTATTGTGTACATGTTGACATGTGGACATTTTTGCAGCTAACAGGTGTGTTTATAACATCTGAGTGTGTGTGTGGACAGGCTCCGCCCCTGATAAACATCCAGTAAACGTATTGCTTTGGGCTGCTTCATGGTTTTATCCCCCCCCCCCTCTCCTATTATCACACTCCTACCCCCCCTCTCTCTCTCTAGCATCCCTCTCTCTTCTTCCCTCCTTTCCTTTTCCGTCCGGTCCAACACCTAGATTTTCAAATATGATTGAATTTAATAAAGTTTGGCCTCAATTACAAAAGGGGTTTATTCAGACATTCCTCTGGTTTGTCTGAAGATTAATAACCCCTGTTGTTAAAGTAAAATATGTCCAACATAAGAGGCTGTCAGCTCTCATCTGTTTGCCCAGCTGTTGGACAGGACAAGTTAAAAAAAAAAAAAAAACTTTCTTTTTGTTAAATTAAAATATTCAGCTGCAGTTGTTAAAGGAGCCAAACACACAAGCTTAAATCCTCAGCTCAATGAATAGAAATGGCCAACGTTACAACCCCACATTACAGCTGTTTGAGGAAGCTTGTGCACAAAGATAAAAGGACAATTCCACATTCTCATCAGCAGCGTTCTTGCTTTAATTCCAGTTTGCGTGCCTGTTTTTATCTGCAGCAGCTGTCCCACATTATTTTCTGATAGTACTTTTTGCTTAAAACATTCAGAACATCCTTATCTTGATTGAAAACTTCTGTTCAGCTTTATTTCCAAAAGACGTCTGGATAAGTTGAAGCAGTTTCATCTGATGAGAAAATTTGTAGGTAAAAAAAAAAAAAAAACCCAGATGGAAAAGCAAGCACCACAAACACACAGAAATGAGGGATGAGTGCTTCTCCCACAGTCAGTGGACCGATACGCTTATTTGACAGAGGATGGTATCCATTGTGCTGCTTTCAGGACATCAAAGCCGGCTGAGAAACTCTTGAGGTGTTTAAACTTTAAAGAATAAAGTTTTGTTTTTTTCCTCCTTGCTGTTTTGAGGGGTTATCTGCAGTGCAGTGTGGCGAGGGCCGGCTGTAAGGACCACAGAAAAGCTCCATCTCATGAATTCCCTCTGTTCTCCTTGAGCGGAGGACAGCTCGACAGGAGGAAACAAAACAAGCCCGTCTTTGTGGGCTGACATCAAAGGGAAGACACAACGGGAATAAGAGATCAGGTAGAGATAGAAACGGAGGGAGGAGAAGCTGAGATTGAGATTCAGCACGGCACATCACTCCATCCCTTCATCCAGCAACCTCACCGTGTTCGTCTCTCTGGCGGCAGACTCCCGAGAGCTGGCTGGAGACATTTCACAGTCTGGTGAGCTTGTATCGCCTCATCATCAGTGGCGAGCGTGCTCATCAGTTCACACTCTAACTGCTTGGCTGCATGAAGAAGTCTCATGCTCCTGAGATAAAGCAGCTGCTGCTGGTGTGTGCTGATCCTCTGAGGCAAGGACTAAAACCCATTTATGCTACAAATCTGCAGACAAGTTATCAGAGATGGGAAACCTCAAACTTCTTCAGGAGTAACTTCCACATACAGTAGCTTTTATTGTCTCTTCTATACAGTTGAAATCTAAATATGAAACTTTTTAAAGTATTTATGAGACTTTTGGATCCACAGATGTTCACTTCAATTTATGAGGAAGAAGCCAACAACAGAAAACATTTGTATGCATAATGACAAACCTAAAAGCTTCAGGGTTATTTCACTAAAAACTGGATTAGACTAAAATATAACTCAGCAGACTGTAAAACTATGAATTAAAACGTGAAGAAGCTATTAAATTAGTATACATATGTGTTTGAAGCTACACAAATAAAGCAAAAACAATAAAGTCAGAAACCTTCAGTTAGAAATTGTATAATCCAATTCAATCCAGATGGGTCCAATTGAACCATGTTATTGTAACTTTTAATTTCGCTTAATATACTTGTTTAACAGATTACATTAATAAATACTGACCATGAAAATCTGGAGGAATGTGGAAGAATGACTTCTTGAAAAAGAAAATACAGTAAGTACATAAAGTAATTATACACTCACTGTCCACTTTATTATGCCCACCAACTGCTGCTGTTGATGCACATTTCTAATCACCACATCTTTAGGGTGTAGTGGAATGAGAGATTGGCATCATGGATGTACAGCCGACAAATCCACAGCAACTGTGTGATGCTGTTCTGTCAATATGAACCAAACTCTCTGAGGAATGTTTCCCGTATCTTGTTGAAACTATTTCTTTTGCAAGGTGAAAGGTTTTTATTTTGCTATTTTTTTTAAAAACATTTTGATCAATGTTTTAATTCAAGCACTGTCACTTATGTCGTTTTAGTATGAAAAGTGCTTTGTAAATAAAGTTTGGTTTGATTTGAAGAATGACAGGCGCGTCCCTCCACAGATCCTCTGATTTTATTGGTTCCTTTGGATCTTCTTTCACAGTTGATAGACGCAAATAGAAGGAGGTCACTGAAAATAACATTTTACAGTCTGTGACCTGTTAAGGTTTTTTTTTTTAAAGGATACTTCTTAAAGAAAATAACTGAAAAAAAACTGATTTGGAAAACATACATGAATTAAATGTTGCATTAGAATTGTGGCAAATTTGAATATTTAGGTTTATGTCTTTGCAGCTCTTTTCACTGTTGCCATGACAACATCACATTTATTTTGACACATTTAATCAAATTCCCAGTGACTGACAGCGTCTGTATATGTATCATCATATGTATGTAACCTGGTTCTTTCACTGCACACTCCTCCCTTTGAAAGCTACACTTCTTTTTTCGTTTGTGCGATAAACCAAACAGGAATTATTTCCTTCCCTGTTCTGCTCAACAGGGAGATCCGATTCCTGAGGGCCTGGGGGGGGGAGGCGGCTCTGTCCATGACTGCTAAATCTCTTTATGTTGCACCCTTTGGACATGAAGCCGTGTTTCCTGCTTCTGCTTGGCAGACAAACAAATCTGAAACCTTCATCTGCAAAACAGGGGGACTTGTTCCAGTTTGAGTACAGACCTAACTGCACAGTTGAACCAGGGATGAGGGCATGATGCAATTTTGCTGAGGTGAATGTGTTTGGAAAGAAGTGCTGCAGGCAAAACCACTAAAACATGTTTGCTATTAGCAGGAACTGTTTTTTTCCCCCCCCGAACTGTAGCAGCTAAAGTTTGCTAAAAAACAAAAACAGATTAGCTCTGCATTCAGATGTTTTCAAATGTTATTTTCACAAAATATAAATCCCTTATGTCTCAGATGATCGGGATTAGTCAGATTTGACACTGAGCTGGTAATTTTGAAGTTCAAATCCTCTGGTTTCTTAGTGATCCAGGAAACTTCTGTAAAAGAATCATTACATCCTAAACCAAATAGCTGGTTGCAAAGCTTCTATATTTAAACTGAAATTAATGAAGTTAAATTAAAACCATTTTAAAAAAGGCATAGTGGAGATTTTACAAGTTAAACGGCTTCTTTAAAGATCACGATACAGATGTACAGAATGTAAGATCAGAGTTTATATTTCAGTTAAGGAAAAAAATGTTCCAGCTCTTTTAAAAAACCAAAACACCAACCAGATTAAAAATATTCACTGACCGTAGGTGAGAACATAGAGTGGTTTGCCGTTGGTGTCCATAGTGGTCAGACAGGGGGCCTTTGGAGAGATGGTGCCCCACCTCTGCAGAGCCGCCTCAAGAGATGGGGGCCAGTTGGTCACCACCCCCAGCTTCTCCCCCTGCACAGCAACCATCTGGGCCCCCTCTGCTTTGGGCTGGTTAGGGTCTGGCTGTTGAACTGTTGATGGAAAAAGACATAACAAAAAAAGTTAAAAAAAATAAAAGAATCCAAAAGTGTTGATGTGAAACTGTTGGAGAAAGCCCTAAGACTGAATAAAAACATGATGTCTTTACATTGTGCAATAAAACTCATTTAGGTGATAAAAATGTTTATCTTGAGCGACATATTGAAAGTAGAACTGTCAGAACAATAAAGCATTCACCTTCCAGGAGCTCCTCAAAGTCGTCCACAAAAAACTCCCGTAACGGCGGCCGCTTGGGTCTCTTCAGGGTGTTGACGAGCTGCTGGATTTTTGCTGAAACGCGGCTGCTGACTGGAACGCCTGTGGAGCACAAACACACTTTAATCAAAGACCTTCCCCTCCGTTGAGTCTGGAAACGGCAGATCCAGACGCCTCATCTGTGACGTTTGGCAGCATCCCAGAGCTTCTCTTCTACTTCTGATTGCTGTCAACGGAGCAATCACCAGAACCTCCTCTGCACGTGACAGGAGCCTTAAATTGTTCTTTAAATAAATAAAGGCTGTGGCAGCGCCCCAAAAGCAAGTGAAAGGGGGAAGAAATCTTCTGAAACAAAAAATGAAAAATGAAAACAACTTTTATTGTTATCGTCTGGCAGTAAACAGTCACACATTCTGTTGTTTTAATGACTTTTAATTATTACCTTCCAGAACTGCATGAAATCATTGCTGGCTTTTTACCTGAGCCATGAAAGCTTTTCCCCGCCCATAATACTTCCACCACAGGCGTTACTTTACTGATTAACTACTTATTGAAAATGGTTAAATTGATCGACGTTTAATGATATTACTTCACTTGCGCCAAAAATTGATAAATTGATTTAAAAATCTTTCCTAATGTAACATAATTTTGCACGTTTTTAACTTTTGATACTTGATGAAATTTTGCTATGAAAATCTCTGAAACAGTGTTGTGTCTATTTGACTGATATAGTATTATTTTTAATCATATGAATGACTTTTATAAGTAACATAATCTGCATATATTTTAGATGACTGATCTGCATTTGCCATGGTGATTTCTGAAATAGTTATTTTTACATAATAGTTAAATAATTCATCTTTGTCATGTGCTTTATCGATAGCTTATGATTCTTAATTCTGTCTGATAAAAACTGGGAACCGGATATTGATAAATCATGTAATAAAATGGTTACAGTATAACGGGGTGGAATTATATAAGTTTGCTTCCTTCCACTCCCTTTCAAGCAATATTTATTAATATGTCTAATTATCCTAAGTTTGATTAGTTACTGTATGAATGTACAGCTGATGATTATATTGCTTTTGGGTATTATTTCTACTTAATTGCTTGAAATAAACCATTTCAAATCAAATCAAAACTGTATAGGCAAACTAGAGGGCATTTTTTCTTCTGTGGAGCTTCTTAAACCTACCATTACTCTAAAACATTGTTCCCAGTTAACAACTGCCCACTTGTTCTATATGCTATACTGTAGTTTGATTTGAATCAAATAACAACTTCCATCATACAGATCAATCTGGTTGGATGAATCAATTCATCGATTAATCGTTACACTGCTAAAATGCATAAAGTTGACGTAATTTGGGAAAGTACCGCCATAAACAAAAATCTACTTTCACAACTAGAGAGAAAAATAAATAAAACCATTCAAAATATACAGCTAAATATACCATATTTATGTATATTGGTTTTTGATATGAAATATTTGTAATTAATACTAAAAATGTATTAATTTGTGTTATTTCTAAGCAAAACATTTACAGATACTACCTGAACAAAGTTTATATGTGAAAGACTGTTTAGTTCAAATAAAAAAAATAAAAGAATCCCACAGATGAAGGTCACATTCCTGGAAACCTAAAACCCATTGAAAACGGAAAAAAGAGAAAACCCAACACAAAGACATCTCCTAAAATGGTCCCAGACTTGGTGAATCCCTTTTTGTCAAAAATCACAATAAGCTCCCATCTGTGAACTCTGGCAGCGGATCCGTCAAGCTGCTTCGCTGCGATCATCGTCTCCGTGCAGAGACTCGGATCGAAGCGTTTGATGAATCACTGCATCTGCAGCAGCTCCTCGACCCCCCAGAGAAAAGATGATTAAACCATGAACCAGCAAACAGCACTCCTTCGTCATCTGGGAGGCCTCAGCAGATAAACGCGGAGTCATCTTTTCTAGAGATTAAACGGTGGAATCTGAATAACTGTGTGCCGAATCTGAGCACAACTGAAGGACTCAGGAGAGAGAAAGTACACTTTCTAAAAACTTTGAAAGGTTTTCAATAAGTCAAAGTTCTCACATCCTGCAGGGATAAACTCATCTTGACAGGTGACAGAGAATGGGACAGGCGGCAGAAAAACTAATGTAACCTTTTTTCTGATTGGTCAACTCTAACTGATCTCCACCAAAACTGTTCACACAATCATTTTTGCAGATACAAATAATACATGTTGAAACTGGACAAGTAAAAATAGGTTTTAAGGGAATAAACTAAACAAAGAATACATAAATTGAAAAGTATTATTGCTAGTTAGGTGTTTGGTGGAGTGTGGTCCATCCAGAAACTGTCTTTATTTGGGTTCACAGGGATTGTTGTGTGGTTTATTCATGTGACGCACAACAGTCTCTCCACAACCCAGATAAACTGCGTTGGCTGAGGTACAGAGCATATGAGTTGGAATGATATCACTCCCCACTCAAGTCACATGACTACAAGGAATGCTGGGTAATGTAGTCACATAGAATATCAGGGACTTTTCGACATACATCCGTTTTTTAAAAAACTTTTCTTTTTCGTGAAAACAAATATAAATCCCTAAAGATTGATTTAAAAAAAAAAAAAAATCTCACATTTGACGTTGGATTTGAATTTCCATCTAGCTTTAGAGTGCAAAAATCTCTGTGAGGACTCACCGTCTCCGGTGTCCATGAGCTCAGCATTGCCGTACTTGGGCGTCTGCCTTTGGGCTGAGGTGACAGAGACTGGAGCTCTCTCCACCTGGATCCCGTCGGTGGTTGTGTTGGTGTAGCCTGTGACATCTGGGGGGGCGGAGTGGTTCTCTAGAAAACAGAAAAAAGCAGACCATATAGAGGAAGTTCAACCAAGGAATAACCCACACCTAGCCTGCTGATGAAAAGCTTTCAGCAGGCTTCTCAAATCGGATGCCACGACTTGTGGGACTCATGGCTGACATTTGAGACCTTACAGTCAGACAAACAAGATGGGAATTCTGTCACGGGTTAAGCGGGAAGTTCAGTCCTGAAAGCAGCAGAAGCATCCGATGGGCTTCAGTGCATATGATTTGATGATTTTCATCCCAACAAGAGCCGTGGTGGAAAACAGGGATCAGAATAAGGCAAACGCAAAGGGACAAACTTCTGCAAACCTCATACAGGAACACAAAAACAAAAGTAATGAAAAGAGGGGCTGATAACTCAGAAATGATTCGAAGGTAGCTTTAAACATAGGAGCAAAAATATCAAATTTTTAAAAAAAAATCACTCAGAAATATTGCAAAAAATCTTCAACTTGTTTCCACTTTAGTAATGACAATCTGATAAATATTAAATAGTAAAGGTTTTAGCTATAAAAGAAATCCAGTAAAATCCAGCTTCCAATAAACACTGCATCCATTACTTACTATTTTTGCAGTATTTGGCCTGATTAGTGTTAATATGTTATAATGTAAAAACGAGAAATCATTTTGAATGGTGCTTAAATCAAATTTAGCAGAAGAAATAGTCTTACAGTAGGGTTTATTACAGCTCCCATCTTCATTAAGAGAAGCAGATGTGGCTGAAGTATTTTAGAGAGGTTCATTCCAGATAAAAAGACTTGACCTCCCCAGTTCACAGCTGTTTAATATTTATTCAGTGGTTGCAGAAAACATAACGCATAGAAGTCTAGACCCTGATGATAAGACTATTTTAAATGTTTTATTAACGATTTTACATTATTCTAAAAAACAACAACAACAAAAAACAGCAGAGCATGCATCTAAACATTTCTTTTTGTTAACCAGAACACACAATCAAAATAGAATTATTATTAAATCAAAGTATGAATCTGGTGAAGGTCTGCAGATCAAAGTCTAGTTTAAGTGTAATTCTTAGCTTTTTTAGTTAATTTGCTCATTTAAATAAAAAAAAAACAAAGGTTTATTCTTTCCTTTTCGTCTCCAACCACAGTGACTAAAAACTCACATCAAATATCCCATAATAACCTGCAGCTACAGCTTTGCTTCAATTCTTAGAGGGAAAAAGTCCACTTTTACCATCTCTTCTCAGCTGATTTTGTGCTTCATTAAAATACAATTTTCTAACTATTTGATGTTTCTGAGCTCAAACCGATGCTGAATTTCTTCACACCGACTTTTTTCAGCCGTGCTTCAAAAACGGTTTGCTTTTAGGGTTTAAGGTATGAAATGATGCAAAGATACTGCGTGGTGAACACCAACAGGCACGAGCAAAGGCAAACATGCCATCTCTTTTCTTCCTTATGTGATGCTTATTTCATGCTTATGGAATTCTAGAGGCATTTTCTGTAGGTTCAGGTTCAAACGGAGTTTTTTGTGATAAAGTTGACTTAAGAACCTTCTGATAGAAATTACAGTTTGACAAAAAAAGTTCTAAAGTTTCAAAGAAATCGTTTTCTTAGGGGTTTTTTTTCTGGAAAAGTTTAGATTTTTGTTGTTAAAAGTGAATGTCAGGATGATGGGAAAATGTTGCCAAAAGGAAACCCTGGACTTTCATTCTCCTGTCAGCCTTCAGCTTGATGCTCCGATCAAACCCAAATGAATAAAAAAAGATCAAATAACTTTAGCATCTCCTTGACGGCTCCAGAGGGAAAATAAAGTGATCATCTGTCAACACTTCCCTTTAGTCAGTCTTTACCTGCCAAAAAGTTTGAGTTAGAAGATGGTAAAACATTCTCCTCATGAAGAGACTTATTTTAAAGTAAAGAGGACATTGAATTGTTAAAGGTAGAAGGACATCGTAGTAAACATGATGCAAATAGAAATATTTAAGAAGAAATAAATCTAAAAAAGTTCCCTTTTTGGGGGCATTATGAAAGATGCACACATAGATTCAAGCATTTCCATGGATTCTGGAAAGACAAAACAAAAAGAAACGAACGTAACTTCAGTGCATGACTGCTAGCAGACATCTGTTACATGCTGGACATGCTGGACAATCTGATACAGCTTTTGAAAATGTGCATATCAAAGCCAAAACCCTTCCCACATTCTGCAGAAGGTGTTGATAAACCAACAGTTACTATGCCTACATGAGCATCATTTATTGGGCTAAAGAGCAAAGTCTTCCTGGTGACTCAGAAATAAAAAACTAAAAAAATGTGGAACCTTAGAATTAAGCCAGCAATGAAAAATGCTGACAGTGTTCAAGTCCATCTAAAGGATGTGACAGAAGACAATACTGTCTGCATACTTCTATTTCGTTTAACTGATTATTAATCAAAATTTAATGCTTTCGAGTATCTGGTTTTCTGTCTGAGATTAAAGCAGACTTTTAATAAAACTAAATGAGGTGAGTCCTTCATCCAGATGAGATTATTAATAAGATGATACAATACATATTTATTCTAAATGTTCTTTAACAACAACTGAAGATAAAAAGAAAAAGATTTTGTATTCTACAAATAAATGAGTACTAAATTAGCCCTCTATATCTTTTTATTTTTTGTTAAACGTAAATAATTTTGTCTATACATACAGTCCAGACCAAAAGTTTGGACACACCTTCTCATTCAAATGAATGGGAAGGTGTGTCCAAACTTTTGGTCTGTACTGTATAACTAAACTTGGTGAGACTTTAAAATAAATCTCGAGAAACCAGACAGTTATTTAGAGTTCAGTATGATAAGAAAGAAAACTTTAAGCAAGAAAAAAAAAAAACAAATAGAGTCAAAACTAAATCTTTAAGATTCAAGATTCAAGATCAACTTTATTAATCCCCGACGGGAAATTTAGTTGTAGTAGCAGCACCACGGAAATAGGATGGGAGATAAAGATAAACACAAGACACAAAATATACAGAAAAAAGAAAAAATAAGATAAAATAAAACAACTATACTGTCGAAAACTCTAGAACTCTCAAAAATCGTATGTACATCCATGGCTGGCAGATGAATAGTGAAGTCTAATGGCTGATGGCAGGAATGACTTCCTGTATAAGTCTGCCGCTAAAACTGCTTCTCAGGTTGTCCACCTCCCTGAAGAGAGGATGGGCAGGATTGTCCATGATGGTCCCCAGTTTAGCCAGTAGTCTGTCCCCCACCACCTCCTCCAGACTGGCAAGCTTGGAGCCAATAACAGACCCTGCTTTTCTAATGAGTTTATTCAGTCTGTTGGCGTCCTTTGCTTTGATGCCTGCACCCCAGCACACGACAGCAAAGAAGATGGGGCTCGCCATGACAGACTGGTAGAACATGTGGAGCATCCTGCTGCAGACACTGAGGGACCTGAGTCTCCTCACAAAGTAAAGTCTGCCCGTGCCCTTCTTGTAAACCGCCTCAGTGTTTGTGGACCAGTCCAGTTTATCGTCCAGATGTACACCCAGGAACTTATAGGACGAGACAATTTCTACATTATGAATATGCAAAGCAAATAAATCTATTTATTTGTATCTTTTGGGGCATTCATGTTACATTTACTTTCCTCTTTTACTGTATGTTCTTGCTGTTCATCCGTCACAGACTGATGTGACAGAAACTTGATTATGTCAGCTGAACTTTTTCCAGCGAAGAGGAGGTCATGAGGGGCATAAATGAATATTCTCACCTCCTACACACACACACACACACACACACACACACACACACACACACACACACACACACACACACACACACACACACAAAAAGACTATGGGAAGAAAAGGACTTTTTTTTAAGTTGCATTTTT
This sequence comes from Oryzias curvinotus, assembly GCA_023969325.1. Classification (NCBI taxonomy): domain Eukaryota; kingdom Metazoa; phylum Chordata; class Actinopteri; order Beloniformes; family Adrianichthyidae; genus Oryzias; species Oryzias curvinotus. The sequence goes on from CM043722.1 coordinate 12,019,302, forward strand.
GACAGGTTTTTCTGTTCATCACATCAAAAATGCAGTTATGGAGTAAAAAATCCAGATCTGCTACTTTGATGGAGAGAAAAAGCATTTAACAGATTCTCAGTTTCAGGTGGTTCATTCTGTCTCTGCTATTGTTATGTACATTAGCAGTTTATTCAGCAAGACAGAAAATGACCTAAATGAGGTTCAGTTAGGCCAAGAAATATTTGGATAGGGACACAATCTTGAGTATCTGACTTCTGCAGGCCACTACATTGGATTTAAAAATAAAACAAGTACAACAGAAGTGAAGTGCAAAATGTAAATTTTAATTCAAGTGATTGGAACACAAATATATGATGAAACATAAGAAGTTGTAACAGATTTATGTGCAATTGCTCTTCATTTCAGGGGCTCAAAAGTAATTGGACAAAAAAAACATAACTAAAATGATTCTTTGTCTGTTAGTATTTTGTTTAGAATCCCTTGCAGGCAATAATTACCTGAAGTCTGGAACCCATGGACATCACCAAACGCTGGGTTTCCTCCTTTGCAATGCTTTTCTAGACCTTAACTGCAGCTGTCTTCAGTTGTTTGTTTGTGGACCTTTCTGCCTTAAGTTTTGTCTTGAGCAAGTGTAATTTGCTCAATTGCGTTAAGATCTGGTGACTGACTCTGCCATTGTAAAAAAATCCACTTGTTTGCCCTCAAAGGCTCCTGGGCTGCTGTATCAGTATGGTTAGATCATTGTCCATCTATACTGTGAAGCGTTGTCTAATCCAGTGTTTTTCAACCTTTTTTGAGCCGCGGCACACTTAAACCTTGATAAAAATCTCGCGGCACACCAGCATTCAAAAAAAAAAAAAAAAAAAAAAACGGGAGAAACTCAGTCTGTTCCTCCACAATCTCACATTCTTTTTTTATAATTGTGGCAGAAAACGCTGGAAGCTGCAGCTGTTTTTTTCTCTAAAAGATGTAATAAAAGATAAGTTAAAAGATTTAAAAACTGTTCGATTTGTGTTCGTTGTGGTTTCAAGACGTTAAGAGGAGAGACGAGTTGCGGGCCGAGATCCACGCTGTTACTTTTAACCCAATGCATCATGGGAGATGTAGTTCAATAATCCGCCGAATGCAGAAAGACTCACGTCTCTGAGCTTTATTGTTTTGTTCTCTTGTTCCACGGTCTGACACCGGATTCTATGGAAAGCTACACCGCTAAAGACGAGCTTTAGCTGGTATTTTATTTGAAACTGAGCGACTTTATTAGCACAATCTAAACAAGGAAGTGAAGACTTTAACCACTTCTGATTGGTCAGACTGATGACACGTGATTAAGAATCCAAGAATGATTGGTGGAGACAGTTAAAGGGGCGTGACTTTTGCTAAAACGGAGATTAAGCTGCAGCTAAATCGGTACCGTCATTTTTATCAAAATGTCTTTAATAGAATCAAATAAACACAAAGAAAAAAGTATTTTATGATCTGTCATATTCCTTATTTCTTAGTGTTTTTTTAGGGCTTGTTTGGATGAACAAAGAGGTGAAATCCTGGAGATCATAAATGTTTCAGTTAATGAGGGCAATTTCCCACGGCACACTTGACCATCTCCCACGGCACACTAGTGTGCCGCGGCACACTGGTTGAAAAACACTGGTCTAATCAACTATGCAGCATTTGGCTTAATCCAGGCAGAAAGTATCTCTCTATGCACTTCAGAATTCATCCATCTGTTTTTGTCTTTCATCACATCTTCAATGAATACAGGTGACCCCTTGCAACTGGACGCCCTGTATGCCCATGCCATCAAGCTGCTTCCACAATGTTTTACACAAGATGTGCTGCGCTTTCTATCATCAGCTGTTCCAGTTCTTCTCCAAACTTTCCTCTTCCCATCATTCAGGTACAGGTTGATCTTAGTCTCATCCGTCTTAAGAATGCTGCTCCAGAACTCAGCTGGCTTCCTCAGGTGGTTAATGGCAAAGTCAATACTATTCTTTCTGTTGTAAGCTCATCAGAGCTGTCTCTTTTTCTCAGTATGTACCAAACTGTTGACTTGGCCACTCCTAACATCTCTGCTACCTCTCTAAAAGATTTCTTCTTTTTTGTCAGCTTAAGAATGGTTTGTTTTCCCTCCATTGAGGGCCCTTTTGACCGCATGTTGTGTGTTCTCAGTAACAACTTCCAAGTACAAATGCCTCACCTGAAATCAGCTCCAGACCATATAACTGCTTAATTGATGACAGGTTAATGAGGGAAGTCCCCATGCAGCGTTTTTTTTTTCTTTTCTTTTCAACCTTCGGAGTCATTTGTCCAATTACTTTTGGTCGATTGAAAAAAGAGGTGACTACAGATTAATAGCTGTAAATCCTAAACCCTTGTTCCAATTTGGATGTGGATACTCTCAAATTATATCTGAGATGTGCACTTTAAATCCATAGTGATTAAAAAATGATGTCCTGAAGATTCTACACAGCTAAAATAACAAAACCTGGTCACTGTCCAAATGATTCTAGGCCAGACTGTAAGTGTTTGTCATTTAGATTTTTATTTCTAAATATTTGTTCATGCCTGTTCTTCTTCACTCCTGTCCTGTCTCCTCACTTAATTTGTGGCAAGACAGAAGGTTATATCTGAGCAACTTTTAGGAGAAACAAAGCAAAAAACACAGAGGAAGAGGTTTTCCAGCAAAGCACCAAGGCGCAGCAGATGAGAAAAACGCAAGATTTCTCATCCAGACACGGCCTGCATATCAACGCTGCAGCAGGATGGGCATGCTAATCAGGAATACTAATCAGGCCGACTGAGGGTGCAGGATTGGAGACAACAATAATATTATTTTTACTAGGAAAAATGTAATGTTTTCCAATAGATTTATTAACTTTCATAGCAGCTGTGCTTTCAGCTCTCCAACAGCCAGTCTACTCATCTCACACATCTACATAGTTTGATCCATTGCTGCTGAAAGGCAAAGAAGAAGCTGAGATTGATCGATGAACATGCATTGACTGACCTTTAACTAATTTCTAGTCATCGTTTCTTTAGAGCATTAGAATCAATTTGGGAAGTCTATGAAACAGTTTAGCCTATTTTTTTTAGCTGGGTTTATGCCTAATATTCTCATTTTTTTTTTGGTTTTTGGTTGTTGTTAATCTTTCGGCATATCCCTCCAGGGGTCGCCACAGTGTATCAGCTTTCACTGATTCGCAGGGTGGTTTGGCAGATGCCCTTCCTGACACACCCCGCTTGTGGCTACATAGCTAGGCAGTAGCATGAAGGGTCTTTCCCAAAGAACCTGGATGAAGCTTATTGCGAAGCTGGAAATCAACTTGGAACCAGGCCCCCTCTGCCCAATACCAGCAGTTGGCCGTCCATTTGAGTGTTTTCTTGTTAGTAGTAGTTAGTAGAAGCCCCCAAGGTCATGCTTGGTGGTGCTGGCTACTCAACCATCTGAATGGCATCTGAGGCCCTATATGTTCCACAAATCTGTCTTTCCAGGTGTTGGTGTCCTGGCATGTCATTCTGTTTATCTTGCTACTCCCCTCCTGTGGTGGGGGGCCTTGAGGGGGAGGGGTTGCTAGAGTCTGTCAGCTTTTAGGACCTCTGTGGGGGCTTGGGCCTGGGCCAAGATGATTTGGTTGCACAGATTTGATAAAAGTTTAAAAAGTATTAAAAAAAAGTTTATTAATTAAGCATTCTTTCGATCAAAATATAAGTGTTTAAAATTTTATGAATTCTGCATGACATTTGTTTTTTCTGTTTTGGGGGTTGAACGGTGGTGCAGCGGTTAGTTCTCTTGCTCTTGTTCAAGTCCCAGCGAGGACCTTTCTATGTGGACCTTGCATGTTCTCGCCATGCATGGGTTTTTCTCCAGGGACTTTGGGTTCCTCCCACAGTCTAAAAACATGCTTCATAGGTGACTAAGTTGTCACTGGGTGTAAATGTGTGTCCATGGGTGTGTGATTGTGGCCCTGCTACACACTGGTGATGACCTGTTCAGGGTGTTCCCTGCCTTCCCCCAAAAGTGGCCGGGTAAGGCTCCAGCAGCCCAAAGAGAAAAAACGGATTGAGAAAATTTATGGATGTTTTGGGTGAATTCAAGTTGGAATCAACCCATGGAAGCAATCTAAAGGCCCGTACACACCTGCACGAATATTCGCCAGGCGTTATTCGCCAGCGTTTTTCGCCACGTCTTTTGTGTTCACACCCAGGCGATTTTCGCTGACGATGAGCCGAGCCAACATGCAATTTCATTCCCTGACATTAGATGGCGCGTAATGTAAAACAGAGATACTCCTGTACACAAGGTGGTTTTCACTCAGTAGAAGAGAGTCAGTATTTACGCGCTTTTTAGAATCATACAAAGAAAACATGAATATTTCAAGCACCAGTAGCTCCAGCTCCATTTCCAATGATGAAGAAATTATTGTTCTGTTGAATGATGAAAGACGCCGGAAAAGACGGCGATTTTGGGTACATCCCATAGTTACGAGAAGAGAAGAACATGGTGAGTTTTATCGACTGGTACAAGAGCTGAAAATGTCTCATGAGGGTTTTTTAGAATGTCCGTCATTATTTCTTTGCTGCAGTGTAGCCGCTACTTGGCGTCTATCTTCTTTGCTGGTATGTGTGCTCAGAAAGGCAGTGTTGTGTTTGAGCGCCCCCAAGTTGTGTTTTACTGTAACTTCAGAAGCTCCAGACACGTGTGCAAAAGCGCCATTGTATAGTATAGTATATTGTATAGTTTTTGACGCGGCGCGTCAAACCAGAAAAACGAACCCGAGGCGTTTTTCAAAAAGTGACGCTTTGACGCGTGGCGTTTTTCGCGTCGGTGTGCACACTCACATTGGTGCCCTTTGTTTAGTCACGAGGCGTTAAACCTCGGCGAATATCGCGCGCGAAATTCGTCCCGGTGTGTACGGGCCTTTAGGCGGGTCACAGAAGGATGATTTCCAAGAAACTGGGCTATACATGTCACAGACAATAAATAAATAAAATATTCTTGATTTTTTTTTTTAAAACAACAATCAGATGTATTTTTTTTTACCCAGGCTGTAAATTATCTTGTTGTTTTATGTCCATATCTAAAGGGATGAACTAGGAAGCATTCAGCTTCTTAAACAGGTTTTTCTTCTCAATGATTGTTTTGCAAATAAATGAATGAATGAATGAATGAATCACTTTACCAACATTTTCTATCATTTGAATTTAATGGCAAATGTTTGCAATGTCTGAATGGACAGGCGGTGGTCGTTGCACACCAGCAGAGGTCTAGACACCTCCGAGCTTTAGCAATACTCTCTGAAGTAAATGTATAATAGTAATAAATCAACTAGGGCAGTAATCTGCAAAAGTACAATATTAAGCGAAAACAGCTGCTGGTATTTCACAGGAAAATTGGTTACAAGTGTTTTAAAATAAGAGAGAAGAGATGAATTCTTTGCTTTTGTCTCATTCAGTGAAAACCTCCTACCATCAACATCCTTAGATGACTGACATCCATCAGAACCATCCACCCAGCAGAAGAATCTGTCATCAGTCTGAACTATAAAAACATGAGGACTCTTCCAAAGTAATGAAAATAAACTGTTTATTCTTAGGTCTAATAATGAAAAAAAAATCTGTTTTTACACTTTTTTAAACTGTCCAACAATTACATTTAGTACCTATTTCACTAAAGCATCCTTATGAGCTGACTTTATTTTAACCCGACAAAACAGAGAAGAAGGACTCCATATTATTGCAACGTTCTAAACCTCTTTTCCTCACCTTCAGTTTTCAGATAAATGCTGGAATTAATTTATGTGATACAATATTTATTATTTCATTCAACAGACAGAAAAAAACAAACAGAGGGAGAATATCAGGTCTCTGCAAAATTGAGGCCTGTGGAAGAAATGTTTTTGTGAAAGCAGATTGCTTCTGACTGAGCAAACAGCAGAAACACGCTGCATAATTAGCCAAACCAATAAAGAGCAAACAAAAGATCCTTGGACCAAGGGGGGGGGGGGCTCGTACAACCCGATACATTGTTGATTCTCTCATCAACAATTCAAGCCCTCAAAAAGCTGCAAGCCACAGCTTTTTTGGCTTTCCAGGCATTTGTTTCAGCAGCTCAATGCTCTCAAGGCTGAAGCATTGATGTGCGCTTCAACAAGGCCAAGCAAAGATTTGCTTTTTAGAGAAATACTTGACGGGGGGAGCTTGGGTACGATGGAGGGTACGGGGAAAAAAAGGGAGGGAAGAATGCAACATCCCATTTGTGTTTTTGGGATGTTGGGAGTTTGACTCCAAGTAAAGGGCTTTCAATTAGCCATGCTCCTATCTCCAACTTACCGAAGCGCCGTGAAGCAGAGCTTCCAATCTCTGCCATATCGGCTGGAAGTGCCCTCCTCCTCCTCTTCCTCAAGGAGAGGTGGGCCAAAAAGCCTGCATGTGAGGAACAAGGAGGTCATCTCTGAACAAAAAACTGAGCTGTGTTGATGAGGCTTCTCCCTGGAGATCTGTCAATCTGCTCTTCTGACACATAAAAGGCAAACATTTCAGAGATTTGCGTTTGTCACTTAAAAAAATCTATAATCCTTCATATCTGACGAAAAACTCAACCCAAGGTCAATCCCATGATTAAAATATCTAAAGCTTCAGTGAAAATATTGATCTATGAAATGACCAGTTGGGGGGGATCTTGAGGGAATAGGAATAGATTATAACAGGTGATCAGAACTGTTCAGATAAGAGCCGAATGAACAACAGTGCCATGTGAGGGAGACACGTATAATCAGAGCTGCTGCTTTGGAGTTCAGCACAAAAATCAGGAAAATAGCTGAACCCTTCATGTGAACTCACAAACACGCACAAAAAAACAGGCTCAGCTTTTCCACAACTGGAAAACATCTGCCGATGTCCCGAAGGTAAACCTGGACAGCACAATACAAGCTCACTGAAGACTTCAAAACATCAGTTCTGACAGATTCTGTCCTTCGATTTGACTCCGGAACACAGAAACATCAACAATAAAACACAAAAAGAAGAAAAAAAGAGGCCTAAGGAATGAAACCTGAGGCCTATTGGTACAAAATCTGTATCCTATGATAATTCCTTTTAAAAAATACATTAAACAGACATAATTGATGCTTCCAGATAGGGAAAAACAAAGCCAGAGTTGTCAATCAAAGGAAAAAAACACCCAGACATTTTTGATTGACTTTAGTCATAAAAGCATATAGTAAATAACTTTAGCAATTTGACTTTACTCAATACCTAAAATGAAAATAAACTAATGAATGAATTTGTTTGGTAAGTGGTACACTCATCTACCAACATTCAGGACAATAGTTCAATGAGAAATTTTTAAGGGATCGGGCTAAAGCATCTTCCTTACTTGAGCACTTCATGGACAAAATGTAAAAGGAAAATCTGAGAATTTACAGAAAGTTGTTAAAATCATTTTAAAATATCTTATTATAGTCACTAAGTGATCACAGCGTAATTACATTAATTACACGTACTTATTATTTAGTTAGTTAAGTTGTTTTATTTATATAAAATATTAAATGTATTTTATTCCTTGGTACATTTCTTAAAGAATGTATTGAGTTCATCATCTAAACTATTCCATTATCTTATAACTACAAAAGGAAAACCTCTGCTTTTGTACTTATTTAAGATCTTTCTAATATAAATTGACTCCTAAGCTTATAAAATCCATCTCGCTTAAAAAAAGTTAGAATTTTTGGAGGAAGGCTTTTCTTTATTGTCATACAAACTTTCTAACCCTCTAAGCCGCATTTTATCTTTTAATTTCAAGATATTTGATTTAGTTTCAGTTCATTCATAGTTTAACAAAACCTAACCTTTTAAATCTCAGTGCTTTTTTTTAGAGTTTAATATTTGGGTCAATATTGTCTTTTATGTTTCCCCACATTTCCCATTTAGTTTATTTGTTTTAGGACAGCTAGTGTGAAATGTAGGATTTGTAAACATGTCTTAATCAAGAACTTTTATATAAAGTTAACTAAGGTTTCTGAGAATTTATTCTTTATGTATTTTATATGTGACATTCTAACGTAACTGAAAGTTTATCGTTATTTCAAGAACGTTTGTTGGTTCTATTTCTCTGCCAATTAAAACACAATTTTATGTTGTTTTTGGTCTTTCACACCAAAGAACAGAAAACATTAATGTCTCTTCAAAATTATTTAATATGATTAAGCCAACCTTTACGCTTTGATAATTCAATTTTTACGTAATCAATAAATGCTTTATATCATGTAATAAACAAAATAGGTAAGTATTGTGTACAAAACTAAACCTCAATTTGCTTAATACATTCCAAATATTTTAAGCTAGTTTTGGTTTCAAAACAGAACCTTAGGGAACTCCAAATGAACATTTTCTATAGTAATCTACAACTCTTTCATCTAAACAACTTTGCAACCAGTTTTCAATCACACAATTAAGCTAACAAACATCCAATTGTTAAAGTATGACTGAAGCTTTGAAGCCACATTTGCTTTATACATATATTAGCAATGCACCATTGTTGTGGTTGGGTTACTTTCATTCATTCAGCTTTGTAATGCTGCCAAAAACCTTTGGGACCACTTTGTCTGTAAAAAAAATAAAACGTTTAATCTAAAAACTTCCATTATGCAGACAGTCTCTGAAACTGACAAAAAAGTACACTTTTTTTTTCCACCTGCAGCTTGTTTTAACACGGAAAGAGAAAATCTGAAGCAAGTTGTTGTCTTACTGTCAAAGACCTTTATTTATTCTTCTACAAAAACTTTTACATTGAAACCCTCCATTTTTTTTAGCAGACATTCACTTGGAAACACGTTTCTGACCAAAAATGTTACAGTTAATCTTTGGGAACAGGTTCAAACATACAAGTCAGGAGACACATTATGTGAATCCCACCAGATTTATGGCGGTTCTGAATTTTGGCAAGGTGAAGCTGGCGGGGGCTCCGTGTGTCCGTCCATGCGTTATCTTCAGAGGTGGACACCAACCGTGCCAGCATGAAAACAAAACCTGTGTCCACCAGAGCATCTAGCTGCAGCGGAACAGCAGGGGAAAACATGGGTGTGTGGCTGCAGCACAAAGCTATTTTCCACTTCTGATCTGAATGTGCTTTGAATGGAGGTTAAGGGCTTGGAACATTTCCTGAACCCTGCAGCAATGCTACTGCCATGTCCTGCTGATGGATTCTGCAGGGCGATATCTGTCACACTGCATCCAAACTTCACTGAAGCACATAGACTCTCTGAAATCATGTGTTCATCAACATGAACAACGAGCTAATCCCACTGAGGCTCTCTGAAACTTTGCCATCAATCTGTTTAAATGGAAAATTGATTTCAAATAAAGTCTGGATATATTCAAGTTGTAATTATTTTTAGCAGAAGAAATAATCCTCTCTATGAGTTCCTGACAGTATTATGACTGACTAAAAAAACACGTGGGACAACACAGTGACCCTGTCAGCGAAATGACCACCGTCTAACAAAGATGTTTGCAACTAGTTGTGAAAATGACCAGACCAGGGCTACACAATATGAGGAAAACGCGCTATGTTCGATATCAGTCATCAATAATGTGATGGTGATATGACATGTGATACTGCTTTGAAGCAACAGACTGGCATATATTTGAGGATGCATCAAGTGGAGACATAAATGTGTATACAGACTCTGTCGTAGACTACATCAGGAACTGTATTGATGACACAGTGACCCAGTCCCTCACCTGCACGTACCCCAACAAGAAACCCTGGGCTGGAGCAGAAGTGCGTGCAAAATCCAAGGCACGCACCTCTGCTTTTAATTTAGGAAAGCCTGAAACCTACAAGGCAGCCAAATACGACCTCAGAAAGACCGTCAGAACTGCCCAGAGGAAGGCCGACCCAGGGCGTGTCTGGACTATGCTGCATCACAAACTATTGACCCTTGTGCTATCCTATGGGGTCAAGATGACCATTGACGTGTTCTCCCTACCATGACAAAGGTGGATAAATGTGGCAAGGATTTCATGTAATCCATGGACACCAGTGAAGATCACAACTCATTAAAGAAAAAAGGTTCAGCGCACTGTCTAGTGCAGTGTTTTTCAACCAGTGTGCCGCGGCACACTAGTGTGCCGTGGGAGATGGTCAAGTGTGCCGTGGGAAATTGCCCTCAACTGAAACATTTATGATCTCCAGGATTTCACCTCTTTGTTCATCCAAACAAGCCCTAAAAAACACTAAGAAATAAGGAATATGACAGATCATAAAATACTTTTTTCTTTGTGTTTATTTGATTCTATTAAAGACATTTTGATAAAAAATGACGGTACCGATTTAGCTGCAGCTTAATCTCAGTTTTAGCAAAAGTCACGCCCCTTTAATTGTCTCCACCAATCATTCTTGGATTCTTAATCACGTGTCATCAGTCTGACCAATCAGAAGTGGTTAAAGTCTTCACTTCCTTGTGCATTCTGCTGATAAAGTCGCTCAGTTTCAAATAAAATACCGGCTAAAGCTCGTCTTTAGCGGTGTAGCTTTCCACAGAATCCGGTATCAGACCGTGGAGCAAGAGAGCAAATCAATAAAGCTCAGAGACCGGGTCGTTCTGCATTCGGCGGATTATTGAACTACATCCCCCATGATGCATTGGGTTAAAAGTAACCCAACTCGTCTCTCCTCTTAACGTCTTGAAACCACAACGAACACAAATCAAACAGTTTTTAAATCTTTTAACTTAACTTTTATTACATCTTTTAGAGAAAAAAACAGCTACAGCTTCAAGCGTTTTCTGCCACAACTATAAAAAAAGAATGTGAGATTGTGGAGGAACTGTTTGAAACAGACTGAGTTTCTCCTGTGTTTTTTTTTTATTTTTTATTTTTTTGAATGCTGGTGTGCCGCGAGATTTTTGTCAAGGTTTAAGTGTGCCGCGGCTCAAAAAAGGTTGAAAAACACTGGTCTAGTGGGTCTAGATGACCTCTTCCAATGTCAAAGTGCCTAGGATAGCACAAGGGATAAGGGGGGAGCAGGCCAGTGGAACTGTCCAGTGCATCACTTCCAAAAGAATTGAACACCTTTGATGGCCATTTTGATGCAGATAACGCCACATCTATCACCAGACCACCTGTGGACAAAGTGAGATGGACGTTCAAGAAAGGGAACCCCCACAATTCACCAGGGCCTGACGGCATCCACCGACAGGTGCTGAGAGACTGTGCTTACCAACTCCCCAGGGTGTTCACAAACATCTATAACCTGCCTCTGAGCCAGTCTAACATGCCCATCTTCAGACCTTCACTGTAGTTCTCATCTCAAAGACCCTCCACAGCATCCTGTCTCAGCATCCAGGTTTATTGCAGTTTAAGCCACCTTTTGTGATACGTGTATCGCACCGGCTGATATTGCGATGACAAAAAGTTCTCGATTTTTTTGGAGAGACAAATCTTGAGGTAAAAAGTCATAAGACCACCAGATTATACGATGAGTGCTGCCACAGAAGCATTTAGAATTGTCAAAAGTAAATCAGGATTTACTTTAAATAAAGCCTTGTGGAATTCCCAAAGATGACATCAAATCAGTAAATCCTACAGTTTTTAAAAAATATGACTTTAGTAAAGACAATACAGTGAATTCATGCAGACATGTATTTTTCAGGACATGTCGCCTTTAAAGCAAATAAATAAGGCGAAACAGAAAATTGATTTTTAAGTTTAAAGTATAGTAGTTAAATTCTTTGTTTGTTTTTTTAGCAAGACATAAACAATGAGCTAAGAGTAGGAGCTTCCATTCCCGGGACTAAAGAGCACAGTGGAAGTGAAGTGAGAAAAACATTGAACAAATAAAGAGGGAACCCTGGGTGAGCAGAGAGTTTCAGCACAGCTGTGTGAGGCATCACACAACTTCAAACAGGAAGTGTGCAGGCTGTAAAACCTGCATTTACACACTGTACATAAGCAGACAGCACTCCATTTAAGCCACTTTACCATCCAACACCCCCAATTCACAACATTAAATTTCAAAGGTCCAGCAGCAAGCCCACCCAGCAACTTTCCGGAGGCTGATTCACAAGCTTTTATTAGAAACCTCACAACTGCCAACTCACTTTACCAACTACTAAGAATAAACTCAAGGACGGTGGCTTCGTTTACAGACTGGTGCAGACAAGCTTTCAAGATCAGCAGCAGTTCCTGCCTTATTCTTCCAATCTGGTATTCAGGGACCTTCATGAGATTCAGTTTTATCTTCAAAGGCGTAACGAAGGTTGTTCATAGTTCGCTACATCAAAAGCAGAAATAGATATATATATTTTTTAAATTTGTATAGTGAGCTTAAGACTCAAAGGGATGGATGGATGGATGGATGGATGGATGGATGGATGGATGGATGGATGGATGGATGGATGGATGGATGGATGGATGGATGGATGGATGGATGGATGGATGGATGGATGGATGGATGGATGGATGGATGGATGGATGTCCACCTTTGGTTTGAAAAACCAACTTTTTAAGTTGATTGTCCCAATATGTTGAAATGTTAAACATTACAAATAAGTAAAACATTTTAAGTAGAAACTTTCACTATCATTTGTATTTGTGCTGCTTATTCACTGCAGCCTTTTTACCATTGGGAGACCTGAGGTTCCAACCCTGAGAGAACACTGACTGTACGAGTGCAAATAATGGGTGAAATACAGCTGATCTACACTCTGCCTGATTTATAACCTCAGGTTATGTTTGTAACTTTAAATAAATTCCTCTAAGAGTCAATATGAATAATCTAGAAAAGTGGAAGCTACAATGACTGTCCTGTTAAAGGAATGTGCAGTTCCCTTAAGGTGTCAGGATTTGTGACGGAATGCATTGGGTGTACCTGTCTTGTGGCGGTGGTGATGGTGGTGTCGGTTCCGGTGCTGAGCAGAGATGTAGACGTGCTGAGCCAGAACATCAGCCAGCCTACTCGCTGCGGCCCCGTTGCCCCCGCTGCGTGTGGACGAAGACGAGGAGGAGGCCGTGGATGACGTGGTGGTCGTGGTTGAGGACGTGCCGTGGATGGCTCGGCTAATCCAGTGCTCCATACTGATACTCCCCTCCCGACTGGATGAGGTTCCTTCACCGCCTCCACCGTCCTCTTCTTCCCCATCTCCACCTTCTTCCTCATCACCCTCGCCCTGCCCTTCACCCTCTGAGCCTGAGGAAGTGTCTGAGGAAGAATGAAGGTGACACAGGTGATGAATGTTGCAATTAAAAGAAATCCATATGCTTTTTCAAGTATTGAGATTTAATTAAACCTCACAAAAACAGGTGACCCATTACAGATTTGTTGCTGATGATAAAGTCTTAATGGATCCAGACAGAAAATGTGTTTGTATGTATCAGTCTATTGTCTGTTCTCTGCAGGGACCAGACTAAAGTTTGTTTAATGAGGCAGCAGTTTGTGAAAAACAATGCACCCATGGTTGTATGCTTGCATGGGTGATTTGCATAAGATTCCCATAATGCCCCTGACACAAAGAGACAGATAGCAGTGACCCAGTTCTCACACACAGGTACTCAGCCCGAGTCAGTTTGTGGGTTCTTCCTTTCGGTAGCAGAAGAAAAAGTTTTACTTTGAGCAGAACCAGCGTCAGTTCTCGGATAAAGACAGGGATGGTTTTTTAAGGTGCTTCAATACTTTGGTCAACAAATTTCAGTGTCTGTCACAGAGAGGATGGAAGTGAGGAAGGCATCACTGATGAAGAACCAGGAGATATGTAAGTTAAGCCTGATAGTCCCAACTTCCCTTACGGAGGGATATGGGCTTTCTGCGGGCAAAAACAAACAAACAAACAAAAACACAGGTCATAGACCGCTCGGTGAGCCCGTAGAGCAAGAATGTTCTTGCACATGTTTTTCTACGGGCATGCTGCACACGACAAGTACCTTACGATGCAGCCAGTCCTCTCTACGACTCTCCACTGCCCCGGACAACCTAAAAACCTGTATGGGTCAACTTGATGCATGTGACTAAGGTTTTAGACGCGTGGGGGTCTACTCTTCCCCAGCATCTGGATTGACTGATGTGAGAAGCCCATAAAATGATAATAAAAAAGCTTTCCATACAACAATGACCAACAGTCAAGCAAACATTTCTGAACTCACCAGTGCTAAGATAGTCTTTCTCACATCAATGGACTTTCTGACCCACCAAGAGGAAGATAAAACCATCTCAAACTTGGACATGAACAGTCATCTGGCTTTTAAAAGCTCTTCTTGGTTGACTAATGCTTCCTGATGGGAGGGAGGTCAGAGTTCCCTCCCACACAAGTTGTGAAATTTATTAGGGTTCTTCAGGAACCCTACAAATGTTTAAAAAAAATATGAGTTTCCTTAAAAGGATCTTTAAAGAATGAGGTTCAAAATGAAACTATTTCAAATTTTGATTGTTCATTGTGAATTTGCAGAATCAGTTTCTCCAAGTCTGAAGCCATTGGCATCCCCTGGAAAAGAGGGAAATGTTCCCTGAAGCAAATGGATAAGTCTCTGTGTTCAGTTCCATTAATAATTCTACCCTCACGTCCGGCCATGAACGGTGGATAATATTACTGCTGCATGAGACTGACTACAGCATTTGTTTCAGATTTCTCTTTGAGATTGCGAGCAAAGCTCAGAGATTACATGCTTTAATTTCACATCCAGAGGAACAAGCTGAGATGGTTTGGGCATCTGAATGGGAATGGCATCCAAACATTTTCTTAGTGAAGAATTATGGGAATTTTCCAACAGGAGGAAGAGTCCTATCTTCTCAATTTGACACTACCCTAAAGTGACAAAGGTTGCAGTTCCCAAAAGGACCAGTGACGGCAGCAGTCAGAGAAGTGCAATGTCTTATTCATTCCCATGTTTAAAAAGTCTGATTTCAAACTAAAATGGAGCTGTCATTTTAGTGCTAAGTACTACATTTTCTATTTAAGGCGACTAAAAGAGTGGGGTAAAGAAAATTTCTCTGCCTTTACCAGGACTTTGGACTGGCATGTGACAGCACTGAAATCTGCCTCCTTGGAGTTGCATTTAAGTTGCTGAGTGCTGTCTCTGGATAGACTTGAGCCACCAAACTTTCGGTTAACCCTCTAATACTGGAGCTCTATTTCCAGTGTTTACATTCTTTTTTTTTACATTCTTCAACTCTAATGCAAACAAAAGCACAATGCCAGCCTCCGTCTCATTGTGTGAGGTCTTTGCAGACCACTTCAGGAGCATGAGCGATTCTGTCAGATCGAACATCATAAATGAACAGAAAAGCCTTTTTATTGGTAATGATGGACTGATTTTACCTGAAGAAGCACTGGACAGTTTTGACCTGGTTGAAGCTGCAACACTTGGTCGAGTTTTCTCCCAAGTTAATCCCATGACCTGTTTTTTAGATCCCATCCCTACATCACTTTTTAAAACATTTTACGGGTCTTTTGAGAGTGAGATTTTAAATATCATGAACTCCTCTCTACAGACGGGTATTTTTCCTGCTGCCTTTTGAACGGCAGTGGTGAAACCGTTACTCAAGAAAACTAATTTAGACCCTTCAGTTTTTAATAACTACAGACCTGTGTTCAACTTGCCATTTTTAAGCAAGGTTTCAGAAAAACTTGTTTTTATTCAGCTGCATGAGTTTCTCTTACAAAACATTATTTTTGAAATAAACCAGTCTGGCTTTAGAACGAACCACAGTACCGAGACAGCCTTGTAAAAAATCGTCAATGATGTTAGGTGTGCCTTGGATTCAGGCCAGATCTTAGTACTAGTTCTGTTAGATCTAAGTGCAGCTTTTTATACTGTTGATCACCTGATTCTTGTAAACAGATTTAAAAGTCTTGGCCGTTCAGGGACTGTTCTCAAGCGGTTTGAATCTTATCTCATGGAGAGAAACTTTATGGTAAGCATGGACACACACTTTTCTGGGGTCCATGAAATTAATTGTGGTGTGCCTCAAGGTTCCATCCTTGGCCCCTTGCTTTTTAACATTTACATGCTTCCACTAGGGAATGTCATCAGAAGCCACAACATCAGCTTTCATAGCTATGCCGATGATACCCAACTGTACATAGCTATGTCTCCTGATGACACAAGACCAATAGAAGCACTTTTTAATTGTATTTTAGATGTGAAATTATGGATGGCAAATAATTTTCTGCAGCTCAACCAGGAAAAAAATGAAATCTGAGATATCGGTCCTGAAACTAAGAGCGAGAAACAGTTTCTGAAGTTAAAATAACTTTTATTAAGCCATTCAGAAACAGTCAGAAACCTGGGCGTTACTTTCGACTCTAAGCCAACTTTTATGGTAAATGGCGTATACTTATATAGCGCTTTCTACCTTCTTACGAAGGCCCAAAGCGCTTTACAGTCACAGTCCCAGTCACACACACATTCACACACTGGCGGCGGCTCCGCTGCCGAACACTGGCGCCAACCTCTCACCAGAGGCAAGGTGGGGTTCAGTGTCTTGCCCAAGGACACTTCGACACATGGGCATGCAAGGCGGGAATCGAACCTGCAATCTTACGATCATGAGTCGACCGCCCTACCGCTGCACCACGGCCGCCCCAAAAAAAAAAGCTAACTTTTATCCCACATATAAAACAGGTGGTTAATACTGGTTTTTATCATCATAGAAATCTGGCTAGGGTCCGCCCACTACTCTCTCTTGCTAATATGGAGATGCTAATGCATTCTTTTATCATGAGTAAAATTGATTACTGTAACGCCCTGCTTACTGGTCTTCCAAAAACTAACATTAGGAACCTTCAGCTTCTCCAAAATAACGCTGCACGAGTTCTTACAAAGACCAGGAGAAGGGCTCACATCACCCCAATTTTAAAATCCCTGCATTGGCTCCCCCATATGTTTCAGGATTGATTTTAAGATACTTTTAACAGTTTTTAAATGTCTAACGGTCTTGCACCTTCTTATTTATACGATTTTTCCGTACAGTATGAACCCTCGCGGACCCTGAGATCCTCTGGCACTGTAAAAACCAGAAGCATCTTTTCAACACTATGGCTCCCGTTTATGGAACAGTCTGCGCAAGGACCTGAGAGAACATTAATGCTTTTAAGAAAAGGCTAAAGACCCATCTTTTTAACTTGGCTTTCAGCTAATTTTTTACTACAACTATTTATTTATTTATCTGTTTATTTATTTATTTTTATTCATCCATTTTATCTTGTTTTATGAACTCACACTAGATTGTAATGCGTTATTTTAATTTTAATTTATCTTATTTCAAAGCTTTATTGTTTATTTCTTCTATTAATATGTTACCAGTTTTATTCTATTTTATATGTTTCATTCTCTTTTTTTTATTTTTTGGTTTATTTATTTATTTTTTCTGCCGCTTCCTTAGTTGGGACCTCTCCCTCTGGGTCAGCTACTGTTCAGCCACCGTGGCTCTGGATGGGGACCTGCATCACCTCTTTGCTGTGGTGGAGCGGTCCCCGCCTGTGATGGCTGGCCATGCAGCTGTTCACAGAGAGGGAGGTTCAAATTATCAGCGTTTCCGTGCTCAGCCTATTTCTTATTTCTCAATTCTCATTATCTTTCCCCATCAATTAACGGGTGGGAGATGTGTAAGAAGTGGGGGGTTGTGTAGGTACGGGGAGGAGGGCCCTATTTTTATTTTTTATTTATTTTTGTGCTTGTTTATTTTAATCTTCATGCTTGTTTTGATATTATTTATTTTGTTTTATTTTAATATAAATCACTTTTGTGATTTTGTGATTTGTGTTATTCTTTTATATGAAAAGTGCTTTATAAATAAAGTTTGATTAATTGATTGATTTTGTCTACTGTGACTCTTTAACCATCCACACATTTGACGTAAATCCAGCAGATTCTATGACGGAGTAAAGCGACTTTGCGCCATTCTGCACTTTATGTTACTAACATGTTGCACATCGGTGAAAAGCACATATGATAAGCCACTTTTTCAGCAAGAGAATCAACTGATTCCTGTGGATCGTGTAAACACTTGAAGAGTTACGGTATGTCAAATAGCGGATGTTATTTAGATGTCCCCGGCGACATTTCTGGTCTTATGTGTCTCAACAGCCGAACAATGTCGTTTATTATGTCACTAAGACTAGTGATGCAAAAAGTTTGATTTAACATAAAAGAAAAAAACCTTCAGTAGAAAAGAAGTTCTTTTCTGCCTGAAATTCTAATAATTTATTTTTGCAAAGATTCCAGTTCCTTAATGATCAGGGCTGACTGGTCTTCCTTGTCAGGACACCACGACTCTGGTCTGTGTTTGTATGTGAACTCCAGCATAGAGCCTACTGATGCATTTGATTATGAAATGTGACTAAACACAGAGCCACAGAGGGAAAATAAACGTGTCAGAAAATAAGGATTTCAAAGGAAAGACTGTATTATTTATATATGAGGTTATAATAAAATTCACCATGACCAAAAATGTGGCAGCTAATAAGCAGATAAAAAGACTTCTTTAGTGTAAATTATTTGTCAACTTTCATGAGGAAAGACAATTGTTCTGTGAAGATTTATATATTTGTATATCTCTACATTTTTCTACATTTATTCTTTGGTTTTCAGTCCTCTTGAGTTGAGGATATTGATGAAGGATGCAAGTTCAAGCACACACTTCTAATCAGATCTCCATACGTTGATAGTTCTCATTCCCAGTCATCTAAAACAGCGGTCCCCAAACCCCGGGCCATTAGGTACCGGGCCGCACAGAAAGAATAAATAACTTACAATACTTCCATTTTATTTATTTCAGAATCTGAAAGATGTTTTTTTTTTTTTATTGTTCGATTAATAGACAGTAACTTTTTTTGCCCCTTGAGTGTGGGAAGGGGAGAGGATGATGACACCTGTGCGATGTACTGTCATGCGTGTCAAAAAATAAAAGCTCAGAGTTCGCATTGTCACGCCTCTGTCCCACCTTCATCGTAGCGTTGCTACAATAATCATCCGCCACATCTTAAAGACCGGTCCGTGAAAGCTTTGCCTGATGTCATATCGGTCCGTGGCATGAAAAAGGTTAGGGACCACTGATCTAAAACACCAACCGATGCTCCGCCTGCTGCAGCTTTGATCACACCAACCGGTTTCTCCATCATGTACAAATTCTTGGGACATAAACCCACTAAGGCCTGATGCAAATATGTGGCACAGCAGCTGTTCTCTTTAGATGGATCAATGGGTTAAAATCCACTGTGCATTAAAGCTTTTAATCCTAAAGTGTGCTGCCTTCAAGGACCAGTCACTGAACTAATACGGAGCAGCCTAAAGAACAACATCATGAGATGGCTCCTTACCTGGAGGTGTGTAGGCATCCATGGAGGTCTGAACCACCAATGACCGCCGCTTGGATGGCATTGGAACCGCCATCTTCCTTTCTTTGTGCTTGGCCAGGGCAGCCTGGACGGCCTCTGTGTGCACATCTAAAGACACAAGCAGCAGATGAGATTTTCAGAAACACAATCTCCCCCATAGAGAGTCTTACCAGTTAAATTCCTAAGATAATTACCATTGTTTGGGTATTTTTAAAGTCACACTTCAACTATATTTTTATCTATTATAAAAAGCATTCTCAGTGGTCTTTTAAATATGGTTATGCAGATTTTTTGGAGAGTGGCAGAAGTTCATCAGAAATTTGCCTCTAAGTTGTGCGCGGAACTGTTGGTGCAGAAGTAACCCTCTGCTGATATCCCATAATCTCTTTGTTTACTCTCTCTTCCACTATCTTAAAGTCCCTCACAACTCCAACCTAACATTAGCGGTGCAACGAAAACGGTGAGCAATATCGAAGTTATCCAGCATGACAGTTTGAGCCAGATGGCAGCTCAAACGAGGAAAATTAAGACATTAATGTATGTGTTTGTCTGCAAGTGGATGCATCCAAATAGACCGGGGAAGTGAGATCTCAGTTGCTGCATCACAACTGAGAGGTTTTTCAAATGGCGGACTTTAATCTGCTTTTGATCCATCATGATTTGAATAAAGACACAGTCAGAAATGTAGTTTTAATCTTAATTTCTTTTTATATGCCCTCCATCATAAGAAAAATGCTACAAGAACATGTTAGACCAGTTCCAAAACAAGACTTTCATTGGATTATCTTTTTTAAACAATTTAAAATTAGAAATTGATCAGAATGTTCTAGGTGGGATCATATAATTCAGTCTAACCATAAAAATGCACAAAGTTATTTGTGTTGAGGAGAGGGTGGATTAATCTAAACAATATGGACATTTGTTAAATAGTTTATTTAGTTTAGTATTTTCTAACTGTCTGCATATGATATTTTTAAATATAGTAAATTTCCCTTTTTGCCCCAAGCAACATGGTAAAAATGGTAGAAGACCACATTTTCCCCTATTCTTTTTCATTTATATTTTTTGTCCATTTCTCTACATTTTGCCTAAACATTTCACAAAAACCTAAAATAACACGAGCTATGCAAATTAAAAAAAAAGTTTGACCTGGATGACAAAAATGTAAATAGTTAGCAAAAGTAACAACTTATAAAATGAAGTGGTAAATGTGGGAGAGCAGACTTTCTGAGGAGACCACTGTGAGTAAGCGAGGAGCAAACATGTCAATATGAAAGTGCCTGCAGAATGACTGTGGATCGGGCAACTGACCATTTGTTATAATGTAGAACAAATATTTTTGGTTACTTTTTTAAGTTTTAGTTTTCGCTTTAAAAAATTGACTTTTTTATATGATATACGTGTTTTAAAGAAAGGAGTGGTCATCTTTCAGGCCCCTGCAGGGATGCAGACTTCCAGTGCAAACCTTGGACTGAAAAGTACCTGAAAAGATCTTTGTGGTTACAATGACCACCAAGCTTCCATCTACTCTCACTCTGTTTGCACATAACATGCACTGTTCGACTGCATCTCCCATGAGACTTTGTAGTTTTAAACCAGATTAAATTCGGGGAATGCCAATGTTTTGGAAATGAGACATTCTGCAGTCTACAGCCTGCAGAAAGCAAACACGACTCCAGCCTTATAATGACATGAGAGCGACGTTAGTTGGAATGACTGGAGCTTTGAAATGCACGCTAGTCTGCTGTGTGAGTGTTAGTGCAGCTCATTTAACTCTCATGCGCACGTTTGCTCCTTTGAGGCTGACTGCAGAGGGTGAAAGCGAGCATGCGACGTTAACGTGTGCTTTTTCTCAAACTACTGCTACACTTTATAAGTTCAAAAAACACCTCGCTCTTCATCTCAGACACAGCTCATCCTCTGACAGACTGGGAATTAAACAACACAGAAACCAGTTTAAGCAGACAGATTAGTCCTGCCTTACGCTCCAGTCAGAGGGAAAAAACTGAACTATGCATGCTGGGAGAGATTCTTCAAAAGCCAAACATTGGATTTGTTGGAGTCCGATCCTGTAAACAGCATAAAGCCTGACTAAATCAGTCTTAACTCTGAGACAAATTGCTTCAGAAGTTGCTCTGCAGAGCTGGAAGCTTCAGCCTTTGCAAAGCAAACTTTGTCCAGAAGCACTGATTAGTTTAAAAACAGTCAGTTCTTTGTAGGAAAAATAAAAATAAATGAAGATGGATTTTCTCAGCTTTCTTTAAAACTCTCAAGAGAATACCGTATTTTCCACACTACAAGGCCCATTTAAAAGCCTTATTTTTCTCAAAAAACAACAGTGCGTCTTACAATCCGAAGCACCTTATCTAGATTCATTCTGGTTGTTGCTTACTGATGTTGAAGCGATTTAGAGAAATCCATGGCGCTCTGTCAAAATGTTTGTCTGCTTTTTATTTTAATCAGCCTCAAACAAATTTGGGTGGTATTGTGAACACACTAATGTGGCTAATTTATTAACAAGGTTGGGAGTTAGCATAGTCACAATAACATTTGCTTTAGCTGCTTCAGTCTGTTTTTTGTGCTGCAAACAAGGTTGGGAGTTACAGGAATGTGAATACGCTAACGCTACTAGCATGGCTAACATGTAGCATGTTACAAACAGGTTCCAGAGTTACTGTGAACACAACTAATAAAGTCTGACTGTGATGGACGTATTTCTGACTCTTTTGTCTCGCTTAATGCACCTTACAGATAAAAAAAATCTTCTGTGACATAATTCCAAAAACAGACCATTGGTGCGCCTTATAGTCAGGTGTCCCCTTTAGTGCGAAAAATATGGGTAGTAGATTTTAATAGTGAAATGCAGAACTAGAAGCTAACCTTAAAATGAATTACTCTGAACAAGAACCAAATTTAGCTAAGTGTTCCTGAATCCTGAACAGTCATACAATCTAAATTCCTGTTGACATTAATAAATAATAGGAATTATACCATGGTCCGCTTGAATACTCGATTCTGATTGGCTGCTGGGTATGCGTTAAAACTTAATAACCGCACGGTGAAAGAAGAAGTTCCGGTCAGCTAGCTTAAATGTTTTGTATCACTGCGCCGGCTTCTTTAAAACATCTTTTGCTTCATAATTTGGACAAAAACAAGCGGTAAGAGGTGAAGTTTCTCTTTGAAATGATGCTTTATTCAACCTATCGGGACGATCAGCATATATATATATCGCCGAATCTTGATTGCAGCGGTGGTGCTGCGCGACGCGGACTATATGTTACGTGACGCGGCGCATCACGCCGCATCACGTAACATATAGTCTGCTTTTTGTGAGAAAAGCGATCCAAATCGAAAAAAAACAAGAATTAAGGACTAAAACCTGGTTAATATGTATTGCTTTTGTAAGTGACCATGGTATAAGCGGGAAGCAACCGTCCTCCGGTTCAGGCTTCCACGTCGTGCGTTAAAAAGTAATAACCGCACACTTCGTCGGCCATTAACCCTTACAGAATTCACAGTTAAAAAGTGTGATTTTATTGACTTGGATGATGAACTGTTGGATCATTTCTCTGCCCTGTTGCGTTTCATTGAATTGCTTTGTGGTTTCTGTTTTGACATGTGTTTTGTTTGCAGTTCACATCAGAGATCTCTGCGACGCTTTCAAGTGCTTTGGAGCTCTTTTTAAGTGGAGTGATTTGTACTAAATCTGAGGACAACTGTCCCAGTCCACAACGTTCAGTCCTAATCAGGTTATCTCCCAAAGTCCCCAATCTGAGCAAATATTGATATTGTTTTTCAGATGTCAGGATATGAATGCTGGCCATGTATCATGCTGTGTGTTTTTGCTGAGTCTGAATAGAAGAAGTTGTCTTGCAGCAGCTGCAGAATGCTGACATAAATTGAGTTTGCTTGTTTTTTTGGAAAGTTTCATTTTGCCTGATCTGTAGCGTTCGTCTCTGGAGCCAGAGGACCGCCGGCGGTTGTATCGGGAAGATGAGGTGGGGGTGACGGGGGCTCTCCGTTCCTGGCCAATGGATGGATCCATTCCTGTAGATGAGATATTCAAACTGAAACAACAACCTTTTTAATGACAACATCGACAGAACAACAAAAAGTGTTTAAATTTCGTCTTTAAAAACACACAAAAAGCATTTGTACTGAGGTACAACTTGTTAAAAGTATCTGTCTTCACTGGATTTATTGCACATCACTCTAAATGAATTCTCTCCAAAGTTCAGAACGGAGGCTTAAATAAGCCCGAATGGAACGACTAAAGCATGACGTGACAAACACAAAGGTATGAATGATATGTGTGACAACCGGCTGCATGACGACGTAGCAAAACAAAACAAACAACACAAACAGTCTGACAAAGACAAACCATGCCTCTGCCAGGCACAAACCAGGAAACAAGAACATATTTTTTAGTTCCAAAACCATTATTTAATCATTATAAAATATATACAATTATTTTTTACTAATAAAAGACTATTAATTATGTTAGTATATTTCAAAAATTTAAAAAAAGATATGCTTCTACATAGGACCAGCTAAAAATGTGTCAGCACACGCGGCGTTTACAGCGAACTGCGTAATGTTACTGACAGCCACTAATCCATGAGTGTCCGTGTCGGCCTTAACGCTTCCACCCTCATCTGTCTTCATTAAAGCTCACATTGCACAGGAGAAACGCTCAAACTGGTTGGCCGACCATTTAATGACTGCCAGGCAGCCGAGGAACACTGACAGGTCTGGGAAACACCCCGCTTGCTAGTTTCCTCCGGGGAGCCCGAATGGATAGATGGGTGGATTTCTCTTTCCCCCACCAGTTCATCCATCCCTTCTCAGCTCCAATGCAGTTTTCTTCATCATTCATTAGATTATTGCATGCAAAAGGAATAATAAACCCACAATTCTACGAGTACACAGCTTTAACTAGGGCTCAAAAATATCTTAAAGCAAAAATAACTTGATGATATATCTGTATAGATTTTTTCATGAATACATAGAAGCATGTAAAGTTAGAAGTATTTAGAAGTAAAAAATTAAAAAATAAGGAAACTTGGGCAGGGCAACAGCAGGAAGTTCATAACAACCAATCCAGTTTTTAAATTTCTGGTGCTGAAATATGAAATTGAATCCTTCATGGATGTAATGTTCTTAAATGAACCTCTAGGTGCTACTTGGAGACATCATCAGTGATAAACCCGAGGTCATAGGGTGTTTCGGATCTTTAATCATCAAATAGCCTCACAGGTCTTCAGGAATAATCCACACAAGAGTTCACAAAGTTTTTATAAATCTCGTTTGTACTTCTTCAGTCAGATAGAGCCTCCACAAGGTTCTTCTCCACAACTTTAAACAAACATTTGTAGCTATTTTTGTAGATATAAGTGAGTTTTGGTAATAATGGAAGGTAGCAATATTAACCGAATTAAGAAATTAGTTTTACTGCTAAACACAACTTTCTTGATGATATTGATGGTTCCGGCCAGATTTAAACCAAAGTTTAACAAAGCAAGAGTAGCTCATTTCTGCCTGAAATGACAATATGTTCCATTTTTAATGTACTACTACTTGGTTTAATGCTTTAAAAACACAGCTTCTCCATCTGATGTTATGCAGATGATCTTCAAATGTGCCACTTAGAGCCACAACCCCAAATACACTCCAACCACAGTTTGGTAGTCCTAAGGCTCTCAAACTTTAGCTCTCTCTAAACCTTCTGAATCTAAACGAGGGTAAAACAGGCCATCATGTATGGAAGGAGGTCCTGACACTGACCTTGGTCTCTATTTTAAATCAACCACTGACAATCTGGACGTTTCTTTTTGACAGCGATTTAAAATGAACACGGCTGTCAAAGCCTAATATCATCTTAGACTATTAACAAAAATAAATGCCATAATGATTAAAAAAAAATCCACTCTTCTATCAGCTCCCGGTTGATTTTAGTCAGTCCGGTTCTCCCGGCTGCAGCTTGCCCAGAATACGGCCCTTCGCCCCTTCATCACTACCTCAACACCTGTCCACAACTCCTGCCCTCCGCACCCGCCAGTCTGCCAGAAAATCCATTATGAATTATTAATTCATGTTTTGAAAGCTCTCCATGGCCTTGCATCATTAAACTTGAGTGAGGTTTTAACTCTCCATAACCTTGACAAAGTTCTGCAGATCTCAATGTGAGATGGATGTTTTACAATCAAAATAAAAATGTTCTGGTGATTTCGTCCTCTCTTTTGTACTCTCTGTACTTCCATTACAGACGTCTTTTAAATCTAAATGAAGGGCTTTTTGAAACTCTCTCTGGCTTTCAATTCCCAGCAGTTTAGGGATCCATTTCAGATATTAAATGTAAATCTTAGTATTCATGTTGTTTTATGTCTGTGGATTTAATGTCACTTGTTTGAGAGTAACCTCATTTGTGTTTAGATGTTACAAAGATAAAATCAGCTCATTTTAATGAGAGGATATGCAAATATGAAAGGACTTTCAGCTCAAATATATGATGAAAAAGCACAAGCTTAGATAATAAATAGAGTGGGGTCACGTCGCCAGGTAACCGCTGTGACCCATATTACTCAAACGAGTCGTTTTTTAATTCCTTCTAAAGTAAAACAGTCCAACTTAACTACAGGAATAAATAAAATACTGTGATTAAATAAAATATTCTCTATAACTGCAATGTTGGTCATTTTTATTAAACTTTTTAATCAACCAGAAAATTTCTTTTATATTTGATGTTAAAATTTTACATTTTGTTTACTCTTTTTTTTTTTTTTTAATTTGGGTTAAAGTGAAATCACCGTAGGCTGAGATGTAGAGCACTGTGGAGATGCAACATGGCTTTCAAATGTCTATAAAGTTCATCTGTCACTCATAAACTCAGGGACTCATGTCTTTATACAATAAGCTGAGCAGCACAGAGTTAGATCAGACCTTGCACCCCAATTAGAAAAATACAATTAAAGCCTGCACTACAGAATTAACATGGTCGCTGGCACCATCTCCACAATGCTTTACTAGGAACTAAAACAATACAATAATGTGTAAAGAATAACGAGAACAGACACAATGTCTACTGCAAAACCAGCTGCCCAAGTTCAACTCATTTTCCTGAACATTTCATGATGTAACATTTTTAACATTCCATGCTGTGTTTGACGGCTTACAGGAAAACCTAGTTTGATCAGGTCCTGTTACTAAAGCATTTCATTAGGTGAACGTTTCATTTCTTACTGTACTAAGAACAGAAAAAAAAGGAATATAAATCTCTTCCTAAGATCAAACATTTTAAGGATATTTTTGCAAAGAAATTTCATTTTGCTACATTACAAATGAAGGCATATAAACCCAAATTCAAACCAAATCAGATGAAATAGAAAAATAATATATAGGACATCTGTCCTTAAATATCCATGAAAAAGGTTTCCATATGTTAACCCAACAGTTTAAATCTCAGTCTGGAGCCACACAACAGAAAAAAAATCTCACTGCAAATCTGAGACACTAAGCTGTAGAAAATCTTCCCACATCAAAGACAACAAAGAAATAAATATCACAAAATTTACATAGCACAGACTGCAACAAGAGAAGTGTCTTCTAGAAAATGAACAAGAAAGCCCCCTAGCTGGAAGTGAAGTATAAATTCCTTTGAAAGATGGTTACAAATGAATAAAAAAGATGATTTCTACACTTGTTAAAATTCTTTACATATCTGTGGTTTTTAATTGTCAAAAAAGTTGTTTTTCTGCTCAAAAAGAATTGAATTTCGCAACATAGACCTAAAATGTATAGAATTAAATCAAACAACAAATGTAAAGGTCATCAGCTCAGATATTTAACAAAACACCTGTGGAGCAGAAAAACTACAAACCATTCTCTCTGCCATCTCCATGAAATGAAGTCAGTCCAACATTTTAATATCACTTTATTATCCAGAGAGCCTGTCCTTTTACTAACATGCTTTTAAGCGCTTATACTTTCTTTAAAACAACGGTCAACAATAATTTATTGATCAGTTGATATAAATTGTCAGCATGTGTGCGTGATTTGAATGAAAATACTGTTTTAAGAAGTGACAGAATTCCATCCATCTATCTTCTAAACCCGGTTTTATCCCCTTAGGGGTCACAGGACAGAATTATTCAATTATTTATTTTTCAATATCTGCTTCTTGTCTGCCATCTATTCTATCATCGTAATAATGACAAACTTGTTTTTTGTAGCCAATAAGAGACGTTTTTGTGATCAGAGGCCATAACCGGTCATGAGAAATGGTCTCCCTTACTGATTCCAGTTCTGCTGAGTCCCCCAACCCCCATCCCACCCCCACACCTTTCCTTTCCACCGTCGCCCTTTGCTTGCCCATTACAGGAGATTAATTAATGATAAATACTTTAGGCTATTATTAGAAATAGGTAGAACAGGTATTAACTGTAACAAATTTGTTAGATGAATATGATCTTTTTTGAAGTATCACAAGACAGCCTCAGTTGTGAAATGCTTCCCTTTTAGAAAACAAATACACCATCTGAAATATTTAAAATTAATACAGGCAAAGTTAAAGGAAAAAATATATTTTTATTAATAAACTTATTAAAATGATTTACCTCTGATCTTTACACAGACAAAGTTAGATAAAAGTAAGAAGAATGAAGGTGAATAAAAACATTGTTTGGCTTTCTTTTCATAAAACGACATGAAATATTGCTAAATGAAAGTTACATATGTATATCTCCAAAAATGCAAAAATCGTTTTAAAAGTAAAAGATAAGAAAAATAAAAAAGAACACCCAGTAATATTCATGCTAGGTAAAAATATCTTTAAGCGAAAAATCTAAACTTTGGTGTTTACAAGAGATGTCAGAGAAAACAAATTTTACCAATCTGTTTGCATTCCCCAAGTTTTTCTAAATCACGATGTTTACATTCAGGGCTTGATGGAATGTAATTATTTGTTTTTTGCTTTTTTTTGTTTATAGTCTTAAACATGAAAAACCTTTGATAAAACCATAAGCAAAAATCAGACAGAAAATAATCACAAACCCATCATTCATCATGGATCCTAAACTCTCATGGTTTAGTAGATGCTTCCACATGGCAAAAATTAAATGCTTATCTCATGATGAGTAGATAAAAACATTTATATATAATTGCGGGAAACAGAATAGCAATAGATACAGACTAGAGATATCAGAACATAAACTGTTTGAAAAGGTTGTCACACAAGCTTGCACACTTCAGCGGCTGCTCCATCGGAAAGCCACAGTCCAGCATACAGCGGCTGTGTGAACGTGGTCTGGACTTTGTGGAGGAGGGTCATGGTGTCAGAGATGCTGAAGAATAATAGAAGACCTGCATCGTGATCCACGTACACCCCCACTCTAGAGGACCAGGTTCCTGGGATTGAAGTTCTAATTCTGTTATGACGGAATTCATAACTGTTCTTGAAACAATCCAAAGCCCAAGACTTTTCGTTGTCACCGAATATGCACTGGCGAAATTTCCCATCTCTGCTGATATTTTTGTATGAAACGGCCACCAGGACACCCCTGCCGCTCCGCTCCACCTCCAAGTAGCAACGACCAGTGAGACTTTCCTGACTTAAGACCTGCCAGGAATATGCAAACCTTTGTGGAGAAGCACAATAGCAAAGCTCTTCTGACGAGAAGACAACTTTCCTGTTTTCCCTTGACAGGAGGAGGTGAGGGTTTGCGGTGCTTGGATCCATTGCGATTGGGCGTGCGTACTGCAGGAATTTATCTCTGCCTTTTGAAAAGTTTGGCCTTTTCTTTGTGCTGTCGAATCTTTCAGCACATCATAGAGATTGACCTGATTTCCCTGTGATGGTCTACCTCTGCCAGATTTGGTCTCTACAACATCAGGTGTGACTGAAGCTCGACGAGGTGGGAAGCCTGAAAGGATGGCTGACCTTGATGTGTTTATTTCTCTCTGTTTAAATCCAGGTGACATGTGGTCATCAAAACTATTTGATATGTCAAATGTTGACACTGGGTCATGCTTTCTGTTCTCTAAAATTAGATCTGGGGTTTTGACACTTTCTCTGGAGTCTGGGACATCTCTGGTTTCTTTACATGCTTGAGGCTCAGCTTCTGAACTAGCAGCAGTTCCAGACATTGTCATTATGATCTTTGCACATTCTTTATCAAGCACATCTAGTATTTTATCCTTAGCCTCCAAGACGACAGCCGGGACTTTCTCAAACTGTCGCAAATGACGTATCCTGATACTAGGCTGGTCTTCGCATTGAGCTAACGAAGCGTAATTGAGCAGAAAACTAATGTCGTCATCTGTTCGTGATAGATTTTCAAGCTTTCTATCTTTTTCCCTCAACTCAGCAATTTCTTGATGGACACTCTCTCTGAGCTTTTTTAACCGACTTACTTCGGCCTTCTGTCGGGATATCGCTTTCTCCTTAATCACAGAGAGATTTTTCTCAATTATTTTACAGAGGTCTGTGAACACATTCTCGGCGTGAGCCAGCGCATTTTCAACAGAGACATTAATAGAGTCTTCTACCTGTTGAAAAGTCATCATATCCTTCTCTCTCGTCTTGATCTTGGAATAGATTCTTTTTCGAGAGCCCTGAAGGTCGTTCTGCTTTTCATTCCTTTCAGCTGCAGCAGAGACTTTCTCGTGGCCTTTATGTTCCTCCTTAGAGCACAGATAACAGATGCAGCTTTGATCGGTACGACAGAATATCTTCATCACTTCATAATGCTTAGAGCAGATGCTGTTCCCTAGCTCAGCAGTTGCTGCCACCAACTTGTGTTTCCTCAGGGGGGGTACATCAAAATGAGATTGCAGGTGATCCTCACAATATGAAGCTATGCACTGCA
The DNA here is from genome assembly GCA_023969325.1 of Oryzias curvinotus. Taxonomy (NCBI): domain Eukaryota; kingdom Metazoa; phylum Chordata; class Actinopteri; order Beloniformes; family Adrianichthyidae; genus Oryzias; species Oryzias curvinotus. The sequence goes on from CM043722.1 coordinate 12,049,474, forward strand.
GGCAGGATTTCACCGCTTTGAGTTTGACCTCACAGCACACATCACAGGCCACATCTCCAGGTCCGGCAGCGCGGGGGCGTTGTCTTGGAGGGCTTCTGCATGGTCCATCAGTGAAGTCAACAAAATCTTCATTGGAGCCTTCAGTCTTCCTCAGCTCCTCCACTACAAATGCAAGGATGTTATTTCTAACCAGAAGCGGCCTGGACACAAATTCTTGACGGCACTCAGGGCAACTGTAGATCCCAGAATCCTCTTGATGATCCAGATGTTTGTTAGCACATTGCATGCAGTAGCAGTGACCACAAGGAAGGCTCACCGGCTCATTGAAGAGAAACAGGCAGAGGGGGCAGGAGAATCTCTCTCTGTCAATTTGAATGCCGTGTGCCATCTTCTCTCCTGTAGAGGTGACTTTCAGCTGAGTGATCAGAAGCGACTGAAGGTTTTTTCACCTCAGGCGTATTTAAAAGAGGCTGGAGGAGGTGCCCTCCTCAAAAAGAGGTTTGGCTACCAAGAAAGAGGTTGGGCCATAATTACACAATCAGTTCAACGTTACTTTGGCTCAGGGTTAGAGTATTTTGTGTATTACCAATTTTTTTTAATGGTTAAGCGGCAACAATTAATCTTTACATGTTTTTTAAGAGATACATATTCTATAACCTATGAAAAGAAAATCAGAATTTCCCAAATTGTTTTAACAACTAGAAGAAATGCCATAAATTGCATAGTCAGTAAGTGGTTTGCAGAATTTTGTGGCCGGTTAAAGACTTGTGTTAGAGAAAGTCTTATGTGAGCTTGGGAAAGAAAGCAAACATGTGGTGTTGCTATTTTTACTAACCTTAAAATGATATTGCCACATCGCTGAAATGGATTTTCCGCAAACAAGTGCAGTGAAAACTTGGTAATTTCCTAATCTGAAGGCAACCTTCCAGTCATTCTGCATTCCTAACTTCACTGGCAAAATGGGAAATGTTGAAAAAAGGAGTACAGATTTATTTCCTCCTACAGGTTTTGAAGTTGAGTCATGGCATCTGGCCTTACAGTCTTCTCTTCCTGAAATTTTTTGCCACTCATTGGTCAGATACGTAGTTTCATAACAGCTTCCAGGCGACCTAACTTTTAAGTGAGAGATGAAAAACTTGTTCAACTAGGTCTCAGTACTGGAGCCTAAAGCATGTACAGTGCTTGCAGATGTTAAGTTTCAAATTTTAGGTGATAGATTCAAACTTTAAGATCCTATTTGTGACTTACTGTTCACACCTTTAAGAATGAAAATTGATCTGAAGCTGAAATGGAACCTTCGGTATGTTAGCTGAGATAAAAACCCTTGACCTAATCTTACACGGGTTTGGTTTATAGTATGCTTTGTGTTAGCTCAGATATCACCGGGGAATATTTTAAAAGGGCCTCAAAACAAATTTTGACCTGAAGTTGTGCATTCTAATGATGTGATTTTTCTCTGCTAAGTATTATTAGCTTTTAGAGGACCTAACTTGAAAATGCAGTAGGATTTAAACCTAACATATCTTCAACATAAATTGAACAATATCTTGTTCCTTACTGATTTTGAGAAATATTTTTTAACCAGATTACATAACATGTTTTGCTTTCTGTTAACACTTCGTGGGTTTATCTCTTAAACAAAAATTGCATAAGCAAAGACAAAAGGTACTAAAATGTTGTCAACACAATATATCAGTGCGTATAGTTTTAGCAAATGTCTAGAAGTTCTACACAATTTGTTATATGGGAGGCTTGCTGTTGCTGAACATCATCTGAATCAAACATGCTGGGCAAACTAACCCACTGAAAGTGACTAAGGCCCAGTATTTCGAACATATTTGGCCTGCCGGCCTGAGCTTAACACATGTGCTCCATATTATAAGTCGCTGAAGCCAAAAACTGCATAGTAAAAAAAAAACAACATATATAAATCGCTCTGGAGTACAAGTTGCATAATGCTGCGTTCATACCGAATGTGATTCATGGGTGAAGTTCACACCCGCTGCCTCTTTTGACGCATGTCAAATTTTAGTGCTCAATGCTTGTCCAAAAATGTGTTCATAAACTAGACGCTCCCATTGCAAATGGAGAAGCTACTATCTGAGGTTTCTAGCCTCATTACTGTGTATCTTGTTTATAATTAGGACTGCACGATATGAGGAAAACTCGTGATAAGTGATATTGGTGATTAATAATGTGATGACAATAAAATTTGTGGCATAAAAACAAAGAGCAAAACGACTAAAAACATCATTCCCCTTTCATTGCAACAGTTTAAAAATTATACTCCAAAGGAGGAGGCGAACATCTAACATAAAAGAGCTCCATCTGATTGGTCAACAACGTGAAGGGGTCCATCCGATTGGTCAAATGCATAAATGGCTTTATTTGATCCATTAAATGCTTTCAGCTGCCACAAGATTGTTTTAGCACATTTAAGGTAACCATTTATTGCAATTTTTAGTCTTTTGCGATATGGATATTGCAGAGCTGGATATTGCAATAACGATAAATGCGCTGTATATTGTGCAGGCCTATTTATAATGCAAGAAAAACATGGATGATGTTGAGAAATTACGTTTATTTTTGTTTTTTTCAAGAGCTCTACAAAGGCATCGATAATCACGTCTCCATCTCTGGGTTCATGAGGTCATTCAGTCTTTTTTTTTTCTTAATTGATTGTTATCTTCTATACTGCTCTCCTGCGAGGAGGGAAAAACTAAAAACAATAATAATAATGTTTCAATGCAAATAAGAAAAGCATCACAACGCTTATGAGGAAATCGATCAGATTCTCTTCCATGTCTGGGCGGCACTTCTTCTTCTGAATTGCTGTCAGCAGCAAAAACTGATCCATGCAGTGTGGGAAACAAACCGCTGAAGGGCAACTGGTCTGTTAACACATTTTTGGACAAACGTCCAGCATCGACTTTGAGGTGTGTTAAAAACAAAGGTGGGGAAAACGAATTTGATGCGTTTGGTGTGAGCAGATAGTTGATAAATAAAGCACGTGCTTACTTCACATGTGGCAAACCGTCGCTAGTGATTGTGACAGTTTGCGACTCTTGATGAAATTGGGTATATTTGTGTGTTCAGTTAGTTAGAAATTAACTTATGAACATAATTACAATAGAGGCTTTTTTTTCAATAAAATCTATCAAGTATGCTGTGACTATATGTATGTTCAAAAGGTTGCTAACGCAAAAACGGTAAAAAATAAATAAATAAAACAAATCACTGTTCAGAAAGAATTCTTTTTTTTTTTTAGGTAACATAAAATTTAAACTGAAGGGAAACATTAACTACCTGTGAAAGCTTTAAACTAGTTTAGAATTATTTTTCAAAACTATTGCAACTTTTGTTGCAGCTTTTACAGAAAACAGCTGCAACGTCCAACTTTTGTGCCTCAATTATTACAAAAAAATGCTCACGAGGTCACGGAGGAACTATACATCAATAGAGTTTCTTTTTTTTTAACATGTTTTGTAGCTGGTGTGCCTTGGGATTTTTGTCAAGGAAAAAATGGACTTTGGGTCAAAAAAGTTGAAAAACACTGATCTATAAAATTTAGGCTGAAAGCTCAAATCCAGAAAACATGTCCTCTTAGCATTATTTTTTAATACACTTTTTTTATTATTATTATTGTATTCATTATATTTGAGGCTATGTTAAAAGTATTTCTAATGCTTTTTATTATTATTATTGTTATATCTTATTTTATCCTATTTCTGTTTTAAATATAGTTATTATTTCTTTAGTTTTGTTTTCCTTACTCCAGTGTTTCCTTTTGGAGATCCATTGTTCTTGGGGCACACCGGTTCCACCTGTAGGGGGTGCTGTTGCTGAGGTGCTTATTCACATTAGGCCGGCTGGGGTCCCGCTCTCTGGTCATAGTCATAGAGTGGGCCCTGAGCTGCTGTGTGGGGAGGGCGCTGTGGCAATGACCCCCGGGGTCGAGTGGAGTCTTGGGATAAATAGATCCCCATGATATCATTTCTGCACAGTAGTACCGAGCCAGACTGTTTCTTTAAGTTCTTAAGTTGTTGTTCAGTTTTGATATAAGGGTTATATCGGGGGAACTGGGTAAGTGGAGGGAGGAATCTGTGTGAGATTGTCCTGTGTTTTCTGTTTCAAATAATTGTCATCTTTTATGACTATTTTATTTGCTTTTATGCAAAGCACCTTGGGTTTTCAACCGGAATGAAAGGCGCCATGCAAATAAAGTTTGAAGTTAGCAGGGTTCATCATAGATCAGGGTTATGATGAAAACCAGCAAGATAACAACTGTCCTTTCTCTTTTCCATGAACAATCCAGATTTGCAGGAAGACCGTGTATTTTTTTGCTTTGGTGGGAAATTAGTGTTGTTGTCAAGTGTTAATGCTTTTGCCCAAAAAAAAAAAAATAAATACAAATCGGTTCTTCTGTGTTTCTGAGAAGCGTGGATTAGCAGGTTTTACCACGGACACACATAACGGTTTAGAAAAAAAGACACTTGTGTGAGTCTGATGAAAAATGGGGAGTATTGTGCATAGAGTGTGTGAGAGGGGGACCAGAAGAAGAGCGGCATTGTCTGCACATGTGTGTTCACGAGTGTGTGTCTTTTAGCTTGACTAAGAATGAAGCTTAAGAATGTTCTGAGAGCTCTGACATCTTTCAGGACAGCCTTTATCTCAAACCCACGTTTGTCTCTGTGGAAGAAAGGAGGACGGAAACAAGGAGGTGCACACTCGCATAAACCTTCAGGAAATCAATGCGGGTCCCTGCAAGGTTTCTCTTAGTGATAGAAACACGACTGTGGAAGGGCGTGGACAGCTGAAAAGGAGAATGTACGCTGCACAGGGAAACCACGCCAAGCGTTGCTTGGAATTGAATACCAAACAGTTTAGGTCGTTTCTTCCTTACTGCACTTCCTAACAGTCAGTGTGCATTACGTGAGTGAGTGAGTGAGTGTTTTTTTGCACACAAGATTAATGAGTTCTCTAATAGTCATAGACTTCCTGATAGCCAGTGCTAAATATATACCCAAAAGCTTTTAACCATTCTGTGGTGGGGTTTCACTCTACTCACATTAGAAAATAACTATGTATCAAGTAATCAAACTATTTATACATTTATCATCACATTATCAAAAATCTGCAGAAAAATGAATTATTGGAGATAAAATCAAATACAAGGCAAGAAAGAGTACCTGGTGCTTGAGGGAGGAAGGCTCCAATTAGCATGGATCGCTTCTTTTCATAGCCCTTTTGTGTGATATCACCTGCAAGAGAAAGATGAATTTACTCTCCAATTCACTCTTTCACGTCAAAAAGCACAACTACAGAATCAATCAAAGCATACTTAAAGCTTACAAAGCAAAATCTAGATTCATAAACTCATAGGATTCTGCTTAAAATTTATCTGGGCTGACGAAAGTGTTTCCATGTGAACTAGTTTGACCAAAATAACTTTAATCCATCAAATAGGAAATAAAGGAGGCTGCACTAATATGTAAATATACTAGACAGCTGCAATCTGAGTCACCGACATAAAAATAGACACATTGACCCTTCACATTATGTTTAGTTATTCTGCTCACTCACTGTGACCTAACGTCACACACCGTATCTAAGCGTGCAAACAATGAGATTCAGACAAGCATTTGCCCGTTTCATTTACTTCTCAGTGCGGTAAACTACCGAAGAGCTCGCTGACTGATCTGTGTGAGAAATCTGCTGAGTGAAAAATCCAGCCAGCGAAGGTGTCATAAGCAGATTTCCATGCTGCACAAAGCAGGTTTGGATCCAATAGCACAGTTAGAAATCAAGTTTTGGCCTCTGGGGGATTACAGGCGTACAGAGTCTGCCGCTTTTCTAGATTAGGTTTTCAAGGAGAGAAACAGAGGCTTTGGGGAAAAAGAAATTAAGTTATGAAATGAGCTCAAAACCACTCGACTTTTTATAAAGATTATCTGTTTAATAAAGGAAGTACAATTTCTGCAGAAGGCAGAAAATAAAAGAGAAAGACATTTTGGGAAATAGACTTTCAAGCACTAAGAAAGTGATCTAAGAAAAATGTAACTGTAAAGAAATTGCCAATTTTTGAAAGATTTTAAGATGCATAAAGTGTTGAAAATTCCACAGCCAAACTGCATAACGTGATAAAAAAAAGTGGACAACTTCCAGTTCTTTAAGATTTCATTTAACTGTACCAGCTGCAGGAGTAGAGACAACTGCGTTAGATGTGCCAGGTCATCTCTGCACCATGTCGGTGGATAAATCATTAAATGTCAACCAATGTCAACATTTCAGCCGCTACATCTCCTCGATAGAGTTCTGCTTTAACCATATGAGCACGATGACCATGAGCGTGCCTGTAACAGATATCAATATGTCGGCCATTTTGAATCCAGTTCATTAGCAGCGTAAAGGGAGAGCCTCCAAATAAACGCCTCTTTTCATTTTACTTCTGGTAGCGCTGACTTTCAGAGCATCTAGCTAATCACTTCTTAAAAAGAGACCTCCTACAGTCTATAGGCAAAGTAAACAGTTGCTACTGAGAACAGAGTAACACTAGATGGGGGGTAGTGGTTGTTCTCACCTCAGCAGTAAGAATCAAAAATGAAAAACAGTAGGATGGTTGGTCTCCCACTGCAGGAAATACAAAATATCGTGAAACAATAAAATCCTCCAGACGCCGAGCTCACCCCTTCTAGTTTTTATCAGCTTTGTCTAACCAGGTCTTTTGAGTGCTGGCCTTTCATTTTAGTTACCAACTACCAGAAGCCATGCTGGATTTTACTGGACTGCTGAAAGTAGAAAGCTGAAATGGAAAAAAAAGACTTTCTTGGTCAATTGCCTTAAAAGGCTGTTTTTTACTGTAATATTAGGGTTGAGTTGAGGTAAATTGAATGGACCTTCAAGTCTTTTTTCTGTTTATTTGGAACATGACTTTTTTCTTGTGCTGCTTGGTGCTGATTTAGTTTCTAGCGAGCAGTGAGGTGGAAATGACTGCACTTTCACTTGTTATATCTTTAACTAACTAATAAAAAGGTTAAATATTTGATGAAAGTTTTCAGACAAGTGTTATATCTGAAAAAATACATTATCAGAGTGACGTGAAAACCTGCAATTTGTTGATTAGATGCTAATGCTACCATCAATGCTAAATTTGGTGTAATTTTGTATATTAACTAAGAAGGTTGGATCATATAAACCTCAAATATTGGTACTAGGGAGGTCCTGATCCAGTCACGTAATTGGAAATTGGGCCGGATCACGTGGTTGATGACTTGATTGAAAATAGGATGTTGTAGCCCTCTCAATGATTGGACATTTAATTATTATTTTTATGATCTGTGCTATATATTTTAAGCCCTGTATTCAAGATAAATACTCTACCAGATGTCTGCATATCATGAACAGATCACTCCTGGTTTGAGCAGGAGGCAAACAAAAACAATTCAATTGTGACTAATATGTTAATTATTAGTTTAGAAAAGACAAAAAAATGTCAACACAATCAAACATGATCAGGCAAAGTGAGTCCTGTCTTAAGCAGTTGGTGAAGAACTAAACCGACTTGAACAGCACTAAACTTGTGTCAGATTTAAAAGGAAAAAAAATAACTCTACATGCTTACCAACTTTAATAAATAATTTTTAAAAAGAGACAAATGTGCTAAATGTCCAAATGATCGCAAAAATCATCTGGTAGCATGTAGGTGAGGCATATGGCAGCAGTTAACAACTCGGGTGGGGGATCATGCATCCTGCAGAGAGCAGTCAGAAACTGGTGAGACTAAAAAAACCCTGAGAAATGCTGAGAAACAGAGGAAAATACAAGGGTGGGGGTCTGTTTGCTTATGTCCAGCAGAGGTAACATGTTGAACCTCAGGTACCTGATTCAATAATATGTCTGTCAGATGAAGTCAGATCCTCCAACAGATCTATGTTCACAGAATCAGTCAATGATAAGAACCTCTAAAGAGCTACAGCCCTGAAAAATATGGCGCTCAAGCACATCTCTCTAAATTAGATGAAAACACCCTAAATTATTGGCAAAATAACCATCAGATCTTACCACTGACTGTCATCCAAAGACAATGGTTTACTTCCAGCTCCAACAAAATGAAGTCAAATCATTCCCCATTTTATGTGTTGATACGCGTTTCTGCCCCTGTTGGACCCAGACACGTCAATACTTAGTATTGTGTTCGACAATGGTTCCTGCGTCCTTGTTTCTATGGCAACCACTATTGCCAATAATGTGTAAGATTGTTGGCTTGTTTTCCCCCCCCTCCCACTTGCACGCAGCCTCAGGCGACTCTGTCCATCTGTCCCCTGTTGGCGTGATGTCCCGCCGGCCACCACCTTTTCTGCGGCATCTGATGATCCATTTGTATTGCGTACCTTGCATCCCCGAAAGGAACCCTCTGAACAAAAGGCGAACCAACTTCGGCGTGTTACGGCAAAAGGTTGCGTACCGCGAGCAACGGTTCTTCGACAAATATAATGATGCGTAAACTGTTCCTTTCTCTCTTACTTCTAGGGTTTTCTCTTCTTGCTCCAGCAGGTACTTCCTGTTAGGAGCATGAGGAGGGAGGGGGTCACTCCGTCCAGTTCTCATACAGCGTGTTCTAAATTTATTATTCAAATTATATTTTTCTATGATTGTTCAAAATACTTAACACAAATGACAGTCAGCATCATTTTGAAGTCACTAACCATTAGAGTGCATATTAAATGCTACTAATCAAAAATAAAATCCTTCAAATGTACTGTTCTGTTATTACACACAACAGAGTTCAACAACAATTTAAAGATTCTAAAGAACTAAAATTAGTCATCTGCTGAATTTATTCCATTAGGAGGTGATATTTACTGAAATCAAAAGTTATTCCAATCAAAAACATCTTAATAGGTCAAGTTACATTTGAAAATAGAACCCTTAGTTTGTGGCAGCTTCACAATTTCTGCTTCCACTGAAATTGAGTTTTTGGAGAGATTCTACTTTCTACTTTCTTTGCAGGATGTCAGAATAACCTCCCAGAGCTGCTGTTTGGATGTGAACGGCCTCCAATCCTTATTGATATTTTGTTTGAGGATGCTCCAAAGGGTCTCAATAGGGTTAGTTTTTTTCTCTTTCTATGCACAGACTTATTTTAGTAGTTTTTCCTTTAATTGAGCTCACCTGACAAACGTGTCTTAGATTAATGTCAGCGATCCAAAGAGACCGGAGACACAATATTATTCATTAGTTTAATTGAAAAACAAAGAATTTTAGCTATGATATCAAGTACCAAGCTACATACTTAAATATATTTTGCATTATAATTGGGAACACACTGTATACATAGTCAGTGGGTCTTACTGTACCACCTAAAACTATTTCTTTTTCCTTTGGAAGAGATTTCATTCCATTTTACTCCACGAACGTGGTAGATATAAAAACAGAAGCAAAAATCTACATAATGTGCTTTATCAAGAAATAAATACATGGAAAGCTGGGAGATGATAAAGTCCAGAAGTCAGTCTCCGCATGAAATAGTCTAAAATTCAAGGTAGAAAATGTTCCCAAAACCTTCACTGTTTTGCTGTGAACATTTGCTGCTGTTTCACCCTGTTTGTTTGTAAAACCACTTCACACCACTGAGTCACTCATGCTTACAATTCACAGGGAAGAATGAGGTTTTATCTAATCTAGCCATCTTTAAGGGTAAGAACAGTCTGCCAAAGTGAAACCTAGATGTCTCTCAGTTCTCTGGCTGCACATAAAAAAGTAAACATTTAAGTTAGAAATGCACTGATGTGGTAATAATTATATGCTCAGCAGAACTGAATTATACTCAGGATCAAAGGGAAGCTGGTACCTAGAGTCCAGTACCTTAAAAGTTAAAGTCCCTTTAGTTGTCACACACCTAGGAGTTTAAAATTATTTTCTGCATTTGAAATGGGGAGCTGCAGAAAGTGCCCTGTTAGCCCCCAACCCAAGTCCTTTTTTGCTGAGTGTCAAGCAGGGAGGCATTGGGTCGCATTTATAGTCGTTGGTATGACTCAACCATGGCTTTGAACCCACAACCTTTCATTCTCAGTGGGGACGCTCTATAGTAAGTAAGTAAGTAAGTAAGTAAGTAAATTTTATTTGTATAGCACCTTTCACAGACGAAAGTCACAAGGTGCTTCACAGGTTAAAATATGTATATATACACATGTAAAAACATAAAAAACTAGGCCAGTAAGTTTCTTTGAACAGCTTTGATGTCAGCTACAAGATAAATTTGTCATGTACTTTCGTGTCTCCCATCTTTTTTTTAATTTTTTTAATGGGACGAACCTTCATTGAGCTTGTTGGTGATGCCATCGTTTTTTACAGATCAAATCTTTTTTCAAGCATAATCTGCATGAACCCTGACACACTTTGAGACCGTCCAGAAAATGGAAAATTCCAGCAGATTTAACCTAAATAATAAACAATCAGAACTGTTAAAGATAAGGAAAGCTATTTAAGATCAGCTCCTTGCAAGCAGGAGATCAATTATTGCAGCTTTTCTTATAATCCTGTTGTCTTAAAGTGCCATAGAGAAACAGATGCTGCTGCTGTATAACATATCTATAAGCTGACCATCAATTACTGCCAATCCTACATCCGGCTGACATCAGGCTTGAGAGCTACGAGTTAAAAAAATAAAAAATATCCTGTCGGGTAACCCCAAACGACTTTTGAGGGAAGGACTTTGGACTGAGCTTTGTGTAAAATTACACCCAGCAGAACCCATCAGAGTGGTCCAGGGAGACTTTATCAGGTGGACACAAGTCCACTCCAACAACACAGAAAAAGGTCTGCAAGCATCTGAGTGAAAGCAGAACAGCAAGCTGTCCCTCCTTGATAAAGCAGTCAGAAGAGAAGGGCAGACGTTAGAATGAGTTTTGGTTAAGCTGCAACTTCATTTCTGGCAGCTCAATCACCTTCCTGTGGAGGAAGAATGTGTGAGGAGGCAGCAGTGAGCACAGACAGTGATCTGAGCCCTCCATGACCATTTACCATAGACAGCACATTTCATTGGACAAAGCAGGGGACATCACCCATAGAAAATGCCTTACCTCCAGCTCCAGCAAAATGAAGCCAATTCAGTCACCATTTTTCCACGATACAGGCGCCGCCATTGAGAGCCAGTGGACAGTGATTGGTCAGTCAACTTTTCTATGGCAACCACTCTCACCAATCATGAGTAAGCTTGTTGGAAGTCCACACCCTTTCCAATGAAAGGACCTCGGGAGAATCTGTCAATCAAACGTTTGGGGTGGGGGCTAGCAGCCACCACATCCTTTTACGTAGGGGTTCTAATTGGTCAGTGTATAACTTGAATAACTTGTAATAAAGAAATATATTTCATGACAAAAAATGAGAATTAGCAAGAAGATGTCAAGAGAAAAAGGTATCAGAGTAAGAATGGATATTCTGACAAATAGAATGACTGAAAAAGCTGTTTATTTCTTAATAGAAGTCTATGGGAGTTTGGCTTCACAGAAGTACTAGCAGGTACTTCCTATTTGGAATGCCACGGGGGAGCGTTCAGTATGTCCAGTGATATATACCGTCTATGCCACATGCAGGTTGATTCAGGGCCGGCATGGAGAGCAGGCTGTGAGCATAAAGAAGAGGCCACAAAACATGCAGAAACTGAAAGAGGAAAATGGGATTTTATTAAAAAACTAAGAGCAGACTAAAGAAATAAAGAACCTGGAGAGTCTAAGGGTTTAAAAGTTCACTTTAACGTCTCCAGGAGAGAAAAAACAGCAAATACAAAAAGGTTGTAAGGAAAACAAGGAAGAGTTTTTTGAAAATATCTATCGTCACAGGATGTCTTTCTCCTCTGCTGTCCCACAAGAAGTCAAGAAAAATGTTGGTTCTCAGTTTTAAAAATAGAAAAATATGAATCCAATTGCAGACAAATAGGTCCATTAACTGTACGGCTGGATAATTCCGATATTGCTGGCCGTTTTTTGTTGCACCAGCAATGTTAGCATGGGTTTTTTTTTTTTGCACAGGAGAGAATGTAAGCAAAGGGATCATGGGATATCAGCAGAGGGTTATTTCCCCACCCACAATTCAGGGGCGCATTTCTAATAAACTCGTGCTGCTCTACAGAACTTTTTTTTTTTTTTAATGATAAAGGCTTTTTGATTTTGGCTCAAAACTGCTTAATTATAATCAAAGCACCAATGGGAATGCTTTTACAATAGATGAAACAATAGTTGGAGTGGGGCTTTAAGATGCGGCTGCATGTGTCTATCTACAGCGAGTACAGACAACCCAAAAACCTGCACCACCAGCATGGGGAAATCCTCCGTACAGGTGCTTATGACTATGTCTGAGGTAAAAGCTGGCTGATCAATATTAAAACATGAGGAGGAAAGATTTATTTAAATGAATCTACAACAAGAACCCAAATCAGACAACATTAAAGAATCAGCAGGTTTTATAAATGACAGTTTTCATCTCAATCTAAGATATTAAATGAGAAATGAACTGTGCTGGATAACAGAGAGGGAAAGAAGGACAATAAATAACAAAAATGACAATAGATAAATCAAAAAATGACAAAACAATTTTATTTACAGACCCAAAAATATTTTGCGTTTCTGTTTTAAAAGTCATTCCAGTGAGAAAACTGCTTTTTTTTATTGTAAAACATTTGAAATAACTTATGAAAGAAATTGTACGTCTTCCTATGTGCACAGTCATTATTAGATGTTAGGAGAAAAGTAAAAACAGCCTAAATCTGTTTAAATAAATACACAACTGAAAATTTGGCATTTAAAACCACTACGGATCAACAATTAGTCAAACACTATTTAAAGTAAAGATATAACAGAACAGCACCACATATCTACACTTTTAGATTACGCTTTTTCCTGTTTAATTTTCCCTCGATACCAAATGCCCACAAACACGACCTTTGGTTCATTAGCAGGGAGGGAACGCCCAAGCTCTCCCCCTGGAATTAACTCGCACACTCACAGGATCCTGTGACCGCTTTAAGTGTGTGTAGCTGGAAGCAGCAGGTGTTGACTGTAACCACAAGCTGAGTCGGCACTAAAGCTCACATCCACGCAAGTGCAAACAGCCACAAACAGAGGATGAAGCTCTAGCACAGCACGCTTTCCTTTACACTCCTGCAAGGATTTCCTTCAAGCACAAATCTACTTTTTTATTCCTGAAAGAGGTTTTTTTTTGGTGTCTTTTTTTGTTGCTTTTCCTCCAAAAAGAACACAAAAACATCTGTAACCACATAGACTATCAGGGTTCCCACAGCCACAGGTGTTTGAGGAACATTTCCCTTTAGGGCTGTCGAAAAACCTCAGAAATGAACATGCAACTCTCTTTCCTCTTTTCCTTCAGCTAGCGTAAAAGCAGGATTTACGCACACTTTTAAAGAATTTATGCTCGTCTGGAAAATCAACCTCACTGACTTCAGGCCCAATAAAAGCATTACTGGGACAACAAGGGGTCTGCGTGGAAAGTACCCGTCACGGTTTATGTTCAGTCGCACCACAACAAGCCAGCAAATGAAATTGTCAGCAACATGTGGCTTCATTAGCGCAAGAGGTTCATTACTGTACAGACACGCAAGTGATTTAGTCCAGAACAAAAACTGGCAGAAAGTCCATCACACTGAAGCAAAAACATCAGCTGGCTAAATGCGCAAATGTCATTTTGTCGTTTGAATGAAATGTTGACTTATGTGCTAAAAAGGTTGCTTATCTGATTCTGTACGGTTTACAAATTAGAGTCAAAGTTCAAGCAATTCGTTAAGAATTCTACTTTTAAATGAAATAATTAAATCAAATGATTGTGCATGTATGAACATACAATGATTAAAGCTTTTTTTTACAGGATGTCACTTTTATGCAGCTTTTAGGACACAAGTCAATTAGATGAGCGTAATTCTACTTAATTCTAAATGTAACTAGATATTCTGAACTTCTTGAAAATGTTTTTGCTCAAGTAAAGTTAAATAAAAAAAACTTGAGTTTTCCAACTAAATGACAGGACTTCAAAGCCAGCTGTATAAGGTAGTGGATCTTCAGCAAAAACTCAACAAATGACACCTTCCATTCATTGGATTACAGAAGGCTTTACATGGGATTTTCTAGCTTTGAAAAGTTAAAAGGATCCTGTGCATAAATGCAAAAATGAAAATAGAATCAAATCCTTTAGAGAGCAGCATAAAGTGTATTCAGTTTGATCATCTTCATTTGTATTGGTATTTGCCCAAAACACTTGTACTGTATACTAGTACTAGAAAAACTATGTGTTAATTTAGAAGTTGAAATAGAAGGATACCATTTTTATTCGAGGTGAGAATGATTCTTAAAATAAAAAGTCACATTTTTCTACTTTTATATATTTGAACAATTTTGGAGGTTTGCCACTTCTGCACTCTCTGATGGTAAAGTGACAGTTGTATTTTGATTTTGCATTCTTAATTAAATTTAACGCAGAGCTGCAACACCTTTACTGTGAGGTGGATTTCTTATTACAGATAATCTGAATGGTCCCTGATGATATATTTGGTGTTAACTTTGAGCGTTATTAATATTATTAACAACAACCTTGTTTAAAGAAAAAAAATTGTAAAAAAAAACATTCACTTTTTACGCAAAAAGCTCAAATTATATATTTTTCTGTTCGGACACTATTAAAAAAATAGTTTTGCTAAGACAATCTCTTTTAATGTTGTTCATTCATTCATTCATCATTCTCTCATCTTCTTTCGTTTTGTCCCTTTCGGGGTCACGGGGCTGCCGGAGCCTATCCCGGCCACTTGTGGACGAAGGCAGAGGATGCCCTGGACAGGTCGCCAGTCTGTCGCAGAGCCACAATCACACACCCATTCACTCTAACACTCACACCTATGTACAATTATACAATTTAGAGTTGCCAATTGACCTATGGAGCATGTTTTTGGACGTTCGGAAAAACCCGGAGACCCCGGAAAGAAACCATGCATTCACGGGGAGAACATACAAACTCCACACAGAAAGGTCCCCCATTGATGTTCTGTTTCAGAACTGGGGGCCTTCTTGCTGTGAGGCAAGAGCGCTAACCACTGCGCCACCGTGCAGCCTTTTAATGTTGTTCCAAACCAAATATCAGTAAGGTCTGCTTGTATGAACTCTGGTTAAACGATGCAAAGACTGTATCATCTACATAAAGTGATATAAAAAAAAAAAAAAAACCAACTACATGAATAAAAAGTAAATTACTTTTTAGCTGAAAGAAAGTTTAGAAATGTCGTAGTTTGGTAATATTTTCTCCAAGTCTCAGTGAATCAAACCAACAGCTATAAACTCCAACCAAACATGTAAACAAGCAAACAACATACCACAATGAAGCTGAGAATCCTTTACTTAATTTCCTGCTGCAGTTCATAAACAACTCAGGTCAGAATCCAACTCAAACTAACTTTATTTAGGTGGAAGGAACTTAGTTTAACTAGAGTTAGAAGATTTTGGAATCTTGCCTCCACATGATGACATCAACACAATCCTTTGTTTATCCAAAAACAGCTACACAGCATAATGCACAGGTGTCAGAAACACAATGACATCATGCCCACAGAAGAAAAGTCCACAAGCTAAATGCCTTCTTACTGTTGACAACACAAAAGCCCCAGGGATGGCTTCTCAAGTCCATTTAAGGGTTTCCAAAGCTGCAATTTGTACCTATACCGTTTTCAAAAAGGGAAACAAACACACACAAACTAAACAAAACGGAACAATTTCTCCAATTAGGGTCATTTGATTACACAGCAGATACACAGAAAGCGCCTTTTAACTCACCGAGCATGACAGTCAGCAGGAGGAAAACATCGGCTAAGCAGTCACAGTCGTCTGAGGTCCAGTGCGCAAAAGCACTGCTGGCTTATTCCCCATAGGCAGCACACACACACTCAATTAACACACACACATTCAAAGACAAGCAGCTTATTAGTTTCAAAGAGGAGCAGCTCGACCTTCTCTGCACAGACGAGAGGCTGAAGGTGTCTGCTGACATTCAGCTGCAGCCTTTGTTGTTACCACAGACCACGAACAGTCAGAGCAGCTCAGAGTAACTTCACAGTGAGCTTTCCATCTTTAGTCTGAGGAGAGGTGCCAGCCACTGTGTGTGTGTGTGTGTGTGTGTGTGTGAGTGGATGAGTGTGTGATAATGTAAACAACAGCTCCACCCCCTCTCGCCTCACTTGGTTCAGTCTGCTTGCCTAAACTAGCCACTCAGCAACATCAGCAAAACAAATACATTTGTTTGTTGGTCGACTTCACGGTGAAGCGAGAGAAAGACTAAACACACACACACACACACACACACACCTATGCAGCCTTCACCTCTCGGGATGTGCAGCTTGTGTCTCATGTGGTTACTTGGTTGCCATGACAATAACTGCCAACAAAAGGGAGCAGCCCGTTTTAAATTGATATCAGACCAGATTGATAATAATGGATCCAAACTAATCAGAGGAATGACATTAATAGACCTAAAGTAAGACCCTCATGGAGGGTTCTTCCACGGACGTTCTGCAGCAGATCAGAGAAGTATCATCAAAGGCGACTCCATCAAAAAATACATGAATTAAAAAAAACATCTCATCTATGTGACACAGTGAAGATGAAGTACGTTATAGCTGACATGTACAACATATCTTACTTTAATTGATGTTGAATATATCCTCCTCAAATGGTTCCTTCTTGTTCAGGTGTTTATCTGGAAACTAAAACCACAAACTCAAAGCTGTTGTGTCTCATTAGCACGAACTCCTCAATACTCATTCTCTTGGAGATGAGTGAGACGGAGGTTAACGGTGATAATGAAGTCATTCTGCAGCAGAGCCGACCATCCACAGGGTTTTTCACAGGGCAGCCTTCCCAGGAAAACGCTTTCTCACAAGCTTTGGAAAGCTGACCTACATGTTTGGGAAAGTCCCCTCGTCAAGCTGAATGCCTTAAGATTGAAGCGGAGCGGTCGGTGGACGAGGATTTGGGTCATAGGGTCAGTTTTTCCAGAAGAACATTACGGCTCAGTGTCATGTGTCGAATTGATGAGAACCAGGTTTTGGCAGCTCTGTGATGAGGCTTTGCACCGATAGGACCGTGCATTCTAGGGATGCTGAAGGCCCTGTAAATGTTACAGCTTTTTAATGGTTACCAGGAGGCCCTGTTTCATTAGGGTTGTTTCTACAGAAGAGGTGAGAATGCGGATAAATCTGACATCACGGAGGCAACAAAAGATTAAGACCACAAAACCACCTGAAAGTATCCAGCAGATAGTATTTGCTGAAAAAAATCTGAACAGAACAGAAAAATGTATAATTCCTGTTAGTCCTACGATTACACAAAAAAGAAGGCCCTTAAACCTCTTCACTACACACAAGATCGTTTCCAATCTTTATGCTTTCTCAGATTTAGACTGCTGACTGTTTTTTTTTTCACCAATATTGGTAATGGATGCTCAGTAGGCATTTGCACCAGAACTGAACCAATGCCCTGGTTCTGGACCATGCTTTACTTGTTTGACCAACACCAAAGGTCATATGTGTTCAACTATACACAAAAAGCATTTAAACAAACCAAATCCACAAGTAAGAATGCACCAATTCATAGAGGTTGAGTTAGCAGACTTCACACCGTTTCTTTATCTTCATATTCTAAACATCCACCTGCTTTGTAGGCACCAACTTAATGGGACGGAATGTATAGAGATCCATCCATGTGCAAAAAGATTATCAATATTTCTAAAAAGGTATTGTTAGAGCTGAGTTTATGACTCAGACTTTGAGCTTGTTTACAGTAGAAATTTGAAAGGCACCACCTTAGTTCAGTTTAAATCACCAAGTTATGTAAAAAAAAAAAAAAAAAAATAGATTTTTCCAAACCAAAATTGGTTTTTAAAAACTTAATTTAAAAAAATAAAAGAATAGTGTGACCAATTTGACCGAACCAAGTTAAACCACATCAACATTAATGGATTAAAAAACAAGATTACACAGAATATTTTTTTAAAGGTTGCTCAATAAGTTGAGCCCATTGATAATAATGATGGTATCATTACAGACAGCAATCTGATCAGCATCTGCATGTCGTACAGAAATCTGTCCACAACCAGACAAATGCATATCCAATACTTCATTTCACACATTACTTGCCATCGTGTCATTCTGAGGATGAACTGAACCCGATGTTTAAGCACGCATCCAGAATATGTGCGTGTGCATTAGAGTTGGGAAGGACACTTTATGTTCTAGGGGACCCCTCAGTTCTCAGTCGTGTACCATCTCCTCTTTTACAGTGGATCCAAACGACGTTAATGCTGGGTAGGAAATTGGCAGAAAATCCATCGACTCCATCCCTTAGTCACTGGCAGACCTCTCTGGGTCAACTTGCAGTGCTAGAGAGGTTATCATATAGATTTCTAAACAGAATGGATGACTTTAACAGTAAATGGTCTCACTATTTTGAACATATAAGTCAATGACATCTCCAGCTCCAGAAACCAGAAATGACCTCAACTCTCTGTTTTGTAATGTTATATCCTTTTACCCATGTATAAGGGCTAACTGTCAGATTTGGCATCTATTTGAGTTTTTTGTTTTGCTGGTTTGTTTCTTTTTTGTTATGTCTTTTCTAATTTTCTTTTGTTTTTGTTTGGGTGTTTTGAAGTTATGGGGTTGTTGTTTTTCTTTTTTTCCACACTGAACTGCATCTCAATTCTGTATTCTGTCTTTGTGTGGAATATTGTACTTTTGACTTTAAAAACGAATAAAGTTTGAGTCATAAAAAAAGAGTTGGGAAGCACTGATTTAGACTGTTTCTAAGAATAAAGCTGGATTTGTGTTTATTCTTTTTCTCCTCCTCATTAACCACAAAAGCTCACTTCCATGTACTGACTGATAACCAACACCCAGTTTAACTTGACTGGCTCCCTTCAAATCAATGCCTTGGCTTTCAGTTTTTATACTTGAGCTTCTCAGATGAGAAACTACAAACACGATTCATGTCAGCAGCGAGAGACTTCCCAATTCAAGTCAGCCACAAGCAAGGACGTGAATCCACGTTACACAGATTGTAATGAATAAAGATCGGGATACTCTGACGCTAGAAGAGGTAAAAACCCATCTGACAAAGTTGCTTTAATAACCCAAATCATTTCTTTAGGGAAGACTACGGATCACACAAAATCCTCTATATGTGTAGGAAGACGAACATTGACAGGTCAGTTAGTTGCCATGTGGAAATTAAAATCTTTATCATGAAAACGTCGCTCCATTTAGAGGTATACTAAAATTACATTATTTTATCCAACTCTACTTAAGAGTAAACAAATATTGTTATCCAGTTTTAATTTTTAACAATTTTAACATGATTCAGATTTTCTTAAAGAAACTGTTATATAATAATTCTGCCACTAATGAACTTGACTTCACCTTTGAATGTGCTTTCTTCACCCGGTTCTCAAGAAATGTCCTAAAACCAAAGGTAGGTCAGGTTTTCGAGCTAGTGTGAGTGAGTGACGATAGTTGTGTGTCGGTTTCACAAAATCTGAAAGCCAAATGAACTTTGCCTCCACTAATGACTCTAAAAGTAGAAAAAGAGGCATGGGAAAACCCAGTCTACAGTCTGGAGTTTTACCGTCACACATTTCATTATATAAGATGCTGAATAAAATGTGAGGGAACATTTGAGTATCATCAACAAACCAGAATGCTGCTGGTCTAAACCACATTCTCTAAATAATCTCCTTTGGTTTGTAAACCTGCTGCAATAACTCCCAAACTTGCACCTGTGCTGCTGGATGTCAGTCATATGTACCTTCAGGGCTGAGACGGAGACGGCTACACTTCTGACAAACACAGAAATCTCAAAAACAAACTCACTCTGGGACAAATCTGAGGAACCCAACATCCTGGTCCCTTCTGGCAGGACGGCTGATGCAGGGCAGAGGTCAAATATGACTTTGGGCCAGCTGACCTATAATGATACCCATCATTTTCCTCAAAACTTGAGTCTGTAAAAGCAGCAATGACACACAGACTTGGTAACATAATGCCTTAAAGTTTAGGCTTCAAGTAGGGCTGGTGGGGCTTCCAAAGGAGATGTCCAAATAAAGTAGTTATTATTCTATCATTTGTATATTTTGTTAAAGGAACTGAAAGCAGGAAGATATTCCTTGACTAAAACTGGGGGAAAAAAAATCTGAGATTTGATTTTTTTGTCCATATCGCCCAGCTGTAATTTCATGTACGTTTTCAGAAAACAAGATGAAGACAAAGAACACAAATGTTTCATGCATCAAAGTTTCAAAATCCACTGTTTGTGTCCACCAAGTCACAGGTTACCGTGTGTCTGAGAAAACTACAGTAGTTCAAACTATCATGCATTCTTAGCACCACAGTCTGCTGACTTGCAGTAAGTGCAACGATAACTTAAAAACAAGTTTAACCAGAAAACAAACTACTGCAGCTACTTTAACAGTAAACAAAATAAAAAAGTTTTAAACAATTGAACAGTTTTGTTCTATGCTTGATTTAAAAAAAAAAATTAAAGGTTTTCAGAAGAACAACAATCTATTGAAAGGATGACTAGGATGGCCAAGTCCACCAGTTTGATCAAACTAACTTTATGCACAAGTTTTAACCCAAAAAAATGTTGAAGTGAAACATTTTAAGACTAAAAATCTGATGGAGTTTGGGTAAAAACTTCAAACTTCATTCAAAACTAGTAAAATGCTGGTGTAATGCAAACAAATGACGACATTTTTTTGTTTAAATAAATTATTAAGAGCAGATCAGGACTAAACCAAAAAGAGCTATTATAACTTGATAAGTATAACCGCATATTTTTTTGTTAATTGTTTAATAATGTGAATAAAATGTTTTCCGTTTTAAGTGTATTATTAAATGATTTTAAATGACATGTCAGGATTTTTAACATGTTTTTGTATGGAATGAGGGCCACTGTAGAAACCACAGCAAAAAAGGTTTATGATGGTATCTGGAAGAACAAAAACACACCTACTCCCAGGAAAGGTTGGATGGAGATGACCTCAGCTTGTGTAGCACCTACTGAGCGAGGCGTTATCCAAGTTTGCTCGCCCGCAAACTTGAGAAAATGAAAATGGAGGTTTAATGCCATCTAAGACTATTGGCTTTCAGAACGTGTGTGTGTGTGTGTGTGTGTGTGAGTGTGTGCTGGGTCTTATCAAACCTTACTGAAAGCTACTTAAACAAAAGGCCCACACTCCAAATAATGCACTTTTCCTTCACGTCACTGAAGGCCACTCATTCTTGTTGTGGTGTTTCAGAGGATCACGACGTACAAAACCAAAACCAAAAATCCCTCTCACACCAAAGGTTGGTTTGATCTGCCTTAAATCTTTCTTAGAGAGCTTTGCACTCCAGTTTCACACACGTTGGACATTTTATAAATGCAACAAAGTATCACAGACTAGAAAATGACCAAATGCTTGAAAGGAACAGTTTGATTCAGATGTCTTAAATGTTTTCTAAACACTTTGACGTCCTTTAAGCATCATATACCCAGAGAATCCTCTCTAACCCTGTCCTGGACAAACAGCGGAGCTCCTTCTCTAGGAGGCTCAGACAGCTCCGCTCCAAAACTGCCCGGTACCAGAAATCATTCATTCCCAATACAATAACCCTGTACAACAACTCACTATGCAAAAGATAGCCTCGCACATTTTTTATTATCTATTTATTTAGCTTGTTTCTATTTTGCACATCTTTTTACCTTTGCACTGTTCTGTGAATAACTTTTTAAATTATAAGTTTGCATTTATGCTACATTTTCTTTGTTCTTGCTTTTGCTTTTATTTTTATTTTGTTTTGTTCATACTAAGTCTTTTTTTTTCCCCCTCTGCTGTCAGTTGCTATGGTGACAAACAAATTTCCCACGTGTGGGATCAATAAAGTATTTCTGATTCTGATTCTGATATAATGATCTGAAGTTATTCTTGCAGCCGTTTATTCCACTAAAAGATGCTTTAGAGACCCAAAATACCAAAAGAACATCTTACATTTAAGGTAGGAGACTACACTGTTTAACAGTCGTGCAGCTGGATAAAATAAAGCAAATCAAATGATCCAATTCCTCCACCACTGAACATAAGAATAACACTTCCATTTAATCCCTTCCTTTCCATGTGCAACAATCACATCAGTGATCCCTCTGCATGCAAAAAAGAAAAAGCTTCCTCTTTGACTCAATTACATCCGTCAGCGACGGAGTGAATAAAAGGAGGATGAGGAAGAGGAGGGGGAAGCAGCGAGGCTTGGCTGTTGGCAGAGTGGCAGACTGTGATCTCCGGGGGACACTGAGCAGCTGCGCTAACCAGGAAACGTCCAGTGTGGTTCAGGGAGGAGCAATGGAGCAGCCCCGACCCTCTCCGGGTCCACAGAACAAAGCTTTAACCTTTTCAACTTCTTTGTTTGCAGCACTTTTTGTTTACATGGTGTCCAAGTTGGAGGTCACATTCTGTCATAACAGAAAATGAATCATATCAGGAGGCTGATCGTGACACCAGGTTGTATTTTAGCCTCCAATGTAGACAAATGTATCAAGATCCAAGAACAGATTATGAGTATTAGGAGCTTTAGAATTTGTGAAGGCTGGAGGTTTGTTGATGGGGAACTCTCCATTGTTTATTCATGTTTAGCATTTTATTTCTGAGAAAGACTGTTGAATACTGCATTAACTAACTAACTCAGTCTGATTCATACATCCAAGATCAGTCTGAAAACACCAAGCATGACTTTGAAAATGACATTGACCCGGACTCAAACTATTATAATGATCTTGAAATTAGTTGTAATTATTATACAGTGGAACAGTTTAACAGCAATGTGGACACTCAAGAAGGCTTATCAGTTATTCACTTCAACAGCAGAAGTTTATATAAGAATTTTTCTTCTATAGAATTGTTTCTTAAATCTTTAAAAAGATTTAATGTGATTGCTGTATCAGAAACTTGGCTTGATGATAACAAGATGGTGGAAGTCAACCTTGAGGGGTACGAGCTTTATACTACCAATAGAAATAAAAGAAAAGGTGGAGGAGTGGCTTTATACATTGAACAAACAATAAATAGCAAAATTGTCGACGAATTATCTTACACTATTGATAATGTTCTGGAATGTATCACAGTAGAAATAGAAGATGGTCTTTCAAAAAAGATATTGATTAGTTGTGTGTATAGACCACCGGGAACAAATATGGCCAACTTCAATGAAAAAATGTCTGACGTTTTAAATACTATGGGCACAAATAAAATAAAAATAGTATGTGGTGACTTTAATATTGATTTAATCAATCCAATTGGTTTAAATCAAACAAGGGAGTTTATCAACTCAATGTATGGCAACTGTTTATGCCCAATAATTAATAAGCCAACACGTATAACCACAGAATCAGCAACGTTGCTAGATAACATATTCACAAATAGAACTGATAAAGAAATTTTGGGAGGCCTTCTGTTTTGTGATATTACTGATCACTTGCCTGTGTTTGCAGTGTTGAAAAATGTGTCTTCAAAGAAAATGTATACACAGACCCAGGAAAAATGTACAAGGTGTTGCAATCCTGATAACATTGATTCATTTAGAAGGGCTCTATGTAATCAAACATGGAATGAAATATATGCTTCTACCAATGTGAATGAAGCTTATGATGCCTTTCTGCAACGATACATAGAGCTTTACAATTTAAACTGTCCAAAAATTAAAATTAGTCATAAAAAAATAATGAAAAGCCTTGGATAACCAAAGGTATTGAAAAGGCTTGTAAAAAGAAAAATGCACTATACAGACAGTTTGTAAAAGAAAAAAGTAAAGAAGCAGAAAATAGATATAAAAATTATAAAAATAAATTGGTGAATATAATAAGAAATTCTAAAAAACAGTATTATCATAAGTTAATTGAGCAACACAAATTACACATGCAAGAGACTTGGAAAATAATAAACAAATTAACCAAAAAAAAACAATAAGAAACAAGAGTATCCAAGTTATTTTAAAAAAGATGGTATTCATAACTGAAACCCAATGCTTGTTGCAAATGAATTAAATGAATACTTTGCTAATGTTGGAAATAAACTTGCAATGGAAATAAAAGAGCCAATAAAGAAGTTGAAAGAACTTAGTATCCAATCAAACAAGTTCTCAATGTTTCTGTCTGAGGTTAGTACAAATGAAATACTAGAAATTGTAAGAACATTTCAAAATAAAAGATCCAAAGATTGGAATGACATTGATATGTCATTAATTAAAAACACAATTGAGTTCATTGTTGAACCACTAACTCATATATTTAACATGTCTTTTAGGGAAGGCATTTTTCCAAATAACATGAAAATAGCAAAAATTATTCCCATTTTTAAAAATGGAGATCGCCATATATTTACAAATTACAGACCAATTTCATTATTATCCCAATTCTCCAAGATATTAGAAAAACTTTTTGTTAAAAGAATGAACAATTTTATTGGAAAGTTTAATTTATTGCATGAGGATCAATATGGTTTTAGGGCTGGTAGATCTACTTCAATGGCGATAATGCAGCTGGTTGATCTGTTTCTTCCTCGATAGAGAAGAAGAAATTTACTGTAGGCGTTTTTGTTGATCTTCAAAAAGCATTTGATACATTAAATAACACTATGTTACTTAGTAGGTTACAGAAATATGGTTTTAGAGGAATAGCATATTCCTGGTTAGAAAGTTATCTTATTAGCAGATGTCAGTATGTTTATTTCAATAACGAAAAGTCTGATATGTGTCCTGTTACATGTGGAGTACCCCAGGGGTCCCTATTGGGTCCCATATTATTTATTTTATACATAAACGACCTTTGTAAAGTTTCTGATTTGTTAAATTGTGTTTTATATGCTGATGACACTACTTTGTATTTATCAGGAGATAACCTGGAAAAGCTTCTTTCAGACATAACCTGGAAAAGCTTCTTTCAGACATAACAAAAGAATTATCCATAATCAAACAATGGTTCGATTCAAACAAACTGTCTTTAAATAAAAATAAAACCAAGTACATTATATTTGGCTATAGAAAACAGGAAAACATCTCTGAGTTAAAAATTGAGGATGTTGTTCTTAAAGAGGGAATGAAATAAAATTTCTGGGAATAATTTTAAATCATACATTATCATGGAAACCACACATAACTTATGTTCTCTCTAAATTGTCTAAATCAATAGCCATCCTACATAAAGTCAAATGTTTTTTAAACACAGCTACATTGTACATTCTATATTGTTCCCTCATAATTCCTTATTTGACCTATTGTTTAGAAATCTGGGGGCATAGTTATAAGTCAAATACAAAACCTATTTTTATTCTGCAAAAAAAAGCAATTAGAATTGTAAACCACTCTTCATACAATCAATCCACAAAACAAATATTTCCTAAATTAAGGGCAATTACATTTTTTGATTTAATAGATCTTAGTACTGGAATTTTTATGTTTAAAGTTAAAAAACAATGTGTACCCGCCAAAATACTGAGTTTGTTCGAAATAAAGGTTGATAATTATGATTTTCGAGGTAAAGATAAGTTTAAAAAGAAAATGGTCAGAACTAATGCATTAAGGAATAGTATTTTTGTTTAGGGGGTCAACATGTGGAATTTATTATCAGATGAACTGAAAAATGCGAAATCCATACTGCACTTTAAGAAAATGTATAAAGTTAAAATGTTTCAAAAATACCTTCTGGACTGAGAGACTTTGGTGGTTGTGAGGTCATTTTGAGAAGTGTTTGTTTTGTTTTTTGTTTTTTTGTTTTCCTCTTCTTTTTTTTCTTTTCTGATTTAAGGTTCTAACAATTTGTAGGTAGATGTGATGTTTGTATTCAGGGTTGGGGAAATAAGCCTTGGCTTCACCCAACAAGTTTTTCGGTTAATGTTGTTCAATGTTTATGTTATTTTTATTTATTTATTATTATTTTTTTTTCAATGTTTATGTTGACATTGATCAGTGTCAATGTTTATGTTGATGTTTTTAAGTTTGTTTGTTTAACATAACCGAAATAAAGTTTCTCATTTCAACTAACTAACTAACTAACTAACTAACTAACTAACTAACTAACTAACTAACTAACTAACTAACTAACTAACTAACTAATACTGCATTAATTAACCCTGCATTTCTTTTATTATATTTTTTACACCTTCGCAGCTGTATTCATTTAATATTGAATATTTGTTTATTTATTTATTTAATATGAATCTCATTTTCGATAATAATTGTAATAATAATAATTGTAATAATAATATTTTATAATGTAATATGAATCTAATTTTTTATGTCCTTTTTTGATGTTATGTTATGTTATATAGATTATTTCTGAATGTCGTTTTTGCTGCCACAGATAAATGAAATTTCCCCAGTGTGGGATTAATAAAGTCATCTTAATAAAGTCATCTATTAGCTTTAAATAAACTGCATATTATCCTAAATACACATTTCTACAAACTATGGTCATCTGGGTAAAACTTTACAAAACTAATAGAAATCTGGTCAAACGTAATTTTTCACAGCACTGTAATGTGGTGTTCTATCATTGTTCTAAGGGATAATAATGCACAAAGTGAAACTATTTTAATTATTTACTCTACACCTCATTATAGACGATTCAAGAAACTTTACCGACTTAAACTTTTCTCTCCGTCTTTATCGACAATGTTGGAACTCTGACAAAACGTCAACAGTCTTACCAATTCAAATGGACAGAAAACGTGGGAGGAGCCCAAAAACCCAAACATTTGTGGGTTCAAAAAGGTAAAAATGGACAGAAATTTGGGTGGAAAAAAGACAATGTTGAGACTTTCTGCAGCTTCTGACTCATAATGGAGTGCTCCAACAATAAACATGAGCCAGTTTGGTCAGGCAGAGACGCTCAGTGCAGAAGGGCGTCTCTGGAAATGAACATGTGTGCACCATTAGGTCTGACTGTATAAATAAAGCAACAGGTTGAGGCGACCATCCAGAGCAGGAACAGACACCGCCATGAGGGCAATAAACACTTATTCTCTCAGTTCTGGTTTATGCTTCTGTTTCAGAAGGTTCTCTGTCTACAATCTATAGAATAATCCTAATTCCTGTACATGTAAAACAAGAACAAGTGCATAATCCACTGACTGGCTTGTGTATAAAATGCTGAAATATGACTAGTTTATCCTGACTGGAATGAATAAAAGCCCAGGACAGACATTTCAGGAAAGATGCTGCACTGTTTCCTGACAAATACCAGTGAATGAAGCTATCCAGCTCATAGTTCTCACTGAAATAGATAGAGCTTGAACAAAAATACGGTAACAAACATGTTCGCTACTAGTGATGATATTACCAGGGCCCGATCTAGGCAGCCAAGTTTGGGTATACTGGGGGGTGTAAAATCCTTCCACACCCCTTAAATGCATACTGTGAGCGACCGAGTGAAAGGAGAAAAAAACGCCACGCCTTCCCTTGCATCTACCAATCAGCACCAGCATCAACAGGGAGCGCTCTGTTTCCTTTAGATATTTTTTAAATTGGACCCTTTGCATGCCGTCATGTTGGGGGGGGCTGGAATTTGGGGGAGCATTGCCCCCTCCTTGCCCATGCTTAGATCCGGGGCCCGGATTTTACCTCCTAAAGAGACAGTTTTCTCACATCAGACCAGGTTATAAAAGTAAAAGTAGTCTTTTCTTGTGTTTTTGAGCTGCTGGAACTGTATCTACGGTAAATTTAACTGAATGGTAAAAGTTTTAAAAGCTCTGTCATAGAGAAGATGAATGGATTTTTAGGGTAGATTTCTCCTATTTATTTTAGAAATTTTATTTTTGCGAGTACAAAAACCTCTCTTAGATTTTAATTTTTACAATTTTCTTCAAACATTAGCCTCGCCTCTGCCAGTCCGCCCCAGGGCAGCTGTGACTACACCAGTAGCTTATCACCAAGAATGAATGAAGAGTGAATGAATAATGGATACACATCGTAAGCTCTTTTAACGTCTGGAAAAGTGCCGATCCATCATTATTATCATCATTATTATTTAGAAGCAGACAATGCACAAATGCAGAAAACTATCATGCCAGAAAAGCTAATAGATTTTATCAATGTCCTTGAATGACAAAGCAAAACCTACATTAAAAATAATTGTTTGATATTTTATGTCCCATTCTACATAAAACAATCAGCAACATAAAAATGTTGCCGTAGCTTTAAAAAAACATTTCTTTCAACCCTTGTTTTGTGGCAACAAACCCAAGCCAGCAGGAGGTGCTACAGCAGCTTAAAACATAAAAACATTTGTTTTATCAGTATTGTTGAATTTTAATACTTATAATACTAAAACTTTTTTATCCACTTTTCTGTTTTTTTTTCTAATGTTTTCGTTCTATTTTCTGTCTTTCATTTTTTTATTATTGTTTTTTTTTAGTAAACTTAAAAAAAAAACTACTTTAAGAACCACAATAATACTTGGCTATGTAAGGGTTAATGGCCAACGAAGTGTGCATTATTATTTTTTAACGCACGCCATGGATGCCTGAACTGTCCGACGCAAAGCGTCAGTTGGTATAAGCACTTACCGCGAAGTGCTTATACCATGGTCACTTAAAAAAGCAATAAATATATACCAGGTTTTAGTCCTTAATTATTATTTTTTTCCCGATTTGGATCGCTTTTCTCACAAAAAGCGGACTATTTGTTACGTGGTGCGGCGCGATGTAACAAATAGTCCGTGTCGCGCAGCACCACCGCTGCAGTCAAGATTCTGCGATATAAAGCGATATATTTATATATATACTGATCGTCCCGATGGGTTGAATAAAGCATCAGTTCAGAGAGAAAGTTCACCTCTTACTGCTTGTTTTTGTCCAAATGATGAAGCAAAAGGTTGTTTTAAAGAAGCCGGTGCAGTGATACAAAACATTTAAGCTAGCTGACCGGAACTTCTTTTTTCACCGTGCGGTTATCAGGTTTTAATGCACACCCAGCAGCCAATCAGAACCTTGTATTCACTTGTTTAAAAATATGCTTTCCCTACATCTGTAGCAGTATGTTTGTGTTATTTTAATTTGTAAAAATGTAAATGAAATTTTTAAACAGACTTTACTTTACTGCAGTAAACGGAGCGCATCCTGAACTCATCGTTTGTCCTAAAAAGCGGTTCAGCTGAGGATCCTGAGCGCTGGCCTTCACTCTGCAGCAGCACAGGGGCCTCCTGCTTGGCATGACACGAGCAGCGGCGGTATTTCCATGTGCTGCCCAGAGTCAGCTGCAGTGCTGCTTGGCAGGGCACTCGCATTCCCCCAGAACCCCACCCGAGCGGCCCGACGGGGAGGAAATACCAGCGGGTGCTGGAAAAACCTCTGAGAAGAGCGCAGATCTTCTTCCACTCCTCAGTATTAGTCAGCAAAGGATCTGCATGGCCTCCCCTAGAAACTCCCTTGTCTACTGTTAAAACCTTCAATGTGACCCTACTACGATCTCCCTGTCTCGGCTTTAGAGAACAGTTTGTACAAAATTGAAACCTTTTCACTTGTTTTCAGTCTTTATGTTTTACTCGCTGGTCTGTTATTTTTTATTTTTTTTTATTATTTATTTATGTTTTCAGTTTTACAGTACAAAACAGTACAATAAACATTATAATTTGAATTTGCATAGAAGTTCTTAATACACAAATATAGAAAAGTGTTTTTTTTTTTAACAAAATATAAGAACATTGAACTATAGGGAGTGACCAGTAATTATCCATTTGTTTGTATTTTTGAAAAAATATGTGACATATTTGAATTGGTATATTGGACCCACTTTTTCCAGCATAACTTAAACCAGTTTTCTCTGTTGTTCAAATGTGCCGTTAGTTCTTCCATTTTATATATTTCTAATGTTAATTCCCACCATATTGTTAAAGTTGGTACATAATGGGAAAGCCAATTTTTAGTCAAGCACTTTTTGCTTGCAACCAACAGGGCTCCCATCAAGCATTTATCTTGTTTAGACCATTCCTGTGGCATACATCCAAAATAAACAGTCTTAATTTCAAAAGGAAATGTACACTTGAAAATCTTTTACAGTGTTTTATGAACCTCAATCCAATACGGTTTGATGAGAGGGCAGTCCCACATGATGTGAACATGATGTGCTCTTTGGTTTCCACATTTTCTCCAACATAACGGAGGGTTTCCCGCTGGTCTGTTATTAATCATCATTTTCAGAATTTCCTCTTTCTGATGAAGACAATGAACTGCTGCGTTGTCTTGACACAAACAAGCTGATTTAAAGGTCCAAGAAGAAAAAAAAAGGCATGTTTTTGGTGTTTTTAACATGTTCTTGTGGCATTTTTCTAATAATGGATGACATACATAAAAAGAATTCTACTTAAAACTAAATTTCTGTGTATTTCTTTATTCAAATTGTTGTGAATCAGGAGCAGAGGAAAAATGAAGTTTTAAAAAAAGACGTAAAAAATCAAGACAGCCGCGAGCTTCCTGCTCTGCTTCATTCTGATGCATCCTCTTGTAGACGACTAGATCCATGAACCACTTTGTTTTCCTCATGTGAGCTGACATCTGGCTCAAAACTGTACGGCTGGACAGCTTCGATACTACTCGCCCTTTTCCTTAAACGGGTGATGTTCGGTTGAGGGTGTGAGGAGCTGTAAGCTAGTGGGGGAGCGCGTAAACAGCGAGCTCTCTGTCAACCTTAGATTTGAACACAAGTTTACATGCTTAAGCTGTTAATCTACCAGGAAAAGTACAAACTGACACAGCAAGGACTAGCCAAGTGTTGCTCCACACAGTTACATTTAAAAACATCTGAAGACTAAAAACAAGGCAAGTACCCTAAACATGCTGATTTCCACTCACGTCATTAGTTGTTGAAAGGATGACATGTTTTTGTTTTAGGATGGATCTCATGGACATTGGTCCAGTCCTGGTTGTTCAGAAAAATTGATCCCCCAATAAATTACATTTTGCTTTTTTCAAAATTATAAGATAATAATTACAAACAACACATTCAAATGTGCTTCCACTGCAACTCCACAAATAACTTCATCTAAATCTGAACACTAGTCTTGCTAAAGCAAACTCCCAGAAGCCTCGGCTCTGCCTCTGAACTTGCAGCTGGTGCTTCAGCGCCTATGGTGTCCTTAATCGTTCCAAGTGTACAGATTGAGTTTCCCCTGCATCTGCGCTGGCCACATGTGTGCATCTGACATGGCTAATATGGTTAATCCTGTAGCACATATTCAGACGTCCACTCTGGACTTAGGTGCTTGTTTGTGCAGTGGTTGGAGGGAATCCACAGACCTAATCCTCTGTTTGACCCGTTACCAGAGCAGCCAGAGGCTCATTTGCCAAAAATGCTTAAATAATGAGATGTTTCAAACTGGACACTTGCTGGAGAGCTTGTTATGACGATTTATGACACCCATCCCACACCATTCTTGGTGGAAATAAGATAATAGCTGCAAAAAAGCAGGAGGTTACTGTAGAAACATGGCATTACCAAGAACCCAAACAGCACCTAACAATTACAAACAATTTAGCTTTGCTTTTCCTTTACAAGCTCCACAGTTCCGCACTGCTTTTGTGCCCTATTTCAAGAGTTTTTGTGTATTTGATAGTGACGTGTGGTGAGGTTCACGGCTGGTGAGGCACTGACGTCATCAGTCAGTTTTACAAACATAGAACCCTACAGAGAAGCAGATTCACCATTTGATTAGCAACAGTTAAAGTGTTGATCAAAGGTTCTCTTTAAACAACATTTTTCTTTCATTTACAAACTGTAGCATGATTTTTTTTTACTTATAAATAAAGTCTGTGCGCCGTTCCTTCTGATAAAACACGTAAATAACCTGTTTGTAGAAGTGTTCAGTTTCTTTTTTCAGTTTTTTAAGTCTCTCTGTCTCAGTGGAAATTACTGCCAGTGACCTGTCTAAACAAAGTTTAGAAAATGATGCTAAACCATAGAATAACTGGACTTGACTTGATATCACTATTTCTATTTTTCTTTAGCAGTGGTTTTACATTCTCTGGGATCACCAGCGCCCTCTGCCTTGAGGCACATGTACTGCATGCCTTACCAAGTGTATTTTTAGTGCACGTTTTTTGCGGTTAAAAAAGAATAAATGGGTCACAACTGGTCCCAATGTAATCAGACAGCTGCCCAGAAATAGACAAATGAAGTATTTAAAAATAAAGCATCTTTTCTGAGGATAGAAGGACGGAAACAGTAAAGCGCATGGGCTCCTGACCGTCTGTGCGGCGCAGTCTGGGTGTGGGTGAGGCATGGGCGGCTGGGGCCTCACTGCCGCTTTCTCGTGAACTTAAACAGGAAATTCATAAATCCGCTTGGTTATTCAACCAAGAAAAATGTTGAAAACCCACACAGAAAAAAGTAATCATAGAATAGACATGTCTAAAAAATAATATTTGATTTTTACCACAAAAAAAGTATATTGGGCTTATTTAAAAAAACTTAGTTGTGAATTTATGCTTTTTAAATAAACTCTGTTGACTCAGATGAAGTAAAACCACTTCAATGTTTAGTTTTAAAAACCTGTAACCTAATCTAATTAATGTCTCCATACTAACGATATTTGCCAACATTTAACGCCCCATGACTAAACAAAGGGCATAAATGTGAGTGTGCACACCGAGGTGAAAAACGCCACGCGTAAAAGTGTCATTTTTTTAAAAACGCCTCGGGTTCATTTTTTTGGTTTGACGCGCCGCGTCAAAAACTATTCGACCAATGAGAATGGCACTTTTGCTCACGTGTCTGGAGCTTCTGAAGTTACAGTAAAACACAACTTGGGGGCGCTCAAACACAAAACTGTCTTTCTGAGCACACATACCAGCAAAGAAGATAGACGCCAAGTAGTGGCTACACTGCCGCTAAGAAATACGATGGACATTCTAAAATATCCCCGAAAACGCTCATGATACATTTTCAGCTCTTGTACCAGTCGATAAAACTCACCATGTTTTCTCTTCTCGTTATTATGGGATGTACCCAAAATCGGCGTCTTTTCCGGCGTCTTTCATCATTTAACAGAACAATAATTTCTTCATCATTGGAACTGGAGCTGGAGCTACTGGTGCTTGAAATATTCATGCTTTGTTTGTATGATTCTGACGAGCGCGTAAATACTGGCTCTCTTCTTCCGAGTGAAAAGCGAGTTTAAGAAGCGTAAAGTTGCGCGACGCCACCTTGTGTACTGGGGTATTTCTGTTTTACATTAAGCGCCATCTAATGTCAAGGAATGAATTTGCTGAATTTGTTCACTCGGCTCATCGTCAGCGAAAATCGCTTGGGTGTGAACACAAAAAACGTGTTGAAAAACGCTGCCGAATAACGTGCGCCGACATTCGTCCCGGTGTGTACGGCCCTTTAAGCTCAGAAAAAATATTCCTTTTCTCCAGCAGCGGTGGACAGACAGCTCATCCTATCCTGGCTGCTCATTTGCATTTAGATGAGCCCATTAAGACCCATAAACTCCAGCATCGCCCGCCTCGCCAGTTTCCCCAAATTCTTCATTTGACTAAAAAATAATAATAATAATAATAAAGTGTGAAGAATTCACGGTGAAGGAACCTCCTGCTCCTGGCTCATCCTTCGTCTGCCTCCTGAGCGTTTCTTTCAAAAATCATCCCTGTGCAAAAAATCTCATTTCACAAGCGCTCGTGCCTGTACAGAACTAATAATAAAAGCGGATGGAGGTCAGGAAAACTGTCAAAACAAAAGACGCGAGCTGCGACGGAAAGGGCACAGTTTGATGCTTTTTACAGGCAGGTGTCAGAATAGTTCAGCAAAGCAGAATTAGATATGCGGGACAGAAAAACACGGCAAGAGACATTTAAGTGGACAGGATCATGAATAACCTGTCAGACAAGCGAGTCAAGGTGAATTTGTAGACCATCGTGTTTAAAACCACAATAAAGCAGCTGCGTTGCATCATAATAATCCACAGTAGGGCTGCACGATATGAGGAAACCTTGCGATTTTCGGTATTAGTTACATAATCCTTGTTTCCTTCAAGTGGAGCCCCTTTAGAAGCCAACATGTGCAACCAACGCCATTTCTTATGTATTTTGTTCTGTTCAAATTGTCAAAATTGCTATAAATGTTCTTTTGAGCCTAACATGGTTAGGCTTGTCATGGCTACCAAATGAGGCTGATGCCAGCAACATTTCTTCAAAGTTTTAACTGTCTGAATTTTCATGACCAGATTCCTGAGAAGAAAAAAAAAGTTGAAGTCTGTCTGCCTCAGACCCTGGAAAGGGACGCATTTCAACCCCATCAGAAGTGAAACTGACTCAAAAGCTATCTCTAGATCTATAGTGAACGTGTTTCTCCTGAACCGTAACACTGGGGGATCCATATGTCCACAGTCAAAGACTACAATGAGTCCTTTTCACTTATGCTACACTTTACACAACCGTGTGAAGCACAAGAAGTGGAAAAATGATTTAAAGTGAAAACAGCACACAAGGACCAATTACTATAGATACATTTTTGTATTAATAATAATAATAATTTTGTATCACTTTTGTGTTCTGCTGAGATGTTTTGAGGATCAACAACAAAGCTCTTGATATTTCCTGTTGGGCCTTTAAAGCCACATTTATAGAACACCAGAATAATAAAGACAAGAGGAAGAGGAGGGGAGGAGGAGGAACAGTGGCTCAGATTTCATTACATTCTCGACATGAGTAAAATGCCTGCGAAGCTCCTGCCTTTTCGCCCCCCTGGTCCCTGCTGGGTGTACGCACTGCAGGCGCACAAACGCATTCGTTTTCCCACTCCACCCCACTCTGTCTGCTGCTCCATCACACACAAAAGAACATTCCATGTGGCAACATTTAGGCTTTTTTGGAATGAATTTGTCCCACAGGACAGTTGAGCCTTTGCAGCGCTGAGATGCAAAAGAAAGCAAAAACATTAAATATGAGGATCAACAGTTAAAGGGATTTTTTTAAATATATTTGGTAGATATTTCAGAGTTACATGATTTTGTATTGAAGACTGATGAGAATTTCCTCGAACTTGTTTAATATTAATGTGAATAAACATTATTTATTGACTTGAGATGAAGAGACCCTAACAAATAAAGCAACACAAACACACTCCCTGCATCTGCCTCACAGCGGCCGCACCATATCACGCTCAGGCACAGACATGAAACCAATGGACAGAAGAAAAACAAAAAGAAAGGGCAGAGCACTGATATTTGTGATGATTTCACCAAGGCACAATTGTTCCAGAAACCAGACGCACATCAACAGGCTACAACACAAATAGACTTAGTGGAAAAAAGCTTTCTACAACAAGCACAGCCACTGCAATATCAACAGGTGTGGTTTTTACCCTTATGATTCAATAAATTAACTTTTACAAACTTACAAAGGCAAGCTTAAGCTTAACTAATTGTTTTTTTTTAAAATGTGTTATATATTTTGCTGTAAATTTAAATAAAAGAACTTTTTAGACACAAAAGTATCATGAGGCGCGGTAGGGCGGTCGACCTCTCATCAGAGGATAGCGGGCTTGATTCCCGCCTTGCCTGCCCACACGTCAAAATGTCCTTGGGCAAGACACTGAACCCCACATTGGCTGTGGTGGTTATAAGTTGGCGCCAGTGTTTGGCAGAGAAGCCACCATCAGTTTGTGAATGGGTGAGTGGAACTGTGAAGCGCTTTGGGCCTTCTAGGAAGGTAGAAAAGTGTGATACACGTATACTTTATCATATGGTCACATATGTGTGCTTACTTTAAAGATAATCAACAAACTATTACAAAAATCTTTTGACTTCCAGTAACCAAGTCCTTTTATGGATGCATGTCTGCTGGAGACATTGGATATTACTTGCCACTTTGCACAGAGAGGGCAAGCTCCAGCCCAACCAGAACAATAGCTGTGTCAGGGAGCCCAGCGTGGGGCAACGCCCCCGGAGAGCACCCCAACCACAGACAAGCGGGCATGAGCCAGCCCCCTAAGAAAGACCCGCCCCACACTCCAGGCAGCCACCCACCCAACCCATGGTTGGTCCAGGAGAGAGCAAGGCAGGGGCCAGCCCACCCCCGCCCAGGAGGAGGACACCCAAGAGAAGTAGGGGTCCCCAAAAAGTGTTGTTAACATGACCCAACCAGGCTCACCCACTATTGGACTTTTGGTGAAGCCCTGCGCTTGAGGGCAAAGATCTGTGCCGAAAGTGGACCCACCCCTCCCACAGACAGCCTCCCCAACCAGCCTGTTGGCCCAGATCCCACGGCCATGGTAGGTGTCGCCCAGAGCCACCCCAGGCCCCAAGAGGGTTGCCCCACTCTGTCCCAGAGCTAGAGAAGGAGTGATCCCAAGAGCAGCCCATCCGGTGCAGATGAAACCCCCCCCCCGGGGTGTGACCCCACGCCAGCCCCCCCAGCACAAGCAAAAAGACCACCCCCCAAGCCAAGCCAGACCCCCACCCACAAATGTCTGAGTTTCTGAGACCCATCTTTAACTCAGAGGTGAATTTCTAATGAACTCCTGCCACAATCCAGAAATTATGCCCTAGAAAACAACAGGTTTTTTGATTTTGGCTAAAACCAGTATAATCACTAAAAGACCACTGGGACAGTGTTGACAATAGAGGAAAAGATGATTAGAGTAGGCCTTTAACATGTTTTTTTGTTTTATTTTTTTAATAGATGGATAGCGTAAGATACTAGGATAACCAGTTTTCTTTGGAACTGGACACCTGTGTTTATGTTTTCCACCTTCATGCTGAGATCACCATGACAAGACATGACCCCAGCAAATTAGATTTACCTGGAAAACCAGAACAACCGAGCTTCACAGTTCTAATTCAGTGAGGAGCTGTGTGTGTGTGTGTGTGGGGGGGGGGTTTAAACAGAGAAATGACAGTAATTGGAACTAAATTACAGAAAAGCACCAGGGTTTGTGCTAAAGGGTACAAAACAGTACTTTTTGCACAACAAGCCCCTTTAATTTTTCCACTGTAATTAGCTTAAGTGGAAGTGAGAGTGTTTGGATCATTAATGAAGAGGGTACAATGATTGCTGGGAGCTGCCGCTGTCAGCTTAAACTCCTCTCACCGCTGATCAGCTGAGCAGGCACTGACAAATCCTTAGGGGTTCCGCTTCATTTCATCTTCAAATCAGCAGCAAATTCACCTGTTTTCTCAATCTGTTGTTGGTAAAAAAAAACAACCATAAAGGTTTGCAAATATGGGAAAAAAATGAAGCCTTCCTCCTATTTAATTTAATGTTTGAATAAATGAGTCTACAACTATTTATGATTTAGAATTCTGAGCAAACAAAAAGTGTTCTGCAAACTGCAGCATTTTGATCTAAAACATGTTTTTTATTAGTTAAGTTTTCCAACAACCAAATTTCCTAAAGAAACTCAAAGCAGTTGCTTGCTTACAGTTTACTTAATAAATCCTGAAAGAGTTTTTTTTTTATTTATCTAGAACCACAAAGAAATTAGCATTTGCTGCAGCTATGACTGATAAAAAACAAAACAAAGCATTTCGCTGTACAGGAGAACTGATTGTGTTTGCAGAAGCGCCAGGAGGCTTCATGTTTTCAGATGAATGAGGACCCAGGTGTGTGTTTGTGTATGAAAACAGGATGCCGGAAAAAGATTCAGGGAACTGAGAAGTTAAACTAGTCAGGACACAGACATCCTGAGCTGTTTCACAGGGAGGACACACACACACACACACACACACACACACACACACACATATACACATACACGTGCATGAAGGTGATGACATATTAACACAAAGAGGTGCACATGCTCTGTGCAAACCGGGAGAAAAATGGGTCAATAGACAAACGGATAGAAGTTTAGGAAGCAGCCTACAACTCCCACAATCCCACAGGGAGCCCAACGACCCCCTTTAAAACAGAGGAGAGTAAAACCAACATATTTCAAACCGCCATGGACATTTTTAACAGCATTTGTTAAAAGTCAAAGACAGATTTAACACAACTGCAGCTTTTACATGCTCTCCTGCTAGCTTACAGTCCCTCACACCCCCAATCGAACATTACTGGGGGAATACAATAGCGAGAAATATAGGAGCTTTTCAGCTGTACAGTTTTAAGCAGCAGTGGCTCAGGCGGTTGAGCAGGTCGTCCGATGATCCAAGGGTCGGCGTTTCGATCCCTGCTCCCCCCAGCCAACTGTCATTGTGTCCTTGTGCAAAACACTTCACCCTCCTTGCCTCCAGTGCAGCTCCACCGGTGTCTGAATATGCATGAATGTCCTGGTGATGGTCAGAGGGACCGTAGGCGCAAACTGGCAGCCACGCCTCTGTCAGTCTGCCCCAGGGCAGCTGTGGCTACATCAGTAGCTTACCATCACCACACATGAATGAGGAGTGAATGAATAATGGACAAACTGTAAGCGCTTTGAGCGTTTGGAAAAGCGCAGATAAATCTAATCCATTATATGCCAGATTCCAGCTCAGACGAGGAAAACAAAGATGTACATGAATCTATTTGTCTGCAAGTAGATGCATCCCAATGGAGCGAACCAGGGAGTTTGTATAGTCTACATCACATAAACAAACTTTTTCAAACAATGCTCCTGATTCACAACATTTTGAAAAAAGACATAGCCAGAAACGCAGCCTCATTTTTCTATACATGTCCTCCATAATCAGAAAATTGCCAGTAGAACATGTTAAATACTAGGGGTGTAACGGTACACAACGGAATACAACTATTAGCTGTCAGGAACCAAAATCTTAGCATACTTAACACTGGCCTGGTAGAAAAAAAAAACATTTTAACTTGCTGTTACTGTTGACATGCTCACTGTCACCTCTGTCACCTAAAAGCAGGGGAGATCTGCCTTCGGGGTTCACTTCCCCGTTCGGACCCTCAGAGCCTCCAGAGCAGGTTAACAAAAGAACCAGTCTCTGTTCTTTTAGATGACAACGTTTTTATGAGCAGCAAACCCTGAACGTGCACTCACTCACACACACACTCCTGCGCTGCCACGCTCTGCCCCCCCTCCTTCCTAAACGTGCGCGAGCGCAGACACCATTGAGCGTCTTATGGTTCGGTCCAACTACGTGTACTGTTACACCCCTATTAAAGACACAACTTTTATTGCAGTGGGTCTTTGATATGGCCAACAAAAATGATCAAACTGAGGCTGTTTTTGGTTTGTACTTGAGTGGAATTTAACTTTTATCATTTTAGGTTTAGATTACATAACTGAGTGAACAGCATCGACATCGTAGTGCTTTTGTGTTTTGCTCTGATTTAGCCTCGCTGATGAATGTGTAGTGGTGTGGGTCTAAAAGGTGGGCTGGTCTGTAAAAGTAGTGGAATTTAGAGAACATTTCTGATCAAAATATGAGATATGACACAGAACCGTAACAAAATGCATTGCAATGCTGCTGATGTTTCCCAGTTCCTGTGGGCATTCAGCTTGGTTTAGAAAACATGTCAAATTGCATTTATTTGCATTTTTGTCTACAACTCGAAAAAACACTTCTTTGTCTCAAGGTACTCAAGGTTGAGTTAGAGGAGAATCTTCACGTGACTATCTCTGCAAACCCACTATAAAACATAATTTGAGCAGAAACGTAATGAACTCAGGGAGAAATTCCAGCTAGCTGATCCAGAACCACAACCAACCGTTCTCTAAAAAAAGAAAACAATCCAGTCCCTTGTCTAAACGCTTCATCTGCCGCTCAAAGACCCGTGGCCGCTCCAAGAAACGCACCTTGCACTGGAGGTATGTATGACAGGGACGAGCATGAGTGAGCCGGTGCAGAGGAGCAGAACAGGCATTTGTCAAAGACGGTGGCAAAGGTGAGCTTCACCAGGAACATCAGTCAAAAATACAAATAAAAACCTGTTGTAACAGTAATATCTGTCCAACACAAGACACCTTCAGCTCTCATCTGCAAGCTCAACTGTTGGATAGGTCAAGTATAAGAAAAAAATAAAAAAAGATAGAAAAATTAATTGTGTTGCTCACTATCCTTCCCTCTGTGACGAAATCTAGTCCATTAGACGAGTGAACACAAACAAATGTGGACAAATTTGTATTGGATAGTCTCTGAAGATGGAATTTCAAAGAACAGAACGGGTTTAATCAAGTTTCTTGTTTGTTGTGTGGTAAGAAACATGTCTGCACAGGACTTTCTGCGTTATTTTCACAGACATACTAAGCAAATTGCACTAAATTCAATACAAAACTGCATCAATATCTGCAATGACCCCCCCCCCCCCCCCAACTCCATCTGAAACTGGACCGGGAAGGCTGTAACGCTCTGACACGGGTCTGTGTTCTGCTGCGTCAGCAGCTGTTGCTGTGCTCGGAGGCCCCTAGGTGAAAGGCAAACACAAAATAAGAGGAAAGTCATCTGCATTGTGCTGCACTCGTTTCTGTATTGGGTTTCATCTATTCATCGCGTTCTAAAAAGTCCCCTGCCTATCCTGGATCACAGATGCTGTTCCTCCCCAAAGACATCTGCAAATGAAATGCTTCCAACCGCCACCGCCCACGGTCCTGAGTGGAAAAGATCCAGAAAACAAGGATGACCCCCCCCCCCCCCACACACACACACACACACACACCTCCCCTGAATAACTGCATTCAGGCCTTGAAAGAAGATGCAAAAAATTTTGACTAACATAATTAATGATTGAAGGAAAACCATTTGTAGGTATTCCCTTTTCTTTTTTAACAAACCTATCAAAATGGATTCAAAACAAAGTTTAGAAATATGACCTTTTCTTTTTTTCTGCATACAGAAAGATTCACAGGTTGTACCATATCCGGGGTGCTGTTTGCCCTTGCGATGAACATGCTGGTCAAAGCAGCTGAAGCAGAATGTCGGGGTCCACTATCCAGATCAGGCACACGCCAACCACCAATTCGTACCATTCATGGATGATTTGACTGTCACATCTACATCAGTGCCAGGATGTCGTTGGCTCCTCCAAGGGCTTGAGAGGCTTATGGCTTGGGCAAGAATGGTGTTTAAGCCAGCTAAATCAAGTTCCCTTGTTCTGAGGAAAGGAAAAGTGGTGGAGAAGTTCTGTTTCCGCTTGGATGGAGTCCTAATTCCCTCAGTTTCAGGTACAACCAGTGAAGAGCCTGGGGAAAGTCTTTGACGCTACACTGAAGGATAAGGCAGCAGTAGAGACAACGCACAAGGAGCTGAAAACCTGGCTAGCGGTAGTGGATAAGTTGGGTCTTCCGGGAAAGTTCAAAGCATGGATATATCAGTATGGCATTCTACCAAGACTCTTGTGACCATTACTGATATATAAAGTTCCAATCTCCAGCGTGGAGGGCTTTGAACGGAGCATCACCCAGTTTCTGCGCAGATGGCTGGGTCTGCCAAGGAGTTTAAGTAGTATAGCTCTGTATGGCCGTTCCAACAAGCTGCAACTACCCTTCACAAGCCTGATAGAAGAATTCAAAGTCACCAGAGCCAGAGAGGTGCTACTGTATAGAGACTCAAAGGACACCAGAGTCTCCTCTGCAGGCATCATGGTGCGAACTGGAAGGAAGTGGCAGGCTCAAGAGGCAGTTGCTCGTGCAGAAGCCAGGCTGAGACACAGTGTCTTGCTTGGCAATGTGGCAGTGGGTAGAGTGGGTCTTGGAAGCCACTCAAGACCAAAATTCGACAGAGCCAAAGGGAGGGAGAGACGGCAACTGGTGCAGGAAGAGATCCGTACAGAGGTGGAAGAAGATCGTTACAATAAAGCAGTAGTGATGCGCCAGCAAGGTGCTTGGACGAGATGGGAAAATGCATCGACCCGCAAGATCACATGGCCAGAACTGTGGAAGTCAGAACCAGCCAGACTCAAGTTTCTGATCCAGTCGGTCTACCATGTACTTCCAAGCCCATCCAACCTGCATTGTTGGGGATTAGTGGAATCACCGGCTTGCACCTTGTGCCAGGCAATAGGCACCCTGGAGCATGTTCTGAGCTGCTGCCCTAAGGCCTTGGGAGAGGGAAGGTACACATGGCGTCATGACCAGGTTTTGAGGGCAGTGGCTGCCATCATCTGCACAGGAATTCAGCAAAGCAAACACCAGCTCCCAGAGAAGTGCAATATCACTTTTGTCAGGGCAGGAGAGAAACCTCAAGCAGAGCGTAAGACCTCAACTGGGCTGCTAGCCTCAGCTCGTGACTGGAGATTACAGGTGGACCTGGGGAGAAAGCTTAAGTTTCCGGAGCGCATTGCAGAGACTTCCCTCAGGCCAGACCTGGTTTTAACATCAGACACCACAAAGCAAGTGGTGCTGCTGGAACTTACAGTACCCTGGGAAGATCGGATGTGCGAGGCGAACGAGCGGAAGACGGCCAGATACTTGGAACTGGTGGAAGCCTGTAAGATGAGTGGCTGGAGGGCACGTTGTGAGACATTTGAAGTGGGCTGCAGGGGTTTCCCAGGGCAATCCCTGCACCGAGTACTCAAGCTCCTGGGCATTCGAGGGTTGCAGGAGAGAAAAGCCACCAAAACCATCAGTGAGGCAGCAGAAAGAGCCTCTAGGTGGCTGTGGATCAAGAGGGCAGAGTCGTGGGGTAGCGCTGCTCGGACACAAGCTGGGGACTGATCACCCCCGGCTGGGTCGCCCAGGTAAGGGTGTATGATGATCTAAGACCCGATCACCCCAAGACCCTGGGTTCATCACTGAGGATGTGTCCGAGCTGCACCAGTTGGTGTATTTAGTTACAGCACCGTGGAAAAATATACTGACATTTACTGGAATTGAATAAATAGAAGTTCTCTTTTTTGTTGTTGGCTATTAAAGTGACACTCGTATTATTATGTACAGTAACCATGTGATATTCAATCCTTTGCAAAACAATCATTCAAAGATCAGTAGCATCAAAACAAAAGCAGATCAAATGTTGGACAAAAACTAAGCATCTTGTAACTTCACTGCATTAATAATATTTCTTTTAAATGTTTTCTATCAATTTTACAATTTTATGGCCAATCTTCTCTCATTTACGGTTATTAACATACAGAAAGTTGTTCAATCCTGTTCATATGCTTCAACAAAACTAGGCTGTTTCAATTGTACTTTTTATTCACTGGTTTCTATAACCTTTTTTTAAGCCTTTAGCCTTCTGTGGTTTTCCATTTCTAAGGCAGATATAAAAGGTGGTGCGCATTAAATATATATATATTTATTTTTTATACTCTGAACATCTAGAGTAAAGGAAATAAATACCATCTTAACCAATAAGAACCCAGACCCATTTTTTTAAATATACAAAATTATGTGCATTTTACCACAAACCAAGTGGACCACAGAATCCTTTTCTGATATTTTTCTGTTACACCCATGTCATCATGGGTTCTATTGGGTTAAAACAACCTTCGGAAAAAGATTTCCATCAGAGAAACCTCATTCTTGTATTAAGTTTCTAACACTGCCATGTTGCCCTCTGACCTTCTGACACATGGAAAAGCAAGGTGGAAACCGAACTTGCGACTTTCCAATCAGAGGCCGACCGCTCTACCTCTGCACCACCGCAAAATTACCCTGGACTTTAGCTTGTACAAAACTGAAATCAAACAAAGACCTTTTTCAAATGTTTATTTTGTCACAGAAAAAACTGATAATCCTATTCTCACCACTGACGTGTTCACACCGGATTGGTAATTTCCGACATTGCCCAAGGGATTCTAAATGGCGAAAGTGCAACCTGAGCAGAGTTTGACCCCCTCAACACAAAAATGTCCCAAAATGGGCAGATGGAGCAGGACAAATTAAAGTGGGAGCTTATCAAGTCTCTTATTAGGTCTCTGAAAAAACTAACAGATGATCATCAAATAAGTATCCCCTCCCCACAACAGTCTTCATTAAAAGACATTAAAACAATACCCCAAAATTTTGCTAAACCAGGCTGTAAATACATTTATTTAGAGTGAAACATCAATTTTGAAATGGGAGTTAATGGGAAATTTGTTCTCGATGCCGCCATCCCCCAGTGGGCATTTCAGGAACTGCAATATTTTGTTTCCTTCGGGTTGGTTTAAATGCTAGGAATGGAAGTCAGGGGGCTTGCTTCTAACATAGGTGGGAGTCTCAGGTGTTTAAAGAAAGC
The DNA here is from genome assembly GCA_023969325.1 of Oryzias curvinotus. Lineage (NCBI taxonomy): Eukaryota > Metazoa > Chordata > Actinopteri > Beloniformes > Adrianichthyidae > Oryzias > Oryzias curvinotus. The sequence goes on from CM043722.1 coordinate 12,093,636, forward strand.
AACACATGTTGTGGCCTACAATCCCACCAATATCAGGATCAGGATTCTGAGATTACTCGTACATTTTCAGCAAGATTTTACAGGACCACCCTTTAAATTTAGGGCAAACCAAAGTTTTGCATTCCCTTTTTTCCCAAAAATATTAGTAAGCTCTGGTCTAAAAATAGCATCAAGGGTACAGAGATACATGGCAAAGTGCAGAGGTTTTGAAAGTAAAAAGGTTGGGCTTCTACAAAACTACAAAATTCAGGACAATACAAAAAGTAATTTTCAGGAAACAATGACATGGACAACACTTTCAAAGAACAATGAGGTTCTGCACCATCTTCCCCTCAGTAACCGAAAAACTTTGATGCTCAAAAACTTTTCTCCAGTAATACACATTTTCTTCCCCCTTAAAATAATGTTTTTTTATACTGATCTGTGGTTCCAGAAGAAGCATGTGAACCAACCACTGCAGCATCTTCTGGTCCATCAGCCTCCTCTTTCTCACTGGTCAGCGGGACTCCCCACCTCCACAAATCCCTCCTGCTGCTTCAAACAACACTAACACGCTGCAGAACAAACCCTGTGGACAGGGTCTCTCCTGCTCGTCTCCACACCGGAGGCCCCTCGCCAACCCTCGTGTCTACATCACTCACTTTCCCTCTTCATCTCCGACAGTTTGCCACGACATGCTCTCCCTTCTGTCTGCTGTGCGTCTACCTTTCTGCTGCTGCCTCTTTCATCTTCTATTTGATCTCCAGAGCTTCCTCTTTCGCTTGCTCCTCTGCCTGACCTCAATATGCTACAGCCAGAGGGTATACAAAGCAGGACGACCCCCCCCCAAATCTGTGTGAGAGCCAGCAGTTGTTGTTTTCTTCTGAAATCTCCCCTCGTGGTTTCAAACCTGCACTTCAGACCGGTCAAGTTGGGGTTTTTTCTACCGTGATCTCAATGTGCAGCAGAGGAAGCACATGGTTTCCCCATCAGGTGTGGGCTCAAATAAGTCAGTCCCCGCTCCCCCCTCCCTCTCACACACCACAGAACCTTTAAGAACTATCAGAACCTGAGGGCTTGTGAGCGTGTGAAAGGAGGCTGAACGACTGCAGCCACGAGGAGCTGCACATCTATTTGTCTTTACTAAAGAGGCTCAGAGAAATTACACCCTACCCTTACTAACTGACCCCAAGTCACCTCACAAACTCAAAGAATATCGTTTTTCTATTAAATACCTCAGCCAAGGCTTTTGTCAGTCTGTCTGCCATCTAAATAAATCCCACTGATGCTGTAGACAGATTCAATCCATTTACCTGTGAAGGAAGCCAGGCAGCAGCGTCTCGTTAGAGGTGTCTGTCAGCTCCTCGTCTCTCTCCCCGAATGACCTCCAGACTGTCTGAGAGGCTGCCGTCTCCGGCTGCCTCCGTCCACACAAGTGGGCCGGCTCATAAGCGCAATCCTCCCAAGCAGCACACTTGCTTCGTCTCCATAATTCAGGTGAACGACTTTAGAGCTGCTGCATTATTTAGCCGTGGCCCGGTTGCTGTGGCCAGTCCCTCCTGCTGATCCAAATCTGTCACTTCACCTCACACTATGCTGAGGGTGACAGGGCCCTTCTGGGCGGACACACATACACAGGCAGGCGGACACAGAGCTGACATGAGTACCCACGAACAAAAAAGTCAGGGCAACATTTTATGGACTCACAAAGACCCTACAAATGCTCTAACACATCATCATATGTAGCTATGCGGCACACATCCCTTATTAAACCACTTCTACGCTGTTATCGAAGACCTGCACAAATTCTAGGATGCAATAAAACTCTAATAGGACATATTGAAAGCTTTAAAGGATTTTATGTGGGAAAGACGGAACAAAAAAAAATGGATACCCCTGTTTTGTATCATCTGACCACTCGACGGGATCAGTGATTTATGGTTGGGCAGATTTCTCATTTTGACGGCACATACGGTTGCTTTTAAATGACTTTTGCCCTGAGCAGGTTGACAGAGCGCCACACAAATCCACCAAGATATCATCGTGGGCCTGCAGACGGAAGACTCTGCTGCCAAATCATTATCATCATGGGGAGAAGCAAATGTGAGCACCATCTAACTTCAACCTACATCAGGTGAGCCACCGGAAGTAGGTGGGTGCTGTTTGTCTATCAACTAAAAAGAACTATTAACACAACAATGCTTAAGAAGTAAACACGGCTGCATTTATGAATGATGGTTGACTCTGCAAATATGAGAATTTGTCATTTAAGACATTGTCCTTCAGAACAACAACTCCAAAAAAGATAGACTTAATCTTAAATTAAATGCCTCTCTTGCTAAAATTAGAGCGTTGAATCACAGTAGCAGCTACGCTAACATTTTATGGTGGCCTGAATGGATCCATTTTCAAGGATCAGTACAACCACAGCTTAGAGCAGGGGTCGGTCGGCAACCACAGTAGGCACGTAGAGGGAAAGACAGTGGCTAGAGTTACTGTGACCCCACCCACCCACATAAATACTGCCACTTCTTTTCAACTAAACTTTCTAGTTTCACTCAATGTACATTACTTTACGCATCAACCTTCACGAACGATTAAATTAATACGCACCACGGAGAAAAACAAAACAAAGTTTACCGTGTTGAAATGAAAACAGTGTAATTATGACCCTGTGTTTTGAAACGGTGAGATGACAGGTGAGGCCATATGAGTAACTGTGGATGGAACCTGAGCGCATGCGTGAGGGGCAAAAGTGTGAAGCTGATCCGTGAGTTGTTGCACGTGACTGCACATCTGGGTTTTTTGGTCACGTTTTTGGCACCTAACATTTCTGAAGTTTTGTTTCCACATGGGGATCTTTTGCTGGTTTGGTCTGGGGTGGTTACCGCAGTGCTCACCCTTGCTGGGGGGGCTGGGGTGCATCATTGCAGGCTCATGGCTGTGGAGCAGACCCTGTTGATGTCTGGTGTGGGTGGGCGCAGCGGTGATGTTCTGTGGCTGAGCTGCTCCTGGTATAAGAGCGTTTCCTCACAGCAGAGTCAAGCCAAATGTCTCTTTCATGAATAGAGTCAATTATTCCTGCCTGTATGCATTGTTTGGGGGGGTCATGGGGGTGCATGGAGGGGAGAAAGAGGGTAAAGGGGTAGGTTGCTTTGTCTTTTATTTATTTCCTTTTTTGTATTTTTTTTTTTTGTAATTGTAAAGCGCTTTTTATAAAAAATGCCCGACCGACTGATTTGTTGAATAGCAAGGTCAGATTATATCCTGACTTTCTGTCTCACCAAATGTCAATATAATTTTTGAAAAGTTTTAAAAATGAACACTATATTATATACTATAACTAACATACGAACGAAAAGGTAAAACCCTTTAATTGTACATGCGATAAAAGCACAATCATTATTCAAGTTATAAACTGACTCACTCCTGATTGGTGACAGTGGTTGCCATAGAAACGTTGACTCAGACTGACTAACTAGGAACTATCACTCCTTAGTGATGCCTGGCTCCAAATGGCGATGACCATATTGCAAATAGATGGCGACTGGATTGAGTTAATTTGGTTAGAGCTGGAAGTAAACCATTTTCTCTAGTTGATCTAAACACTCTTGTCCAGTTCTCATGTACAGTCAACGGCCTCAAAGCAGACAAGCCGTCAGGACACGGCTGACGTGTTCAGGTGAGATGATGGCTTTACGGTCAGCATGGTCAAGGCAGAACTCTGTCAATGAGCATCATCGACAAAACATTATTTGCTAATACGGTATTGTGGTGTTATCCTTGCCTCTGGGCTTCACACCCATCAGGCTTTGCAGTTGCTATGGGCGTGGTCTGATTCAGTGTTCATATATAAGATGATTTGCCCGCTTGTTTTCGGATGTTGTTGGCATATGAGTGAATAAAGCTTCAGGTATCAAAGTCAAGACGTGTCTCCTCATCATTTCCACAGTATCATTGAGCATCCATAAAGTAAATTGTACATTTTTTTGTGTTTTTCCTAAACCGGGCTAAGCAGTTTTGGTTTTAAGTTTACTAAGAGAGCAGCAGAAGAAAACCAACCAACTCAAATGTAACATTTACATTCATGCTGCTACTGGATTCATTTTTGGATGCAGCTAAATCCTCCGCTGGAAAACCGTCAACTTTCAGTGACTGAATCTGTATGTAATCAGCCGGGATGGAAAACATGCTGCCAAAGTTCATCCACAAACATGTTTGTCTGGTACCATGTCCCCCTCCTGTTGACTCAGGTTGAATAGTTTCCAACATTCTCCCCACTCTACAATCCACTATCCCTTCATGTTTCTCAGTCTGATTCTCATCCTTTTTATTCCTTCTGTCAAGCTCATCCCGACACACACACACACCCCCAACCCCCTGCTGGAAGCTTTACGTTCCCCTGTCCTCTTTTTTTCTCCCTCCTACTCCGTCCTCCATCATTCTACTGCGCCATGGCCATTTATGGGCAGCGAGCTCACAGCAAAATCTCCTTCAGCCGGCCGACATGCAGTCGGCATTTCTCTGCATTTTAGGTGGAGTCCATCCGTCAGTGAAGAGCCCAGAATCTGACCCCCTGAAAAAACCTGTTTCAGGTCTGATCTGGTTAGAAAACAGCAAAGTCCTTTCCCTGTTCTTTTTTGGGGCCTAAACTACAACATTCATTCAGTTCGAGAGTAAACATGTCCAGCTCAAACATCTGTCAGCGGTCACATTTTCTCTGCCCCTACTGTTTTCTCTTCATTAGTGGCATTTACCTGATGCTTCCCCTTGAAAGGTCTTCAATTATTCCCATTCTAAATAAATTGTGTTTTGGAGTTAGAGGCACATTATTAACTTGGTGTCAGTGACAGAAACCCCATGTTAATGAATTCTTGTCAGTAGTGTGGCGTGCGCTGCCGGCTTATGGCCTTGCACGTGGGACAGTGTGTGTGTGGGTGTGGGTGTGTGTGCGTGTGGAGGGGAGACACGTGGTTCATGTGTCAGGTCACACTTAGGAAGCATATGTTTTTGACGCGCATGATAAATAATGTACCGCTTAGCCACAAGCATGTCTCCCATGTGCAAGAGCGTGAAGAACTACAGCCGTGGGATTTGTCCGCATTTCTACCACGATGCTTGTGCTACATGAATGATGATCAGGCCAGAGCACAGAAATAGAACTGACTTTTCTTTTGTTTACATCTACACTTCACTTATGGAGCTTTTCCATTCAAATTTAAGCTAAGGACTTAGTGAGGGGTTACAATCTTGTTCAGCTGTCCAAACAAACATTTATTTTTTGTGTTCATCCTTTCAGAGGAAATCCAGCTCCCCACAGCTGCACTGTGGCACCTAAAACAGCATTTCAGGCAGGAAAGCCAAACGTTTGCTTGAGGAAACCACACACCAGAACATCAACCCCATAATCTGGTTCATCGGACATAGAAAATCACAGAGAAAAAAGAACAAAATGGGAGAATTCCAGCTCAGAAATGACAGAAACTCTCTCTCTCTCTCTCTCTCTATATATATATATATATATAAATAATCCTCAAAGATCTCGGCTCCCTTTGACATTCTTTCTTTCTTTAGTCTGAACACCTTTGTCACCTCAAACTAATCTGCTGCTGGAGTCAACAACAAAGTTGGAAAGTTCCTTTCAGGCTGCTAAGGCTGTTGCCATGGCAATGCAATTTCCATCAATGACAAGGGTTGATGAACTGGTTGAGTAGAGATGGATGGATGGATGGATGGATGGATGGATGGATGGATGGATGGATGGATGGACGGTTTGGTGAGTTTCTTGGATGGTTGATTACTTGACTGATGGATTTTAGCAACAAAAACAAAGAAAAAAAGACAATAAAATTAAACATAAACCTATATTCAATCCATTTTAAGATATGAATTTGTAAATTGATATTACAAAAATAGAGAAAACAAAATAATTTTTTTTTATCTACTTGACATCACAATTGCTCTAAATCATAAATGAACATTTACACTTTTAAATAAAGTATATACACGATACATTAAATCCATTATATAATACATACAAAACCTTATGTAGCAGCCCCCCTACTAAATGAGAAATGATTTGTCCATTAATTCATTCATTTTCTAAACCAGTTTTATTCCTTTCGGAGTCACGAGGCTGCTGGCGAAGGCGAGGTACACCCTAGACAGGTTGCTAGCCCATCACAGAACCACAATCATACAATCACACATCGATCACATACCCACACACACTCACACCAAGGGAAAATTTAGAGTCATCAATTCACTTATGAAGCATGTTTTTGGCGTGTGGGAGAAAGCCAGAGAGCCCAGAGAAAACCCACGCATGCACAGGCAGAACATGCTAACTCCACAAAGAAAGTCCCCGCCAAGTGAACAGCGCTAACCACTGCACCACTGTGTAGTCAATTAAAAATGATTTGTATTCAAGTTTATTAAACTATATATAAACCAGAAAAGTATTAAGTATTGAAAAAGTTGTCTACCAACAGCTCACTGACTTTCTCTTATTAAACAATTCATTTGATGTTTCCCAGTCAGGTTTTAGACCCCATCATAGCACAGAAACTGCTCTTATCAAGGTAACCAACAACATCCGCCTGAACACTGATGATGGCAAAGTCTCTGTCTTAACCCTGCTAGACCTGAGTGCTGCCTTTGATACTGTTGATCATGGGATCCTTTTGCACAGACTCCAAGACTGGCATCTCTGGATCTGCCCTAAGTTGGCTCAAGTCTTATCTAGAAGACAGGAAATACTTTGTTGAAATTGGGAGTTGTGTCTCAGACTACATGGGCTTGAAATGTGGTGTGCCCCAGGGATCGATCCTGGGACCCCTTCTGTTCAACCTCCACAAGCTACCACTAGGGCAGTTAATACGCAGTAATAACATTTCTTATCACAACTATGCAGATGATACTTAGATCTATGTGTCACTGACAACAGGTGAATATGGGCCGGTGGATTCACTCAACCACTGCCTCCAACAGATCAGTGCGTGGATGCAGAACAACTTTCTCCAGCTAAACTCAGACAAGACCGAAGTTATTATTTTTGGCCCACAGAAACAAAGAGAAAGTGTCAGCAGCTACCTTCATTCTCTGTCTCTTAAACCCTCAAATCAAGTCAGAAATCTAGGGGTAATCATGGACTCTGACCTGAACTATAACAGCCATATCAAGTCAGTAACATCAGCGGCATTTTACCATCTGAAAAACATTGCCAAAATCAAAAACATTATATCAAAGCCAGACCTGGAGATACTTATTCATGCATTTGTCTCCAGTAGGTTAGACTACTGTAACGGCCTGCTCACTGGCCTCTCCAAACGAGCTGTAAAACAGCTTCAGTGCATCCAGAATGCTGCTGCTCGAGTCCTGACCAAAACCAGGAAGTATGATCACATCAGTCCTGTGCTCAGGTCTCTGCCCTGGCTCCCTGTACCTCAAAGAATAGACTTCAAAGCAGCTCTGCTTGTGTACAAGTCTCTTCATGGCCGCGCACCAAAGTACACCTCTGACATGTTAGTGCCATATGAACCATCTCGTACTCTGAGGACCTCAGGGTCCGGCCTCCTGTTGATTCCCAGAGTCAGAACTAAACAAGGGGAATCAGCGTTTCAATATTCTGCAGCTAAAATCTGGAACAGCCTCCCTGAAGTCGTAAGACAGGCCTCTTCTGTGTTCATGTTCAAATCTAGACTTAAAACATTTCTGTTTAGTCGTGTATATGACTGAAAGGTCCTATCTGCACTTTTCTGTCCTTTCCTTCCTTTATTTTTAAACCAATTTTCTAATTTTATCTTTTCTTTTAAAGTACATTTTACTTTGATTATTTCTATGATGTATTGTGATTTGAATGCATTTTTCTGTTTTGTGAAGCACTTTGAATTACTTTGTGTACGAATTGTGCTATACAAATAAACTTGCCTTGCCTATTAATTTAATATTATTTCCCATGGTGTCAAGTTCTTTTTGGTCTTGATAAAAACCTGCCTGTAACAGATTTTTTTTTTCTTTTATTTGAGACAAAAACAAAATACCGTTGGTCCTAGGAAGTTAGAAGACATTTTTAAAGCGCCAAAGTATCAAGTGTCATCTCTGAAGGTTCAACAGGATCACTGAAATTCCTCGATTTACCTCCTAACACCACCAACTCCTTGGATTCATAAAACAATATGCAGATACAGTATGCTTTCTTATAAGACTTTTTTTTTTTAGCACAGAATGAAGGAATCCAACAAAACGTTCAAACTTATTTCTGTAAAGAAGACTTTTTGTTGATTCTCCAGCTTCTTCCATAATTTACAATTAAAAATTACAAGAGAATTCATAGATTATTGACACAAAACTATTGATTAATGCCGCTGTATTTCTCTTCTTTAAGCCAATCAATTCCCTTAGGAAGAACTCAAATGTAAAACTTTCAGTTTGATGTCCTGATTAGCTGCAGCAAAGGCTTCCAGCAGTCGATGCAGCTGAAAGGGAGGCTGAGTGCAGAAGAACCAGCAGTAATTAAGCGCAGGGTCTCCTGGCTGCCTCCTCTCACCTGCTGCCTTGCTAAGCACTGCTGACACTCCCTGAAGCTGGCCAATACTTCATTATGGTCTAAGTGAAAAAGAATCAATAGCCGATGGCAAAGTCCATGCAGACTTGTACGTCATTGATCACCAGCGAGAAAGAAATGCAGGAAAGTGATCTGGAGAGGAAAAAAACTGAACATTTAGACAGAGAAGAAAGAAGACGGCTGCAGAATGTGGACAGCAGCTGTGTGCAGCAGTTTTTGTGATGAGATCAAGACAATGGTGAGATATGCAGCCTGTGAGAACGTGATGCAGCACTCTCTTTCTGCAGCCCCTTAGAGACAGCGATAGCAGCTTAAATCGCTGACTGGCGTCTAAGTGTAGGGACGGCTGAGGTGGGAGGAGAACTGACCATCGGCACACCTACAAAAATTCAAGCTGCAGCAGCGTTGAAGGACCATGCAGAACTTTGCATGCCTCTGCTGTAGCTCCAGCCACACAGTACTCTATCTGTGCACCACAAAAGAAGGGCTCTGCATCCTTAAGGTGATAAATCCGTAGAGACAAAAACTTTTTTGCTCTAGTTGGAGGCTGATACGTATAGCTTCCAATTGTCTTGGTCTACAGCAAAGTAAAAAAAAAAGTCATTAAAAGTTTCCTTAAAAATGTATTTGAAGACCCACTTTGATGAAAATTTCAGGGGTTTTGGTTTTTTTTTTAGCATTTTTCTGATGATGGAGGCATATAAAAGGAAAATTAAGCTCATAATCCAATTTCTTTATTCAAATTGTTGTTGTGAATCAGGAGCAGAGCTAAAAAAATGCACCCTTCTTTGAGCTCTCAGCATCGGGGAGGGGAAGGGGGACGGGGTTGCTCTGTGCCAATGGTGCTGCCTACAACTCAGAGGCAAATTTCTATTGAACTACTGCTGCTCTGCAGTTTCAGATAACATGACAGTCATAATTAAAAGACCCCTTGGAACGCTTTTACATTAAATCAAAAGATGCTCAGACTGGGACTTTGTTTCTAGGTCCAAAAGTAACTCAAATGACCACTTGTGGTAGGTTTAGGGGATGTCATCTGGACTTGTTTTTTTTAAAGTTAGAAGACGTTTCGCCCCTTATCCAAGAGGCTTTGTCAATTCTGAATTAGCTGGTCTAAGAGCTGGTATATCATGGGGCTAACTTTAAAACCTAACTTTAAAAACCAAGTCCAGATGACATCCCCTAAACCTACTACAATGGAACCAACCTGGGTGAATGAGAGTCTTCATAGACATGTCAAATGACCACTGGAGGCTGGTTTTAAAACAAAGGCAGTGTCAAAAACCTTTTTCAATTTTCTTCATATGACAGCTTTGTGTGGATGTGTTTAGAGGGTCGAATCATGTTTCATAACTTTATTAAGGCCTTCGTTTCCCTTGACATTTTTAGGGGCATATTTTTTAATCAATAGGTGGGTGGAGTCAATAAAACTCCCACTTCCCATCGTAGTCATGGGTCTTAACTATCCAAGTGTTATGGATAACACTAAAAACCAGCTATTGTCCTTTGTGATCAGCTTGAATCTGGTTGTTTCATGGGAACATTTGTTAATTTTCGTCCTGGCTACAGATTTTTTTATGATCTTTTATGAGGTGTCAAGTTTTCAGGTAAATTTGAGAGAAGGTCAGGTCAATGACGGATATCCTAAAGTTTGAAAGACATTTAAAGTTAGTTCATTGTAATGCTCTTTGAAAAGCTATGCAACTTTAAATATTTGCACAACTTTTTTGGTTTAAATGACCTTTTGTGACAACTGGAGCAGTATTGTGAGCCTTTATTAGAATTCTGTCAACATTCGCTTCCATGTCATCTTCCTTAGAAGATGACACACAGAAGAGCAAACCTCTGTTTTATGATGCAGAAACCAGTCTGGCTGAAGCAGATGTTCCTCTTTCGTCACTTTTGAGGCAAGAAAACTGAATCTGCTTCATGTGAATCCACAGAGAAGCTGCCAGACTGACATCAGTGAGTCAACAAGCAATGTGGAACTCTTCAACAAGCACAAATGCAAACAGGAGCCAGCACCTGCTTCTCCTTTTGTCCTGCAGCATCATTTGTTCTGATCCTGCGCTTAAAAATAAACTGAGTGTTCAGACCGGTTAGACCGTGTCACACTGCCACCACGTACAGTTGTCCACGGATGAAAACTGGTCATCCGTGAAAATACATTGAAAAAGTGAGAACAGTTGGGAAATCTTCACAGATGTATTACGAATGAACCACGGAAGAAGTACGACTAAACCACGCAAAGAACACGTCAACCTGCGCTTCATTGAATTTCTTCTCTTAGACATTCAGAGCACTGAGCAGAAATCCCATTGCTTTGTTTGATTTAAACAGTCGGATTCCCCTAATCCCTGCACCAGTTCTAAGTCAGGACGGGTCTGTACGTGAAACAGGAATTGAGTTTTTCACTCTCTGCGGGGGGGTTGACTGGCGGGAGCTGCAGCTGGGGAGTTCCGCCAGAAGGGTCGCATCAGGAGTCACATCCGTGCACGCCGTACCCATCGACCAAAACGCTCGAGTGACATCTGTGCATACACTTGTGAATTTCACATATCATGCATGTATCGTGGAAGACCAAAATGACCACCGTGGACAGTGAACAAATTGTACATAGTGGCAGTGTTGCACGGCCTTTTAAAAAAAAAAATGGGTCAGTGGAGCGGTGTTTTAGTCAAATTGGATGTAAAACCAAGAATAACAACATTTGGGATATAGAATTGGCAAACTCTGGGAGTTGCATGCCAGAAATGAACAAAGCTGCTGCACACTGGAAGAAACCTCTGCTGCCTTTTATTGTCTGGATTCAAATGTAAAATAAATGGATTTAAAAACCACTGAATTATTGAAATTGAACTGATTTCTACTCAAAAAATACTAAATAATTCTCTACACCAATCAATTTTGCCTTAAACGGAACTTCTTGCTTTTTTTGTTCAGTTTTTGTGAGTATTTATAACTTTGTGTCTTTATCTCATCTTCAATCGGGATGTGAAAGTTGTTTAGTTGGACAAACAAAATAGACTTTGAATGAAAAATAAGTTTAAATTTGATCAAACATGATCATGTTGGCTCAATTATTTAATCCAAATGAGAATTTATACTCAAAACAATGCCAAAACTTTACCAGCTATTTTCAATGCTTTTTTATTCAAAATGCCATTAAATGTCCATTAAAATGTTCTTCAGAGACCCTCTCCAATGGAAAAGGGTGTTGTGTTTCTAACATGTCCAGGCTTTTTTTTTGATGATGTGTATGGTTATAGGTTGGCGCCAGTGTTTGGCAGTGGAGCCGCCATCAGTGTGTGAATGGGACTGTGGCTGTAAAGCGCTTTGGGCCTTTGAGGGAGGTAGAAAAGTGCTATTTAAATTTGCATTTCTGAGTATTTGGCTATTCAAGTCGTTGTAAATCGGGTACAAAAGAAAAAATACAGTTTGAAAAACATTGTATTTAGGCCTGCACAAGTAATCGCAAATTTATCGTTATCACAATTTCAAGCTGTGCAATATCAATATCGCAGAAGTCAGCGAAAATCACAATAAATGGTAAACCTTAAATGTGCTAAAACAATCTTATGGCAACTTGAACTATTTAATGAATTGAATAAATCCCTTTATGCATTTGACCAATCGGATGGAGGTCTTCTGTTAGATTTTGCCCTCCTAATTAGCAGAGGGTCATTTGTAGAATAATTTAAACATCTCAAACACAACCAGGACTGACTCTTATTTAAATTAAACTTTTGCTGTGACATTGAAATGTTTTTGTTGTTTTTGCTAGTTGTTCATTTATTGCAAGTTATATCGTCATCGCAACATTGATCACTAATATCGCATATCGCGAGTTTTCATAATATCGTGCAGCCCTAGTATTTGCTATGTTGAAAATAGACTGGGAGGGTCGCAAGCTCCCTGCTCCACTCCACTCTGATGCAAACATGTAGATCCATGTATGTCTGTTTTCCTCGTGGGTTTCTGGCTCAAAACTGCACAGCTGGATAGCTCTGGTGTTGCTCACCACTGTTGTTGCACTGGAAATGTGTGGTTGGGGCTGTGAGGGGATTTAAGCTTGTGGGAGAGGTAGATGGGTGATGGGAAGTTGGGGCGGGCTTACTTCATGCTAACAGTCCCACCCACAACTCAGAGGTGTGTTTCTAATGAACTCCTGCTGCTCTGCAGAAAACAACACAGGTTTTTTGTTTTGATTTGGACGACATAATCATTATTAAAAGACCACTGGGAACACTTAGAAAAGAGATCAAAAGATGACGGGAGTGGGATTTAAAGTTTTAAAAGTGTTTTTACAAAAAGTGGCCTCAAATATTTGAAATAAACAGAACAGCATAAAGAATTATTTCTGCAATAACAGCAATTAACACACACAGCTGTTTAAAAATCAACAAAAGCTCAAAGTCTGGCTGCAGCAGAGATAACAGTTCCTCAGGACAAACAGCAAGAGAATTAAGGCGGGGGTCCCACCGGAAACAAAAGAACATCAGGTACTGATCAAGCAGCTTTGTTAAAGGGCGGCAAACTAAAACAGAGAAATTATTTAAAATCTTTGAATATTATCTTTTTTGAGTCGAGGAAACAATGGACTCAGTCTGAGCGATGTTTGTAAAATGAGCATTTTTTTCCATTCATTTCCATTCCAGCATGTCAGATCTGAACTTCTCAAAGATGAAAGAAGAAATGTCTTCTCAAAAGTGATCCTGTCTGCTTTTGCAGGACCAAGAGAGAAGGAAACTCGCTGTAAACCTCTATTAGAACAATAGTAAAAAGCAAGTAAACCTCTATTATGTTCATTGTTTAAACAAACCAAGCAGCATGAAAACAAACACTTCACCTGAACCGCTCCCTGCTGAATGTGGTTTTCCTTCCCTCTATGGAAAAGAAAAATTTCAGGCACAAAATAAGCAAAAAGAGGCGTTCTGCCTTTATAACGTTCTGCCTTTACTCATCCTTTCAGTGATGGGGAGTGTCAGGAGCAGAACAGACAAAAGGCGCCTCACAAGTAAATGTAAACAAGAGAACAGAGAATAAAAACCTTTTCAAAAAGCAGAACCTTTCTTAAACCCTGATTAGCTACTACATTTAATCAGAAATCCCTCATTCCAGCTCATTTAGAAGCAGACAGAAGCCCGTGGAGCATGCAGCACTATCAGAGCTCCCCTACACTCACCACGCTGACAGCAGCTCCTCAGAGGTGCTCCTGTACACCACGCTCTGCCACTTAAACCACTCTAATCCAGATTAATGCCCAGTCAGGGTTTGTCCTCCACAGGAGAGGAAAGGGAGGGAGAAACTGCTGAGATGGGTTTAGTACTTCAGATAAGAAATGATGGTTCCTCTTTAAACAACTGATCAACAGATTATTTAATATTTAAAGTATTTGAATATGATCAGAGATTACATGAATCTCTTACTAGGGTTGTGCCAATGGACGATACCATCGTGGGTGACTGACATCACGATGGACAGGCACCATTGGGATGCCACGCCCCCACCCTGCGAGTCGACACCATAAGCCGCGGTTACATGAGCAAAATATCTTGATGGGATCATTGGTCAGATTAGAATCCAACCGTGTACATGAGCCCAGAAAAAACTTTTTCAGATTATAAAAAAACGTTCCCATGGGTCACACTTTCGGTCAGAATAAATCATTCGCACATGTGCAGTAGTGTTTTAAAAACCGGAAGAGAAAATTAGTTCCGCCGAGCGGCTACATAGATAGATATGTCAGCTCGGTAATATACTAGATGATCTCCTAAACGTGCTTTTATTAATGTTACGGTTATTATGAAGCGCCTGTTCGCTCATCATTTTCATTTTAATCCGTGTGGTCAGTGCTTTTTCTGTTGAACGGAGCCGGAAAGAAACCCGTATTAGGAGCATGCTAACAACACGGGCTAACAACATTAGCATGAACATAAAATGTATCCATGCGGGAAAGGCTGCAATCTGCATCTTGGCTGCACGTTAATATGTGGGAATAACATCAGCCTTTATTTTGTCGGGACAGGACTGGAAACATAAATCCACGTGATTGTTTGAACGGTTTCTAAGGACTGAGCGACATTTCTGCTTTGAAGCTAACAGCGACCCACAGGCGCTGTGTGTGTGCTGGCGCTCCGACACACACTTTTACCGGGAGACCCAGTTCTCCTAAATTCGGTAGCTCGTTCACGTAGAGCGGCGGGACGGATCACAGTCCTAAGTCTCCCACATGTCACAAAATATTCTCCCTTCCCCTCACAGCTGTAAGTCCGTCTGCTCTGCTAGAGACGCGGTCGCTGCTCCACCGGTCCACCTGACTAATCAAGTGCAGGAGGAGCGGACCACTTCTATTCTATTGTGTTTATTTATTTATTTTTAAGTCATTTCCCTCAGTTTATACTGGATCACGGATGAGTCATTATTTGGGAAATTAAAAAAAATAAAGTAATAAAGTAAAATAACGAATAATAATTATTTAATAACAACGAAAAATTACAGTTATAAACCTTAAAAAGAACGCAATCAAGAAGAAAGAACAAACATTTGGTCCAAAAATGGCTTTTTTAGTCACGAGGAACAGAGTCGTTCCTCTGATACTCAAGTACATTTGCTCCAATGGTGCACCAGTCCAGCTTGAAATGTAAAACAGGAAAACGCCTCAAGTATGTTGAGATTATGTAATTGTGATAAACCACAGAAATCTACTAATCAAACACAGGATTCAGTGACACAGCAGACTTACATCCGTGCTGTGGCTTCAGAAAATGCTCTCGATGAAGATTCATGGGCGGGAAACTCTCCTTTAAAAAATGACACATCAATCACAGCTCCATCTAAGGCAGTTTTAATTAAAAAGTATGAATCTGAGAGTAATTATGGGTACTCTGGCGTGCATATCTCCTGCTGAGGCCACCAGAGAGGGAATTAGCACACACTCAATTATGATACACTGATATGTGTGTTTTCTTTGGGGGATATATTCCACAAAGTGCACAAAGACTGAGCTAAAACATCCCCTGAGTCTGACAAAGCCACTGTATTTATCTAAGATATCCAGTAATACCTTGGTGTCAGCAACTTATCTGATTTCTGTTCCATAAATGAATCTAGCCTCAAAGCTTAGTTTGATTATTTGAGATGTTAGTTTAAGTGGCACAAGCTCACCTCTCTTTAAAGATCACACATTTATGTTAATATGTATTTTTAGAAACAGAATAAACTCTAGAAAGATCAACAAAGCATGTCTGTAGAATGAATGTTCACAGTGCAAATGCAGGTTTGATGTGTTTGATCCTTTAACCAGAGGATTTCATGCTGGCATTCCAGCTAAAGCAGTCTTTGGATCCTAATACTTAACTTCATGAGGACTTTTTTTCCAAACAGATTTCTAGATTGACACGTTTTCTCTTAAATAAAGGATTACAATTCCCTTCTGTTTGGAAGAAAGTGCTATGTTCAGCAAAGTCCTCACATTTACCCACAAACTCTCTATTTTCCTCCAGGCTTCGATTTACCTGGATAACCATGAAAGCATTTATGAAATACCATGAAATAGCATTTACCACATGCGGCCAAAGATATTAGAATATTACTGACATTATATTAGGGCTGTATCTAATGAAATGTTGGTTAAAAAAAATCAAGGTACTCGGTGTGTTTAGAATCTTAATATTGTTTTCATTTTTCTCATGCTGAGAGATAAGGAGGAAAATAATATTTTACAATCTAAAAAGATATTTATACAATTTCAATGGATAACTACATGTTGTTGCTTTTGTTTGCTTTTTTTCCCCTTAATTTCAATATCTGAGGCTTTATTGCCATATTGCACGAAAAGGATATCAAAAAATAATTTTAGATTATAAAGACCAGCTGATCTATTCACTATTAGCATCACAATAATTCTGATTATCTTTGGAAAACATTGTTTCTAGGCATACAGTAATCTGTTAACTAGTTTTCAAAGTTTTTTGACCAGTTTTTGAACTGCATAAATGGTGAGCAGTGCATACAGGAAGCAAAACTTAAAGACCCACTCCAATAAAAATGGTGTTTTTGGTGTTTTTAAGGTGTTCTTGTGACGTTCTTCTCATGAAGGAGGACATACTGTAGGCCTGCACAATAAATCGCAAATTTATCGTTATCGTGATATCAAGCTGTGCAATATGCATATCGCAAAAGACGGCCAAAATCGCAATAAATGGTTACTTTAAATGTGCTAAAATTATGGTAGCTTGAAGTATTTAGCGAATTAAAAAGAATCCCTTTATGCATTTGACCAATCGGATGAAGCCCTTTTATGTTAGATGTTCGCCTCCTATGTAGACGAGGATCATTTGGAGTATACGTAATTTAAGTTATGTTGACTCTTATTTAAATCAAACTGCAGTGAAATAGAAATGATGTTTTACTGTTTGTTCAGATATCGCAAGTTATATTGTCATCGCAATATTGGTCACTAAAATTGTGAGTTTTCTTCATATCGTGCAGTCCTATCATACTGCATATCAAGGAAATTAAGCTTAAATTTCCATTCATTTATTCAAATTGTGGTGAATCATAAGGAGACAACAAAATGCCACTGGAAAAAGATAGATTTAACATAAATCTACAATCAGCAAGGTCCCTAATCTATTCTGACGCATCCACTTGCAGACAACTAAATCCATGTACATCTTTGTTTTCCTTGTCTGAGCTGCTATTTGGCTCAAAACGTAACAGCTGAAAGCTCCAATATTGCTTGCCAAAGGGATGATGGGAAGTGTCGGCAGGCTTACTTCGCACCACAACTCTGAGGCAAATTTCTCTTGAACTGATGGTGCTCTGCAGAGACTAAGTCCTAGGAAACAACACAGCTTTTATGGTTTTGGCTAAAAACGGCACAATCATAATTAAAAGACCACTAGGAACATTTTTACAACAGATCTAAAGATGACTGGAGTGGGTCTTCAAAGCAAATGTGAATCGTTAGGTCTCGCTCCTCTGTTGCAAGCTAATACACCCTTGATACATCTGCCAATTCAAGAATGGTGGAATCTATACATTTTACAAGTACAGGTAAAATATGAAATTTTAGCTTTTCTGATTTGATTAAGTATCCATTATTTAAAGAAGGTAAACAAATATCACTGGGCACAAAGCAGTATTTCATAAGTTGTAACAAGGTTTTAATGGAGCAGATGGTAGGAATGTTGGAATTTTAAGTCAGAAAATGAAAACAGAACGGGTTCCATCAGCCAAAAGGATCATTAAAATTCATAAAAAGAACAAACTTTAAGTCCTGCTTTAAACTATCAAAAATATAGCGAGGAATGGCAGCGCAGCAGCGAGCTGCTCTCCAACGACAGCTTTGAAGTCCTCGGCACTGGTTAAAAATTAACTCAACTGAATCCCCAACAATGTGGAGCATTCAATGGTAAAATGAGGAAAAGCACACAAAGCCAGAGAGTCTGTCTGATGCTGAAATCCAGCTCTTGTTCTTCTGTAAAGTCGGGAAAGGCCTCAGTGTTTGGGTCTTGGATCTGTCATCTCTGAGACTCTGCAGAGGCTCAGCCACCAGAACCAAAGCAAAAACACAAAGAAACATTAATGGTGTCGCCATGCCAACCAACAACTGCTGCCTTGGACAGAGCATACATGGCCGGGCGCAGAGAGACGAGCCTGAAAGCAGCAAAAGACGGATCCTCTTTTCTGGTTCTGCTGGTAGAGGTCGAAGATGATCTGCCCAGTTTAAACTGGATCCTCAACCACGTCCTGAGCCAAAGCGCAATCTAGAAAAGTGTAAAACCAGAAAATATTCTCATCTTTATGTCACTTAAGTGAGTTGAACTCTGTGAGGACAAAGCCAGCACTGTTCTTTGTACAGCGCTCCATCTGTTTGGGTCTTGGAAGTAAGTGGTTGTCTTGTTATTGAGTTAAAACTCAGAGTTCTTCTCTGTCCTTGGTTGTGGGATATTTCGCTCCCGCAGGCTCCCGGGAAAACAGAACCAGCTCTGACGGGCCGGCAGGGTCACATGTTTTAGCCTCTGCCAGAACCCTGCAGCTACACAGGAGCAGTCAGGAGTCCAGTCCCATGAACCCACCCCGTGTGTGCCTTCAGAAACCAGAAAGTAGAAGCCTCTCTGACCTGCAGACTAAACTGTCACTCTATTTCAATTAAATCAACGGACAATAAGCAATTATGCAAAGAGTTTAGACCAAAGATCAGAATGCAGATCATGTAAAACAGATGCACAACTGGATCCTCACGCGGCACAGAACCAGGACTTCACACCTTAAGGGAAAACTGAACCAAGTTCCACAACAGTTGGTTTAATTAGGAGCTCAAATGTTCCTTCATTTATCTGCTCACAATCTACAAATTCAGCCAGGATTACAGTCCAGGATGACTTTCAGTCTTCAGCCGAGCTCGAATAAGGAGCAGTTTGAAACAGTCTGTGGATGTGGATCATGATGGGAAGATCTAAAATGCATCAAAGGACAAACGTTGGTTAAGTTGACTCTACAGCTGTTCAGAGAGGAGTTCTAAAATATTTATAATTAAAATAAAATTCAATTGAATTGGATTAAGGACGTAATGAGAAGCTCAGTTAGAAATCACCATCTTTGTAAAATCTAGTTTTCCAGACTTTTTTAGTCAGAATCGGAAAGAAAAGTTCAGGAAACTCGAGGAGCAGGTTGACTGAAGGAGTTGAAGGAGGAGAGCTGAGCTGCATCCCGGTCCTCATCCATCCTCTATTCAAGAGTGAGCTCCACCATACCCAAAGCTACATTCACATCACACATATGACACATGTTTGGGAACACGCATCGAGCGCACGGTGTTCACACTGGACTAGCAGAGGTCTTTTTCTGTTTCTTTTTCTCAGCTGGCCTGGGCACTGCAGTCTTCATTCACGCCCCACAACAGGAAGCTGCTGCACGAACCCTGACTCAGGGCAGAGATCATCTTTCCCGTCTGTCCTGGAGAGCCACCGGTCTGAGAAGGACTCTGCTCATGCTTTGACCCCACAATTCCTCCCTGAAGGTCAAGGACAGAACGTAAAAGGAGTCGAAAACCTCGTGAAGCTGCTCTGTCGCTGAGAAGGGTTTAGCAGTCTGTGGTTTTCACATTAGCCCTGTACGGCCTAATCTAAACCGTTTACTCAGCCATTTCTATGAATGAGCTAGAGGTCAACCAGACTGAGTTAAGCAGAGCGAAGAGTGGAACCGGGCCCGGTTCTGGAAAGTGTGAGCTGACATAAGACTGGAGGAATGCCACTGCCATGTGGGATTACAGTGACGCCCTCACACTTCTATTAATATCAGATGTTCACTTCCACAAGGTCTGCAGCGGGGCCACAAACGGAGCTGCACCCCCCACCCCCACCGCCTGCGAAAACACGTGCACAGTCAGCTTGAGGCTCGTGCACATCCCTGGATGATTATGTAAAACCCGGCAGCTGAAAATGTGTCGGTGAGGAGATTCTTCCCACCAACAACTGCAAAGTCACGGCCAACTCCCCACACCGGCAATACAATCCCAGCAACCCCCCCATCTCACAGACTGCAAAGTCAAAGCTGTTAGGGAGCAGAGAACAGAGGGGAATCGTCATATAACCAGAACGGAGAACACAATGGGAATGAAAGCAAAAGCATGACGATGCAACGACATGACAGTGTCAGAAAGAGGATAAAGATGGCAGAAAAAGGACAGAAAGGGAAGATGGGAAATCAATTTGAGGAGAGCTTGGGCACAAAAGCAGAATGAATCAGAGGAAAGGAAAATGAAAACAAAAGACAAAGAGGGATGGAAAGGAGGTTAACATGGACATGATGACGGATGCCAGAGCAGAGGAATTCATCTTTCGACTGGATTTCTGAGCTTCTCTTCAGGGTTGTTATTAAAGACACCTCCTTTCCCCTCGCTCCCTTGCATCCTCGCCTCCTCGCGGGGTTCAGCGGGTCGTTCTGTCAAAGTCAATGATGGTCACAGCTCGGTATCACTAGTGGTCCTCTGCACGCCGAAATGTCACGTCTGATTATGCTGCACGGCCCTGAAAGTGGCGTTTAGGAACCGCCGCTTCACACAAACACGCACGTCTGCAGCACTACATGCACTGAGGGGCGACGCGGAGTCTAAACAGGCGTGAAAGGGGAGGATTCAGGTGTCAGACGGGAGTTAATCACCAGCTCATTAAGCAATAATGATGATAATTGGATGTGGAACGCTTTTCCTTATTGGGAAAATGAAGGAAAAGTGCTTTTTGGCAAATTACTTGATGAAGGCTTCGTCCCACCGAGGCTCTACCTTTGGTACACAGAGGTCATGAGCCCACATCACCATCCCCCACCGCCGTGCCAAACATCTTAAGAGGTTCTGACAAAATTGAAGGAGTTCCCACATTTATTTAGATTTCTTTACACAATTGTTGGCTTTTCAAAATGCTGCTATAGGCTCTCTCTAATCCAAACCTTTCCATCATCATTTTTTATTATGATTGACCTTTATTTAGGCAGGATAATCCCATTGAGATTACAGTACAAACCTCGTTTGCAAGGGAGTCCTGGCCAAGAGGCAGCTACAGTTGGTTAAAAAAAAGCACTAAAACATTTGAACAAGACATTAAAACCTAAAATACTGAGTCATAAAAAGTAAAAGAGTTCAAAATAACTTTGACTGTTTGAGACTGTTTTTACATCATAAAATGATTGCAGTTTTCTCAGGATTGTTATCTGCCAAAACTGATTTCTTTTTGTCTTAAACACCAAGTGACAAAACAAAAGGGAGAGAGAGAGAGAGAGAGTTTTCACTTTAAAACTAAAATACAAAACTTTTCTCTCCTTCCTCTTAAGGAACTTTCAAAATAAGGCGCTTGTAAGAGAAAACATTTTTTTTAAGTTTGTTGCCAAAAATAAAAGTTTTATATCATTTCTTTATTTTCAGTATTAAGTTATTGTTTGCATGATATGTTCATCTCTTCCCTTCATGCAGTACATTTTGATTGTGTTTCACCACCTAAAAACCAAGCAAATGCTTCATCTATCTGCTGATTCCTGATCTCATGCATTTGGATTCTCTACCTAAAGATCTACATCCTCACATCCTGAGCTGTAACGTTCTTTCTGCCAGCAGTGGCATAACACGCTTATTTTGTCCATTTGAGCCCTCAAATGCTGTACATATCTTGTGGACAGAGACAGTGAGCGTCTGACTGTAGCTGAAGGTTCTGCTGTGAGAAGACAGAGAAGATCAGCTCACCCCTTTGACCCTACGGTCACTGATGCTCTTTGGAGAAATGTCACATTTGAATAGAACTTTCCTACTGGGGAGGATTGGTCATCTCTCTCAAAAAATGTATACATAAAATTCAGCAAAAAAAGAACTGAACAGCAAAACGAGCCAGTGTGTTCCATATGATTGAATCCAGTGACGGAAGCATTTCAATGTTAGTTTCTAACATGAAGAATTAAAAACCCCGCTGTCCTCTGCATTAACGCCTAAACAGCCGTCTGCACATTAAACAGCGTAGACGGGTTTGTTGCATCAGGAACTGATCCGCTGTTCCTTTTTGTAGAGAAGGTGCCCTAAAGTGGAGCTGTCATCTCAAACCAGCCTTAAGGATGAAAACTGAACACCTGAGTGCACAAAAGATGAGATCCAGCACTAAGTCCCAGTCTTAGAGGGGATTTGCATAATAAAACGTCTAAATGACTATGTCTGTTAGACTTCAGTCCTCGTGCCTGAAGCGAAGAGTCCCAGAACACGACTGAAACTCTTCTGGGATGGGGCTGGAAAATCTGCTGCGCTTCGCTGGTACATGTATCAGATGAGCGGATGGGAGGGGAGGAGCATCAATCCTGCAAATTGAATGGCGCCTCAGTCGTGCAGCTCTGCTCCCACTGATGGACTGCTAGCATGAAAGCTGCATTTGTTGATTTGCATTTATTCGGACAGAGAAACAGAACTATATTGGAGCTATGAAGCCACACAGTTTGGAGCCTGATGTTTAATGAATATGGATCTATTTGTAAGCAAGTGGATGCATCAGACGGGAGCGCAACAGGGAACTTGTGGCTCACCAAGCGCATCTTTCTATGTCACATATACGATATTTTTCAAATACAATTTCTGATACGCAATTAAAATAAATAAAATACGTTTCTTTTGTGTCCTCCATAATCAGAAAAATACCACAAAAAAACATGTTTAAAAGACCAAAAACACAGTTTTCATTGGAAATGTCTTTAATGAAGCCAACAATTAAGGATCTGAGCCAGAGTATTTAAGGCTAAAAGTCTGAACTTCAAAAAGAATGAATGCAGATCTGTGTTGCAATACCCAAACTCTGAAGTAATGGATCTTCACTGTTTCTGAAAGCCTTTTCAGAGGTTTGTTCAGCCACTTCCCTCCATCTTGTGAATGATTCAAGCACAAAAAGGCATCCAAAGACAGAAAAACCAGCCCAGGTCAATCAAAACCAAAACTGATGCAGCTTTGCATCACTGCAGGAGACTCCCTGTAACAGCACAGTCGACCCGTCTGCTGAGACTTAACCAGCTGCTAACGTTTGTCCAACAGGCTGACCGGGTCAAGGATCCAGTGGAGCTGACGTCTGCAAATCCCTGAAACAATACAAGTGTTTGAGTCCCCAGAAAGAAAACCCTCCACTCCTGTTCCGCCTGTTTGATCCATTAATGCAAGCTCATAAATGAATATGAGCCTGAAAAGCTGCATTCACTCTCCTTCACAAAAGATGAGAAGAAAAACAAACTTGTTTTCTGTGGATTTATGAGCTGCAGACGACAAAGGAATTTAAACGTGGAAGGAGGATTTAAAGCCATATTTTTCAGGTAAATCAGGAATATTCCCGGCTGAGATTAGGTTCCTTTTTAATCCCTGGTTTAAAAAAAACAAATTCATCTTGTTGAGAACAAGAGGAGCTTGAAAAAGCTCTTTTTTAAAATGATCAAATGTCTTTACAAATTATTTTTTAAAAATCCTTTATTCATTTAAACAAAAAACTTCTTCAAAAAAAATTCTACAGATAGCTCTAGATGGCCTCAAACATCACAACACAGATGAGGAAGATGGCCTTTTCACCCCCCCTGTCAGCTTTAAGTTGCTTTCGGTTGACTTGGAGGTGCTTCAAACCTCTGGCAGAAAGCGTTTGCTGAGCTGAGAGCTGCTCTCCTGAAAGCGCCTGGACTCGCTCCAGGAGCAGATGAAGACTAACAGCCTCAAGCTGAGGCTCTTCTGGTAAATCCTCTGGACAGAAAGCTGGAGCTCCTCCAGCCCGCCATTGGTAAATATTCCTTAAATGCCAAATTCAATCAAGAACCAACTAAGTGTGGAGGCTGGGGAGCTGCAGAGCTCCGTTCAAGACAGAGAGGGTTAAATCAGTTTAGGTTTGCTTCGAATCAAATACATTTCAGGCTTTTACTTGCTTTTTAACGTAAATCTGCTCTTACTACCAATCACATTAGTATTGTAACCTGTCTGTTTGTGTTCATCTCTGTTCTGTGTGTGTGTGTGTATAACGCCCTCTCACCCTCCGCGGGTGGTTTCTCCTACCAGAGGCCTGGGAGCTTGAGGGTCCTGCGCAGTATTTTAGCTGTTCCTAGCACTGCGCTTTTCTGGACTGAGAGGTCTGAGGTCTTTCCAGGTATCTGTTGTAGCCACTCCTCAAGCTTGGGGGTTACTGCCCCGAGTGCTCCAATTACCACAGGCACCACTGTCACCTTCACTTTCCAGGCTTTCTCCAGTTCTTCTCTGAGTCCCTGGTATTTCTCCAGTTTCTCATGTTCCTTCTTCCTGATGTTCCCATCACTTGGCACTGCCACATCCACCACAACGGCTTTCCTCTGTTCTTTATCCACCACTACGATGTCTGGTTGGTTCACCGTTACCATCCTATCAGTCTGGATCTGGAAGTCCCACAGGATCTTTGCCCTCTCATTCTCTACCACCTTCGGGGGTGTTTCCCATTTTGACTTTGGGGTTTCCAGTCCATATTCTGCACACATGTTCCCGTATATCGGGCATCGTCAAATGGCGGACCGCGGTCCAAGTCCGGACCGAGTGACGAGTCTGCCCGGACCGGATTTGATATTAACAAAAATATAAATCATTTGTTCATGCGCAGCTAAACTAGTAATTATGACAGGAGCGTCATCAATAGCCAAGCCAATCAAATCGATTGTTTACCTTTCAGCAACAGCGAGTGTGAGAGAGAGATAGAGAGGAGATGAGAGAAAATGGCTTGCTCAAAAATGAGAAAAGTAGATGCTGAAAACCGAACTTTTAAAGATGAATGGACGGACAAATACTTTTTTAATCTGCCTGCAGCCAGTTCTAAACCTTTGTGTCTCATATGCTGTGAAAATGTGGTGTTAATCAAAGTGGCAACGTTAAGGCTTAAGCCGTTAAGCGTCACTATGAGACCAAACACGGGTCGTTTGAGGAAATGTACCCACAGAAGTCCGCAGTGAGGGCGAGTAAAATCATCGGATTAAAAGCACAGTATGACAGGTCTACTCGTGTCATCACGAATGCATTTACCGGGCAGCAACGTGCAAATGAGTGTTCGTTAAAGATCGCGTGGATTTTGGCGCAACACAAGAAAGCATTCAGCGATGTGACAGTTGCAAAGGAGTGCTTAAATGCGGCTGCAGAAACTGCTGGCAGGACAGTTACATGCCCATTTCTCTCACTAGGAAAGAAAGATTGAAAGGGAGTAAGGAATGGTTGAAAAGAGAGATGAAAAAGGGAGGTGCTCAAAGTTCTGCACTTTTTGTATGCAGTAAATTTAACTTGAAAAGTTTCCTGTGTTATTTTATTTAAAATGTAGTTCATGTTTTAAAAAGGTGGCAGCTCAAATGTCTTTTTTTTTTTTTTTTTTTTATTGAAGATTAAAAGCACTTTTATTTTATTCAAAAGATTCTGAATGTTTTACATTACTTGAAATATACCCGAAGTTCAGGTTGGTCAAAGCTGTGTTTGCACTTTTTATTTATTTTATTCAGAATAATTTCAGTGTCTGTACTACAGTATTGTTTTCCATTCAAGTGCCATACAAGTTCAGACTTTTTGGTATGTTAAAAGCATATTACTTTGAAAACACTTGAAATAACAATAAATTATATAGAAATGTATGTGCGCTATTGATTTTATTAACATGAGGGTACATTATGTAAAGTGACAACATAAGATCCGGACCTTTGCTGGGAGAAAATATTAGTAACTGGACCTTTTTGAATTTTAATTGAATACCCCTGCCGTATATGATTCCAGCCACTTGATTGTGCCGCTCCATGTATGCTTTCCCTGCCAGCATCTTACACCCTGCAGTTATGTGCTGGATTGTTTCAGGCGCCTCTTTGCACAGCCTACACCTTGGGTCTTGTCTGGTGTGGTAGATCTGAGCCTCTATCGCTCTGGTGCTCAGGGCTTGTTCCTGAGCTGCCAGGATGAGTGCTTCAGTGCTGTCTTGTAGGCCAGCCCTTTCTAGCCATTGGTAGGACTTCTTGATATCGGCCACTTCATATATATTGGCATATGCCTTCAGGGGTCACCACAGTGAATCAGCTTTGACTGATTTATATTTATATATATATATATATAAATAAAGTAAGATAGAAAGACAGAGGGAGGCAGAGCCAAACCAGTCAATGAATAGGAAAATATTTAAAAACTGACATATAAATAATAATGACAATAGCAAACTGAACATGTTTAGTTTTTACCGTCTATCTCTTTCGAATGTAAATAATCAGTCTAAAATACTGAACTACTGAAACTTCCATCCACTGGGGAAAAATTTTCATTAGTTGTATATTTGTGCCTCATTTCACTCAGCATTTTTAGATTTTGCAACAACAAACAACATTTTTAATCATAAAAGCATATAAACAAATAAAAAGTATAACCGACCTGAAAACAATTTTTTTTGCCAACTTCTAATGTTTTGTGGATTTTTGCTTCAGAAAGCAGCAGGGATGATCAAACTACGGTATATTTATATTTGTGTTTATCTGTGCTTGACTTTAAAGTGCATTAATCAATTTCAGCTAAATAAATGTAGCTCTCCAGACACGATGGCAGGAACTTTATTTACTAAAACTATATCTTCTAAATGTCACTGATAAAAACTCTTAATTTCAAATGATTATCACAGTTTTGTTAAACGCTTATGATTTTGAGGAAATCTAAAGATAATTTAAACCCAAAAAAAAGCGTAATAAAACATCTAGCAGCTGCTTTGGTGCATCAGAACAAAGTTTTACTGTAAAAATAATCAACTCAATTTTAATTCACTAGTTCCTCATTTAAATCAGTTTTGTGTGAGTTAATTTGATTTCAGGTTTGATTCAATATTTTTTGATACATTTTTTTTTAAATTGACTCTCATAATAAATCTTATTTTGTTATTTAAAAAAAAGATCTTGTACATAGTATGTAATATAAACAAAACAACAGTTAAACATTTATAACATCTTGGATCTAACATCTTAACATCAACATTATAACATCTTATTTTGTTATAACAACATTAAAAAATAATAATTTTAAGCAGTTTTTTTCTTGAAAACAAATCATTATCTTTTTAGATAATGCATCAAATTGCATTTGATAAATCACTCTTGATTTTTGAAGAAAGAAATCGCTGCCTATACTACAGATTGTTTTTAAATATTAATAACTAGAAATTCACATTTTTTTTCCCCTCAAAGCTCAACTTTAATGAGTCTAAACTGTTAACTAAAGGATGAAATGTGAAGTTGGAGGACTATAAAATACATGTTCTATCCCAGCTTTCTGCTTCTTTAACAAATCAAAGGGTTTAAGCCTCCTGCTGCTGCAGAAGCTGCAGACAACAAAAGCAGCACCAGTCAAATATTTGGGTTTTGTTCATCAGACGCCAGTTCTTCTAAAGTAAAATGACACACACACACACACACACACACAAGAGACCGTTTCACAAGCCTCTGAAAACACATTAAATATGAAACAACAGTGTCCTAGTTACACTAATGAGAGTGAAAGGGTGTTTTCTGGTTTTAATGCAGGAACGTTGAGTTTTTGTGGGTTTGTCAGTGTTTTGTATGTTCATTGTGACCTTCAGGCACAGCTGAGGGTCTGACTGCATGAGCAGCAGCTCATATGACTGGAATGCCACCATAGCAGTGTGTGTTTGGGTGTCTACACACTCCTATGAGCTCATCTCAGCCACAAAGAAAATCAACTTTTAAATGGCATTTAAGTCTTGGTGTAACTTTTGAGTATACTACAGGCACAGGCTGGGGAAATGCAGCCGAAATCTTTGCGTACTTAGCAAAACTAATCTTAAAGCTGTGGACACACCAATCTGAAAAAGAAAAAACACTCTTATTTCCTGTTATCCGCAGCACAACATGTCGGTGACGTGGTCGCAGATAGAAAGTCGCGTTCTTAGAAATACAAAGAGGGCTGTATTCAACACCAACTGTCGCTGGCCTTGTGATCTCATCTCGCACTCCGACATTAAGCTAATCCAGCCGCCAAAACAATAGAGTGGATAGAGGCATGGTGTCTTTGGAAGTCTGAACAGGAAAATGAGAGGTTTAAAACCAAAGATTGTAAAACCAAGGATTAGCTTTTTCTGACAATTCCGACAGGCTGCGATTACAGGATTCTATTGTTGCTTGAAGTCAACCGGCCAATAATAGAAGCGTTTAGCAGTGGCTTGAGTGCTCGGATGAAATGAAAGCAGAAAGCTAAATGTATTTTACAAATATAAAATAAACAGAAGTGTGATGCCCCTCCCACTCCTTCTCTGATAAACTATGGCTCCGCCTTCAAATAATTTTCTTGCTGGTCAACCTGGTCACAGGTTTACCCTAAATGTAGACTAAAGGTGCTTGACAGTCTTACCTGGAAGCAGCCTTAACTCACAGGTTCATTGCCCTGGAAGAAAAATGTTCTTTGGTTTCTTTTTCAGACCACATCTTGATCTTTTTTTAACTTCATATCACTGAAAACTAAAATTAAATAAATCTCATCTTATTTCACTTTACTTCCTGCCTGTGCATGAAAAGAAGGATAAATCCTTAAAGGCCGTGTCCTACAGGCACTATGTAAGTTTTGGGCACTTTCCACATATGAAATTTTGGTCTTTCATGTTACACGCGTGATATACCAGTATGTACTTCATAAGTGTTGTGAACAGAACAGATGTCCATCGAGGGCTTCGGCCGATGGGTCTTATTATGAATATGTTTTTTAATTGTCAAAAATGTTTGGTTGGTTGAGAATTACGCAGTTTATGCTTATGTTACATTGTTTTTTACGAATATATTACATAAATCTTGTGCAATTGTGCGTGAATTTTGTGAGATGCATACACAAATTTCGGCTTTCAACCGTTCCAGGTGTGTCTAATAGACTTTTCACACAAGTATAACTTTTATATCCTGTATACGGCACACATATCACATTAATTGATGCAAGAATTTTAGGTCAGATTTGGCTTTGACGTTGTTTTTATGTGTTCTTTGAGTGGGTTGTTCGGGATACATCTGTGAAAATTTCACGTAGTTAATTTTACGGTAGTTCAAAGAGTGTGTTATTTAGGTGTTGCCGGCGACACTGGTTACTAGTAAAACCAGGCAGAGTAGCTGGAGCAAAGTTCTATCTTTCTTAGAGCATCCATTCAAAGAAAATATTAACTAATTACGATATTTCCAGAAAAAGATAAAAGGTTGATAGTGTAACTTTAAATCTTAACATTTATTACATGGTCTGCATCAGCAATTTTGTTTTGGGGTTTTTTTTTGGTGTTGAATAAATTTCCACTTCAATGGGCAGCTTTCCCGAGCCATTATTTTAGAGCAAAAGAGCATTCCGTCTTTAGTTTGTTTTGTGGGTATTTTGAGGCAATACCCATGGTTATCAATTTGAAACTGTACACTGGGTTACCTGAGTAGTTAGACATATTAAATATTGTTGTCGAAGGTTTTTACTTGATGATATTAGGTTCTTTCTCCCATCTATCTTGAACTTTTGCAAATGTGTTTGCTTCAAATGTAAAGCCAGAAAAGCATCATTGTCCACAAAGAGCCTGAAAACTCTAGCTTGGATTTGTTTTTACATTGTGAAGCAAACATTATTATTTTTCCCAAACAATGTCTTCATAAATCAATCTCATGAAAAGGTGAGCTGTGTTGTCTGTTTCCTCCGTCAGACAGCTTGGCTTTATCCATAACCGCTCTGGCATCCGGCCTGAATGTGTGATGATAGAATTACACTGCTCAGAAAAAGACAATTACATCGCATCAATACCACAGAGAGCTGCTGAGCCCAGACATTCAAAGCCTCTGCTGCTGATTAAAGGTCGTCCATTTAGGTGCCTGAAATCAGACTCTCGTGGGCTGAACTGGGAGATGCGTGATAAATGGGAAATAAAAGACTGAAAAAAGGGCAGGTGAGGAAAAGACAAGGAATGGGCGGACCGAAGTGGACAGATTCTTTTAATAACCTCATCTGGGATGAAAGTAGAGAAAAGAATCTGAGAAGCTGTTGTGAGTGTTTAAAAAAAAACAACAAAAAAAAACAATAGAAAATGTTTACATTTGATGGTTTCTTTTTCACAATTTCTATCTAAACCTTTTTTAGGATAAATGTAGCATTTCAAAAATAATCTGTTGTTGTAACTAATCGCTTCCTTTTTCATACATTTTTAATTTATATGCTATTTGAGGTGATAACAGACTGGAATCAGTTGAAAAAATGAAAATGACATCCACAGTTACCAAGACAGCTTTCACATTGAGTCATTTGGTTAAACCAAAGTTTATCTTCTTCAGTTTATTTGGGTAAGTACAGTATGAAGAAAATGTTAACTCAGGTACAGACAAGAACAAGCCAACAGGTGTGAAATGTCGAAGTGGTGCAAATCTCAGTAATCTTGCTACAGCCTTTTTCTTTCAAAGATCTTTTTATATATTTAAATGACTTGGTGAAACATCAGGATGGCAGCAAGCACAGCTGCGGAGGCTTGCAGCTCAAAGATGTTGTTATTGTTATTCCTATGCCTTTTTTCGATGCAACCTAATAGTGCAAACAACTGCTACAGTCAGACGCTACTGAATATCGGTTTTACACTTAAGCTCGATATCACCAACGAGTTTCGTCGTTTACACAATATTACCACAGAGATAGCAAGACCACTGGGTGCCCTGTGGATTGTTGTAGGCAAAAAATGTAAACGGCAGGAGAGGAAGCAGAAGTGGGGGCGCCGCAGTGAAATATTTCTCACCAAACAAAGTGGACAAACTTTATCTACTTATGGAAGGAAACTGCAACACCCATGACTGCTGTTTTCTGGTAATTACCGAATCCTGGCTTCACTCGCAAATTCCCAACGCGGCCATCGAGCTAACTAGTCGGACTCTTTACCGTAGCAACCAGACTAGACACGTAGGCCACTCAAACCACCTCTCTATGCTCCTAACCCCAACATACACACTTCTAAGAAGGAGAGCATGCCCCCCTCTTTAAGACCATCACCAGCTAGCCTGAGGATGCACTTTTCCAGCTCCAAGACTCCTTCTCAAACACTGACTGGAGTGTATTTGAAGATCAGAATCTGTCAGTTTTTACAGAGGCAGTCATCACCTTATGTATTGGATGGGTTACTGTAACAAAACACATCTGTCCATCCATCCATCCATCTTCTTCCGTTCATCTGGGAACGGGTTGCAGGGTAGCAGTCTAAGCAAAGATACCCGGATTTCCCCCGTCCCGGCCACTTGCACAAGCTCCTCTGGGGGGGACCCTGAGACATAGTCTCTCCAGCGTGTCCTGGGTCTTCCCCGGGGCCTCCGCCCAGTGGTACATGCCCGGAACACCTCCCCAGGGAGGTGTCCAGGAGGCATCAACTGGCTCCTTTCTATGTGGAAGAGAAGCGGCTCTACTCAAAGCTCTCCGCGGCTGACCAAGCTTCTCACCCTATCTCTAAGGGAGTGCCTAGCCGCCATACGGAGAAAGCTCATTTCAGCCGCTTGTATCCGGACCTTGCCAAATCAAAAGCCCTGGATGACAAAAGGTGAGATCCTTCCTCAAAATCCAAGACCAGCCGTTCAGGTCAGGTAACACAGAACTATACAGCACCTCCACAAGTATGCCAGGGAATACCACAGCTGAAAGACCACGACAGCCATACACTCCAATGCTACACTTGTGGAAGAACTAAACATTTTCTTCTTTCGCTTTAAGACTCTGCTGCAACAACAGACATCTATGTCATCCTCACACATCCCACTACCTAGTCACAACACTCAACCAGTGATCATTCAGACACAGGAAGTGGCACTGATGCCATGGAGACTAAACCCTAAGAAAGCAACCGGGCCTGACAGAGTCCTCGGGAAGGTACCCAAGGTCTGCGCTGATCAGCTCTCACGGGTCTTTACTGAAATCTTCAGCCTCTCCCTGGCCTGAGCTCATCCACAGCCTTATGGATTACCGCCCAGTTGCACGTACCCCGGTGAGTGACTGGTCCTTAGCCCTTAATTTCTCTTTCATAAATCGGTTTTGAAACAAGAAGGCACTTTTTGGAAACAAAGAGGATGCCACCACCCATGGGAAAAACCCCAATTGTATTATTTCAGAAAAAAAAGCATAATAAAATATTTACACAATCAATTCCATATTCATAAATGTAAATTTAAATCACACTCCTCGACTAACAGAAAGACTCTCAAAACTACTAAGATTTGTGAACCTTTCCATGTTTTTTTCAACTAAACCCCAGTTGATGTCACCCTATTTTACACTGTCAACACATTTGTTCTCTTGTTGCATACGTGTCCTTTGTTCAATAAAGTTAGGGGGAAAAACGTAACACCCATACGTCACTACCAAATCTGAGTCCCTGATTGGTCAAAGTTTAGCTGTTCAGGCAGGAACACAGTGTCAAGAAGGTGTAAAACTCTTTACCAAACCACCTGTGCAAATCAGTCAAAGCTGATTCACTGTGGTGACCCCTGAAGGCATATGCCAATGAACAACAACAACTCTTACAGGTGCGTGCGACTAAGGCTTTACATGAAGGTTGTGTAGGTCTCATGGCAACACCAGCAAATGTTCTTCTTTGTGCTTACTGTTACCATCCCCAAACAAAGAGCAGTTGTAACTTTTCACTCTTAGGTGTTTTAAGGCAACCCAAACCACAAAAAGGGAGGACATTTTTTACCATCTTCCTTTAGTTCATCCCACCATCCGAAAATGGGGAAACATCTCTTCCCAGCAGCATGGTCCAGTTCTGGTCAAAACTGTGGTTTATTCCATTTTTTTCTCTGCCATGCGTTGGCCATATGGAAATAGCTGACTGGAACTTTTAGCAGCTACTCCTGGAGCCAAATAAAATGTTCAAAACTGATCCTGATTGTTTCCATTCAGCATCTGACGCCAGCAAAAAAAAAGAAAGAGAAAATGCACCAAACTGAAACAAGCTGGAAAGTTACTTAAAGGTGAAAATGTAATCTATTTCACCAACATTTTTGTTTTTTTGAGGAAAAAAGACAAGCAAAAAAAAACTGCAACTTAATTTTCCTTTGGAAAACTTGAGATTTGTATTGGTATGATGGGAACTTTTCTTCCCCTTCTTATGTTGAGATCTGTGGAGGTAGAAGAAAAAGAAGCAAGAAGCCCCTTTGCGCCAATGATAGGGCCTAAAAACTTATGAAGAATTAAAAAAAAACTGGTGCCACAAAAGTAACTGGATGAAATTAGGAAACAAAGTGCTTCTTTAGCTTGGTTTATTTGAAAGTTAAAACATGAAAAAAAATCATGAACCAGCTTGTTGAGAAAAAAACCAAACCACAACAGTTCATACATATTTTACATGAACTCCTTGAAAAGCCGATCAAAATTGTCACCCCCTTTGAAACAACTCAGTAAAACTGCCAAATTTATGATTTCACTTATGTT
Organism: Oryzias curvinotus; assembly: GCA_023969325.1. Classification (NCBI taxonomy): domain Eukaryota; kingdom Metazoa; phylum Chordata; class Actinopteri; order Beloniformes; family Adrianichthyidae; genus Oryzias; species Oryzias curvinotus. The sequence goes on from CM043722.1 coordinate 12,127,133, forward strand.
GTAATTAGGGGTGTAAAGTTTAATCAATTAATTGATTTCTATTCCTAGGATAGAACCAGTTCGAGGCAAGTTCTGAATCAAGTGGATTCGGTGCGATCTATACCATTAAAAATCGTTTCAAAATAAGATGAATCGATATTGCAGAACACCATTTGGATTGAGCCCCGGTAGGTTTATATTGCTATAACATAAAAACAACCAGGTGTCATCACAGTGAACAACACACATGTGAAGGCAGCAAGAAATGGTCAGTGCATCATTACAGTCCAACATCTGGAAACACTTTAAATTAGCAAAGACGTGTGACTGTCACAACATAGGCAGACGGCTGGTTCCAATTGCAACAGGTCAGGCAGGCAGGGGTCAATAACAAGCATGAGAGCATCAGAAAAACAACGAGAATAGTCAGGATTCAGATGAGGGTGGCAGGCAAACGGTGTCAGAGACAAAACAGGGTCAAGACATCAGAAGATCAGGTCTGGATCTAACCCACGGTAATGCAGGCAGAGTGGCACAAACAATACTTTGCAGTGTTCAAGTATACTGTGAGTGATTGCACATGAGAGTCAGGTGTGTGGCATCCAGAAACTTTGTGCTGGGGTTGCTGGGAGATGTAGTGTGTTTAGGGGGTGGTTTCCGCTGATGACCAGAGAGGGACACAGAGTTCTGACTTCTGACAGTGACCACACCGTGTGATAGAATCTTCTAATAATGTTCCCATTGGATTATTTGGATGTGGAAAAACAACAGTGGGGTGAACTTTATGAAACAAAAATGTGAATGGATTTGCCACTAATGCTTGTTTACTAGTTTGTTTGTACACATTTTTCATTTACACCTGATTATCTTGCAAGAAATACAAGAAATCTGGAAAACCTTACCTGCTCTGTTCAGTATCCAGGTATGATATGAACCAAATTGTTGTTAAAAGGAATAGTTGCACCCCTAGTTCTAATGCATTACAGATTTATTATTTTACGTTAATATGAATAAAAAACATTTTTTCCTGGTAAAATCGAAATATTTTTTGCACGAGTTAGAAAAAGAACTTCGTAATCAATCCTTTTTTTTATTAAAGGTCAATAACAGAGCCATAGGAATTGCAGTAGAAGATCACATCTGGGATTTTAATCTTATTTTAATTTCCTTAAAACACAAACCAACAATCATTTTTATTATGTTTTTTTCAGCTTCCATAAACCCCGGAGCTCTGCACAGATCCAACACAAATGCACAAAAGACACACAGAGACACATCTACCTACACACTGTCCTCGCCTGGAGCGCCACATCTGTCAGCGGTCATCACAGAAACGGCATTCTCTCAGAGCATTCCTTCTTCAGTATAAAAATACAGGAGTGCAGGCATTTGCAATTGGATACAGACATTCTTTGTCTCCATGCTGCAGACCGACTAACAGACACAAACACACAGCAGACACAGAAGACTATGAGAGCTGAAGTCCTGTGTTCTCTTATGAGGAAAATCACTGCAAAGACGAAAGAAACAAAACTTCACTTCACTTCAGACACACCGAAGGGTGAAACTGTGTCATGTGATGCAAACCAATCCGCAAAATCTTTTTCATTTACAGTCCCAGTAGAAGAGGACAAATGCTTTTAACAAATAATGCTGAGAAAAAAAAAACAACCCCTTGGCTCCACCACCATGGATGAAGAGTTCAGGGGTGGGGCCCTGGTTCTCTTTTAGGTGAAAGGTTAGCATGGAAAGAACAGAGGTTCTATAGATGACTAAAGTACCAACAAAGGAAAGCTTATGTTTTCCTGATTACCTTGAAATTACAGCCCTTGCCTATGTTTGTCTTTTTATTTTAAAGCATTTTTTACAAACACGTTTTTATTCAAAGAAAACTGTACGGCTGCATAGCTCCCATATTGTTTGCCATTTTTGTTGCACCAGTAATGTTAGGTTGGGGTTGTGAGGGGCTCTAAGCTAGTGGAAAAATGTGTAAACAAAGGGATGAGGAATGAATTTGGATACAGTCCTTAAAAAAAACAAAACAGTTTTTTTTTTTGTTGCTTTTAAACAGCATGATCATAATAAAAAGATCACTGAGAAAGCTTTGAAAATAGATCAAAAGATGAGTGGAGTGGGGCTTGATTGCAATTCGGACACGTGTTCACTACTTTCTTTGAACGGAAAATAGGACGTCTCCCATTTACCGAAGTAAAAACCTAAAAAATATGAGCATTGTACGAAGACGATTTATGAATCCAATTATGGATTTTGGTATTTGTCATTTCGAACAACCCAACAAAACAACAAAAATGGTGTAAAACGTTTCTAGTTCATTTCTATTTTAACACGCCTTGCTTATCCTATATTTTAAGCATCAACTAAAGACGCCAGCTGTAACCTGAAGACAGATTTAGAGCAGTTCCTGAAGGTATAACTTCCACAATCCTTGCATTTCTTCGTCTGAGCCCTGGGCCATAAAAAGAAGAACTGAACGGTAGGAGGTCAAGGGCTGCATAGGCATTGACCCTTTGTTTAAAAACCAGGACAGATGTTGTTTTTATTTCTTTTTGCTCTCTTGTTGAAGTGAACGGTTTCAGTCTTGACATTCAGAGTTTTTTCAGCTTGCTTCTTTCTAGGACTGACTCTGAGGCTGCAAGTTAATAAACTGAAGCAGACGCAAAAATACATCAACCAAAACTGTCACTTACACTATCTTGACACTCCAGAATCAAAACGACGTTCATAACCTTTAGGGGAAAAAAAACTCTCCAATGAGATTTGTGAGGTCTGTTTGTCCACAAATGTTTTGTGGGGGGATAAAAGAACAAGGTTGGAGCTTATTGAAATTGTTTGAATTGATGTGTTCTTTTTATAAGAGAATACAAATCCACACAATATGGATTCAACATAACTTCCAAACCTATGCAAATTGCATGAGTACCCAAATACATTTGAAATTAATTAAAGCAAAGCATGATCGCTAAGAGTCGGATAAAAAGATTATTGTATTTTTAATCTACTTTGTCACTTAATCATAATAGAAATCAAAATCTTAGATGGCTTTCCTGTAGCCAGTTTACTAAATACTTCTGTAGTCATTAATATGATGACATAATCCATTGGAAAGACACTACTATTACTAACTTTCCAGACAATTTTCAAGAGCATATATTTTAAATGTTAAGAGAGGATTAAATAACCTATTGACATCGATACTGTGAAGACGCTAAAGAAATAGAACAATCAATACGATAAATTCTATTAGGTTTAATCAGCTGAAAATAAATTCAATTAAACCAAAAACTAATGATAAGTGTTGAAAAAACAGTGCTACGTATGCTAAATTTTATTACTGCTGGGATTAATACTGAATTGTAATGTTATGTTGTTTTTAAAATTGAGACAAAAAAGAGAACCTAAGCTCACATCTCTAAATCACTGGGTGAAGCTCTCTTTTCACCACAACAGACCGGTACAGCAACGAATTCTGCTCCAATCTGCCTGTCGATCTTGCGTCACAATCTTCCTGCACTCATGAACAAAACCCCAAGATATTTAAACTCCTCCACCTGGGGCAGGAGCACTCCAACCACCAGGTGAGGGTAAACTACCTTTCTCCGGTCAAGAACCATGGCCTCAGACTTAGCGGTGCTGAAATCTGAGGTTCTACTATAGGATGGACTACCCTCTCCAGTACCCTGGCATAGACTTTCCCAGGGAGGCTGAGGAGTGTGATTCCTAGTTGGAACACACCCTCCAGTCCTCTTTCTTAAAAAGGGGAACCGCCACCCCTGTCTGCCAGTCCATCTGCCATGCAATGCTGCAGAGACATGTCAGCCAAGACACTCGTACAGCATCCAGAGACTTGAGGTACTCAGGGCAAACCTCTTACACTCCTGAAGCCTTGCCACCAAGAGGCTCGTCGACTACCTTAGTGACCTTAGCTTGGGTGATGGACAGCCCCACCCCAAATCCCTCAGCCTCTGCTTCCTCAAGAGAAGGCATCTCAACAGGATTGAGGAGATGTTCAAAGTATTCCTTCCACCGCCCAACAATGTTCCCAGTCGAAGTCAACAGCCCCCCACCTGCGGACAACTGCTTTCCCCTTCTGAGGCGCCGGACGGTTTGCCAGAATCTCTTCAAGGCCAACCAATGGTCCTTCATTTCTCAAGAGAAGTCTATGGGATTTTAGCTCCTTGGAGCCAGCAGGTACTTCCTATTTGGAACGCGAAGGGGAAGGGTCACTCGGTCCAGTTCTTATTTACAGTCAACATACTTCACTGAAACAGAGCTGGGATTGACGCCATTGGTGGCTCTCTGGCCACGCCTGTCTCTCCATCATAGGTAAAGGAGTGGGTGTTCGTGGCAGCGACAGAGTCCCAAGCATATAACAGCCTTTCTGAATGACAGAGGGAGGAGAGGTTGTAATGGAGTCAGCATTAAAGGAGGAAGAGACAGAGATGATGGGAGAGAGGGAGCATGGAGGCTGGACAAAAGAGAGAAGGAAAAGTGAGGAGAAATGTATCTAAAGAAGAAAAGGGGAGGCAAAAGTTAGATTATTTGATAGAATGCTCAAGGAATGGCGCTAGAAACAACACCTCCTAAAACACACTGCAAAACCCTAACTGTTAGGTCTAAAGAAGTCAAATTTGATCAATCAAGTTTTTGGTGTTCATGTAGCATTTTTCTGATCATATTCAACATACAGTGAGGCAAACAAGTATTTGAACGCCCTGTGATTTTGCAAGTTCTCCAATTTAGAGATCATGGAGGGGTCAGACATTTTCTTTTTCAGTGCATCTCCTAGAAAATGGCACAGGCATTTTATATTTTGGCTAAATACGGCATAATAAAAATTACAAGACAATGGGGAACACTTTTATATTAGATCAAAAGATTATTGGAGTGGGACTTTAAATATTAATTCAAAAAACATTTTGCTTGATGTGACAGTGCACAAGGAAGGTCCTGAACTGTCAGGATCTAAATCAAGTGGCTGCTGATAGAGGGAAGAGACGTCCTATCCAGTAATGAATCCAGGTGGCATCAGATCAGTTTCACTTCAAAAGACATCTAGGTCTATCTGCTAATGTTTGCATGAAGAAAATGGACGTCTGTTTCGTTAAAGAAAGGCAGACTAATACATATATGTCCTAAATTACATTAGGTCTCAATCAAACCACAATTTAACTCTTTTAAAGCAGTCTGCTTTGCTGGAGACAGTTAACCTCTGTGCTTCAGCAAAGAGGACCATGGGAACTGGAGTCCCTGGAGCCCAAGTGAGTTGGCAAGCATTTATTGAGGGGCGCTTCAAGTGGTTAGCTCCCTTAGGCCAAGCATGACAGTCATAAGACGTGCATGAGCAACTTCGGAGGATGAAGTGTGACCGCAGCAGGTTCATGCCGCTCCACTGCTTTTTCTGTCAGTAAGCGGTCAAACCGATGATCACATTAATCACAACTTTCCCACGGCACATGAACGCAGCAGGTCCCCCACATCAATCATTAGAACCAACTCTGTATTCAACTGTTAAGCCCTCACAGAGGAGGCTGGTGGGGAGAGAAGATCTGGAAAACAGGACTTATCCACAAAATATACACAAGCTACACAGGAAATGTGGAAAAACATTTATAGACGAGGAAAAAATATGTCAATAGACACAACATTTAGAAGGAAAATATAACACCAGATTGTCTGGAAGGAGGTTTTAAAGTCTTTTAGTGAGAAGCTTTTTTTGATCAAAAGTATTTAGAAATGAACATTTAAAAACATAATTTTAGATCATGGAACTTACAATAGATATAAATATAGTTAGAGTGGGACTTTTTAGCGGGGCTGGTGCCACATTTGGCATGGATGTACCTCTTTCAGAAAACCACATTTGACAAGAAAAATCCAACATTGGAGCCATCTGTGAAGATAGCAGCCATACATAAATTGATTCAAAAATCTTTCCTAATGTAGCATAATTTTGCACATGTTTTTAACTTTTGATACTTGATGAAATTTTGATATGAAAACTCCTGAAACAGTGTTGTGTTGTGTGTTTTACTGATATAGTATTATGTTTTAATCATATGAATGACTTTTATAAGTAACATAATCTGCATATATTTTAGATGACTGATCTGCATTTGCCATCGTGATTTCTAAAATAGTAATTTTTTTTTAACATAATAATTAAGTACGTAATTCATCTTTGTCATGTGCTTTATCGATACCTTATGATTCTAAATTCTGTCTTATAAAAGCTAGGAACCGGATATTGATAAATCATGTAATAAAATGGTTATAGTATAACAGGGTGGGATTATGTAAATTCGCTTCCTTCCACTCCCTTTCAAGCAATATTTATTAATATGTCTAATTATCCTAAGTTTGATTAGTTACTGTATGAATGTACAACTGATGATTATATTGCTTTTGTGTATTATTTCCACTAAATTGCTTGAAATAAACCATTTCAAATCAAATCAAAAATCAAATACACTCAGCTGTTACTAACATTTAATGCCCTTTGTCCCCGTCTCAGAAATAAGGGCTGTTCATGAACAAAATGCAGTCTTTAAGCTTGAGGGGGTTCCTACAGAATACTATTATATGTATATTGTATATATTTTATATACCGGTATATCAAAATATTGGATATTCTCATGGCTAAGGTGCTTTTCTGGAAGAAAAGTACATCCATGTCTAATTTTGTGGATCTAGTACAGAATGCACAATTATGTTAATAACCAGCTTCACTATTTGTGCTTTCATTTTATTCCTCCCTTCATTGCAGTTTAATGATGATTAAAGCTGTAGATTCTTGCAGGAAAATCTGTTTCAGTGCTGGAGGTCTGCACCCTGCCCAGCTAACTTCTGTCACATAGACATTGTATGTGTTGTGTTTGGTGTAATGAATCCCTACTCAGGTTGAGGTCCTCTGGGTGAATGGAGCAGAATGCTCCACAGCACTCCTTAATGCATTCATGTCAGCAAATACAGAAAGAGAGAGGACAAAGAAAAGTTTTAAATGTCTACTCAGAAGGGTTTAAGAAAACTGGAAAACTGAAAAGATACAGAAAATGTTAAATGAAACTAGTTAAAAAAAAAAAAAAAAACAATTTTACAATAAACCATGGATGATAGATCATAAAATGAAAAAAGTCTAGATAAGTAAGGGATTGTGAATCCTTCCACACACAAGTCTCAGACAAACAACAACAGTCATGTCTTCATTTAGCCCCCCTGCTCCCCCCAGGCTGATATTAGAAGAAATCAATTAAATGTAACGGCTTTGAACTTTACAGCCATGATAATTACCCGTACAGATTTCTTAATCGCCCACCAATGCAGAACAGCTTCATCCAATCAGTCGAAGCGTCAGGTTGTATAATGGCGCCGTAATCTTTCTCTGGGATCAGCTGCTCTCAGTCAGACGCCGTCTCTGGGTTTCGGCCAAAGGGCAGCACTAACTGGGTCTCTGGACCGAGTCTTCAGAAGCTCGCCATCTAAATCAGCCAGGAGGCGATCCATCCCCAGGTCGGGTTCCCTCTTACTGCTTCGTTATGCAATCTTTTTCATTCTGCTTCCCTTTGGTCCAACTCAAATTGCAGAAGTGGGCACGGATGCCACAGCTGCAGAGCTGGACCGGAGGAATACAGGGTAGACACAAAGCATGTTGGAGAGAGTAGAGTACACCGCAGAGGGGCTTCCTGCGGTTGCCCCCCCTGTGACCCCTGTCGGCCTCCATCAACTCACTGTCCACGCAGGGAAAGACCCGGAGCGACACGTCACAGAACTAACTGCCACAGAGCCAATTTTTCCAGATCTGCAGCCACATTTTATGATGCAACACAAAGTAAAAGACCACAGAATGCCCTGCAATTTCACCAGCTAAAAGCAAAAACTGCTGAAATTTCAAAGACTCAAAAGAAACTGCTCAGTCTGAGTAACCAAAGTAGAGAACGTCTGGAATAAAGAGAAGGATGAAATTCTTTAGTTTGGTTTCTCTGAATGAATTTGAATCAAACCACTTTGGAAACAGAAGCTCATCCACAGGTTGAGATTGAAGAATTCTTGGAAAATTCTGTTTAAAAAAAGACATGAATGGAGTTTTTCCATCCCAGCAGTAACAGCTCCATCACATTAAAAATGGTGTTTAGAGTTCAAATATAGGTCACAGCCCACAGGTCTAACCTCAGAGACGCCACCTTATGACCATGATGGAAAGTGAATGTAAACAGCTGTGTGTGTACCTTTTATGAACCTGCGACTGACATTCAGGGATCATGACAGTCTGCATTTGGACTGGAAACTAAAAACAAAAAAATAATCATTGGATTACTTTAAAGAGGCAGGAAATCGAAGAATTTATGGCACTGCTCGATAAACGTATGAATGAGAAAACCAGACATGGAAGTATTGAAACTTCTGATGAGATATCTGGATTAAAAGAGGAAAACATAGCACAGTTTTTACATTAGCTTATTGATCTGGAATTTTGTTTCCTCTCAGATTTTAAAAACAGTGAAAAACAGAAAGCAGATGTTGATTGATTCGAGACAGAAACACTTCAGTATGCCCGACTTTAAGTAATATTCTATTTAAAGGTGTTTTTTAAACATTTTTCTATTTTAGGCCAAGTAGGGGTCAACAATAATCAGATTATTGGTATTTGACATTATCTGTAACTCGTTTTAATCTGTGATCTGATATGAGATTAATGGCAAAAAAAAAAAAAACTTGGTAATTCTGACATGGATGCAGCGCCTTCATCAATGTCCTGCCTACCACATCTGATTGGTTACAAAGGCCGCAACAGTACAGAGAAAGCCAATCAGGTTGATGAGAAAATGTAAGAACGCAGGAAGGTCTGAAGTGGAATCCTCACACATGGAGAAGATGAAAAGTCTTTAGCGGGGAGAAACTACAGAAAAATACAATACTAATTTCCAAAATTGTACTAAACACCCTTCAATAACTCAACTCCATTAAAAGCATTATCTAATGTGAGCAGAAAACCGCTATGTCATACTTTAAACATTACAGGTAGCTCCACTAGCTTGTAGCATCTCCCACCATGAAACAATGATGCTGAGGTGTGGACTCGAGTCACACGACTTGGACTCGAGTCAGACGACTTGGACTCGAGTCAGACTCGAGTCGTGAATTTGACAACTTTAGACATGACTTGGACATTAACATCAATACCTCGTGGCTTGACTCAGACTTTAGCCCTCTGATTCGGAAAGACTAGCTATTTTCCCCATAATCCAAAGATTAAAAAGTATGACAAATTGTAACAGAAAGGTTGAATGTCAAACTAAATGCTGTTTTCACATTTCTTTGTTTGTTTGCTTTTTGGAGTTCAACTGAACCATTATATATTTCACATTCATCCTCAGTACAATATGTATCTGCTATATTTATAAAAAGCTGCTAATATGACATATGAAACACAATCAGTTGATAAAAATATTGGGTTCATTGTTTACTGCACATCCCTAGTCTAAAGTGATGGTATTAATATCCAGACTTTACCTTGGTCCTCTTGCCATCTCTGGGTTACCACAATTACAAAAGCAGTAAACTAGGTTTTTGTTATAGAAAAATCCTTTTGGATCCTTGAAGAGAGGATGCATGAGCTGAGAGGCAATTTACCTGATACTTGCAAAGTGTTGATAAATAAATACAGTTCTAGAAGTTTTCATGGTCTGTGTAATTAATATCACGCTACTGAAAAGGACTTGAAAGGACATCTTTCAGGACGAAGATCAGGAATGTAACATTAAATGGTAGGGCTTGGACTCGACTAGAGACCAGTTGGTCTTGACTTGTGACTCTACTTCAGGCTTGACTGCTTTTGAGTTGGGACTTGACTGGAACTTGAGGACTAAGACTTGAGACTTACTTGTGACTTGCAAAACAACACCTCTGATGCTGACAATATACAGTCAATGATCTTTCCTCTCAGTGGTCCTTTGAGGAAATCAAACATTTGGAACTTGCTGATTTACATCAATTTAATAAACAGAAGATATGGGTTTGGTTAAAAATAAAAAGATCTTTTAAAAATCCAAACAGCAACTCAAAAAAGAACCATTTTTGTCTAGGAATTCCGGATAAACTGCTCTAAAGAGATGGTAAATGGCGTATACTTATATAGTGCTTTCTACCTTCTTACGAAAGCCCAAAGCGCTTTACAGTCACAGTCTCATTCACCCATAGACACACACTTTCACACACTGGCGCTGCCGAACACTGGCGCCAACTAGAGGGCTGCATTGGGATCGGGTCCCGCCGGGTCCCGCGGGACCCAACCCAAATCTCGCGGGATTGGGCGGTTTGGATTGTGCTGCGGGCGGGAGCGGGCGGCAAAAAATAAACCCCGCGGGATCAGTGCTGGCATGAATATCGGATGAATATATAATAGCGGACTACGTTAGGCTGTGCGGCTGTTGGAGTCTTACGTACTGAAGCTCCGTGAAGCACCAGGTAGAGATGCCCAATGGCCTCTGTCATCAAACCTGTTGTTGGGGGGTGTGCAACGCCCCGCCCCGCCTCTTACTAAGAGCGCGCTTCAGGCCGTCTGTCTGCGCGCGCACACACGCACACTTTTAACCGAACAGGATTTGTGAAAATATATTTAATATTTAAGTTGCACATTACACGAGAGAAGAATGCATCAAAAGACGAGGCTGGAGGAGGACATGAATCTCTTTAATAATATCAATACAAATACGTGTTTTTTTCCTGCGGGACGGGGGACGATACAAAATCAATGGTAAATGGCAAATGGCGTATACTTATATAGTGCTTTCTACCTTCTTACGACGGCCCAAAGCGCTTTACAGTCACAGTCCCATTCACCCATGCACACACACATTCACACACTGATGGCGGCTCCGCTGCCGAACACTGGCGCCAACCTCCCACCAGAGGCAAGGTGGGGTTCAGTGTCATGCCCAAGGACACTTCGACACATGGGCGTGCAAGGCGGGAATCGAACCTGAAATCTTACGATCATGAGTCGACCGCCCTACCGCTTCACCACGGCCGCCCCCTGCATCATCAATCCAAATCAATGCATCTCTATTACTGTGCGGGACTAAATTCTCTGAGTTTTGCGGGTGCGGGCGGGAGTGGACATACATATTGCGGGAGCGGGCGGGAGTGTAACGCATACGTTGCGGGAGCGGGCGGGATTGGTCAGAAATTCAGCGGGCGGGAGCGGGATGAAGAAAATAGTCCCGCGCAGGGCTCTAGCGCCAACCTCCCACCAGAGGCAAGGTGGGGTTCAGTGTCTTGCCCAAGGACACTTTGACACATGGAACCTGCATTATTACGATCATGAGTCGACCGCCCTACTACTGCACCACGACCGCCCCACATCATAGCTGCCTTTTCTGAAAACACAGCAGCTTTGTGATTGAGGACACACTCACACTCCAAGTTGACAGCAGAGCAGGTTTCTGTGATCACAACATAAAGTGGGCTGCGTCTGACTATTGTCTCCCATTCCCAGGAGGGTTTCTTTGGGGGATCTTATGAAGGACTAAAACTTTTAAAAACCTTTCAACAAGTTCATCAAATGACTTCTAGATGGCTTTAAAGTCAGTAACTAGAAAAGTGGTCATTTGTAATGATCTGTACTCTTTTCTGTACATTCTCATCCCTCACCAGCTTCCTAGTCTGATCATCAACATTTTCTTGTCCATGTTAAAACCATTCAGACTGTATAGAACAATTGTATGAAATAAAAAGCCTGCAAAAGCCCCGAGCTGATTCACTGCCCTCATGATCCCCCCCTTTTTTTTTTTGCTCCTGTGGGTTTAATCTGCAATCACTGTCCTTTGTCTGACCGGTTTCACTGCGATCTCTCACTGATGTTTGTGTTAGAAAACCATCATAAAAGAGACACTGTGTGGACATCCATCACCTGAGCCATCATCCCAATTCATCATCTCACGCCACAAAAATGCATTTTTTCTTGCCTACACTGTTAAAACATCGACTCTACACTAACAAATGACGCATTTCAACATGGAAAACCAGTGACATATGGTACAACAGCAACAGGAAGTCCCATTCGGCACCAAAGGGGCACTTTGGGACAAACATGATTTCACAACGGACTTGACTTCCAACCAAAGCCTCTGTGACCATCTGCTCAGCAGCTTTTACCACATGGACTCGAGATCAGACTCATTAGGACATTCGGAAAGCTTTACCTTCATTACAAAAGATAACATAAAATAAAGATTCTTGTATATTTCCGCATGCTGTCAGACAGTAATAAAAAAAAAAAAGAAAAAAAAAAAAAGAGTCTCAACATCTGAAAAGAAAAAAGAAAAGTTAACAAAAACAGCTGCATTTAGAAAATTATAAGATTAATGCAGACGTGATGCATCAGATCAAAAGAAAATTTTTTAGGAGCCCACACAAAGAGAGCCGACACAAAAGGAGGATGGAGGAAGGCATTCTAAGGAAACCAAGTTAAACCTGAAGAAACTTTTAACCCTGGAACAGAATAAAATGAATAAAAATTAACAAATACATTGGGGTTAATAAATTACAGATGAAGACATGGGAGGAAAGGGAATAAAATGAGGGAAAAAAGGATACGATACAGAAAAAAGCTGGACAGACATGTAAGAGGGCATGTGTCCTAAAGGCTAAAGATGCACTACTGACATTTTCAAAGGCCAACTGTTGGCTTCATCTTCCTTAAAAGCTTCAGCTTCATCAGATAAATTCAAATAACTACAGAAATCCACTAGAAAACCTGCTTAAAACCAGAAACTTGGTTCACTTGCAAGTGAACCCTGGTGCAGCGTGCTAAATGCAGACAGAATGAAAGTTCTCAGGTTCAACATCCAGCTATCCTCAGGTAATAAAAAGGCTAATCTCACATTCAGTCACAAGTCACCTGTCAAATGTTGTGCCCCTTCCCTCATGAGAGCACTGCAGCTTTACTGTTAACAATAGAATCAAATCAAACTTTATTTATAAAAAACACTTCCTATGCCTTGCGCAACTCAAAGCACTATTTGGCGACATCAAAAAAATTCTGTATCCCTAGATCTAGTCATTTACATATTTAATTTTTGCTGTATTTTTAAAAGAAGAAACATAACATTTCTCCAGTATCTGGTGTTTTAGGGCAAAAGTTATCTTCACTGGCACAACAAGTCACCCAAGTGACCTTCTTTCTCACCCTCTCTGTGTGTGTTGTCCATCCAGCCGTGCTTCCTCCTCCAGCGTGTGACCGAGCAGTTTAATCCTCTGCAAGTTCACTACATCCTGAATTTACAGTAACACTTCCTAAACATGTGACTCTCCACATGCAGGGAGAAGCCAGCCGTTCCACCGCTCAAAAGGGACTCGAACCGCCACCCTTCCAACCTGCTCGGCCCACCAAGGCTAGCGAACAACACTTTGCAATCAGACACACTCTGCATTTTTACATGGAAGCTATCAGGTTTCAGCATTTGTATGAAACGCTGATCTTGTTGTTTTTTTTAACCTCCTGCTTCTCCTCATGGAGTTAAAGTCTCAACCACATCTGCATGAAGGAATGAGGTTACAGCGGTCATTTTGACAGCTCTGCTTCAGTACAGCTGACAATTCATTCATTCTACTGGTTTGAGTTAAACAGATGGGGTTATTTTTTCTTTTAACAAAATACAAGTTTTAGCTTCTTTATGGACACAATAATAATAATAATACATTTTATTTCAAGCGCCTTTCAGGTCACCCAAGGTCGCTGTACAAGTTTAAAAATAAGAAAAACAGAATAAAACATCAATAAGAAAGTAAAAATGAGTAAAACATGAATAAACATAAAGATAAACATCAATCAGACATAAAAACAGGATATAAAAACAGACAAATGAAATTGTGTTAACTGAGTGGATTAACTGTATGACTGTTTGAAGAGATGAGTTTTGAGTTTGGATTTGAACAGTGGCAGAGAGTCAGTATTGCGTAGATTGGGAGGAAGATAATTCCATAGCTGAAAAAAAAAGGATAGCTTCTTCTAATGTGTGTACATAAAGTGATGTTGGGTTTCAAATATGCTGAAAATAGTTGTACCTTGGCCTGGGCGAATCCTCGATTCAGATTGGCTCATGGGTGTGGATTCAAATGTCATAATCCACAGTGATAATGCAGGCCTATAAAATAAGTTCCGGTCATGTAGCTTAAATGTTCTTGTGATGTATCTACTTGTCACCGCTCATCACTTTCAGACACATCATGTATGTAAAACACAACCACCAAATGTTTAAGACTTGTTTGATTTTGTCATGTTCCTCACCTTCTCTTCCTGGTGCCCAAAGAACAAAATGGTGGCCAAGGCCTTCACTTCCTGTTTAGGAGTTGAGCATGGGAAGTGGAAAGGGTTAGGATTTCTTTTTATACCTTTTGGTTGTAATGATTTGAGTTGTTTGTTTGTTTAATTATGTTTTTCTTTGTTTACAGGACCTTTACCTGTATGATTTACAAATCATTTCTGTCTTTTGTTGAATATTTCCTTTATTGTTTGATTAAAGTGGCTTCCTTCCTGGGCGTGGCCAGCCAATTACTTGGTGCCCGTAAAAGGGAAGGAGCTCAGTGTGAAGGAGGATGAGCATGGGTGAGCTGGGAATAAAAAATAAAAAAAACCTGTTTCTGAACTTTAAGGTCATCTGCGTCCTTTGTTAACCAGACCACTCGTCTCAACGTCTCACCGCATAGTGACAGTTCTATATCACTGCGCGTGCATGCGTGGGTTTTCTCCGGCGACTCCGGCTTCTTCCCATCGTCCAAAAACATGCTTCATGGTTAATTGGTTTCTCTAAATTGTCCATAGTGAATGTGAGTGTGCAGGAATGAGTCATTTGTGGCGCCTGTCCAGGGAGTCCCCTGCCTTTGCCTACCAGTGGTCGGGATAGGCTCCAGCATCCCTGTGACTCCGAAAGGGGAAAAAACGGTGAAGAAGATGAATGAATTCTGTTAAGGAACTACAAGGTGGCTTTTAGGATGATGTCACAGCAGCTCTGGGCGCGTGCCGCATAACGAGACACAGAAAGGAATCTAAGAAGCGTTTTCAGCACTGCTAAAATAATCGTGCTAACAAATAAAAAGTTGGACTCTTTTTTTTTCCTCTTTGGGAACACGGCAACTGTTGCTTTACATTTGTCCAGGGCTCATCCTTTGCTTCATTCCTACTCTGTTTTTATTGCAGTGTTGATGTTCAGTAATTGCTTTCTGCTCATTCATGTGAAAATGAGGTTTTTTATTCAGGTTTCAATGTCTGAGACCTTCAAGCTGCATCAAACAACTACCTGCTGAGAGTGCTGCCTTTCATGTGCGTTCTGTTTGACGATTAGCGGCCAATTACAGTGATGGCCTGGAGCTTTGCCAATTCCACCGATTCCCCACCTTCTCTGGATCAGACTCACAAAGAGGCAAGTAAGATTGGAGATCAAGCAGGCCATCTCTATCCATCAAAGACACTTCAGGAACTGCTTAGAATGATAAAAACTGGGTTTGACTGAGGTTTTACCTCCTTTAACATTTATCTGAAGTACCGGTAATCAATCATCACATGCAAACCAACATATCAGCACTTGGCACAAGTGGTCTAGGTACACTGGTGACTGACCAACCGTATCTGCTGTCATCCCCCAGGATCTGAAAGCTTGTTACAGTCTGATTGGGTCATGTAAGGGTTCTGATTTGCTGTATGGCATCAACCAACAATCACAACTGAAGCTTTAGAGATCCAGGCCCAGAAATATTATAATTCAATCTTGATCATCATTAAAAGAAGCCAAACCGGATGTGCTGCTAGGGGGTCTGAATATGTTTTCACCGAATAGAGATTGTGTTCATAGATTTGGCCGCACAGAGCTGAAAATCCGCCTTTGACCTGAAGAGCTCGTCTGAAACTGCAGGTCTCAGTTTATCCAGCGGTCTATTTCTGTCCCATCTCTGCCTGTTTGTCTTTCATTTGTCTGCATCTCCATGAACCTAATGGAGCTCTGCCAATCCCACAGTCGGGTCAGTTTCAGCTGCTGCAGACAGAGTTCGTTTAGAATCAAGTCAGAGCGTGAAATGATCTCATCTGTGAAGTGACTGTTCCGATTTATATCATATCCGTTTCTTCTCTCGATACAAGTTAGCTTTATGACTTGGGGGGGGGGGGGGCATGTCACCTGTGTAAACTTGCCTAGCAGATGTCCTAACCTAAGAGCTTCAGCTCAACATGAAGAAGCTTTACTGAGAAGCAGACCTGGGAAAAAACTGCACCTTAGCATGGGGTTAAGTTGGCCAAAGAGCAACTTTTTCCACATGCAAATGTTCTTCATAGTCAACACAGGAGCCATAGAAACGGGTTAGACACTGATGCTCCAACAGATACCACATCC
Organism: Oryzias curvinotus; assembly: GCA_023969325.1. Lineage (NCBI taxonomy): Eukaryota > Metazoa > Chordata > Actinopteri > Beloniformes > Adrianichthyidae > Oryzias > Oryzias curvinotus. The sequence goes on from CM043722.1 coordinate 12,143,512, forward strand.
AGAGCAGGATGCTGGTCATTTTTAATAAAGTGGAAACTGGAGAGTTCTCCTCTCTTGACCTATTGCAAAATGTGAGATTTGGTATTCATTTGTCAGTTTTTTGCATTGCTATACTTGCAGGTTATGACTGCACTAAACACAAGAGTCAATCCTACAAAGACACATAGAAACACGGTAAGTGTAACACAATAAACTAAAGTTTAAATATTGCGAGGGGCACTTATTTTTAAAAAAAAATCGGGATTTGCTTTAAACAAATAGTCGTGATTGTGTACATCAGGGGTGTCAAACTCATTTTCACTGAGGGCCACATCAGCATAGTGGCTGTCCTCAAAGGGCCAGAAATAACTTATACATGTAACTAAATGTAATGAAAAATAAACGTAACTTAGTGAGAAATAACTCTTTATTTATTTATTATAACTTTTTAAAGTGACAATTACAGTTGCATATGTTTGCTTGTTACTCTAAAGGTCCCTTTAACATTTGATTCTGTCAGGTTAGGTTATATGGAAAGTGTTTAAGTCCTAATGTATCTGATATTGAAGTCTGATTCCCCCAAGATATGAATAAATACACACCAATTTTTATTTTTTATTCTAAGAAATGAAAAACTTTTATGCTCTCGCAGGCCACATAAAATGACATGGAGGGCCACATTTGGCCCCCGGGCCTTGAGTTTGACACATGTGGTGTACATGATGACTGTAAGTCATATAGAAACAGACCAGAGATGCTTACAGTAAGTCTCAAGTCTGGCTGTAATTTCAAGTAAAGTCTCAAGTTTTAAAACTGTAATTGTCATCAAAATACCCCTTCAATCAACTTTTCATCTATGTTTAAATAGTTTTAATAATGATTATGCGTTTTTAGCCAAAATAAAAAAATTTTAAAAAACTGTCATTTTCTAGAAAATAAATTCTGCAAAGCGGCAGAACTTCATCAGAAAGTCACCTCAGAGTTGTGGGTGGGAGCATCAGTGTGGAGCAACGCCACCCCCCTTCTTCTCCCCACTGCTGAGAGCTCCCTGTTTACACACTCTCCCGCTAGCTTACAGTCCCTCATACTCTCAGCCTAACGTTACGGTGCAACAAAAATGGTGAAACATATTGGCGCTATCCAGCCGTGCAGACAGACGCCAGCGCAGAAGAGGTAAACAAAGATAAACATGAATCTAATCTTTCACATGTGAATGCATCAGAATGAAGCAGAACAGGGAGCTTGTGGCCTGGCCAGGATCCTTTGCACGTCACAAATTAAGTTATTGCGTTATTGCCCCTGATTCACAACAAGTTTTATAAAGAAATACTCAGAAATGACATTTAATGCTAAAGTTTCTCCATCAACAGAATAATGCACCAAAAATATGATTTGCAATGCAGTGAGTATTTAAAGAATTTATCAGGACACAACAACAGGCAGTTCTTACTTTTGCATTCTGCAGAAACAGCTTTTGAAACTGTCCAAAAGTGGGTATTTTAAAGAGCCGTAGCGACTTTAAAATGGCTGTCCTTTCACTGGTAGGGTGATCTGCGTCGGGCTTGTGGGCGGAGGAGCAACACATCTATTCTTTAGTGTATACGTAAAAAATGGGGGTGTATCTATTTGCTTTTACGATTCGATGCATATCATAATTTGTGGTAGTCAATCTGATTTACTGACCTGAAATCGATCCATTTATCTCTGAGACTCAGAGGTAAATGTCTTGGATACTGAACAGTGCAGGTGAAGTTTCCCGGATTTCTTGTAAGATAATCAAGTGTAAATTAAATATGTGAACAAACACACAAGTAAAAAATTATTAATGACAAATCCATTCACATTTTAGTTTCATAAACTTCAGCCCACTGTTGTTTTCTACATCAAAACAATACATACGGAACATTATTAGAACATTCTAGCACACTGGTCACGTCTTTGCTAAATTCAAAGTGTTTCCACACACTGGAATGATGGCGTGATCAGTTTTTGCTGTCATCACGTGTTGTTCACTGTGATGGAACGTTATAGTAAAATAGACCCACCGTGCCTCAATCCAAACGGTATGTTACAAAATCAATTATGTATTTATCTCATTTTGAAACAATGTTTTAATGTTATAGGTCGATTTGAATCAATTTGATTAACAACTTGCCTCAGACCTGGGGGATTGGTTGGATAGGGATAGAAATCAGTTCAATTCATTGATTAATCATTACATCCATAGTAATAAAGTAATCAATATTGTAAAACAGTTAACCTGAACTCGTATTTTTCATGTTTTTAAGATGTTTTTGTAAAATTCCTTGTAAAAATGTACATTATTAAGTAAAAAAAAATTACATGTCCAAAAAATATTTTAAATAAAGCTATTTTAGAGATTTTTAAAGTGTCTTTTAAACTACTTATTGTTAAAAGTATGTATACAGATTATTTTCTCATATTCTATCCACAAATTTCCATATTTCTTTCCACACAAAGACCATTCTACTCCAAACTAAGCTCCTGGACAAACTGAAAAGACAGCTCAGTCACAGCAAGAAGTCTCACACTGTGTTCTACCTGCCTGGATCCACACACACATTCACATACTCTTCGTGCTCCTCTTCCTCCCTCCAGCATCTCTCCGGCCTACAGGCTGTTTTGTCTAGTAGATAAGAACACGAGAATCTGGAGCCAGGCTAAACCGCATGTAGAGTAGGAGTCATTATCTGCATGTGAGATGCTATCTGACAGAAAAACTGTGGAGCGATAAAGTAAAAACAGGCACAAACTCCCAACAAGCCCAGCTCACATTTTTGCACCGACAGTTCTGGCCCATCGACGAGCCGTTACTGGAGCGGAGCCACCGTGAGGCCACAACATGGATGCACGTCAGAGAGCGCAGGGCGGATCACAACTCTGCACAGCAGATGTGAAAGATTCAGAAGACAGCCAAACGTCTGTGCTACAATATTCTAAACATTTATATCATTTAATAACCATACATAACATCAGTACAATACAAACTGAAGTGATAACAATTGATAAATGAAAAGGAGCAGAATCTGACAGCAGTTTCTGACCCCAAAAAACAAAACAACAATTTGGTCGTTTATGTACCCAATTTATGTTCAGGCTTTACAGCATAATTATTCACTCATTATTATTACTAATTAAAAGTCGCTGTAGCTTGTATCAAAGTTAAGTCGCTTATTTTGTTGAGTTGAAATCCATTTAAATGTATAATTCCCAGTTTGATGTAAATCTAAAGATTGTAATGAATGGTATTTATTACTGGAGTTTAGCTCTTTGAGTGGAATTCAGATACCTTTGTTTTTCCTGGTGCATGTAACATGTTTTTGACATGAATACTCTTTTTAAGTCATTTTTTTTATTATTTAAAATCTGTGCAACTACCGGTAAACATTTGGCACCTTCTGGATTCGGTTAAGACACTTTTCAAACAAGTAATGGCAGCATTTTATGTCACAATCATGTAAATGCATCCCCTTTTTTTTTTTGTCAGCAACTGTTTTTAAGCTACGTATTACGTATTTTTTTACATATTTTTTCCCTGAGCTGCTACAGTCCACTCAGCATTCATCTGCTGCAGTAAACATCTGTTTCCTGCATCTGGATAAAGTGCAGCATCGATGAAAGTATCTTCAGTCTCCATGACCTGATCAGCTGGATCTCAGGAGCTTCCTCTCCATGACTTCATACGGTGGAGTTCATGGTCTTTGTCAGATTAAATTAGCCCAGTGTTGTGTAACTTTGACTCTGTTGAAGGCTTAAAACAGTCCAACTCTCAACTATAGTCGAGTCTGAGGTCATTTTTGCCAGTTGGAGGACACGCATGATGTAAGCCCGCCTTTCTGATGCACACTTCCTGTGAGAAAATGAAGCAAAGGGGCCCGAGTAACACAAGACGCTCTTCCCAAATCCGTACAAAGGCTCATTTGCTGAAAGCCGAGGATGACACAATGCCACTGCAACAACAGGAAGGGCATTTGAGCCATTGATGAGAAAACTGGGGGTGTGGCAAAAGAGGAATATTAAAACGCTTTTTTTTGTTTTAGCACGAGATGAGAAGATGACTAAATCTTTTCTTCCTTCCCGAAGAGGAGGAAAGAAATCCACAGATGCAGAGCAGAACAGCAGAGCTGGAAGTTTCAGCATCTGAGAGGGAGGGAGGATGACGCATCCGTCTTCACTTGACCCAGTTAGCTTAACAATCAAGTTAATTCAATAACAATCCTTTTTTACTCAAGTAGTTTTTTAAAAGCCAATTCCGCTATTTCTTTTAGCAGTATTAATGTTTCAAACTAATCTGAGCTGAGACGTGCAGAACTGTTGTTCTTGTATCGTTACCGTTAAAGACCAAAACTGCAGAAAATCAATTGATAGATTATTTGAACTTTATATGGCATTTTGTACAAAAAGATCCATTTGAATGTTACATTAAAATAGTCCATTTTAACACAAAACGTTTTAAACAAATTTAAGGGGAGAGCGGTTAAACATAATCTTCAAATCACTATTTTCTCCCTTTGATGCAGAGATGGATGATTGTCAAAAGACAATTACATGTGTGTTTAGACAAAGAAAGGGCAAAGAAAGCAAACCACAACATATCTAGGAACAAGGTGACTTGATCTATTCTGCTACACATGTAGTAAAAAACAACTAAACTCAGGCTAAAACAAACCTACTAAGAATTTCATTTCAATATTATTAATTGTAGGTATCAACTTTTTGCTTTCACCCAAATTCATCAGTTAATGTTCCACAATTTTGTATTTTTATGAAGAGATCAAAGAGTAATATCCACTATTTTCCCAGAGCAGGGGCAGCTCTGTTCCTCTTTATCCAGACAATCAGCAGGTAATGGAAACCTCCACTGATCCTGACCAGCGCAAAGTTTCCCATCACGACTCTTTTCCAAGAGTATTACTGCTCCTGAATTTAAAACCGCCGGCTTTTCCACATGAGCAGTTCATTTTCATGACCCCATCTACAGACTGGCTTCCTCTTTGTTCACATGGCTGTTAGTTACCTGTGTTAAATCCACCCCCCCCCACCCCCACCCCACTCATGGAGCTCAGCCAGCAACATAAATGCAAATCGACTTGGTTCTGTCTTAGGAAACGGCTGGATGCCTCAGTTAGCTGTGTGTAGGACTGACGCATGGGAAACCAGGGTTTGTTTTCCCAGGGGACGCGATGAGCTGAATCCGATGTTGGAACCTAGGCAAGACCCTTCACTACTGCCTAACTACGTAGCCACAAGGGGGCCCGGGGGCCCTGTGCTGGTCCGCAGCCCGGATAAAACACAGGGTTGTGTCAGAAAGGGCATCAGGCGTAAAACTCTCTGCTAAGCCAAATGTGTGGATCACTGAAAGCGTATTAACTGTGGCGAGCCCTGAGAGCATGTGTTGAAAGGTGAACAACAACCTGTCATTCCACGCTCAGGCTCTCACGACACTAAATTCACTCGCTCCTCCAGCTCCGATCAACACTCATCCAATCACATTCACCTCTCATACTGAGCACCCATCTGAACCCAGAACTCAACTATTTTTTTATCTACCGTCAACTTGGCCAACTGAGGAGCAGTTTTTTTCCTGAAGCAGTCAGACTGCTGAACTCGAGTTGATCACTGTTACACACACCCCCCCCCCCCCCATAGATAACTTGCTAAATCTCAAGTGCAATATCACAGGACTGTGCAAGACTATAATATGCTCTCCAATGTGCAATTTTGTAATATATTCTCCACTGTGCAATACTCAATAGGAACCATACCATATCATATCGATAGTTACTTATTCGTGTCTTCTCATTGTAAACGGCTGGCCCGGGACCAGAGAACCGAATTTCATTTTATCACTATGATAAAATGACAATAAAAGTTTCCTGATGTCAAAAATTACATTTCGGCCACTGTCTATAGTGGATGGTGATTTTTTCTTTCCATTTATTATTGATGTGATGACAGTAGAAATCTTAATAAGGTTATCCACAGTTTTTTCCTGCATAAACTACAATACGTCTTTAGACTGTAAAACTGTAAACTAATTACTGTATAATGTGTCAAAATCCTGTAGTTTATCAAAGTAAAGCATCTCGATAATATTGAGTGGTGTTAAAAGAACAAAGATTTTCGTCCACAAATGTCCACGTTTTTTGTTTGTAAAGTACTAAGCAAACTTATTTGAATGTTACAAGTAATTTTACTTTACAAACAATAGTCCTTCAGGGATTCCTCCTCAAAGGTTTTGGAAGTTGTGTCGTAGATAAGCAGTCACAGGAAACAGTTTGGGGGCAAATCCTAGTTGTCAACAGTGATAGTGTAGAATTTTAGAACTAAATCCCTCTTCTTTACTGCTTTCAAATCAGCTGAAATAAAGCACCAGATGCCTGGAAAATGTATATCGGGGCTTAATTTTCAAAATTAGGCCACGTACCTGGCAGTGGTAGCCGGTTTTCCACCTTGAGACTATGAAAACTTTTAAGTCTCCCTTTCTAGCAAAGTTTAGATTTATTTTTACAAAAATATTTATTAAAAAAAGAGTCAATGTAATCAGCTTTAGTATTACTAGCCTAAAATCACTTTCTCCAATAATGACAAAATCCCAGTTACAGTAGTGTGAGGAAGCCGAAACTGCCCTCATATCCTCTATCTGAACCCGCTAAACCAGATCATGGCAGACCCATGTAATCCTAAAACAGTAGTTTACACAAAACATCCCATAATAAGAGTCTAGTAACACCTGCTATTATCTCACATCCATCGTTATCCAGTTACAAACACTCCTCTCTCAGAATAGATGTTTGCACAGATGATTCACATAAGTCCTAAAAATCAGTTATCGACACTGTCAGTCGTGCAATCAATGCAACATCAGCACCAATTTAGTGGCTAGGTTTGCCTGCTAAAACGTCTGACTTTTAACACTTGACAGTATAAGAGAACTGGACTGAGCGACCCCTCCCCCCTCGCATCCCAAACAGGAAGTATCTGCTGGTTCTAAGAAGCCAAAATCCCATTGACTTCTACTGAGAAAAAAAAAACAGCTCTATATTTGTCAGAATAACTATTCTCACTCTGCTGCCTCCTTTTAACACCTCCCTGCTAAACCTATTTTTTTTTTCATTTTGTTTTTTTTTTCTTTATCACAAGTTACTCAAGTTATGAACTGGCCAATCAGATGCATGAATAACAGCATGTGGTGTGTGCATGTGGCCCCCACCTTGAACATTCAAGTGTTTGACTGACAGATTCTCCCGAGCCCGCTTTCAGTGGAAGGGGTGTGGATAAAGCAAGGACAGCAAGAGTTGAATCAAAAATAGCTACATTTATTTTCAAAAAATGTCCAAATGAACAAAATGTTTATTTAAAAGAGGTCACAGTATCAGAAATGGCTGAAGCTTTTACATTTAACAGAGGACAACTTCACCAACTTACTTAAACTAACAGAAATTGGAAACACAATGTAACATTTATAGAGGCTGATCAGACCAACTAGAAACCAATAGTGGCTGCTTTTCCACTACACATATGCACAAAACTTTATCGATATCCTAAAAACAACACAATTTCGCTATTACACAGTTTCCATTAATAATGCCAATAAACACAAATCAATTAAGTCATTCAAAAACATGGCAACAGATGTAAACAATACTTTGATTTACAGCAGATATATTTAAATTTCTGCCACGGCACTAGCGCTCATCATCATCTGTCAAAGGAGACATGGTTGCCTTCTTCAGTCCATGGAGCGGCGAGCTCTTTACATGTGGGAGCTGCTATGGATGGAGCAGTTTGGGGAAATTGTGGTTGGTGATTTTAAAGAAGAGCTGTGGATCCAACAATTCCACATGACGTGCTCAACTATTGATGAGCTGTGTGATGCGCCGTCCCGGTGGTGCCCTACTATTCAGTGTTTTTTTTCCAATAAAGCAGCTTGTTAGAGCAGTTTAGTCATCGGTACTGCACCTAAAAAAAAGGAGAATTTGATTTCCTGTTCAGAGACTCAAAAACTGCACAAGCCTCGCTGTCTTTAGGATCTCAGTCACTGAACAAATGTGGAGTTTATTTCTCTTCTTCTCTTAAGTGAATGAATTTCTTTAACAATAAGACCTGCAAAGCTTTTCCGTTTACAAATGACATGAATCTGAGGAATTGAACTGCACAAGAAATCAAAGCTTACGTTGAGAGGAACATAATAATGAGGTCAAGTTGTCTGATATTTAAGCAACACTTTTTCATACCATCGAGCAACTGATAAAAGATCTTTGGCAGTACTTTTGTAGACACAAATACACTCATTTCAAAGCTAAACCAAACATCAATGTAGGATTTGAAAACATATTTAACTCAGTATTAAAGGTAACCTGTCTGTCATTAGTACCTGCCAGCTTCAGAGAGACGTAACTAAAGGAGGAAGCTCCTGTGTTTTTTCCATGCAAGGATCATTTTATTTACATATGTAAAGGCACCATCTGGAGCTCGGTAAACCTCCAACACCCTGCCACACTTGGCTGCACTCCAAATGCTCAACAGTCAGATCCCAGGTTATATGAGGAATAGATGCTTTCTTTTTATGCAGGAGGAGGTTAAAGGCTGCCCTTCCTTCTTAGTCAGTTGAGGAAGAAGCTCACTATCTTTGTCCCTTGCGGCTAACAGTTAGCCAAGAGGTGGATTTTTTTTTTTTTAACTACTGTCCACAGCAATGATTGTGCAGAGCATTCCAGATGTTTATTGGCCTTTGACACAAATCAAGGTGCTATGCAGAACCAGTGCATTTCTGCAGATGTTTAGCGTGTCCCTCTGCTAAGTTTTCGTGCAGTTTGTGGGTCTGGTTTTGTTTTCAAAGGTGCTTGCTGAAATGTTCTCCACATAGTTCTCAAACTAACTGCAGGCAGCGTTTCCTGGAAGGCTCTATGAGTCTGCATCGCTCCAAACGTTTATCCTCCAAACAAACCAACAGACAGATGTGCAGCCAAACCGGCAGGAGCAGCTCCAACAGCCTGAAAGCAAAAAGGCCACTTTGGATTTTGCTTTTTGGAATCAAGAACATTTTGGCAGGTCGCTAAGCTTAGAAAAAAGTTTTATATTTTTATGTTGAGACACAGATGGAGTTTATTCATAAGTTGATTTCTTTTGTATGCAGGCTTCCCAATCCTTGAGCTCACAGAGTTCACTGTTATAGAACTCATCTGTCTTGGCCTGATCGTTGCACTGGCGATATTCCCATCAGCAGACCTCTGCCATATGGGCTTGTATGTGCACTAAAAAGGCTATAAGGTTCAGTTTTACGAGCAAGAACCTAAAATAAAACATAGGTCCTCATAATTTAACAGAAAAACTAGGGGTCACAGCGAATAACAGGCACCAGATATCATTCAGTGAATAAGCGAGCCTTTGCTAGAAGGTGGAAGCAACATTTTTACATCTTCGTGCAAGATTTCGGACAGTTTCTTAACTGAAAAGTAAACTATTGCTAATCAGTTAATCAGCCCTCCCGGGCACGGTTCATCTGCAGCTCACCGCTCCCCCAGTGGGATGGGTCAAAAGCGGAGAACAAATTTCGCACACCTAGGTGTGTGACAGAAAGTAGCACTTTCTTTTCTTTCTTTCTCTTTCTTTTATTGTCTCAAAAACAAACTTACTAGTATTGAAGTTCAGAGAGTAACACTGTTAATCCAGTGACTAAAAGATACTTTTCTGTTTATATGAGCATTACCCCAAAATGATTTGATTACAATGCTTTGTTTTTACATTTATTGTAAGCCTCTTGGAGGTTACAGTTCCTTTGATTTTACTCCCGCCACCCCCACTCCCATTCTAAGTTCTTTACATTTCTGTCCTTTTGAAGAAGACTGTTTTTTGGCATGCTCATCTTCAGCAGTCCTTTGACTTCCTGATTGAGGCCAACTTAAAACTAATAGGTAACTAGATTCAGGTCAGTTCAACCCCTGGGTGGCTCACTTGTTAACAGCAAGTACCGGCTGGTTTAAAGAAGCCACACTCCCATAGACTTTTATTCAGAAATATACAGTTATTGCTCAGTCATTCTATTTGTCTAAATAATCAATTCTTGCTCTGATAGCTTTTTTAACATTGTCTTACTCATTCTAAACATTTTACATCTTTTATTTTGCATGATGTAACAGACAGTTCTTTTAATAAATACCAAATGTTAAAGTCTAGCCCACTGGAACCCATTCATCTATAGTCTGTGACTGTGGAGGTTGTACCCCTGCATGGAGAAATGGCATCAGCTGACTCAGAAGCGGATGGAAAACTATACCGATACGCTGAAGAAGATCATCGCGGAGAACAGTTATCATCCGGATGAATGAATGATGGATTAAACAGGTGTTGTGCCAAGAAATGTTTACCTTGTCAGAATTTGTTGCCCCTCCAGACTGACACGCCGTGCCTGACGCTTAAATCGCACTGCAGGACCTCTCGCACTTCAATGATGAAGGAGGAGGCACGGCCACAGAGTGACAGAGAGACACTGTGCGTTATAAAGTGTGCTACGGTAAAGTCTATTCCTCTGAATTATAAAAATACCCTTTATGTTGAACAATAGTCCAAAGTTCTTCACTACATGTTTTACTGTTTCAGAAGGGTTTTTGATGAGTATCGGTGACGGCCATTCTTCGGGCGCGGGGTTAGGGGTGGCGTGGGGGGATGCTCCTCGTATTCGAGGATTCTGCGTGTTGGCGGGTGTCTCTGGTCCCTAACCCCCACAAATACGGGGGGAATACTGTATGTCCAAATTATTGTTTCGTATAAATAAAAGGCATTTCCCTCCATGCTCTGAGACTTGAAAGTGACAATGATATACCACTTGTAGATTCTTTATTAATAATGACTGAAGAAAACAATCCTGAAGAACAGAGCAGCTTTTGTTTTCCTATCACAGCGGCTGGTATCCGACAGTTGTGGAGTTTGTTTACATAAAGAGCAACAGGGTGTGATCGCCGCTTTCTCCAGGACTCCTAGACAGGCTTCACTGGATTTTATGAGCAGCTCAAATACAAAAAACTTTGTTCCAGATTTTCCAGCTATGACCAAACCAGATTCAAAAACAGCTCCATCAGCAACTTTCAGCAACTGTAACCTTTGTGCAGAGACCCAGGTGGCAGTATGGAGGGGTCACCGGGGGACTGAGGGTGTACCCACTAGTTACAGGGGTGTCCAATTCCAGGCCTCAAGGGCTGGTGTCCTATATGTTTTCCAATAAACCTGCCATTGAAGCTCCTTATTGGCTAAACACACCTGATCCAGGTAATCAACAGCAGATGAGGCAGGGTTTCTGGAAAACCAGCAGGTTGCCGGCCCTTTGAGGCCTGGATTTGGACACCCCTGCACTAGTATCCATAATGCGCTGTTCATTCAAAGATCGACTGGCGCGTCAAAGTAGCGTTTGCCGCCTATAATTGGATGCACAGCAAATTCGCTTTTGGATGGTTGTCTAAAAATGTGTTCATAAACTCGACGCCCAGACGTGTGTGGAAGGAGCTTCCGCCAAATGGTTTTATCCTGATGGCTACATGGAGCAGTATCTGTGTAGATCTTTTTACGATGCATGGAAGACAGATGATGTTGACAGCATCAGGTTTATTTATTTTGAAGAGCTCTACAAAACCATCATGTCTGAGTTCATGAGTTCATTCAGGGATTCTCCCAGTACGATGAGCTTCACCATCTACTGCAGAAGCTGTGTCTGCATGACGGCCGCTTTCAGCAGGACTTCTGTCTCTCTGTGACCCACTTTGACGAATGGCTGTCTCCAATTGGTCAGAGGAGGGAAAAAATAAGAATCAAACTAGAGGACCTTTTTTATCATTTTCTTTGTACAAATGAGAAAAATATCAAAGTTCAGGAAAAGAAAGATCAGATTCTTCTCCATGTTGGTTTTAGACTCCACCCACTGATCGCATCATTGAACATGTCACATGCCAGAGCTTAATGCTTGATTGGTTGCAGTCTAAATTCCTTAACTCTGAACGCACTGCCAAACCGAGGCGCCACGCCCGATGGACTGATCTAAAAAGCTGGCCGCAGGGCCAAAGATAGCGTCTGTACATTGAATTAAGATTGAAATCGGACGCCTATGCAGCACAAATTGCGTTCAGTGCAAACGCAGCTTGATGCAACCTTTATACCAAGCTTGAAAACACGCATTCAAGAGACTTTCAATAAAAAGTCTATGTAAATCCACATATATGCACATTTTGGACTACCTGTGTTTAGAACTCTCGCGTACAAGCTACACATTTTTTTTAGTCTCTGTTTTCGGGTTCTACATACTAAAGGAGTGGTGATTGCAGACGTGTCAAAAACCAGCTGAACTTTGACCAATCAGGGACTGGAATTTGGTAGTGATGCATGGATAACGTACCTTTTAAAACATACAAGTACCAACCAGTTGAAAATTGATCATGAAAGCGAAATTAATCATTACGGTTTGTGCCCAGTAGAAATTTTATCTCATCAGGTCTTTCATATATCGGAATAGAGCTTTGAAAGAACAGCGCTTCTTCCAACTGTGAGCACATGTGGTAGTATTTGGTAGTGAGAGCGCAGTGTGAACACTATGTGCTAAATGTGTGTTTAAAAACCAACATTCAGCACATTCTTGATCGTACCACACATTTGCGGTTTCCACTGATAGCATAAGAGAACTGGACTGAGTTTACTGAGTGCTGAGTAAGAACTGAACTTCACATTGCAAACAGGAAGTACCCATAGGTCCCAAAAAGGCAAAATACCATTGACTTCTATTGAGAAATTAACAGCTATCATTCTATCTGTCAGAATAATCATTTCAAGCCGTTGCTCCTCATCTTTGGAACTCCCTCCCATTGTCGTTGCGTCAGATCGACTCGATTGAATGTTTTAAATCTCAGGTCAAGACGTTTTTATTCAGGAGAGCTTTTAGTTGATTTAGTCCAAGTTTTACTGTGTTTTGTTTTACTAATATTTATTGTATTTTATTGCTTTTTTGTGTTTTGATATGATTTTATGCTCTTTGTGAAGCACTTTGTGACTCGCTCTGGGAAAAGTGCTATAGAAATTAAGACATTCTATTCTATATTCTAATAAACATCCTTGCTCTGTTATCTTTCTTAACATTTTTTTAATCCTAATTTTTTGTGATATTCTTTCTGTACTGCAAGTTATTCAAGTCATAAACGGGCCAATCAGACGCCTCAATAGATGTAGGTGGTCTCACATCAAATGTTCAAAATGTTTGACAGAGTCTACTGAACCTGCTTCAGGTCAATGGTGTGTGGACCTCCAATAAGCTCACTCCTGATAGAAATGTTGACTCAAACCAACTTAGACAAATCACTGCTTACTGACATTATCCTGTTTTGCTTTTTTCTGGTTCCAACATGGTGAATTTACATCATTTCAATGTAACCGGAATCAAATCATCTTCTACGGGTGATGTGACACTCAGCCGTAGATGGATTCAATTTTTTTATCCAGTTAACGGCTGAACCACAGTGCTGAGCAGAAACCTGCTGGGCAGAAACTACAGACAAGGCTGAAGCTTTCTTCAGACGATAACAGTCCCAATTAGAGCTGGGCGACACGGCCAAACAATAAAATCTCTGAATTTTTTTTTATTTTAAAGTCGATTTTCAATTTTAATCTTTAATTTTTTTTCTCCCTGCTTTTATTTTCTTGGACTAAAATGACAAATGATGGAATATATTTAACAAAAACTATTTTATTTTAACATCTCCTTTGGAGATTGGCTCTAACACAAAGTTCAACTAAATACAAGCTGTAAAAATGTCTGAAAAATAATGCAGCAGATGTTTGCATAACATCGCAGCAGATGTTTTGGGAGCTACCACTAGCTTGAGCATCTCATAAAAAGAAATACTAGAATGCATTCGGCAGAGCAATTTTTGTATCAACAGCCCTAAAATGGATTTTGCTGCGTGTGGTTTGATGCTCCAAGTTGGAAAACCAAAGTATTCCATTATTTTACAAAGAAAAACCACAGGCATTAGTTTAAAGAATGATATGATCTTTAATGCAAACAGAAAGGAAGTCAAAACATAATGGAAACATTTCTAAGGAACTCCTGTATTGATTTTTAATCCATCTTTGTTTTCTGCTTTTGTCTGTTTTCACGCTGTCTATGAAATGTTTTATTTTCAATCACTAATAAAATAATAATAATAATAATTCACCCAGTCACACATTCACACACTGGTGCCAACCTCCCACCGGAGGCAAGGTGGGGTTCAGTGTCTTGCCCAAGGACACTTCGACACATGGGCGTGCAAGGCGGGAATCGAACCTGCAATCTTACGATCATGAGTCGACCGCCCTACCGCTGCACCACGGCCGCCCCCTAATAAGTTGTTTCTGTTTTCTTGCTGAAAAACGCCCCCATGAGAAGAGGAGTTTCAATCAGTCACCTGTAGTCTGAACCAACTGTAAAGTCAAATTCAAACCTGTTCAGAAAACAAGAACAGATTTACTAAAAGGGAGCAGATTGACAGAAAATACACAGGTTTTCCAATTCTGCCTCCATTAGGTTCATTTTTACATGAAATCTGAACAAAAACATCCCAGAAAGTTTAAATTGTTTTGGATTCTTACTAATTAACAGTAAAGATGCAGCGCTCTCACGAGGGGGGCTTTTGTCAGGTCAACGCCGGCTCTGTAATGTCACAAAGGCACTACCAATAAAGTTTCATACAAAGCGCCTCTAATCAAATTTAGAAAACACAGTTCTGGGGGAGAGCAAGGGACTAGAGAGCTGGCAAAATAAATGTCCATTTCCACAAGAATGAATCTTCTCAAACAACAAATTTGATGTAATCAATGAAATCTATTAATCTTTCCCCCCACACCACCCCCATCCCCAACAAAGAAAAAGAACTAGCCTTTTAATCACTCGCTGAGAACGTTACTCCAAACATGTTGTTTTCTGACACCCCCCCCCCCCCCCCCGGTTGATCCCTGAATATTTTTCTTTCCGTTTTTCGATAACACGGAAAGAAAAAGTATTCATCACAGCAGGGAGGGAACAGGGGTCAGCAGGTGGAGCTGAGGAAACATATGCGCCACAAAAAAACAACCACCCCAAAGCATTGCCCCTCGTTTTGGCTCAGAGGGGGGGTGTTGCTTTGCTATTCCCCACCCCGAAGGCCCACTTCTGAGCGCCACACTGACTTCTGAGACAAACACAAGCAGTGGGCTAAAAGTGTCTGTCTGAGCAGCTTAATGATGCAACTGGGTAGAAACATCCCACTGTTCACCATGATCTCCCTCCCTCAGTCGGTCTCATCCTCACAGTGACGTCACCCCCCCCACCCCCCACCCCCTGTTGCAGAGCAACATGTCAGTGAGGGAAAATTTCCAGACTTTGAAAGTTCAATGATGTAATTCTGCTGTTTGAGTAAAAACAATAGATGTCAGGAAGCTGGAAGTGAAGCTGGACACTGAACCTTGAAGTTCCTTCTGCAATACCATTTACTAACAATCAAGGAGACTTTTAAAAGGCAACCTATCTAAAGTTTTTTGATGAATATATTTTATAAATAGAATGATCTAAAGGTCCAAATTCCTTTTTTCTAGGTTTGATTCCAACAGTTTTCCAATCCTATCAAATAACCAACGTTGGATTTGAAACACTTATTACAAAGTAAGTTCTGAACCTGTGATGTCAGAAACCCCCCAGCTGTGATTGGCTGTTGACACTTGTAAGTAGTTGTGCTTTGCTTCTTTGGAGTGAAGCCATCAAACAGATTTTTTTTTTTTTGTCAAGATGCTTTTCTTGTGGTATTGAGACTTTTAGACCCGGTATTTCAAAAGTTTGGATGAGGATTAAAGTGATCCCGGTTACCAAATCTTCTGATCTGACTCCAAAGATCACAGCTGGTTATACCGGTATTTCAAAACTTTGATGGATCAGATCAAATTTGCTCAGATCTGCTCAGATGGGGATTTCCATATCTGCCCACAGAATCAGAGACAAGAACCCAGAAAAAGGCGGAGCTTTCTCCCGCAACGAGGAAGAGTCTGCAGGGTTTGATATTTTGATCTAGGATGATCGTTTTTACATCTGGCAAAGGGATTCAGCATATTTTGGTAATAGGTTTTTATCATGAGAATGACACCTCTGTTAGACCATGACGAAAAAAGGAACTTTGCGGAGCTCCTGCTAAATCCAGCTGGCTGATTGAGCAGGATGACATCAAAAATGAATGAATGACAAGACAAACAATCTACACACAGGAACTTCTGCATTCAGAAAACTGCTAAATGTTTAAAAATATGCTCTACATATAAAATAGAATATGTATTTTCACAATTTTAAAGGTGAGTTTAAAAAATCCATGAATGGAATGGAACTTCACCTATAAATATGGGGTGATGAGATCCATAACTTGGTGTTCTGGCTTTTCTTGTGGGTTTCTTTTAGTGTTTCTCTGCAAGAGATCATACCTTTATTTTGTTCAGTTATTTAGTTAGGAAATGAACTTGGTTTCAAAATGGAAATCTAACAAATCTTTTATAATGAAATCCTGTTAAATCCTGTCAACTTGTAAATAGCCATCTAATTGAGTGAACAGATGTTCAACACTCATTCAACCAACTTTGAAGGAGCAGAGTGGCAGAAAACAAATCTGCACGGCAGCAAAAGAAACTATTTCAATTATTCTAAGTGCTTCTTTAGCGGGTGTTATCCGACACCAGCATTACCAAACAAACCGTCCAAAAAACCAGACCTGAGCTGCTCTGAAACACAGCACAGACTGGGAACTGGAAACTCACCTCATCAGGATCTAAAACAGTGTTTTTCAACCAGTGTGCCTCATTGACCCTCATTGACTGATCTAGAAACATTTCCCATCTCCAGGATATCAGCTCTTTGTTCATCCAAACAGGCCCTGATAAAACACTGAGTAGTCAGGAATATGAAAGATCATAAAAGAATTTTTTCTTAGTGTTTATTTGATTCTATTAAAGACATTTTGATAAGAATGACGGTACCGCGATTTAGCTGCAACTAAAGCTGTTTGCGGAAAAGTCCTGCCCCTTTTACTGTCTCCGCCAATCATTCTTGAAGGCTTAATCACATGTCATTAGTCTGACCAATCAGAAGTGGTTAAAGTCTTCACTTCCTTGTTTAGATTTAGCTCAAAAAGTGTCTCAGTTCTTACAAAAATACCAGCTAAAGCTCGTCTTTAGCGGTGTAGCTTTCCACAGAATCCGGTATCAGACCGTGGAACAAGAGAACAAAACCATGAAGCTCAGAGACGCTAGTCTTTCTGCCCTTTTGCGTCAGATATCACACTACATCTCCCATGATGCGTCTCAGCGTACAATGAGTCGTCCTTGTTATACGTCTTGAAACCACAAAGAACACGCATCAAACAGATTTTTAATTTTCTAACTTAACTTTTATTTCATCTTTTAGAAAAAACAGCTGCAACTTCCATCTTTCTCTGCCACAATTATCACGAAAATGAACGTGAGATTGCGGGGGGGGGGGCTGTCGATCAATACAGTGGATGCTGGTGTGCCGCGGGATTTTTGTCAAGGTTAAAGTGTGCCGTGGCTCCAAAAAGGTTGAAAAACACTGTTCTAGAGGAACATCCAATATATTTTCCCACATCCTGCCTGAGTGGGGGTTTACAGGAGCAGCTGCGAGGACGGGCCCAGAGGGTGGGGCTTAAAAGTGCTGAGTAAGAACAGATCCCTCGCACACGATTATCCGGTCTCAACCCGACAGGTTGTGCCCACATGTGGCACTGTCAGGTCGAGGTAGAACACGCTAAACCCAGACGTGTGCGAGCACAGATTTGTTGTGCTGACGGTGAGGGCAGATGAATATTTATGCGGCTCCTCCTGAGTGAAACCACACGGAGACGGATGACAGCTCATGACAAACATGTGAGCCGACTGCACACAAGAGGAGGCGTCTAAACTCTCGGCTCCACTCCTCCCTGAAGGTTGATGTGCTCAAGAAATCATCCTCTTGAAGATGCAGGGGTTGAAGCTGGAGCCAAGCAAAGACGTAAAAACCATCGATTTAGGAGCTACTCAGAAAAGACAACATTCCTTTCATTTCTGTTTTTCCTCCTGGAGTGGAAAGTTTTTACATGCTGCTGAGCGACTACTAAATTTATGAGCCTCCAGGGTTTTCAAACTGTCTAAATAAAGAAAGCTCCGGCAAGAAAAGAAAAGTCTAAGGAGGTTTGCAGCCACCATGGCTTCATGTTGGTTCAGCTCTGGATCACAGCTCATCGGAACAAACCTTTTTTATAGCAGATATTCCTCCTGATGGAGTCAAGTGAGGACAAGAGGCAGAATTTAGCCCGTTCGAGTCCTGCATCGCTGTTCTAATCACCAAAGAAGCTGACAAGAAGAGCAAATACACATTCATGGCCTTAAGGTAAGGCACAGGCCTCACTTTCCAGCCCTGCGGGCCATAAAAATCCCAGGGAGGAGGAGGGAAAATGACATCTCTATGGCAACAGCATGTTTGAAGGTGAGACATTGGGATGCAGCAGGAGTGTCTGAATGCAAACTCAAAAGCAGCAGAAGATCCCAAAGAAACTATCAGTTTCATTCTTATTTTTTTGATAAAAGTTTCTGTGAGAGAAAGGCGCAGAGATGATTCGTTTGACGATGGAGAATTTATGAGCACCAGCAGGTTCAGACTCTACCCCACACTATTGTCGCCTCCTCCACTTTCTGTTTCAGCCTCTGAGTCACAGGCAGTCATCCGGGCTCACCGGCAGCCTTGATAAAGCAGCATGTCCTGCATCCAAAGGTCACGCCGCACCTCCAATCCAACGGCAATAAAAGGCATCAGTCGTTACCGTGGTCCCATGTCTTGCAACACTCAAGGATGCAGCATTGATCTTTTTCACTGAAACTGTTGGGTTTGTGTCTGGCTGGATGAACAAATCCAGTGAATCATTTCTGAAGTCAAGGCTCCTCTCGCTGAACATCCAGGTGGTTTCTACTGGAGCGACTGTAGAACCACTTTAAGTCCTGTTCTGATTGAATGTACAGTTTCTGGCAGATTCTACAAATTGTTCGGATAAAAAAGATGAGTTTGGTCTGTGAAGTTCATCATATATAAACTTCTACTGAAAAACACAGAAGGTAAAAAAAAAAAAGAATCCACAAAATTGTCTTGTTTGATTTTTAAAGAATATATTTGTAGAATAGCACAGAAAATAAATCTTTATCTCCAACAAACAAACAAGAATTCCGTGGCTCCCAGACCTGTGACTCCATCTTCATAAAGCTCTTCTATCCTCCACTCATTTCCAGTATTAATGTCACCTGTTTGAACTGATTATTTGTACACCAAAGAAGACCTTACCACAACCTTTAAACTGTCAGGCTGCAATCTATCCAAAATGACCAAGACCAGAGAGCTGACTAAAGACATCAGGGACAAGATTGTAGACCTGAACAAGACAGGAATGAATCACTTTACAATTAGCAGGCAGCTTGATGAGAAGAGACCAACTGTTGGAGCAAAGGGGACAGGACAACTGCTCCGTTTTAAGGGAAACATGAATTGGTCGACGTATGGTGAGATTTTGGGCGTAAACCTCCTTCGATCAGTAGCAGAGCATCTTTCAGCAGGACGATGATCCAGGGCAACCAAGGAGTGGCTACATAAACAGCATTTCAAGGTTCTGGAGTGTTCTAGTCGGTCTCTGGACTTCAGTCTGACAGAGAATCAGTAGAGGGAGGTTTTCCAGCAACAGCTCCAAAACATCCCAGTTCTTGAGAAGATCTGCATAGAAGAATGGACCAAAATAGCTGCTACAATGTTTGCAAACGGCATGAAGACCTACAAGAAACCTTTGACCCCCGTCATTGATTACCAGGCTTACATTACAAAGTATTTAGATGAACTTTTGTTTCAAACCATCTACTTAGCGTATTTTCTGCACTGTATACCGTACTGGATTACAGCACATTGTCAATGAATGGTCTATTTCTTAGAATGATGACATATATACGCCGCACCGAACTGCCGCACCTGTGCATTAAGTGAAACAAATAAGTGAGAGACAAGTCCGTCAACTACCGAGCCGATCAAGATATTTTGCCCATGTAACCGCGGCTTATGTCGGAGCTCTGTTTGTTTACAACAGGCTTCATAATATCTTCTTCTATGGTAGTATCGTAATTTGTCCAGACCAATCACTATCCGACACATCATCGGACCAACGTACAGCCAATCACATAATGTGACGTCAGCATTAGTTCCAGGACCCCGAACGGTTATGGTACCTACACCGGTTTGACATTCATCCCCCCCAAAAAAAAATAAAAAGACGATCGACATTTTGACAGAGGGCCGTGTGCCGGTCAAAGTCGCTTCAACGTCCATAACCACAAACAGAAGGAATTCATATAGAAGGCCCTCTGGATTATAGGGTGCATTGTTGTTTTGTGAGAAAAATTAAAGCTTTTAGTATGCCTTATAGTGCAGAAAATACTGTACTTTCCACACCACTTTCTGTCTCTCACAGTTGAAACATATCTATGATGAAGTTTACAGACCAAACTCATCTTTTGAAGTGGAACAACTTGCAGAATCAGTGACTGACTGCTTGAACTGGAAAAAGGTGGGGCTCCAAACTGCATCCTGACACTTTCACAATGACACAAAAGGGACAAACCTGGCAACCCATCCACCTTCGAGAGGACACGAGCCTTGTCATCATGCTTTTTCTCTAAAATGTAAGGAAACCCAGAGAATGTATTCTAACCTACAAAGAAATCTGCATGTATAAGTCAAAAGTCCTGATTTGAAAAGATTTTGATGTAAGAAACCGACTATATAAACATGTGCAGGTAAAAAGCTTCCCAGCTTTGCGTCAGCAGTTCTTAGAAGGAGTTTCAGTTGGATCAAAGTTTGTCAAATCTTCCCCTCAGACATCCTTTGTAGAAAAATATGCTAATTAAAAATGATATCAGGTGGCAAACAGAGAGAAAACCCAGACAAACGTCAGAATTTTGCTAAGAACTTGTATGTAAATGTGGTAAATGTCAGAGCTTGAATACATTAGAGCGTGAAGCAGGAGGCTCAGCTCGCTTGGCCTTTCATGAACTGTCTGTCACTTCAGCTCAGGCTGTTAAAGAGGAAATCTACAGTTTTGTTAGCTTTTTTTTTTTTTTTAAAGAAAAATAAAACACTTCCTTTTAAAAGATTCACAGTGATGGCAGATTCTACAAAGCGATCTTTAAATCCACACTTTAAGAGCTGAACTGGAACCACCAACTCGTCAACAAAACAAAACTTCTCTTCTGTGATAATGCAGGTAAAATAAAACATATTCAGCTACAACATAAAGGTTAAAGCGTATTGAAGAAGTATTTTAGGGTTTAACACCAGAGCTGTCGCCGGCAGCATCTAAATAACACACGTCCTTAAAACTCTCGTAACTCTCCGACCGTTTTGGCGATCAACGTGAAAGGCAGCTTTGCACTGATATAACCGACCCCTGATGTTTGCTAACGTTACGTTTGTACGGTGTTGTGTAACGGTGCAAAGCCATTTTTCCTCTGTGACAGAATCAGCTGCTTTTCTATACTCCAGAATCCGTGGGAAATAAGTTCATTAACGCTTGAAGAGTCACGGTAGTTGAAAGAATGTAAACACTGGAGCTAAAGCTCCGGTATTCAAAGTTTAAAAAAGACTAAATGTGATCTTGATGGTGTGACTGTCATTTCATTAAAAAGAAATTACTTTCTTGAGTTTTAAACTTAAAAAATAATTGTTTATGAATTTTTGTACAGTTTGCTGTGTTCTTTTGTGACTTAAGTCAAATTCATTTTGTATCAGAGATGTTTGCCCAAAACGATAGGGCCTGATGTCAAAATGGAGCCCAAATCATAAGACTTCCACCGCCGTGCTTGAAGTTTACGTGAAGTTACAGAGATGACGTTTATCAAACTTGACCACATTGATCAAATATCTCATTTTTGAGGAAGTGTGACATTTTTTAAGAACCCTTCGAGCTCAGTGAAGATACATGTCTATTTCATACAGAGCGGACATTAAATTCCTTTTCTAATATCCACTCAACGAGCTGAACAGGAATTGAAGGAGTGAATCCATTTTTAACATGTCGTCGATATAAGGCAGATCAATTTGGGAGCAGCTTCCAGCTGCAAAGGATCCTCCCAAAAATGCTGATGGAGATTCCTCTAAGTGCACATGTTGTTTGATATCGGAGGTTTGATTCGAAGTCATAATAGATCCACATGATCACCCGTTAGCTGATCTTTGGATCAGAATGTGTGCTGCTGTTTTGTAGTTCAAATGTCCGATTTTGTTCTGGATTCACATTTGCAAACCTGCAGAGCAACACAAACATTTGTGGGAGGATCGTAAATCAAACTGTGCTGCAGTGGCGAGAAGCAAAAACAAAACAGCAGAGAGGAAAACGTGCGTACGGTTCCTTCAGGAAAGAGGAATTTTACAAACTCCAGATGTTCACTAAGAAGGAAAGGAACCTGCAGAGTTTCAGCCCATATTTCCACTTCCAACCCTGATGACAGAAACATCCCTCTAAAGGAGCTTTTCTGCACTGAAACTGGGAGGAAAAATGAAACTTTTTCTTCAAACAAATCCACACCCAAAAAGAAAAGTTTTGTGCAGCAGCACAGCTACACAAAAGAGCATTAACATGCAAGCTTTCCTGCACAATAATCATCTGTTATGGCCCCTAAATGCATCCATTCATGTTGAAAGAGTAGAGAGAAACGTTTAAAAGCTGCTCGGTCTCAATGCAAAGCTGCCAAAATCTGTCTCACCGGTTCAGAAGTTGAGCTCACTTTTATCTGCACGTGTGCAAAAGAGTCGCTTTTGGATTTTCTTTGATAAAAATGCAAAACAAGGTCAAGACTTCACTGGCAGATGTTTCGTCCAGCTGTTGTCTGGCTATGTTTTGGTTTTTTGACCACACCTGCAGAGTCTCCCTCCATCTCACCATGATAAACAAACCGCCATCCTCCACATTATCAACCTTCATAGGTCTGTTAGCATGCAGGATTTATTCCAATGTGACAGTCCGCTGCAGCTCTGCATAGTGCGGCAGGCAGCAGAGACCAAGAAGAAAAGGACAAAAAAAATGGCGTGTTTGGTTTAAAACCATCTGGGAAAAACTTTTAAAGAAAAATTATGTGGTTTTTATTGTTAAAAAATGGGGTAACAAGACTTACGTGGTAAGCTTTGGTGTTGATTATACCATGGTCCGGGTGAATACTCGATTCTGATTGGCTGCTGGATGTACATTAAGTAAGGGTTAATGGCCGACAAAGTGTGCGGTTACTACTTTTTAACGCACGCCGTGGAAGCCTGAACCGTCCGACGCGAAGCGGAGGACGGTTGCTTCCGCGAAGTGCGTTAAAAAGTAGTAACCGCACACTTCGAAGGCCATTAACCCGCTTATACCATGGTCACTTACAAAAGCAATACATATTAACCAGGTTTTAGTCCTTAATTCTTGTTTTTTTTCCGATTTGGATCACTTTTCTCACAAACAGCGGACTATATGTTACGTGATGCGGCGCGATGCGCCGCATCACGTAACATATAGTCTGCGTCGCGCAGCACCACCGCTGCAGTCAAGATTCGGCGATTTATATATGCTAATCGTCCTGATGGGTTGAATAAAGCATCAATTCAGAGGGAAAGTTAATCGCTTACCGCTTGTTTTTGCCCAGATGATGAAGCAAAAGGTTGTTTTACAGAAGCCGGCGCAGTGATACAAAACATTTAAGCTAGCCGACCGGAACTTCTTTTTTCACTATGCGGTTATCAGATTTTAATGCATACCCAGCAGCCAATCAGAATCGAGTATTCAACCGGACCATGGTATAAAAAGTGATATACCACGGGATAACCGCACGGTGAAAAAAGAAGTGCCGGTCAGCTAGCTTAAATGTTTTGTATCACTGCGCCGGTTTCTTTAAAACAACCTTTTGCTTCATCATTTGGACAAAAACAAGCGGTAAGAGGTGAACTTTCTCTCTGAACTGATGCTTTATTTAACCCATCGGGACGATCACCATATATATATATATATCGCTTTATATCGCCGAATCTTGACTGCAGCGATGGTGCTGCACGACGCGGACTATTTGTTACGTGACAAATAGTCGGCTTTTTGTGAGAAAAGCGATTCAAATCGGGAAAAAAAACAAGAATTAAGGACTAAAAACTGGTATATATTTATTGCTTTTGTAAGTGACCATGGTATAAGCGGGTTTATGGCCGACAAAGTGTGCATTATTACTTTTTAGCAAACTTTGTGGAAGCAACCCTCCTCCGCTTTGCGTCGGATGGTTCAGGCTTCCATGGCAGGCGTTAAAAAGTAATAATGCACACTTCGTCGGCCATTAACCCTTACTTCAAACACTTCTAACAACAACAACAAAACTTTGGACACTTGTTTCTTCTGGACGTGCAGTAGAATTATACTAACCCCCAGTCTGGATTTGTTTTATTTGTGTCATTCTGCTGCATTCATCACTGAAATGATCTGAAAAATCACCAAACAACAGTACCGGTAGCTGTTTCTGAACGACTTAATGCTGTTTCACAGGATCTTCCCGTGTTTCAGAAGAAACTGGAAGAACCTCGGGTCAGAGCAGGCAGATGAACTCCATCCAGGCTTCATTCCAAACTTTGGTCCCTTCTATTTTGTCAGACGTGCTGCACCACGACAGGTGCTACACAAATATCTCTGCTGAGTTTTACATGTTTGCAAGCTGGATTTGAATAAAACATTGTCTGGGGCGGATGACAGCGCAGCACTTTCAACACACTGGGCTCTAATCTGTGTTCCAACTCTGACAATAAAGGTTGAAAACTCTGCCCAGCAACAGGACTTATTGTTTCCAAGTCTTTAGTGGGTTCAAACTGTTAGCTCCCCATTCGAGTCATTTTTGTGAGACTTTACTTGATTGAGGAGTTCAAAAACAAAGACAGTCCAAATAAAACCACATTTTCCACATTTTTGATCCAGAATTTGACTTCATAATTCGGCTAAACTGACCATAGACGCCAGTATGGGTGTCCGGTCACATGACCCAGTTTCAGAGAGGCTTTAGCTGAAGGACAGATGGCCAAACATTTGATAACAATGGCTTTTACAACAACCTAATAACCACAAATCTGCAGAAATTACTTTTTTTTAACAAATAGACATCATGAAACTTCCACCCCTGTGCTTTTGGTGAATGTTTGCTGGACTTTGTCCCTAAACATCTGGTTTTGTCTTTCCTAAAAACATTTTCTAGATGTTAAATCTAAACCTTGTTTTTCAAAGAGGCAAAGTCTTGTAATTGTGCGAGCAAGGTTGCTAACTGGGGCTTGTAGTCTTCAGCAGTTTGTCAGATTCCCAAACCAGGAAGTAACAAAAAAAAAAAAAGCCAAACGGTCTTCAGAGTTTTCCAGCTGAGGATCATCCCATGATGATGAAGGTTGACATCTCCTGCCGACTCATGAGCAGTTACGGATCGTACCATTGTTCCAACACTAAACGTGTGTGTGTGTGTGTGTGTGTGTGTGTGTGTGTGTGTAATCTGCCGCATGTGGAGGTGGACAGCTTGTTATCTGGGCTGAACCACACAGCTTAATATTCAGCCAGATTAGTTAAAGACTGCAGCTACATCTGCACAGGCTTCTATCTTCATTAGAATCACTAGGAGTGATGTAGAATTGATTTTTATTGATTCAATCTGTTTATTGATTTTCAAATATAATGATCATAACATGTGATGGTATCAGCGTTCATCAGCATTTCTGAAAGTCAGATTTTTGAGTGTTTGCTTTCTTAGTTTCTTAAATGAGTCCACAAATGCATTCTGGGACATGTAGGCGATGCAGGAAAGAAGATCAGACGTTTGTGGTTCTTACAGCTGATTTGTGTTCCTGTGACGGAGCTCAGAGCGTTGTGGTCAAGTGAAAAGCCGCGGGGCATCGGAACCGAGACAGGTCAGCGCGAGGACGTACCCCCTTCCCACGCGCTCAGGTGACGCCCCCTCCCCAGCGTTTAACCCAAAACAGTGGACGTGCTAGCATGTGTCCCATGCTCCTGAAGGCCCAGAGAGGGCTGCAAGACCGTCAGCAGCTCCAGAGGCAGGAGAGGCGAGGGGGTGCATGATGCGCGGAAATTGCAGAATTAGGTCAAACTCTGCAGGATGGGGGGGAGGCTTTGCATTTACAGCATGTAAATAATGTAGCGGGACATGTGACCCCCCCCCCCCTTTCGCCCACAGACATGTGGGTTTACGAGAGGGTTCACATCCTGGATCTGATCCTCCTGCAAACACACCAGGAGGATCAGCAGCCAGCTGTTTAGGAAAAGGAGAAAAAAAAAAAACATAACACCTCCTCTTCATTTCTGCTCCTCTTAAGTTCTCCATACATGGCTGAGCCCCCAGAAGCCTCCATGAGAAACGGGGAAAATACCAGCTGAAATCTGACACCCTGATCCTGGCAGGCTGCAGCAAAGTGACACATCAACCTGGAGAGGAAGAGGAGGCAGAAGGAGGAAGAGGAGAAGGAAGGGGCTAACGAGACAAATCCATACCGAGGATGAATCTCAGCATCTTGGAAAAACTTTCACACACAAACAAAAAAGGCTCCGAAAATACAAGGAATGTCATCCTCCCTCCCATCCACAGCACACAGCTGCACACAATCCAGGCGGCGCGCACGCGCTCCTCCTGCGTGACAACCCAAACACGTCCGGGAGTCCTGCCACGCTCCCACTGCGGGCTGTGCGGGGCTCCTGCAGTCAGTCACGGCGGCCCAAAACACAACATCAGTATCCCAATAGGAATAACTGTTCAGCAGGAATCCTAACCGAACGCGCCCCGGTTCTGGTTCTGATTGCTAGCTGGATAAAAGGCAGGAACTGTGAGGGGTGCACTTTATAAATCACTTGTTTTTCTTAGCAGTAAATGTTACTTTAGTGACAAACCTCCGTTTCTGCTAAATCCACATTTTGACAGCAGCCCCCCCCCCCCGTTTTATTTTAATGAATGTTTGCAAAAACAACAACTCCACTGTCTCCTCACCCCCACCCCCCCATCCGAACCCCCCGCACGGACCCACGGCAACTTGCCGCCAAGTCCGTCCTCGTGCAGAACCAGCAGAGCCGCAACTATTCACTCACCCTCGGACAACTCCAGCTCCAGCTCGGCCAGTTTGGTCCGCACCTCAGCGGGAAGCGCGTGCGGGTCCCGGTCCGCCATTCCGGTCTCTAATGTTTCCGTCACGGGGCTTCTCCCTCCCGGGTCCGTGGTCCCTCGCGCGCCTCCGGGAAACCCCGAAAATCCAAAGTCTAGTCCGGGTGTCAGTGAGTGGCTCCGAGTGTAGCGGCGACGCTGCGCGTCCTCCGCTAATCTGCGTGAAGACGGACGGAGTAAGACGTTTGAGCTTCCGGCTATTTTTCAAAATAAGTTAGAACTACCGCCACGAAATGAACGAATTCCAATTTTTTTAAAACCTCCTCTTTTGTTTTTTCGTTGGCACTGTACGCTAATATTTTTGCTGGTTTAAAATATATATACAACCCTAAATATTTACTTTAGGGAAAATATTTTCCCCTTAGTTTAAGATACAAATGCTGCATGTCAACAGGCCAGTCTGTTATGCTTTTAAAAAGAAATGCAAAACTGTTTTTTGTAATTAATTTTTCATACAAATCTTTAGATGAAAAAAATAGTTTGGCATTATGCCTGTTTTTATTTAACGATTAGTAGGACTGGATAATCGCTGTTGCCATCCTATATTAAAATAGAGTCTTTTTTTTAAATATGCGTTTACATTTAAAAGTTAGTCAAAGTTTGGAGACTGAAGTACCCAAACAAAAAAAGTGTGGCATATTTGACTACACGTGTTTTTCTTTTATTTTGAAGCTACCCCATTTCCTGTTGTCTCTGTCTTAAATAGCGCTGCTTTCCCGCCTCTCGCAGGTGGAGCCACCGGTTAACGGACGCTCTTCAACAACACATCATGTTGAGATACTGACTGACAAAAGTTTTTGTTGCTTCAGCTTTAAGATGAAAAACATGGAACTTTGAATTGTAATAAACTGACAAATCAACCAGTAGAGGGCGACAACCCAGGTGCTTTTTCACTTTCTTGTTTTTTTAATCATAAGGACAAGAAAATCATTTTTAGTCAAGTACATATTTTTATTAGGGTTACAGAATATTCCTGACACAGGAAAGTGTTTTAGAAGCTATAACAACTCATAACTATATTTATTACTTGAATGATGTTGAAAGAAACAAACCTGGCAAAAGAAGGAAATTACTGTTAAAGTTGTGAAAGCCCATTGTCCATTTACAATGCTTATAAATGTGAATTATATAAGGAAATCCCAATAAAACTGTACAATTCTTTCTTTCGGGGTCTATAAAGATTATTAAGTTATCTGGAGGTTTGAGTTTTCTGAACTCAAAGGAATCTGGGACGTGAGGGTTTTCCTTTTTTTTACCCATATGATGATTTTGTTTCTTGAATAATCACATTTTTATTCTCGTCATGGCACATTTTTGTGATCTTCATCTTATGGACTGATACAAATTTTTATTTAAAAAAAAAGAAAAAAAAAAACTCTTCAATCGGAAACTTCCAGATTTCTCATTAGTATCTGATGAAGGTGCCCAAAAGAAATATTTTAAAATGTCTATTTTCAGAAAATCCTCCACACATAACCTTAATTTGGTTGTGTTGGGTCATGTCTGAATGGGACACTTAAATAGGACTGCATTAATACTATTTTCCTTGCATTGTGAAGCATAAAACTGACTTGTGAAGCGGAGAAGTCCCACACCATGACACTTCAGCCCCCATGTCTGAATAACAGACCATTATAAACCAACAGTTGAGTTGCAGCCTCATCCTAGCCACAGGAGGTGCTCCAAAATTAGAGAAGTACACCATCAAGTTATTTACTGATGGGTTTACAGCAGTTTTTTTTTCCTGCTTACATTTGCACATTTCAATGTTTCTCTCACTTTAAAAGCGTTTGTCACTCTTCTGTGGACAATGAACAGCCTTCTGACATGATCTGAACATAAAAAGCTCTGAACCATCACTCATTCCCTCTGGTGTGATTAGTACTAATCAGGAAAAAATGATCAAAAATGCATAATCTAAAAAAACAAAAAAAAAAAAGAAGAGCATCCATGTTTCTCTAGGAGTATACTGCCATCTAGTGGTTCGTCCTCAGACTTTTTCCCAAGCTTGGCAGGACATGCAGCTCACATCCACACGTTTGGCCTAGATGTTCTCCTAATTCATGAGGTTTCTTACCGTGACATTATGACAGAGCTGCTCTTGCTGCTGCGCTTCTCAACACTTTTCTCAGCAAAGCTTCAGTTGGCAAACAAACCCCATTCATGCAAGGAGTCATGATTTTATGGCAACCACGCCCAAGTACCAATAATAATAAACCTCCCACCGCCATACCTGACAGTTTTTCAGAGGTTTATCACAACAAATGTTGCACTGCACTTTTTGGATCAATTACTTTATTACCAGATTCTACTGTATTTTTTGGAGATCAGGATTTTTTTTTCTTAAACTTTGATTTGTCCCAATTTTGGCATACTGTGATAAAATATTGACTATTAAAATGTCAATTTCTTGAACTTTCTGAGAAAACATCTTGGTTTAAAAACCTTGTTAAATGTTTTAACTGTACTCTGGTATAATTGAACGTTTAAAGCAACACCCGCTTTATTTTTGGATAAACGTTAAGAGATCTTCTGGTTTCTTTAACAGTTTTGAAAATCATCAGTAAAATTGATAAGAGCAAACTAAGCCCTAACCATCAACCTACTACCCCCATGCCTGACAGCTCTGATTGTTGTCCTTCAGTCCAGAAAAAAATATAAGCTGGAGCTGCTTCTACCGTTTCCTCCCCGGTAAAGTTTAAACTTATCTCAGATTTATTGAAAAGTTGTATTATATTGATGTCAGACTAATTGATCAAGTGCAAGAATGGTTACCTTTTGGCGCTGGTAGTTTTGTCTACGATTGTCTAGATTTCTAAAGTGTTGAACCTTTTTCACCATAAACGTTTTTCATATTTTAAATTTCCGTTTACTGAAGCTTTCGGTTTGACCATGAAGATGTGACCCCCCCACTGTGGGATCAATAAACCCCCCCTTTGATCCGTCATACAAACGGCTCAAACACAAAGCAGACTGTGGCTCCTCAACAGTGCCTAAATCTTTATTTTTCAGTAAGCTACAACTTTTTTTTCTCCAAATTAGACAGTTTTACATCATGACACGAGAGTAACTTAAATTATCTATAGCCAACACGAACGCTTGATTCCAGTCTCAATGGAAGAAAAGACCCCCGCCCCCCACAAAAAAAAAAACAAAACAAAAACAAAAGACAAGCCCTCTTCAATCCAGCCTCCATCCCACGTGTTAAAGTTGTCCTTAGGCAAAGTTAGGTGTCCAAACCCCAACACGCAGCGGGCGGGGTGGGGTGGGGCGGGGCGGGGGAGTCCTCGATTGTCCACAGCTGTGAGTGTTAAGGAGTTAAACCACAGTGAGTTGAGAAAGATTTCCAGTCAGTCTTTGTGCATTCGCTGTCGTATCTTTGATAACTGGATGGGGGGGGGGGGTCCATTTTTATGAGATGAATAAAAGAAAAGAAAAAAGATGGCACTGTGCAGATGGGTGAGAGGGGGAGGAGCCTCCAACAGGCTGATGTGAGGTGGGACGCCCCAGCAGAAGTCCAGGGAGGAGTGGAACAGCTGAGCATTGAATGCATTTAAGGATGAGGACGAGACCAGAGTGCCCCCCCTCCTCAGACATTTTTAGTTTGTTTGTTTTTTTTTTGCATCCGTTAGGAAATGTGGGGGTGTGTGTTTGTTTATTCCACACATGCATGAAAGCTGCAGTCCAGGTGAATGACACGGGGGACAGAAACGCGGCATGTATGTACAGGTTCAACCGTTCTGGGACAAAAACAAAGATGGCACAACCACAACACAACGCCGTCCGTCCTCACACCTGCGCAGGTTCTGTGTGTGTGCCAGAAAACTCCGGGAGTCGAACATCCCAGATTCCAACAGGGAAAACCAAACCCCAAAAAACCTTCAGACGGACATTCAAGCAGGGGAGGGGGGCACTACAGTTTTTTGGCTGATGTCAAACACTCAGTGGAGAAATCCAACATTTCACTACAACAGATAGGAGCAGACGGGGGGGGGGGTTGAGGGTTTGTCTGCCGCCATCGGTGGCTTTCCCTTTTGAATCACACAACTGAGCGTCGCACTTCAGATCGCCGTAAAGCCCAGAAAAGGAGAAGAACGCAGCTGTCCATCAAACACGTCCATTTTTTTAAAGTAATGGTCGTCATGGCTTCCTGTCTTCTGTAAATCCCTTTAAAATATTTTTAAGCCAGAATTATCGTGTTTGGATCTTTTCTAGTAAGTAAGCAGAACAGCTGTGGAAAATCCGTTCTATCATCTTTTTTTATATTGTGGAGCAAAAATATGAAGCAGAAAGACGTTTGTAGCTTTTTTTTCATTGAAACCAGAGGCGGTTTCTGCCAAACTGAGTGGGATCCTTGCAGAAACGGCTGCCTTTAGTGTTCATATGGAGCCTCAGACGGCTTTCTCTAACGCCTTCGCCGGTTCATCTCCTCCGGTGGGGCTCAGGTTTTGGACGCCAGACGAGTAGTGCTTCCTTCAAAAACGCATGAAAATCTGCATTTGGAAGTGATAAAAAAAAAAAAAAAAAGAGGATGCTTGTGGAGGCCAAGGCTGGTCTCTAGGTTGTGCATATAGACGGAGGAGAAGCGGGAGGAGGGCGGGGCTTGGGCGCGACCTGAAGATCCAGGTGTGGCGAAAATGGAATGCAAGACAAAAAAAAAAAAAAAAAAACAAGGAAACAATCAGAAAGACTGCCGAGAACAGTCAAGTCCGCTCGCCCAAACCGAACATTAAAAAAAATAAAAGGAAATGTCTCCAAAAGCACAGCAACACATTTTTATATCCTACATCCAGCTTGATAGCGACATTATAGTTAACAGGGATCAATATAGTTTTATAATCATTTTAAGGTACCTCTTATAGTTTTCTGAGTATTTACAACTGTACAGGCAAAGCACACACTTCAAAGTGCACATATTTAATACAGTATCGACTAGTTGCATTTACAAGGTTTATACCCCCCCCCCCTCCTTTCGAAAAAACAAAAACATCCTAAAACTTTTAAACAAAAAAAAAACAGAAAACGACCAAAGGATTCTTTTTCGTACATTTTACAAAACGGAAACAGAGGAAAGAAAAGCTGCTGGACTCTCAGTAAGACTTGTGACGTCCCAAGTGTTTTCCACGAGTCACGCTTCATTAACATCAAGGGGGGGTTCCAAAAAAAAAAAAAAAGAAAGAAACGACGCGCATCTTGTATAAAAGTTAAGGCAAAGTCATTTTTCAAGTTTAAATAAAATTCAAGTTTTTCAAACATTGGATGGATTTCTTTTCGTATGGAGACCTTAAAGCGTCTCTTTGTTTTTTTTTTCTTCTTCTCCCAAAAATAAAACAAAAGGATATTTGTCATGGATTTACCAGAAACCGGTTCTTAAAGGAGTGGATATGCTGCGATTCTCTTTTACCGTTTCAGTTAATATAAAGATGGGGGGGAAAAAAAAACAAAAAAAAACATCCAAGTGCATCTCAGTCCTTTCAGAAACACAATTTAAATTCTGAGCAGAAGCGTCCAAATCAAAAAGCTGCTCTGATCAGGACAGTGTTTCTTTTTCTTTTTTTTTTTTATTTCCTGTAATTTTACTTTCCCTCGTCTACACAGGCTTCTGTTTTAGTGGGATTACCCAGAATTCTTTTAGCTGCAGGAAGACTTGAGCAAGACATGCAACATCCCACGCTGTGTAGGTTTGTGACCGGACCGGACCGGACCAGACTGTGTCCAGTTCTTGAGATGACGGCTGCAAAAGATCAACCTGAGCACATTTCCGTCGAGCGGCGAGGGAAAGCCGCCGCTCATAAAAAGCTCTAATGTTTTTAAGCAGGAAAAAAAAAAAAAAAAAACATCCAAAAGTCTGCGGTGGCTGCTACAGTATCCGACGGCGTCCCTCCCGGTTACGGAATTCTTCACCCGGATTGATGGGTGGACATTTTTCCCATCAGGCTCCAGGTGGGTGAAGGTTGCTTCCTGTTAATCTGTGCTTTTTCCTCAACACCGGTCTGATCCGGTTAAAAACAGCAGGAGAGTGGCGAGAAAATGTGCTGTGGTCAATCTTTGCGACGAGAGACGACTGTTCACCAGAGAGTGCAAGTAGAAGAGGCGGAAACAAACAGAAGACTCCAGGCCACGGAGGAAGGACTTGATGGATTTGACCAGGTTCCCTGATTGCTTTCTGCTCCAAAGCCGTCTGTCAAACGCCCAGATGTGCAGGATGTTCGGCCCATCTTTCACTTTCCAAAACCGTAAACCACGCTTCAAAACCGCTCCACCTTAAATCCTTAAATACACTCTTCTCCACATTTAGCAGGCACATCGTACAGAACTCCAGCACCAAAAAGGCTCCTGTCGGCGTCGGAACCCACAAACCTTCTTTCTATGCGACAAAACAAAAAGGCTTTGACGGGATGTTGGAAATTTTGCCCCTGAAAATAAAAACAAAACCGATGCGGTCAGGCGGGATAATCGGAGACCGCCTGCGATAACACCATCGGTGCAGGTAGGGTTCCGTGGATGAAGCTCAAGCATTTCTGCCGGTCCAGCATCACCAGAGCTTTAGTTTCCGATTCCAGGATCTAGCACCATGTCTGAGAAAGAACTAGAGATGTTTCCGCCTCGATGTTTGATGCGCCTCATCTGGGCGGCAGCTAGTGTTTATGCCCTCCACCCTGCTATCTTTTACACCACTAACTCCTCGATATCCCATTGATCCTTCAACTAAACTTTCTGCAACCAACAACATAAAGTTTGAAGAACAACCCCCCTCCCAAAAAAAAAAAAAAAAAAGGCATCATGAGAAAACCTAACTCCTTTTTCCTGCTCGGCTCCAGAAAGCAGCCGTCAGCCACAGTTAGCATTGTTAGCGAGAACCGAAAAGCAGCGTCTGCACGGTTCCAGGGAGAAGACGAAGACGCCAAAGCCAGAACCGATCAGGACAAACGGTGCTGACCGACTTCTGCAAGCAGAGCCCACTGCGTCACAAACAGTAGCCACAAATACGGGAATCAAGCAGGAATGAAAGCATCATGTAAACTAGAGAATCAATGTTTTCTGCCGACTCCTCTGGACACTGACCCCCCGCATCACAGTGATCCATCATTCAGCTACATGAAGCTCTACACCAGTTTCACTCAACATGCAGACTAGGCCAACAGTAAAAACAAAACAACAAAAAACGAACTGAAACTCAACGAAAACGGCGTCTGCTTTGTGCGCCCTTCCCATAATCCCTTGGGGGTTTTCTTCCATCAATGCCCAGCTGCTTCCTGCACCTGAATCCCACAAATGCCTTCTGGACTGGAAACCGTAGAGTTGGCTGAGCCAAACAACAGGAGAGGCAAAGGGAGGAGAAAATAAAAGACTAAAAAATAAATAGAGTAAAACTAAAGAAACGCTGCTCCACATGCACAGTAAAGTGCTTTTTGTCTGCAAGCCCTGATCCGGAAGGAGGAGTCGTCCTCTCTGCTCGTCTATGATGGGGGGTTCTGTAGGCCCTGACGTTTTCCTTTATCGCATATGGGGGGGAGGTGGCGGAAAAGGGGTGAGGAGATGGCCTACTGTGGAGACTTGGGTGGGGTGGGGTTGGGATCTTTGCTAAAGGTTTTCCCTGGATGCGGGGGAGGGGAGACCCATCGCCCGGCCGGCCTTCGGCCCTCCTTCAGGGGTCTGGCTGGGTTGGCAGAGCCGTGCTTGGCGGAGGCGTGATATGTCTCTCTGGCTTTGGCCTCCCCTGAAGGGGAGGAGGCGTCAGTGCATTTCCTGTCCTCGGCGGCGGCGGCAGCAGCGCAGGGTGGCTTGGCTTCCTTGTGGGGGGCGGCGGCTTGCTGTGCGGCTGCGGCGTCCTTCGCCCGCTGGCAGATCTCAGCGTACGAAGGTTTCCTCAGCTCCTGACAAGATGACAGAGCAGCTGTGAAAACAGGTCCAACAGATCGCAACACATTTACAGGAACTCAACTTGGATCCAATGGAACCACCCTGAGGGACCGTCCGAATTCCCTCCCTACTATAGTACACTATGAAGGTTTGACGAGGTAGTATACTATGGTCCGGTTGAATACTCGATTCTGATTGGCTGCTGGGTATGCATTAAGTAAGGGTTAATGGCCGACGAAGTGTGCGGTTATTACTTTTTAACGCACGACGTGGAAGCCTGAACCGTCCGACGCGAAGTGCGTTATAAAGTAATAACCGCACACTTCGAAGGCCATTAACCCGCTTATACCATGGTCACCTACAAAAGCAATACATATTAACCAGGTTTTAGTCCTTAATTCTTGTTTTTTTTTCGATTTGGATCGCTTTTCTCACAAAAATCGGACTATATGTTACGTAACATATAGTCCGCGTCGCGCAGCACCACCGCTGCAGTCAAGATTCGGCGATATATATATATATGCTGATCTCCCGATGGGTTGAATAAAGCATCAATTCAGAGGGAAAGTTAATCGCTTACTGCTTGTTTTTGCTCAGATGATGAAGCAAAAGGTTGTTTTACAGAAGCCGGCGCAGTGATACAAAACATTTAAGTTAGCCGACCGGAACTTCTTTTTTCACCGTGCGGTTATCATTTTTTAATGCATACCCAGCAGCCAATCAGAATCGAGTATTCAAGCGGACCATGGTATAAAACCTGATAACCGCACGGTTCAGGCTTCCACGGCATGCGCACGTAAGTATACCTTACGTATACTAGATAGTATAGTATATACTATCTAGTATGATTTATAGAAAAACGAATAGACACATTTGTCCAGATGAAATCGTTTAACCGCAATGGATTGTGGTCTATGTAGTTCCCTATGTAGTGAGAAGTGAACATAAGACGTTTGCAGATATGAACCTTTGTTTTTGGAATGTTTCACTTGGTGTTTCTGCATGAACCCAAAGAGATCCACTTTAACTTGTTTGTGTAAAAAGGTAAAAATATTCAAAAGAATACTAGTCGTCCTTTATTTAGTATTTAGCAAATTTTTCAAAATAAAACTGCAACTGTGTTTAAGTTCGCACAAAACAGAGGCCTAAATGTTTTTTTGTTTTTTTTTTCACACAACCATTCAGCACAATTGCAGTAAAGGATAGCAACAACAAAAAAAGTGGTATTTGGACAAAAACAGTTTATTTATTCCTTTTAAGCTTTAGCTGGTTTTATTGAGTTTTGATTTAGTTTTTAATTTACTGAGTTCTGCCGTTTTTGTAGAACCTCTTATATCAATAAAAATTGATTTTTTTTTTGTTTACTTCATGAACATTAAATCAGAGATGTTTAGGGTTCGACAGAGTTACAAACCGTGACCACAATACAAAATGAAAAACATTGCAAACAGCAAAGAACCCAAAAAAAAAAAAAAACCGCCTGTATTCATTCATAAATTATGTTTCGGGGATTAAACCTGACAAAAACTGCTCCTACGGTTTGCTGCTTTTGGTTTCTGAATTCCTGGTTTTACACGTTTTATTTTGATTTTATTTCTACGGATTAACTTAAGTTAATGAAGTCATTAAGAAAAGAATACTTCCCAAATGAAGCCATTCAGCTTTATTTTCCTTAGAGACACAGAAAACGAAGCAGCTAGTGAAACTAATCGATACAAGATTGTTAAGAATTATGGCTCAATTATTCCATCCTGTTTAATGACGGGTAAATGATTGTGTTGGTGACCGAGGCGTCTGAGAGACACGGGAACAAAAGAAGACGGTGGAAGATGGATTAATACTGACTGTGGCAGCTCCATTGACCTGCACAGATTTGCTGGCAGTGGACAGAGTCCCAGGAACACGCTCCACAGACAGCTGCGCCTCCTTCGGCTTCACCTCTGTGGCCTTCGCCTCCCTGGAAAAAAAACAAAAGAACAAAGTGCAGCGAAGGCATGAAAACAGGCCAAACCTTTAAAGGTTCTGCACGGAAGCCGGCTCATCTTTTTTAATGTGGTTCTTACACTGCTGGGAGGGAGGGGGCAGGACTGTGGGGCGTCCCAGTAACTGGGGTCAGCGACGGCGCTGAGGTGGGGGTCGTTGTCGAGGGCTGGAAGCTTGGGAGCATCAGGGAGGCGGAGGTCCGGAGAGGCTCTTTGGGGCTGGCTGGGGAGAGCGCTCCTCCAGAGCTGGAATCAGGAGTGGCGTTCTGTGGAAACGCAACGAAGAGGCGTGAAATAACGCGGCTTTCCCCTCCCCTCCCCTCCATCATCCATCCTGGAGCCAGAGTTAATGATGCCATCGCATCTGCCGCCTCTACTGAGGCCTTTTTACAATCTTCTCCAGACTCAGCTGCAGACAGGCTGTCAATCAGTCAGCCGTTAAGAGTGTCGTCACCACGCAGCAAAAAAAAAAAAATCAATCAACTAAGATAACCACCTGACCTGCAACAGAGGCAGCAAACATACACAGAATCCAGCATTTCTTCGTCTTCCTCTTTCACCCAGTGAGGCTTTAAAGTCCTCCCATCTTCTTTTGATCTATTGGAAAATCTTTCCCAGTGGTCTGTTAACCCTTGTGCTGTCTTGGATGACCCCACCCTTACTTTGACGTGTTCTCCCTACCATAACAAAGGTGGATAAAGGTGGACAAATTTCATGTAACCCATTGAACCAGTGAAGATCACAAATCATTGAAAAAAAAAAGGTTCAGAGCACTGTCTAGTGGGTCTAGATGACCCACCTTCCAACGGTAAAGTGCCTAGGTGCCTAGTGCACAAGGGTTAATGATAATTCTGCTGTTCTTTTCTAGAACATAGTTTCTGCAGGAGTTCACTAAAACTTCACCTCAGAGTTGTGGGCAGGACTGATTGAGGCTGAGCTGATGTCCCATCACCTCTTTGTTTACACTTACAGCCCCCTCACAGCTCCAAGCTAATATTAACAGTGCAGCAAAAATGGAGAGCGTTATTGGAGCTACAGCCGTTCAGTTTTGAGCCAGATTCCGGCTCAGGCGAGGAAAACCAGGACGTACATGGATCCATGTATCAGGAAGTAGATGCATCAGAATGAAGTGGAGACGGGAGCTTGTGGCCTGCTGAATTGTAGTTTGTATACACAACAACGATAAGCTGTTCATTTGTTCATTTTCGTTTGTGTTACTAAAGTATCGCACCAAGACTCAGTATTGGCAGATACTCAACATCAAATGAATCGGAGCCCAGAAGTCTGACACGAACAACTCCTCAATCCTGAATCTTTACTACTTCTTTTCTTCTAAAAACCGCAGTTTGACCTTATGAGTGTAACTTAAAAAAACGCACTGGGCCGCAGTGTCACGCACAGAAAACTTCCCAATCCATAAAATAAAAATTACATAAACAGATCACTACATCTTCTAGAATAACTGCTTGAAAAATTCCCAGGAAAGGAGACAATCACCGCTTTCAGTTTGACCTGCAGAGAGGTTTTACCCAGACCTGCATGCCGTTTGCGGTCCATTCACTACTAAATTGAACCTACAAACAACATAGCTATTGGCTGGTGTTTCCGGGTTACAAACTATACAAAATAAAAGCCTTTGCAACAGAGATGAGGCGACATGTAAGCCTTTACCCGTTCTTTGTAGGTTCCTATGACCACGCTGCTGGTCAACCGGTTATCGAACGCATCGTCGGTCTTCAGCTGGCCGGCTGCTCCAGGGAGAGGAGGGAAGCTGGAGGGTCCGAGCTCAAAGCTGGGAGATGGAGGTTTGGGGG
This sequence comes from Oryzias curvinotus, assembly GCA_023969325.1. NCBI lineage: Eukaryota > Metazoa > Chordata > Actinopteri > Beloniformes > Adrianichthyidae > Oryzias > Oryzias curvinotus. The sequence goes on from CM043722.1 coordinate 12,182,432, forward strand.
GAGGAGGCGGCGACTGAGGGGTCATCCTCTGCAGGATGTTGACAAACATATGAAATAAAATCACAGTCTGGGATTGGGGGGAAACAGCTGATCTTTGTCCATCCTGTAGATCCCGCCCCTTTAACTGTCTCCACCAATCATTCTTGGGGGGCTTAATCACATGTCATCAGTCTGACCAATCAGAAGTGGTTAAAGTCTTCACTTCCTTGTCCCGATTAAGCTCATAAAGTCGCTCAGTTCCAACAAAAATACCAGCTAAAGCTCGTCTTTAGCGGTGTAGCTTTCCACAGAATCCGGTATCAGACCGTGGAACAAGTGAACAAAACAATGAAGCTCCGAAAAGCGATCTCCGGCCGTTTTATGCACTACATCTCCCATGATGCATTGGGTTGTGAGAGTGACAGCGCACAAGGAGATCTGTTGTTAAACGTCTTGAAACCAACGAACACACTTCAAACTGTTTTTAAATCTTCTAACTTAACTTTTATTGCATCTTTTAGAAAAAACAGCTGCAGTTTCCAGCTTTTTCTGCAACAATTATCTCAAAAATGCACGTGAGATTGTGGAGGGACTGTAGATCAATACAGACTCTGAGTTTCTCCTTTTTTTGTTTAGTTTTTGGATGCTGGTGTGCCGCGGGATTTTTTTAAGGTTTAAGTGTGCCGTGGCTCAGAAAAGGTTGAAAAACACTGCTGTAGACCACAATCAGCTCTAGCCAATTCTGAAACGGCATCATTGCCATCAAACCAGAAGAACAAAAAGGTTCTTACCGTAAACTTTTCATCCCTCTTTTTCCTAGAAGCAGAAACATTTTTCCTTTAAGAAAGAGAACATCTGAATTTACAAACATCCCTTCCAGCTAAAAAGTCGACTTAACCTGAAACTGATTACTGATACTCTTTTGATCTATTGTAAAAGCGCCACAGGGGTCTCTGAATTAGGATTTCACCGTTTTCACCCAAAATCAAAAAGGCTGTGTCGTTTTCTGGAACAGTTTCTGTGGAGAGACAGTAGTTGTGGGCAGGACTTTAGGCAAGAAGCAACCCCCCCTTGTGGCCCGCCCAGCATATTTTCCACATAACAAGAACAATCTTTTTGAAACAGTATTTTTATTTTTTATTTGAATAAACCCCAATACTCAAAAATGCTAGTTTAATCTGAATTGTATTTCTAAATTCATCATCAGAAAAATGCCACATAACATGTAAAAAAGCAAAACAAAGCACAAGCTTCATCAGAGTGGGTCTTTAAACGGGTTCAAATGAACCTGAATCAGAGGTGGGCACTCAGGGCCACATTCCTGCTCGTCTTCCTTCACACCCTGCTCTGGCATGCTCTGAGTGGCTGCACCTGAACCAGGTAATCAGCCATGCGTAGGGAAAGAATATCTGGAAATCATGGAGACACACCGGCCCTCGAGGCCTGGAATTGCTCACCCCTGACCTAAATTGTTGGGCTCAAACCCAGATAGACTCTTAAACACTGAGACATACCTTCCTCTGGAATAGTCCGGGGTAGTGGGCTCGGGTACTCGGCCCGTGCCCACGGGGTCTCTGCGGGGAAAGGCTGTGTTGGAGGGTAACCTAGTTCTGTTCTGGCTGGCAGGAAGTCTCGCCGGCGGGCTGCTTCGAACCCCGTTGAGTCTCTCGGTGGAGAAGCTGGGGAAGAGGGCGGGGTTGTCCAGCAGCCCGGCACTGCGATCTGCTGGGGGGATCGCCGCCCTTAAGTGAGGCTTGTTGTGATTCCTGAGGAGACAGAGCCGCTTTGAGTGACGCGCTGAAGGAAGCGATGACGGTGACGCTTCCCCACCAACCGATTCATGATGCAGTCTGGGGAACAAACCTGTTTCTGGGGGAGAAGTGTCTGACGGTGAGGGGCGTCGTCGTTGGTTTGAAGCTGTGCGATGTGGTGAACCCATTCATGAACTGGTTGTTGTGAAATGGAGTAACCTGATGACACAAAAGAGGAAATAAAGCTCTTGAAATGTTACATGTTAAATCAAACTGGAACAGTTGATCAGTGAAGCCCTGCTCATTCCTCCTATAGTGATAACCACCGGGCTCAGACAGACGCTGACTTCTCTCACAGCCCTTCTTTTTAAACCTCATTCCTTTAGGCTAAGCCCTTGATATATCCCAAAGATGCAGCAAAGAGCGGAGGTCTGTCAAATCAGACATGATCCCTCCTCACCAGTGTTGGGTCGATGAAGCTGTGGGTGGTTGACCAGGCCGGCGGCGTGATGAGACTATACAAAGGGAACTGCTGCTGTGGGCTGTACACCGGGGGGATGTAGTAGGACGTGTAGCGCTGCTGGGCGTACGGGTTCACCTCGACAGGCCGGTAACCGTTCTTTGGCATAAAAGTGTTGATGGCGATTGCCTTCGCCTTTATTCTCGCCTGTCGCAGAGAGAAACAAACCTCCATTTATTTACATACCAAGGTAGGTGAGGTGAAATCTCACAGCAATTCTATGAACAGACCTTAACACCACAAAGACATTTTAGTTTCGTAGCTTTTATTCAAGTTGTGTTTAAAGTATTGTTGGGGTCTTAACCAGACAAACCGAGCAGCTATGGAATTATTATATTAACTTAATGCAATGACCAGATATTAGTTCTGCTATTAAATATATTCAAATTGCAAATCAAGTATGACTAAAGTTCACTTTGTGAGGAACAAATGACAAAAATATAAACATAAGCTACCATACAAAACGCAGTTCATCAAGCACAGACCCCATGTGCTTTAAAAATGATATATTTTAGATAAATGACTGCTGCTTCTCACCAAAGATATATTTATATTTGCAACTTTTTAAAATAAAAATTCAAGAAAAACTGCAAAAATAAAAACTACAAATATAAAAGCCCATGGTAAGAGGTTTGGAGTCCAGGTAATTAATAAAAAAAGGAACACTTGCAGAAAAAGTGTCATTCCTCTGTTTCATACGGAAGCCGTGACCGAACATGGGTAAAATAATAAATATCTCGTTCCCACAAAATAATTAATTTGTGCAAACAAAATAATTATTCGCATCAAAAGTCATTCATAAACATGGATGTGGGCAATAGTTGGACTCACAGCAGATACCGTCACGTTTCTGTCTGTGTGTGTCTCATTAGATTGCATTGAAGACACTGAGGATGTTTAGAGATCAAATGTACAGGTATTTATTTTAAAAAGTTCTACAAAAGCATCATACTCAATTATTTTACATCCGAAGGCTAGTAGGCTACATGCTACGTATCCCATCATGCATCACACATATCCCATAATGCATCTCGACCAATCACCATGTCCCTGTAACTGTGACTCACTCAAATACAACAGGATCAATGATAGGCTACGTAGCATGTAGCCTACTAGCCTTCTAATGTAAAGTGACTGCTAAAGAGTATGTTAATAAAAGACAAGTCCTGAATATCATTACTCCTATTCGACCCTAAACTACAATATCAGCTGTCTAGCTGTCTGTCTACCAGCCAGTCAGCTGCCCAAATGTCGGCATAACAAGCAAAAGAGCTCCGCAGCGGGCCGGAGCTGGTAGGAGCTATGTGTCCGCTAGGCGAAGCAGCCAGCTTGGGCATCCTAAATCTTATGATATTTTTCTTATTTTCATCGAGACAATAACAAATCGATCATTCTTGGGTTTTTTTTCCCCCCCTCTTAAACGAATGTGGGTCACAGAGACACGGAAGTAGCGGCCCAAATTGGCTTTTGCAGCAGGACGGACAAAGAAGGTACCAGGATGTAAATGAAAACGTGATTACCGATGCTTCTGTGCTTTTTAAAATAAATACATTGGATCTCTAAACATCATCTGTGTCTTCAATGCCATGTAATGAAAAGCACACAGACAGAAGTGTGAAGGTATCTGCTGTAACTCCAAATATTGCTCACATCCTTGTTTATGAATGCTTTATGACGTTCGCACAAATTAATTCATGCGTGGGAACGAGATATTATTTTGTGGGAACAAGATATTTATTATTTTACCTGTGTCAGGTCACGCGCTCTGTAGTTTCACATAAACATCTGAAAAAAACAAGTGTCTGAAATTCAAGCTCAATAGCTACCTTAATTGGCTTCCCTTGGAACGTTTTCACTTCCTCACGAAGATACTGATATGCCTTCAGAAAAACGTGGAAGAGGTGAAATTAGAAATATTTACAATCAGAATGATATAGAAAGGCTTACCAAATGATACAAACACGGGGAAGCTGGTTTTACCTGCTGTGCGTCTGCTTCTGATTCAAACGTGATGAACCAGTTATCGTTGTAGGCAAATTCACAATTGATGAACTTAGGAAGGTTGTCTCCTTTGAAAAGAGCTTCCACCTCCTGCAAAGCATAAATAATACCTTTGGTTAAAAAAAAAAAAAAACTTTTCATGTTTAACATCATAATCCGGCCTGCAGAACATAGCAGCTCCACAGCAACAAGTCCCACAGAAACTGCAAACGCTTCAAACACCTGAACAGATGTCGAGCTGTGGAATTCTGATACAACATCCTCCAGATAAACCATGAACCTTATCAACAAAAATAACAGTATTAGTTGCACCTCTGTAAATGCTTAAAAACAGAAAAGGTCATCTGTTATTTACATGTACTAGAATCATTTTAACTCCAAATCAGGTACCACGGAGCCAGCTTAGAGGTCACTAAGAATGTTGTTGTGTTGTAGTGTTATTATTGCTGTATTTTACTGCTATTCTCTGTTGTTTTATTTTTATTATCGGTTGTGTTTTAAGCCATGCTAACAAAGCAATTTCCCTGTTGTGGGATCCTAAAATATTATATCTTCTTCTTCCTTGCTGTGGATTTTTATTCAAAAATTCATGTTTGAGATGAAATACTTATTCTTACAATATGGATGTAAATAATAAGGAGGACAAATACTACCACGGTATTACTTTTCAAACACTAAACTATTGAAATTGATCATTTAAGTGAAAGTGTCACACAGCCATCCTATTTTTCTTCATTTGGGCTGTCCCAAGAAAGGGGCGGGGCACCCGTTTAAGAACTGTTTGGTGACCAAATGCAAGCCAGACCAGATACAACCCTTATTGCTGGGTCAAACAGACAGTGGGTCTGCTTAAACTTTTTGCAATAGAACCAACTCTGATTCCAAGTGTAACTGGAAAAAAAAAAAAACCTGATTGAAACTGTAAACTCAAAACTTTTAAGATACATCCATTTTTTTTCATTTTTATTTTGTTATTTTATTTCCTCAGAATAATCTAAGATAATCCTGGTTTCATTTGTTCAATGACTAATTAAGACCTCCAATTATTTTAAACAGGAATCACCAACTTTTTGAGAACCAGAGGCTTTTTATGGGTATAGTAAAACTGGTATAGTAATATTAACGATAATAACAATTATCAGTATTTAAACTCTATGAATTGATTGCTCACATATGTCCAGTCGTTATTTTCAAAAATCTAATCAATGATTTTACAAAGTAATGACAAAAAAACATGTATAAACATGAAACATTGATATATTTCTATTTATCGGCTCAAACATTTATACGTCAGGAGGGACACAGGTGTATTGGTGGTACAAAAGATCACTTAATGTATCACCAAATGTAACACTGTGTGCAACATTTTCATCTTACAACTGTCGGTTTCATCAATAGTCCCTGTGATTTGTCTGCTCATTTATTATGTGGGTGGGAGGCCGACTCAGAGGCCTAACTGGATTTCTTGTTCTTTATCAGAAAATGTGCAGCTCTAAACGAAGCTTCTGTTGCTTTCTGGGATTTGTTCTCAGGCCTCATGAAAAAAGTCTGCAATGCAATGAGGCACAAAAAAAAAAATTATATTTACAAGAATCAGGGGATGTCAGAATTTACCTTGCATTGTGTCACTGTGCCCCCTGCTTCTATAAAGCCCCTCCCACTGGTTACAGAAGGAGCAGCAGCTAAATAAACCTGATCTCTGATCATGCGCGTCCTCCGTGATGAGGTCCAGAAAAGCCTTGAACAGAAGCTCCTCCCACACGCGGCGGGGGCTTTGGGGTAACACACTTTTGGACAAGCGTTAAGCAGCGACTTTGGCACTTGTTAAAACAAGGAAGGTGTACACAAGTTAGGCGGGTGTGAATAGACAGCTGATGTAGATGATGCATGCGTGAGGTTCGTACGAGGAGCAGGAGGGGCTTTCACAAGTCATTTGTTATGAAATGTCTATAGATGCACAATTTTGTTTCCACCAGAGTATGACTCCAACCAAAAAAAAAAAAAAAAAAAAAAGGGGTTTGTCATAAAACTACATTTGAACTCAAACCCTCCCTTTTCTCCAACTTTATTTTATTAGTCTTAAGATTTTACATTCTTAAAACAAAGCTATTCCTTGATTTCTACTAGTTATAGAGCCTTAAAGACCAAGTCCTCTGGGTTGTTAATTTGTCTCTGTTTTTTTTTTCCGCTGACAAATATTGTTTTTCCATAAAGCAGCCAAAACGCATCACAAAACCTTGGACAGTGTCCTGATTTATGAGCTTGGCCTTGTTGTTCCAGTGGGACCTAAGCATCATGGGACAGAACTGACCTCGATGGGTGTGCTCTCTGGAACCTCTCTGAGGATCACGATGCAGCGGTTCTGATTGGGTCGCACCTTCTCCCCCTTCTCATCCACCTGAACCAACGGCAGCGCTGGCGGGAGACACAAAAATAGAAAGGGTCAACAAACAAACGTCAATACCCTCTTCAGGCTTTACAGTCACTTATTGAGTGAACTTTAACGAAAAAAAACAAAAAAAACAAAGATGGTTTTACCTTTACTTTAACCCATAAGAACCTATGGTGACATCAGTGTAACAGAAAAATGTCAGAAATGTGTACTGTGCTCCACTTAGTGTTTGGTATAATCCACATAATTTTATTTGAGGGAAAAATGGGTCTGGGTTCTTATAGGTTAAATACAGAAATCCAGTGGTGGTTTGTTCACGCAGATGTTTTGTTGTTTTAATGATGTTTAGTCTTTGTTTTGTGACAGGAGCCAAAACAGTCCTACAGGATTATCATTCTAAAATGAGTCAAATTAAGTCTTCATTATGAGCCTAAGCAAAGGCACAAAGTAAAATGTAACAAAAATGCCCTAAAATAACAAATTATTTTCAAAAAATTGACTTTGAGAAATGTTAATTTGTTGCTTCCCAGCTTTTAACCATAAATATTTCAAACTGTCAGCCCTGAAGATTAAAAGTGAACTTTGCCTGCAGACCCGAGGAGTGAAGTCAGTTTTCCAGCATCTCAAAGATAAATATTCTTCGTTTAGCAGTAAAGGGATCGAACACGGTTCCAGAAAGAAAGCAGAGACGCACGCTCAACTCCCCAAACTACAGGTTTTAAAGAGCCTATACCAGGGCTTATATATTCCTCTAAAACCTTCGCTGTGAGCAGCAGCCCCTCCTAATCCACAAAAACGAGTGGGTTTCCACATTGTGACCCACACACACTTTCTTCGTGGAGCTAGCGGTCATCGGTAAAAAACACGTATTTTCGATGCACAATGTGCACATCCATCTTTGCAAAAACCTCGGATGTTGCTCGTTTTCGTGGGCAAAACGCAGAAACAACTCTAGGTTGGCGTGATGACAAACAAGGAGTGAAAGCTGGAGCCTCAGATCGAGGCCTCTTACTTCAGGGAAACGAAAATTAGCTGCGAAAATAACTCACATTTCACACAAAAAATCTTTCTTTAGTGCGTCAAAAGTAACATATTAACATATATATGGATAGAATTCTCTCTAAGGGTTACAGAACCATGATACAGGTTCTTTCATTCTTACCTCTTGATTTAAATTTTTAATAACAGTCATTATTATGGAAACTGGAGCAAAACAAACTTATAGACTTTAAATGCTACACACCAGCATCAACACCTCAACCCCTTAGCTTCTCTTCTGTGTTTAAAACCACAGATGTCTGATGTTTCACTTTAACCACTTTGTTCAGCAGCCATTTGCTGAAGAAGAACATGCAAGACCGGAGCTGACCGGAGGATTTCATGGTGACCAGAAAGACGAGCCCCAACAATCATCTGATCATCTGCTGAACTTCACATCTGAGAAGGTCTCTGCAGCTTCCTGATCTACGAGGGAGCGTGGTGCACACAGATGAAAAGCTCAACTGTGGCTTTGAAGTGCAGAATACTCCATTCATACACCTTTCTCTAAACCAGTGTTTTTCAACCTTTTTTGAGCCACGGCACACTTTACCCTTGACAAAAATCCCGCGGCACACCAGCATAAAAAAAAAAAAAAGCAGAAACTCATAGTCTGTTTTGATGTACAGCCCCCCCACCCCCCCCGCGGCTGCCGCCGCCGCCGCCGCAATCTGACGCGCATTTTTGTGATAATTGTGCCAGAAAAAGCTGGAAAGTTGCAGCTGTTTTTTTTTCTAAAAGATGTAATAAAGGTTACGTTAGGAAATTTACAAACTGTATGTTCGTTGTGGTTTAAGACGTTTAACAAGGCCGACTCATTGTACGCCGAGGCGCTGTCACGTGACCTAATGCATCATGGGAGATGAAGTGTGAAACTGCCACAAAAGGGCAGAAAGACTAGCGTCTCTGAGCTTCATTGTTTTGTTCTCTTGTTCCACGGTCTGATCCCGGATTCTGTGGAAAGCTACACCGCTAAAGACCAGCTTTAGCTGGTAATTTTGTTAGAACTGAGCGACTTTTTGAGCTAAATTGGGACAAGGAAGTTAAGACTTTAAGCACTTCTGATTGGTCAGACTGATGACATGTGATTAAACCTTCAAGAATAATTGGTGGAGACAGTTAAAGGGGCGGGACTTCAGGAAACAGGTATAGCTGCAGCTAAATCGCGGTGGTACCGTCATTCTTATCAAAATGTCTTTAATATAATCAAAATAACACAAAGAAAAAGTAATTTTCTGATCTTTTATATTCCTAACTACTCAGTGTTTTATCAGGGCCTGTTTGGATGAACACAGAGCTGATATCCTGGAGATGGGAAATGGTTTTAGATCAGTTAATGAGGGTAATTTGCCACGGCACACTTGACCATCTACCACGGCACACTAGTGTGCCGCGGCACACTGGTTGAAAAACACTGCTCTAAACTAAACTACAATCTACTTGAAAACATAAGACTTGGGATTGTTTATATCTCACAAAGTTGAATTAAAACCTAAATTTAAGACCCACTAATGAAAATTGTGTTGTTTTTTGGTGTCTTTAACATGTTCTTGTGGCATTCTCTGACAATGGAGGACATGTATACTTTCTGAGTATTTCTTTTTTCAAATTGTTGGGAATCATGAGATGATGAAAAATTGCAGTTTAGGTAGAAAATACACTGGGCGGGGCACGTCTGAGCTGGTATCTGCTGAGAACTGTACGGCTGGTTCGTTCCAATATTGCTCGCCATTTTTGCTGCATTGGTAATGTTACGTTGGGGGTGTGAGGGGCTGTAAGCTAGCAGGAGAGCATGTAAATAGATGGGTGATGGGAAATGGCAACAGTCCCACCAAAAACTCAGAGGTGAATTTCTTATGAACTACTGTGGCTCTGCAGAAAATAAATCCTAAAAAAATGGCAGGTTTATAGTTTTTGTCCTAAAAGCAAATAATCACAATAGAAAGACCATTGAGAACGATTTTACAATTGATCAAAATGATGCGAGTGAGACTTTGACATTTTAGGAGTGTACAGGTTGAGAAATACTGTAGAACAATCCTAAAAACCAGATTTAACATCTTTACGAAGCCCCTGTAGACCAACAGATGGGACTGCTGGAGTAAGTTTGAAAACCAACCTCATTAGGAGTAAAAACAAACACATAAATGTTTCCTGAAACATGACTCACATCGTAAAATGTCCACGATCAGCTCCACGTCAGTGCTGAGCTTTTTGATGTGGTCCAGGTTGGCCACCGTCACTATTGGCACATACTGGTCACTGTCCATCTGGGAGATGAGGTACATGTCACTGGCCAGGTTCTCCCTGCCAAACAGAGAGGAGACACTCAAACGTCCAGTCTGACGCTCATTCAGCAAAGCGGTGGGGGGAAAAAGCTTTTCAGCAACTCATTTCCAACCATCACAATTAAACATTGTTGTTCATGGGCACCTTATTGAAAACTGGCACACCAACAATCAGGCAAACCATTCTGTACATTCATGTTTGGAAAACAAACATCAACATTGATGTTACAGCCCTTCATTAATTCAGTTCAGGCACTCAGCTTCTGTTGCAATTACAGGGTTTTAGATTAGGTCTGGTAGTTTTAGATACCAGACTCCGGGGGAAAGAAGAAGTGACTCTCATGCATAATTGTGTTCGGCTTTCTTGCATTTTTTTTTTTCCAGAAGACATCTCCGTAAAGTTTGTTTTTGCCTTAAAATAAATAGGAGAGCAAAACCTTTTCTGCACCAGTTTAAATCATGAAGGAACTTCTGCATGACAAACCTCGAGTGAGTATGGATTATCTGTGAGTTAAGTGAGCCAACATACTGACCAGACATTTTTTAAAGTCTTCCCTTTTTTTAGGTGAAAACAAGCATCTCGACCGCCATCCTGTTTATCAAACATTTTCTAGGACTTAGAAAAACCGAGTCTATTAAACTTTTGTAGAAACCTACTAGGGAGGAAGAAGCCTAATATAACTCTCTGCCTTGTTGCCAAAAGGACAACTCTTGAGGCTTTCAGCTGCTTTATTAGCTGCACGCTTTTCTGCTTCTCTTGGAAAATCTATAAAATGACTTTCTTTAAGAAACATTTTGAAGATCAGGGGTCAGCAACCTGGGGCAACGCTTGCCACAGTTGGGGTGTGACAACAATACGCACTTGATTGGTCTTCTGATAGTATGTTTCTGATTTGAAGAAAAAAAAAAAAAGAAGAAAAATCGGGTTCAAGTGATCATCTCTTCTCACAATGATCGTTCCCCCCCCCCATGGCGACATAAGGAAACGGTCCAATCACACATGACTCCGCCCACCTATAGCTATAAATTCTGCCACTTTTCCACATCAGCCTTCATGAACGGGAAATTTAAATCAATTCCCACCGTAGGAAAAACACTAAGTTTGCCGTGGAGAAAAGACAACGTAATAATGATTCTGTATTTTTGGTAAGATGACAGGTGGGGTGAAATGACTGTCCGTCGATGGAACGGGAGCGCGTGAGTGAGTAAGCGGGAAAAGCCTGCATGCTGCTGCACACGTTTATGACTGCCCCGCTGTTTTTTGGGTCATGTTTTTGGCATCGCAGTGGCTGCCATTTACGAAGTTATAAGTTCAGTTTGTTCAATCATAGCCAAGCAAGGTCAGATTCTAGACAGACTTGCTTCAAGTTCTGCCAAATGTTAATATGAGAAAAACAGGCAAGTTTTAAAATGGGGAGAAAAAAATTAGTAATGACGCTGCCCAGTTGTGGAAAATGTATATTAACTATAATTAGCAAACGAAATAAAAAGTAAAAACATTTATATTTACGGTATAAGCACCATCACAGAATCAACTTCCATAACGTTACTCAGGCCGTGTCTCATAACGTTACTAAAGATAAATAAACCAAAATGCGCTCATTTATTTTCATGTCAATAGTTGTGCAGTTCTTAGAAATATTGGTAACGTATCCAATCCTACTGCTGTAGGTCTGACAAACCACAACTGCAGTACTTGTGGTTTCAAACATAGCTGCAAACCTATTTCAACTTTGACCTAGTTTCATTGTTATGAACGCACTTTTTTTGAGTTAATGCCAAAATATGCTTAAAGATAACATTTCAGATATGTTGGACATGTTTTTGTATTTCTTTGTAATAGCGTTCACATTATAGTTGGTAAGGGGAGCATTTTGAATTGGGAATACATGTCTTAAACGATGCTGACCCCTGTTGAAGATAATCCCTTCATGCAGCATTAGAAGAACTCGGATTCTTAGAATCTTCTGGGCATTGAGCCTGACTTGTGTGATCGCAGTCGGTTTCTTCAGAAGATTTAGAACAGGATCCCGTCTCAGGTGGGTAAATGAAATGAAAGCGAGACGGAAAACGGAGAATAAACGCTCATTTTGCAAGACTGACTTCTGCGACCACAATCACCACAGAGGCATTGACGCCATAAACAAAGGCTTTCATTCAGACCCCGCCTGACGCCCACAGACAGACAGAGATGCTCTGTCAGGATGACAAGCAGCACACAGCCTCCCAGCACTCTGGTGACAGACTGAAGCTCCACCGACAGAGTGGAGCTTTATTTGTTCACAGGAGAAACATTTTAAAACACCCATGACTAATCATTACATTATGTTGAAAAAGCATCACGTCGCCGACATGAACAGGGATGGATTTTGGCGTAAAATGTTTGTTTACGGAAAACAACAAATTAGGCTGTCCGAAGTATAAGAGAGAATATTTTCTAATAACAGTTTTTGGTTTTTCATTTAAAATACTTGAATAATTTATGTACAGGATATGTGCTGGGAACCGTTAGAATAGTAACCTCACGGCAGGTTTGTTTATTACATTAGTTTAAGTCATTTCTGTCACATAATCCTGTATTAATCTCTTAGAGGAGAAATCCACAGCCAGTAATGGAACAATACAGCAAAGTGACGGGGTTAACAGCCAATCTGTAAATTAAAAAAAAGGGGGGGGGGGGTTATATCTGAGGTTTGACATTCATAGTGTAGAGACAGCCCAACGTTACCTTGACAGAGAAAAAAACAAAAGTCTCTCTTGATTTTAGATTTCTTTATGATTAAATGCGAAGCATCGCAGAAATGGCATAAGACTACAAGAAGAGTCCTGTAGAGCCTTAGTCACAGCTGCCCTTACAGGTGGTTACAGGCTGTCTGTAGGGGAAAAATTGAAAAAAACCTGCATCACCTGCTTACCTTGTGTGCGCAGGATTTGCGAGTGGTCAAGTCAGGAAGGACAAACTGTACAACAGCATTACTTGTCTGTCATAAGTGCATGTAACTTACATCGTCCTCACAAAGACTTTATAAAACATGCTCCGCAATGGTATGCTCTGCTTTCATGATGTCCCTTGAGGTGGTCACGCAAGCCTCAAGGGAAGTGCAAGACACACCTGCGCTCCCTATAAGATGCAGCCGCACCGGTCCACAACCCTCTTTGGGCCTGGACAACCCAAAAACCTACAGCACCGTGCATGTGGCTACGGCATCAGCTATGTTCAATACATGCTTAGTTTGTCATCCGAGCAAACCAGTGGGGAGACGATACTGGATCGATTCAATTTCCATTTAAAAATTCATGATTAATCTATCGATTCTTTGGACTCTTCTTGTACAATTAGTGATATAAATTGAGCTGTGAAACTTTGATCAAACTCTGAATTTTAAAAACTAAGAGAAAGCGGTTTGGAACTTAGGTGACTTGTGGATTTGGTGAGGCATTTTCCAACTAAAGCCTCTTTCTATGTCAATTATTCCGTTTACAGTAGCCCTGGAGGAAGGCGGTGGGGGAAATAAGGACAAAAAATCTTTCGCATTCAGGAGTGATTGTCTGCTGGCTGCTGTAGATCTACAAAAACTCATTACAGAACAGGTGGATGGTCAGATGCCCCCCAGCCCCGTTAGGTCCTGAAAGCATTGGTTTTACACGAGGAGAGATTTGTTGAATTTTTATTGTGTCACAGCAACGATAGCTTCACTCGTTTTGACAGACATGTGGTGTTTTTGTTTGAAACACACTAAGCCAATCCAAACTCTTTCAAGTTAAACATAGCATTTGTTTTCGTGTTACGCAAACAAACCACCATAAAGTTCGTAAATTAAGATAAACTATCCGATTCAGATGAGGAGCTTTCACTGGTCTCTCTGTTCCTCAGTCCTGATGTGCACCGATTAGACGCGTTTAACCTTTTAACATCGGAGATGTCGTTAGTGGCATTGATAGAACACCCGCTATTTGACTTACTGTAACCCTTCAACCCTTTATCCGATCAATGCGAATCAGCTGATTCATGGTGATCGCGTAAACACTTCACTACTATAAAGTGTTGCATATCAGAGCAAGGCTGCTAATCTCCGCTGTAGAATCTGCTGGAATTACGTTTATTGTGTAAACGGTCAAGGAGTGACGGTAGTTTGAAGAATGTCAACATTGTAGCTAAAGCTTTGGCGTTAAAGGGTTAAATTGACTTTAATGCTGTGATACTTTACTCCATTAATGGGCGCACCCCAAACTGTGGATTTCTGCAGTTAGTCTGCTTCTCTTGTATTTTTAATGCATCCATTCTGGTAGAACTGCTTCTAGCCCTGAGTATGTTTGATTAAACTTTAACAGGGTGCTTCTAAAAAGTGACACATTTGACAAAATTTTAGACCATGTAGTTTAATATAACAGCAGAAAGTCAGGAATTGTGCTTGAAGTTGGTGTTCAACCAGAAAGTGATTTGCTGTTAGTAAAGCAGCACAGAGCTCTGCTAGAGTTTTCATTTGGTTGTTGGGGTGAGTTCTTACCGGGACAGACAGAACTCTAGAGTCTTCTTTAGGTGTTCTCTCAAGCTCTCCCGGGCGCTGTCAGCCAGACAATCGCTGCCTGTCAGAAGACCGGGGAAAGCGTCCGTTAACATGGAAACTCATCTCATTTGATTCTAAACACAAGTCTAGAAAGACCAACACAAGACAACTTTCCCCAAACTGTTAACATTTCTCTTCACACACCAGTCTCATCATGTAGAGAAAACATGCTCCTTAAACCCCATTTTCTGACTGCATAGCAGAGATTTCCACTTTATTCTTTTTCTTCTACATCAAAAATTTCCCTCTACCCTTAACAGAGACTACTATAACAGTCAGAATAAAAGGGGCTTAAACTTGAGGGGGGTTACAAAACAGTATAAGTTCAGACCAATTCAGTTTAAACTGGATGGAATGAATGATAGAGGAAAGAATACTAGAACAAACAATAAAAAAATGCATGTTAAAATAAACTGTTAAATTACAATCAACTGTCCTTTGTTTAATCACAATAATCCAGTGTATGTTATTTTGACAAACATTTCCATTTCATCCTCTGCAGGTGAAATCGGAATGTCTTCTATGGCTGCTCATTAATGTGATGAAGCTTAAACGTGTGTTTGGGGATTTTGATAAATCCTTCTCCCTCCGTTGTTGTTGATATTCCAATTAAATAGAGTTCTCAGAAAGAAATGCCTGCAGACAGAAACTGTCTGGCCCAAACACATGAAATTTTAATGTAACAATAAATAAAATATAAAAACAACAAATGGCTCTTAAGGAGTCAGAGAAATAAAGGTTTTAGGGGAACCCTGCACTAACCAATGAAATTAACTTTAATGTTCATCCTTTGGATATTAGAAATTACATTAACAACTAGTTTCCCAACCATTTAGCTCATGGAAAAGAAGCAGGAATGATTTAAAGGTGCTATCATTAATGTTATTACATAAAGTGCAGATCTACTCTTTGTTTTTTGTACCACACTGGTTGTGTGTGAGAACATTCTACCACCATTCAATCACTAACCAGCCCACCTGTGTGCGCTGGCTGTCCGGGCTCAGGGTACTCTGTGTAGGTGGGATCGGAGCACTCCAGGGTGATGGAGGCAACGGGAGCTGGCTCAGCCAGCATTACTGGTGCTGGTGGAGGCTCATCTGGCTCAGTAATTAGAGGCTCCTTGTAAACTTTGTCCTCACTGGTTTCAAAGTCTGGAGCAATCAACAAGGAGGGTAATAATGATCATTAAAGCCAGAAAGGACATTCGTTTTTTAAACAATCAAGGCTGATTACATCTGTACCCAAGTGGATCAAACATCTGCTTTAAGCCTTAGTCACAAGCACCTGTAGGGGTGCTACTGGTATTGGGTTGTCCGGGCCCGTAGGGGGCTATAGACAGGAGTGGCTGCATCCTAAAAGGAGCACGGGAGCGTCTTGTGTTCCCTTGAGGCTCCCCCGGTTACTCAAGGGATGTCACGAAAACGTGTGTGTAGTACGTGTATCATGTATATCAAGTATTTGTAAAGATAATGCAAGTTGAACGCACTTGTGACATCCAGGTGATGCTGTCATACAGTGCCCTTTGTGCCATGCTCTAGTCGTTAGTGAGGTGCGCACCTGCTACTTACTGACTGTGTCCAAATGCTGCTCAGTGGTGCTGTGTATGAAGGTGATACTCAAGTGCACATAGGATGATCGTAGGATGCCGATACAAACTATGCTTTTATTGCCTAGTTTCTTAAGTTCTAACAGTCAGGCTGCAAGCACTGAGTGGGCACTTCTCACGTTAACACCACAAACGGGCCGCTTGCGCAGTACAAAGGGTTTGGGGGGGGGGGTTTGAAAAAATGAAATATCAGTATGACGTGCCTGTGTCTCCGTTTCTACACCCTTGTTGTTTATGTGTTTGCTCCCACCTTTTTCCAGCACAATGCCCATCATAAAATGTGCATGAACATTATGGATTACATTGACAGGCTATCCAAGCGATCTTCTACCTTAATATTTCCTATGGGTCACCTGCGTGTCCTGTACAAGTTTGCCTATTTTTCGCCAGCATGCAGCCAGCGCCCACCCGTATGTGCAAATGTGACTAAGGCCTTAAAGGAAAGATGATAATTTAAAATATTGGACATACATTTTGGCATTTTCAGGTTTTTTATTTTGTCAGATTTTCTGAACAGCTCTGTTCTCCTTTGGAAACCAAATTTAGCCAATTAGAAGATAAGGATTTAGTATTCAAACAATGAGCACATGTAATAAATATTCAAACAAAAGGACAGACAAAAACAGATGATAAACAACAGATTAAAACAGACAGCATTTCAGCTCAAATGTTTTGAACCACAACAGAAGCAAACTGCGTTTCTATGCTCTTAATAATGAACATTGATGTTTTGGTTTGGGTGGAAGCTTTCTTCCCATTTTACCATCATTCTACTGTCATTTATGTCTGATAATTGTTTATTTGAAGTCAACGAAGGAAAATGTTTTAGGATGTCTTTTACCGCAAAATAATTATCTTTAACTTAGCAAATAAAATAATAACATGAAAAAATGTTAACAGAATGCTGACAAATTAAAGTTTGATCAAAAAATGACTTATGTCTTGATGCAGATGAGTTCAGTGTGGGTTGGGAGACTGTCATTCACATTAGTCTTATCTAGAGGTCCAGATCTGACAGACAGGAAGTGGTTCATTCAGTTGTCTGCCTGATGCTTGGACAGAACAACTGAAACTAAAGCTAAACATGACCTAAACCCAGACACGGAAACATACAGGAATCCACAAATTTAAGCCATTATTTGTAGGTTATAAAATCTTCAAGCCATTGTAATTCCCTATAGATACATATCTTCACCACTTTTGGAAATACAGTACTAGCCTTTCAATTTATCTACATGAAGAAAAAAAAATCAAAATTGATCAATAAGACACCAATTTATGTTTTTTAGATCTTCTTTAAAGGGTATAATTATTTTAAAAAATCAGTTTTTGAGCTTTTAAGTGTATTATAGTGTTCATTCCTCACTACAAACAACCTCAAAATGGTATTTAGATCCCTTCATGCAGTTCTGAGTACCGTATTCCTCTAAAACCCTGCTCTCCAAGCACCAGCCCCTCCCAATCCACAAAAACAAGTTCTTACATTGTGACATAGATACGTTTCCAGGAACAGTCTGCGCTGCCAGCACCGCCCCCCGGCTAACTCACACACACACTTTCTCCATTGAGCTAGCAGTTTTCAGCAAAAAATACTTTCATTTTATATGCACAATATGTACATCGATATTTGCAAAAGTTCGAATGTGGGCGAGACAGCGCTAGGCGGCCAAGGTCGGCTCTAGGCTGACGTCATGAAATGGGCGGCACCCACATGCGGTGAAAAGCGGAGCCTCAGAGATCGAGTCGTCTTACTTCCGGGTAACAACATGAACTGTGTAAATATTACTTAATTTAAAAAAAAAAGTTCTTTAGTATGACAAAGGTTTATTCTAAAAAAAAGATTAAGGAAAGCATAATATAGGCCCCTTAAATTGTTACAATTTTTTGTCTTTATTTACAAAGTAAAGGTACTAGAACACTTTAAGCTTTACTTAATTCATAAAAAAGTTAAAGTGAATTATAAGAAAGCTTTAAGTGAAAATGTAGTTAACTGTTATTTAAAATAAATCAATATCTAAGTGTTGAAGTGTTGAAACAGACAAAACAGACCAATTATAAAAAACGAGTGATTCATCGCTGAATGACTGTGGTGATGTGTGTAAAATAAACTTTATTACTAAGTCTTTAACCACACTGAAAAAGGCACAACTGTATTAAATCAATCAAAAGGCACAACTGTATTAAATCATCAGTCATGCTCAAAAACATTTCCACAAATGTCTGCGTGGGTGTAACAGACCACATAGGCCAGGGTGTCAATCAGAGTCCAACCAAGGCTAATCAATCACTTCAGTTTCAACACCATATCCTTGTGGCGCCTGCAGAGGCTATTCTTAGCCGTCCACATAAAACCCAATGATTACGCTGATTTGAGTGGAAGAACAACCACTGCGTTTGGAATATTCATGTCTGACAATAAATTGAAGATGAATGATTAAAGACTTGATAAGAGGAGCCACAAACAACAGTTCAACAGTCGAGTCCAACTAGTACCTCAGCAGATCAGGATTTGGCTGAAGTACATTTACCTCATGGAGAGAAGAAGCAGGTGTGCAGCATATATGGCTTTTTTACTGCTAGGACTCATTTATATAAACCGGTTAAAAGTATCCTAAAGGTTTAAGGACCAGTCTACTGAATTTTAATTCAACTTTCTTGGGTGTGTGCCATATTGCAGTATTCTTCTTTTTTCAGCTGAGGAAAAATTTCCAATTGTTGCTTTGTTGACAACTGATCAACAAGTTTGTTTTTTAAATCTATTTTCTGTCTTAACTCGCAACCAGCATACATCGGTTCTTGGAAAAAGTAAAAGGAAACAATTAAGAAATTGATAACTTTGTTGATTTAAGTCAATTTTGATTATTTGGATTTTAAAAGTTTTAAATACTGAGCTGTTAGAGCACTACAGTTGGGGAAAAAAATCATAAATAAATGAAGAGTTGTTTAATTTATTAAACCAACAACATCAACCCTTTCAAGAAAGGACAAACTACATTAAACACAATTATAGCAGCAGCATCCGCTTTAATGCTAAAAGCACAGCAGAAATGATCAGGTAAGGATCTGGGGTCAGAGCCTACCTTCTGGGCCGGGGTCAGTGGAACTATCGCAGCCTTCCTTCCATGGCTGCAGGGCAGCAGTTGTTGAGTCAGCAGTCCCGCTCTGGTCGAGGCTAAACATGTGGTTGGCCCATGCTTTCGCATTGGGGTTAAGGTCTGAAACCTTGGCGGATTCCTGCAAACACAACAGAGAATAAAAAATAAAAAAAAGACGTCACTTTCTGCTGATGTACATCAGTAACAGTAATAAAAATAGGAGAAAATACCCATAACCACAAATTACTCTAGAAATTCATAGTAATGTACTTTGTGCATTTAGTAACAGTTTATTTATACAGCCTTTTCAGTTTGTTGCGGTTCTGCAGATATGGAATCAGGGGGGTATTCCAGAAAGCAAGATTAAACTACCCTGACTTTAACCCTGAACTCTGGCTGAAATCCGCCTGAACTTGCTTACTCTGGGTATGTCGGTTCCAAAAGACCGGATATGAGTTAAGGTAATTACGCTCGACTTGGTAACCCTGGGTTAATGCACGTGCACGGCAAGTACACAAAGACATTCTCAATGGATCGCAGATTTCCGGAGTCACCATGGAAACGCGTGGTGAAAAAAAGAGTGCCATACTTCCGTGAGACGGAGTCTGAGATTTTAATGAAGGCATATGAAGTAATACAGCTGCATCAGTAAAAGAAAGAGTTTCTGCTTGGAGAAAAATAACGGACAGAGTAATAAATGCATCAGTTTCTGATCCTCTTTCCAATTACATTGTGATGTATGTATATACAACTTATAACTTCAATGATCAATTTAACTTCATTTAACTTCATTTTACTTAATTTAACTTCAATTTAACTTCAATGAATTGATTCAATTGGTAACAAGTAATTGAGTTAAATTTATTCAACCTAATTTCTTTTGTCTACCCAACTCAGTTGTTTATACAACTCAAATTTACGTATTACTCTAACTAAATGTCATTTTACTCCAATTCAATTAAAGGTTTTTCCATATTAATTCATTGTACTTCTTGAACTCTCATATGTCTAAGTTAGAGGCTGAGGATTTTCTCATTTTTATAAAATTAAAATAAATGATACAGGTGTGGATTTACAATACATACCATGCATTTAATTATGATGACTGACTGTAACTTCAGTTCTTATACCATACTGCTGTACTAGGGGTGCTAAATAACCTCATCCTCCTCTCCCTCCCTCTCACTCATGGTGCAGAAAGAATTAAACATGACAGAGTAAAATAACTCAGCATAACACAGTAAAACAGCTACAACTATACATATTTATACAAAAACCTACACTTGTACCCAAATCCGTCCAGACTGGCAAAGGGAATACTATCCCACAATTTCTTGCGCTGCTGATCTAAGAGCAGCACCAAAGTTACAGCTACTTAATTGAATTAATTTGAATGAAAGTAAAATAAATGTCTGATAACTACGTGTTATTTTTAAGTTGACTGTACTCAAAAAAATTATTAATCTTAACTTAAGCAAATAATTAAGTTAAATCAAAGTAAAAAAGTTTATCTTTAAACATCCATATGTGGTCTTATCACCGTCTCACGGTGGAAAACGTATTATCTGAGCTTCTTCATCCACTAAATCATCTTCAAATGGACACGCCATGCTGCTTCACCTCTCTGAAAACAAACTAACCTTCAACTAAACTCATGCTCCAGACCAGGTTATGTTCAGAGCATGAGTTGCCATGGCAACTTGACATATCCTGAAACATACCTCCATTTTTGGAACCGAAAGCTGAGGTTATCCGCTTCCTTAGCCTCAAACTTACCGAGGTAACTCACATAACCTGCTTTCTGGAATACCCCCCAGGTGTTTTGTAACAAAGAAATAAAAAAAAAAAAACACGCATGAAAACAAGCAATGTGACCAGAAGAGCAAGAGAAAGGGATGCTGTATTATTCATCGGTAATTCAAAGTAATTAGAAGACTAAAAAATAAAGTACATTGAATCCTATCTAGGGGAAATGCTTTACAATTCAATATGCCTGAGAGAGATTGGATAGATGCGTCACCAGACAACTAAAATGAAAATACAGAGGACTTCGTGCTACCTTTAGGCCAGACAAGCATTTAATGAGGTATGCATTTTTTATGTGGCAACAGATTCGCTCTTAAAAAAACTATGGCTGGGTAAGACTGAAAAAAAAAAAAGTCTAAATCTATTGCACTTTGTTAAAAATGTTTTGGGTTAAGATTGATGAACCTAAACCAATATAGTTTGGATATGTGTAAAGGATTTCATTGAAATAATGACTTAAACTGAAAAAAGGTGAATTGTTTATAAATATAATGAGAAATTCCTATATTAAAACAAAAAATCTTCTAGTCTAAAAAGAAGTGTTTTATTTGGAGAGATGGCAGCTTAATGTGACTTCTCTAATTCCTTTAAGAGTGCAGGAAAGATTTAACATATGCAAATACATATACTTAAAATAGAGCATAATTAACAGTCTTTATGATACTGTGACAGAAACCGGGAGGGTGCTGGCATATGCTAACCCGGCACATGCAGGTCCGCCAAACGTACTCACAGGATCAAAGCAGTAAGTCAGCATGCATTTCTCACACGCCAAAAGGCTGCAACTTAAAGCCGTGCTGAGAGCCAGCGTTTCACTGAACTCCGGTGGCACAGCAGGCCACGCGCTTCCTGCAGGTGAGGCCACAAGACTCCACTGCGTCCAATCCATGGCTAGGAGGTAAAAAAAAAAAAATCTCTGCAGAGATGCCCTGCTCTACAGCACAAGCCAGGCTCCTTCAAGCTCATGTGCCACAACTCGCGTCAGATCACAGGTACCGCCACACTCCGTCTGCCCCTCACTGATCCAGCTGCTCGGTTGATTCAACAAACCTGATGACAGCACTGGGGCTCTGCTGCCCTGGTGGGTAGGCTGACGTTGCAGAAGCTGACTGGCTGCCTTGCTCCTGTTCAGCATCCGTGTCTGCTTTTGTTTTGTCACTGTTGCACTGACTCATTCTCCGGGAAAAAAAAGAGAAATTCGCGGCAGTAGCCATTCGTGTTGTTGAGAAGCTCACCTGAGCTAAAATGACCCTTCTGCCAACAATGCACACTCTAAATCGTCCCCCGGGTATTTCACAGATTAAGCTTGCCCCCCTGAGCTTTAGTTTTAATGGATCACTCTTTTAACAAGTTGCTGGGGACAAAGGGTGTAGAGTCTGGGGCAAACATGGAAGTCAAATAAAAAGATGGGGATGCTGCATCTGAGCTCTACCCATGTTTGCTGAGGATCTTTCAAGATTTGTCTGACCAGGCAGACAGACAGCCAGCAGCCTATGCTAATCATTCAGTCTAGCTTCAACGTAGGACCCCCTCTCCTGTCCAGGTTGGCTGCCATAGCAACCGTTGCTGACATCAGCCAATGTGCACGTACTGGGCTTTGGTTGACCTTTCAAAATTTTTAAATGAAGGGAACTTAACTGTGGACAAAAAGGTTAGCTTGTGGCCTGATTGAAGGTGTATTTTGGGAGGAAACGACCGTGTGATTCATCATGAGCGGTGTGGATGGACAAGTTATTGTCTGTGTCACTGGGGGGGGGGGGGGGGGGGGTCACAGCAGCACACACACACACACACTCACTAATGTCTTTAAGGACAGAAAACAAAAATAGCAAACTTGCACCCAGTCTGGCTAACCTTTGCTGCTTAACAGCCTCACATAAACAGAAGACCACATAAATTCTGAGTAACACTCAGAGTAACACAGCTCACAAGCATCTAGGTCAGGGGTCTGGACCCTCCAACAGTATTGTTAACATTTGGTTAACATTTGGTCCAGTTTCTTACTGACCAAAACCAAGCTTGAGCAGCAAAGTCCAACTTCACCTCTTAGAAAGATACACTTTGTTTCATTTGTAAATGTAGCTTTTAAATACTTAGAATAATTGAATTATAACTGTTTATTTTTCTATAAATAACTTAAACGTGTTTTACTTTTGACACCAGCATAAAACAAGTTCAATTCATAATAAAATACACCCTGTGCCAAATAAGATCCTTCTGCTGCAGTTTCTATCATGACTTCTTTTATTATTGAAGATAGACATAATCTTGGTGTAGATTCCTTTTTCTTTCTTTAAACCTACAGAGATAAATGCATTTATTTACATTACTATAAGAACCTTTGAACATCAACTAAACACTGTTGTGCCTCAAGAAGATAAGAATATGTGCTTTAAGGTTTTTCCAATAATGAGCACTGCGACAGCAGATTAAATCTTTTATTTTTATGATGCTCGATTATCTGATGTTAAAAATCCAAAATATTTACAAAGAAAATTCCAAATTGTTAGAAATTTTCTTCAAAAGATAGAGGGATAACAGAGTCGAATGTTTCAGACCCCCTGAGATTCATCAGGTGTTGTGTTGTAAAAGTACATTTGCATTAAAATGAATTTAAAATGCCACAACGTACAATTTGCGCATTGTCCACAGATGAAAACTGGTCATAAGTGAATACGTGAAAAAAGTAAGAAAAGTTGTGATTCTTTGCGTGAAATTTTGACAGATGTATCATGAACGACCCACATTAAAACCACAGATGTACGAATAAACCAGACAAGGAACACGTAAACCGGTGCTTCATTGAATTTCTTTATTTTGACATTTTGAGCACTGAGCAAAAGTCACATCGTGTCAGCACCATGGTCAGCGCCCCCCATGGGCACTCACAATGCTTTGTTTTAATTAAACAGTCGGATTCCCCTGATCCGAACCAGTTTTAGGTCAAGGTCGTGTCATACTGAAATTTCGATCTTTAGTGATACGTTCGTGACATGCATTAGGTGTTTCTTGCATTAGTCATTCGTCAATAAGCGCAGGTGCCTGTCAGTGGTCTCAGCTGATGTGTATTTACGGTGAGTACGGCGTGCCCTTCTCGTGGATGTCCCCAGCTATTGCTCCTGCCAGGGATCCCCCATCTCGGTGAAAGTATATAACTGGAAAAATCGGGTCAGTCTAGTTCTCATTTACTGTCAATGCTTAGACCTGCTGCGGACCAAAGGAATCCGACAGTTTAATTAAAACAAAGAATCGCAAGGGCCTGGGGCAAGCGCCGGCGCGATGTGGTTTTAATGTGGTTTCTTCATGACAACCCCACAGTATCCGGTCCCCTCCCACAACGCGCATTCCGTACGGTGCCAGACAACGGCCCGCGAGAGATTTACACATGAAACAGACCAAGTTTTTTTTTTTTGTTTGTTTACAGAATTTAAGTACAAAGTCGGCCAAAACCCTCGACCAACACCTGCGCACATTGATGAACGCAAGAAATACTTATATATAGTATAATATAAGTAATATACATAGTATGTTACTTATATGATTACTTATATCAAAATATACCAAAATGTCATCTGTGGACAATGCGCAAATTATTCGTAGCAGCAGTGTGACACCGCCTTAAGTGTGAGAACACAAAGTCCACCGTGAAAGAAAGTCTAAACAAATAAACAGTCTTTTCTAATGATCTAGTGTTGGAGTCTTGCAATTGCAACGCCATGCTTACAGTATAACCATTTTATATTTACATGGAGCTGACATAACCAACATGTTCACTGGTCTTTAATCCTAGTTCTCAAGATCTACCCCCTTCTCCACTCACCACTGATAAGCTAGATCAGATGGTTCAAGGTTTTGACAGGCTGAACATTGATCCAGTTGTATTGACCAATCAAACATGGATGACTATAGAGTCATCCATGACTATAGAGTCATCCATGTTTGTTTCATAATAAAATTGGGATTTGCCACAACACTTTAGGCACTAACAAGTAAGGTACATATAATGTGAGTTAAATTAAAACTTGATTGATCCCAGAAGGGTAATAACATGAAGCAAAGAGAACCTGCACTCGGTCATTCACACATAAATTACTTTGACACTTAACTGACCTAACTAATCCTTTTTTCCCCTGTTTTGCAATCAGAGCACGTCTGCCAGACAGGACAGCTCAGCAGCGACCTCTACGACAGGATGACATACTGTATGATTTTCTCTTGCAGAGGAAAGTTTGTGCAGAGCTGAGAAATGATAATCCCTGCTTTAGTGGCTGATCGGATCACCTGTCTGCGGTAAAAGGTTTGGATTTGAGCGCGGACTGAAGCGGCATTTGTAACGTCAGTCTGTCAGCAAGAGAGGCTCATGCTTAAAAACACATTCAAACAATCATAAGAGCATAGCATTCTGAGGCAAAGGTCCAAAACCATCAAGTTGTGTTTTCAGTCACCACAGCAAGCAAGTAGGATGGACTTAGATCAGGAGGAAGGTGGATGTTCAGGGTTTGTGTCAGCATTTGTTACATCTTTTATTTTTTTAATGTTTGTTAATGCTGAAATGCAGTATTGCAGAGAGCTTGTGGCCTGGCATGTAACAACTACAAGCTTTTTCAAACTGCATCTTTTCATCTGCTACTGATTCACCACGATTTGAATTAAGAAATACTCAAATGTAGTTTTAATCTTTATATATGTCTTCAACCATCAGAAAAATGTCACAAGAACATGTTAAAAACGGCAAAAACACAACTAAAACATTAAACTGTTATAATCTTGCACAGAACGAAAAAGCTCCCACATAACCAGACTTGATATACAAATGCAAAACATTAATTTCTGTAGGCAGGCAGAAGTTATGGAAAAAGGTAGAATGTCTGAAGTAGAATTTATGAAACTTTAGCATAAATAACCAATAAGATTTATTATTCATCTTTTGGGGAAAAACACAATGTTTATTAAGAGATAAAACATGAGAAGATAGATTTATTTTATCTTTCCCATAATTGCAACCCGAATGACATCTTATTTTAAAAGCTAGATAAGTAAATACATAAAAAGGTTAAAAGTTTTTGTTTAATATAAAGTTTTTGTTTTATATATAAAGACATGACCATGTGATTCTGATTGATAGATTGTTAAAATGTCACCAATAGAAACTCCAGGGATTGTGACTTGTAAAAACCACTTTATTTAGATCCAATATATAGAAGAAAATTAAAAATTAGTTAGCAGAATTAATTATACCATGATTAGTTATTTATTGCACTGTGAAGTGCTGCCAAGTGATTTACTTGGTGGGATTTGGGTTTTTATTTTGATTTGAATGTCCTGCAGACATGACTGAATTTTGGGCCTTTTTTCTCCACCCTAGTGGGAAAATAGATAGTTTCCTTGTAGCTAGGCTGTACACATTTCTGTTAAAAAAAACAGACTGTAAGTGTGAACTTTGCAACTTTCCTCATTCGTTTCCCTGTTTCACAAAATCCTGAAACAAACTGATGCAAGGCTTTATACTAATAAAGATATTTTATTTTCCCCTTACTCTCCAATTCAAAATCAATTTGTTTGACTGTGAAAAGCAGTTTTTAGATAAGTTGGGATTTACACAGCACATGTATTAATAAAATGATCAATTCTTACATTGAAAACTGAAAAGGTAGGAAATTAAAAACAGAGAACATGAATTTAATGAACCAATCCTGTGTTTTGTGCATAAACATCAGTTCAGATGAATTAAGTTTTAAACCCAGCTCTAGTCCTTTATCCTCTAGTCTAGCATCTTTATCCAGACTTGTATATTTAACTCTGGAAACTATTCTTGTTTTGACCGACTTTCCCAGCATGACCGGCTTGCAGTGAGACCTACAGCCTCAAGCATTAGCAAACTAAACTGCATCAGGGGGAATTTGCCTCTTACTTCTTGTTGCCAATCTGCTTTCCAATCTGGAGTGTGTTTAGGTGAAAGTGGAAAAAAGACAAGAGGCTCTTTCCATTTCCTAATTTTGGAATGCTATGGAAAAAGGAGGTTTTTTTTTCTACGCCTGAAGACCTTCCACTTACTTTTTATCTGTTCCTTTGCTTCACATTCTTTCCTATTTGAAGTGGCCGAATAAAACTCATTAGGACAAAATGAAGACACAACCTTGTGCTGAGGTTTGTGGGGCAAACACCAGGTTTACAAATAATGAACCAACCAAGAAATGACTAAATTTCTGCCAGAGGAAGCATTTGAATGAGGGAAAAGAACACAAGAAATGAAAAAAAAAGTGAGGCTTTGTGTTGCGTCTTAGATATAATTATATTAAGCAGTAAAAGAAAAAATACTGATTTATAAAGCAGAAGGAGAACCTAATGCAATCCTGACTTGATGCCACTCGACTGGAGCAGCTTTGCCAGTGGAGTAAATTGAAATGTTGTTGTTCAAGTTACAACGACTGCTAAAACACACATTCTCCTCATGAAAATATACTTTTTTTATTCAATCACAGGCTAAAATGGTGTCACAAAAGCCATGTTACCTCACCACAGTCACATTTGGTGGAATCTCAAAGCCCGATGATGACATTTTGCTCTGGCGGTCCTGCATGTGTTACCATCAATCAAAGCTGCAGGGCTGTGCGGCGCCCTGGCAGAAACATAAGCCATGCAGGCTGTTCACATGAACTATGGATGCTTCTGAGACGCATGTAGGCCTATTACCCACACACCGGGAGATCAAACAGTACAATTTGGTTATTATCACTAAAGCGTTAGAGTTTTTGCCCCGGGGTATGTTTTCGGTTTCTATTTCATCCCTCAAATAGGAAATAAACAATTCCTTTAGAGTTTTGCATGACAAGAAATAGTTGTAGAGAAAAAAGATTTTCCTTTTAGCTGCATGTATGTCTGGATTACTGAGATGAGGAAGAAAAAAAAAAAAGGCAATGAAGGCACAAGACCTAATTCGGTTAATAGGACGTTTTTAGGTCTTTTGATTTCAAACAAGTAAAACTGCTTTAAGCAATAACTTATTTTAAACAGAACAGCGTCTATTCCTACATATCCTCCTTATCTTGATAATTTCTCAATCAAAAAAGGCTATTTTTAACCTTTCCTTTCTTTTAAATTAGAAACAGGAGTGAAATAAAAAGCATGAACAAGGGTGTATAAATGTCTCTTCAAAAAGTAAAAAAAAAGTTTTTCCACTGCTGTGATTAAAAAAATAAAATACAGCCATCTAACGAGGGCTTGAAGAAACACTGATGAATGCAAAAAGACTATTTTTGATGGTGGACAATCAAAACTATCAACTCAAATAAAAAGTCTGAGCAAAACCTTTTAAAAAGGATCCATCTTAACATTTTTTGAAGGTCTTCAATGACAGTGAAGATATGTGTCCATTAGGGTTTAAGTAACTAACTCGTCTATCTGTGCTTAACACCCGCTGACCCTCATATTCAGAGAGCATTGACAGATTAAGGCTAAAGTTGAAAATTTCCAGTCACCAATATGCTGCCGTGTAGAATGAAACTGGTTTCTGAGCACACAAATCTGCTTCAACATTCTAAGCAAATATTGATTAAGGGCTCCAAATGCTGCACATAACTTGAAATGGCCATCAAAGTTCAACCCTTGAAGCAGGTAAAATACATATTTTGCAGCAAGGGATCAACAAAGTTAAATAGGTACATTCAATTAATAACTAAAGAAAGAAATTGCATGTTATGACAATATATTTTTAAGAATATTCCCACAAATCAATTCCATGACTAATGAGCGCCCTCCTCCTCATGATCACTTCTACTCTAGTGTGTATTTGTTGGGTTTCATCTGATCCCAGAGCAAAACAATTCAAACACAACAGGCTGTCCTTTCCATTGTGTTTGCACGCTGCAATAAAAACCAGTAACCTCGCTGATGAAAATCCGATGATAAGTGAGTTTTGGATCTACTACTGCTGTGGTGAAGGCTTCACACACTAAAAACTAAGGGTCTATTCAGACTGGACACATTAGGGTCACCTAAAGTGAACCAGAGTTTGTTTCCCTTGATAATCCAGAACAAATTTGCCATCTGAAAACACCCAAGCGGACTCTGGTCTGGGACCAGGAACTGCTCTCAGACTCTTTCTCACAGTTTGTTTCTAATGAAACTGAACTTTATTTTGCTCTGAGTTTTCTCAATCTGAATATGCTTAGTGCTCAGAGCAGAACTGAACCAAAACACCCACCATAACCGGGCTTTCTGTGATGTGAACTCAGAAGAGGAGTAACAATAAGGCACCACAAGTCATTAAAAGTTGGTCTTTGACCTTGATACAATCGTTCCAAATTGGTTTGATAATAAGTGAAACATCCCGACAAGGACTGCAAAGCTCAAATTTCTGCCTCCTGTTGATTTGCCCCGCCCTCGTAACTCCTGGCCAATGACTGAAGGGATCTTTAGTCAGGTAGTTTTGTTTACAAGCTTGGCCCAGAACAGGAAACTCTGGGCGATGTCGGTCTGAATACAGTATAAATGCAAGGTTCGGGACTCAATCTGGACCAAAGGAGACTTGGTCCTGATCAACAGATTTTTACAGTCAGAATACACCCCAACTTTCACGTTGATCATAAGGTAAAACAAAAAAAGTCATGGTTATCTGGATACACACCTTTCCTTCTCATTCGTACAAGCACTTCTCCATTATGCATAATCAGTGTGGGAAATCAGCACTAGTCAAAAGCAAACGGCAATGTTCCTTCAGCCTGCTGCTCAGATGCATAGCACAACAAGAGAGAAAGGAATATCTAATTTGAGGCAATAATCAATAATATTCTGCAAGATCTGCAGCCCAGTGGAGTTATGGGAAGTGAAACTTCCATGCCATCCCTCTGTTTTTGCATAATAATATTTAGGTTTAAGACGAATACAGCATTTGTAACATGCAAATCAATAGAAGGAGCAGTTTCAGCTTTACCAATCAGATCTCATTTAAAAGCATAAACAAGACAACTGTAGACACAAAAATACAAAAAGTCTGAAGAAAATTGAAAAAGAATTCATCTGTTGGGTGTTTTTAATAGCAATCCTTATAGCAGGGAAGAGTAAGGAGCCAGAAACCATCTGAAATGTATTCAAGTGTAAAAAAACAACTCAAATACAGAGGAGTACCAAAATCTGTTAAAAACCAATCTATTCAGCCAAAAAAGCCAAACAATGTCTGCGTGTGCACAACCCCAGTCTGAATGCCTGAGAAACTCACCAAATGAGCGTTCTCTTTTGCCTCTTGTACTTGCTGCACCTGTGGTTCAGCTACAACTTTCGTGTCCTGGTCAGAAGTCATGAGCCGTCTGCTTCTTGGCTCCTCAGGGAGAAGTCTCTGTGTCACCAAGGAAGCTGAAGGGGAAACAGATGGGGACAAACATGTTAGGCTCCAAAACGCCTGTTTTCATCAGCAACAGTTGCTACGTGGAAGATTATCAGGGCCGAGGACTTGTGGCTGTCCAAATTATGGATTTCCCTCTTAGTTTGTAGATTAAATCATCTGCAAAGGTTTAGACAATTAATTAAAAGCCTAATCATCATCTCAAGCTATTAATTTTTATTGAAATAATGATAACAGTTGTTTGCTCCGCTCACACAACAACAAGTCCAACAAAAGTACAGTCCTACCAACATCAAAACATTAAAACATCATACTGTATACGCTGCTTAACCAAAATTACATCAGAGCATAGAATTTCTGCTTGTTCAATTTGCTATTATAAATAGATGGTTTGGTTCAGACACTGTGAATGTTTAGGGGAAACACTCATGTATATATATGTATACATATATGTATACATATATTAGGGCTGCACGATATGAGCAAAACTTGCGATATGTGATATGAGTGATCAATGTTGCGATAATGATACAATTTGTGGTATATACACAAATAGCAAAACAACCAAAAACATAATTATTGTTTCATTGCAACAATTTAAAAATTATACTCCAAATGACCCTCGTTGACGTAGGAGGCAAACATCTAACATAAAAGAGCTCCATCTGATTGGTCAACAACGTGAAAGGGTCCATCCAATTGGTCAAATGCATACATGGATTTATTTTATTCGTTAAATACTTCAAGCTGCCATAAGATTGTTTTAGCACATTTAAGGTAACCATTTATTGCGATTTTTGCGATATGGATATTGCACTGCTTGATATTGCGATAACGATAAATTTGTGGAATATTGTGCAGGCCTAACATATATGTATACATATATATACATATATATACATGTATATATATTTATATATACACACACACACACACACACACACACACATACACCCACACTAATAGTTTGGCTTTTTTTCCATATCATGCACAACACTACAATAATACAATTTATTTATTGATATGGCAAATTACAGTAGAATATTACATATTAAAGACGTTTTACAGACGTTTGTAGATTTTCTGGAAGTACAGCTTTCTTTTTCTTTTTCCTTTTTTTTTTTAGTAAAACAGTAGTTAAAATCATACTAAGTCATGCTAAATCATACCAAAGTGTAATTTGAGCAATTGCATGTTTTTATGTCTGGTTTTGAATTACAGCCTAGTTACATTTTTTTTCTGTTAGGATGACAGTACATAGTCATAGAAACTTCTCTGAGAAGGAGGGATATTCCCCCACCTCTGAAAATAAAAAGTGCAAATATTTAGGCCAATGACGAGGATGAGTTGAACTCTGAAACCAGATAACCTAGTTTTAAAAGCTAGCAGTTGCATGATCTGTGAACTGCACTATGCAAACTATCAGATTCCTGAAAATGTTTTAAACCGGTTAAACAACAAGGCTAAATAGTGCCATTACATAAGGCTAAAACCAAAATGGAATGACTTGTATTGGAAGGTTTGCATAAACAGCTGTGTAGTCAAGGGTCGAACTGTAATTGTTTATTCACCAACCAACATATTTTTACCAGCCAAATGGTTGGGCATTTTACATTATAAAATGATAAGTTGAATGCAAAAAACTAACACTTGCTAAGTCATTCGAAAGTGTAACCAGAGAGGAAGTTAAAACAATTAAAACATCAGATAAAAACAACAATTTTGTTGTTTCTGTTTTCTTTAGTACAGCAGCACAACACTGAGCTGAAAACAGTGAGAAAAATTACGACATGACAATTTGTTTCTTCAAATTTTTTTGAAGAAAATTAAATTGCTTAGACGTCATTCACAAACAGTCCAACTGTAGAGTAAAATAAAAAAATGATCAGTAAATAAGGGCAGATTTACTCAAGATTTCCTAATTCTGCCTTCAGTTTATTACATTGAATATGCAATCATTAATTTTATTTCCTCTGTAAAGGTTTAGGCAATTAATTTAGAGTACAAGTCTTATCTTTAAAAAAAAATAGACAGCCTGATAAATAGTTTTGGGTTTTATACCGTGGTCTTCGTGTCATTGCACTGCTCATGAGGGACATGGGGAGGCGTTAGCCCAACAGTGGCTTTGTAATGTCACAAAGACGCTGCTAATACACACATTGGATTCATGTCTGTTTTTATTTTTTAAAAATACATTTTTTTTTATGACTGTCCTCTAAATTCATTTCGTTGTATTTATTTGCCACGTTTAAAGTCCGGTACGTAGAAATGCTGTCTGACTTTAAACATATAAGTGCCACACAGAACAGCTCACTGGCATCGTAGCAGCATGGCATCAGCGTGTAATCGAGCTGCAACGGATCACAAAACTTACGGTTAGGATCGTGTCAGTTTTAAGCTCCATTTACACTGCATGGTTCAAGTGACCCAATTCCAGTTTTTTCCTCTCATGTGGTACAGATCGGATATGATCGGTGAACGTGTAAGCAGGAAAAAACCGCATGGATTCCGATTTTCTCAGATTGGATTCAGGCCTCATTCATATGTGGTAATAAATCGGATACAAATGGAATACGTGCATTTGCGTGTGCCACTGCCATGTAAGCACACAAATGAGATATTCCCCAGTAAATGCGAGTCGTAAGTCAGTGACTTCAACGCTGATTTTGTTGTTCAAGGACAGCTAAAGCCCCATCAACAGCTCTAGCAGATTTCGCCATGCTAAACGTTTGCCGCTTGGACCAACACATATCTTCTAAATGTCCTTTTATTACTGCTATGATTATTATTAAGGGCCTCCTCGCTCATAATTATTTAAATCCATGTAGTCAGTGCATTTTTCTTGGCTACAAGGGCCACGAAGAAAGATTAGCATTAGGCTAATACATGCTAAAAACATTGGCCGTGGGGGAACATCAAACTCCGGACGGGCCGCTATGAGCATCATGGATGTAAACATGTGGGAACTACATAAGCCTTTATTTTGTTCTGGACAGCACTGGAAACACAAATTCATATGATGGTTTAGAGTTTCTCAGATCTGCGTAGCAGCACTTCCGCCTTCGGCGATCTGGCTGCTGGTCCGACAACAAAGCTAGTCCCGGGGAAAGTTTTGACGAACCACGGTGCGTCCGAAGGAGGTCCGCGGAAGGCGGAAATGCTGCTACGTAGTCCTGAGAAGCTGTGTACAATCATCAGTAGTGAAAAACCTTCACAAGGCCCTATCCTCTGCCGCTAACACAAGGCTACAAACCTGGCCCCACTGCTCCTAGCATGTCAGGGTCAGAACGTCTGAAAACAACCTTTGGTAGTTTCAGCATTGTATAGTGTAAATGCAAAAATCAGATACGGATCACTTTTAAAGATGATTTAAGCGGGTCCTCAAAAAAAAAAGGATATAGTCAGAAAATTGGATTTGGGCATCAAGACCTGCAGTGTAAATGCGGCCTTAGAGTCCCGGTTCGGGTCTTTTTTTCGGATCAGTAAAATGAAAGCAAAATAAATAAATAACACTACACAATAATACTACAAAAAAACAAATTAAAAGTCTACAATTACTATTTTTTAAAGCTACAAAACATAGATTTAATAAACCATATATAAAGTACTTCAAAACATGTACACTCAAACACAAATGGTTTATAACATCAAAATATTTGCTCATTGAAGCCTATTTAGAAAAACAAACTCAAGATATCCCTTTATATAAAAGATGTCCATAGAAACAAAGGAGCTTAGAGAAGTTGTATCCTGAGAAAAAAAGGAGAAAAGCCTCTCGCTCTGGTTCCAGACGGAGCAGCCGCTGTCCTGCCACAGTACAGGACAGCGGCTGCTCCTCAGAGTCTCTGATTTCTAGGGGTGTAACGGTACACGTAGTTGGACCGAACCGTTTCGGTACGGCACCTTCGGTTCGGTTCACGTTCGTACCGTTTCGGTTTTTCGATTTGCTTATTTTTTACCCCCCAAATGTGTTAACTTTGCGCTGAGGCGGAACTAACGGAACTTAAAGCAAATGTTGCTTTTATTTAATCAAATGCAAGACAAATGTAACCCCCATTTCTGGGATGAATAATAAATAAATAAACACACTCTTGGAATCAAAGTTAAGTATAAAATCTTTCTTCTTCTCACTCCCTTTTGGACTTGTGTTTATATAATTTTGTTGTGTTTTATATAATTTTTTCTTGTTTTATATAATTTTTGTCTTGTTTTTGTCCTATTTTGTTATTCTACTCTTGTTTTCACTTGTCCAAAATAAAAAGGTTACTTACTTCAAGTCCCAGCTGTGTTTTCAGTCACACTTTGTAGTCTAGACTAAAATGAGACAAACATTCACCTGAGAGTGGCAGCATTTTCTTAAAAGTTAACAATACAGCTCATATCTGGGTCTAAAGTTTTAAATAAATGAATAAACCCCGTCTTGATGATGAAGCAGCAGGAGTCGCGGTTACCCCCCCCCCTCCCCTCCCCGCCCGCCTCCGCCGAAAACAAAGTCCTACGGTGGCCGCGTCGCAAATGAATACCTGTAAAAGTAATAATTATAACGCAGTATTCTTTATTAACAAATAACAGTAAAAAATAACTATCTAACTAATGAACTAACTATACAGGTGTAGTAGAATGAGTATGTGTGTCAGGTCTCGTGTGTGTTAGGGCGCGTGTGTGTGTAAGAAGACTGAGCGCGTGCCACGTGACCGCGCATGAGAGCCTTTGACTCCGATGGGCTCCTTTAGGTAAATGTTGCAGCGTTGGGGACTCTTCCTCCACGTCTGTGACAGTAAAGCCACACCAGTTCCACACAACAGATGAGTTTATTTCTTTCTTGGGAACAAACTGCCCACTCTCACTGGTAGCTATGTCGCGCGCTGTTTCGTGTGTTGTTTGTCGCGTGCCGTGTGAAACTACGGAAGCTCTGAGGAGCCAAAAATGTGCCACATAAAAACTCGGTTTAGTTATTTTTGAAATCGCCCGTAACAAAAAATTCGAATTAATTCATTTGATCGATTTATCGCCCAGGCCTAATTGTGACATACAAGTTATTACAGCAAGCCATAAGCTCCCTGCTCCTTTCCATTCTGATGCATCCACCTGATCCATGTACATCTTGGTTTTCCTCGTCTGAGCTGGAATCTGACTGAAAACTGAGCAGCTGGATAGCTCCACTTTAGCTCACAGTTTATGTTGCCCCAGTAATGTTTAGGTTAAGGTTGTGAAGGGCTGTAAGCTTGCAGGAAAGTACGTATACACCATGATGGATGATGGAAAGGGGCAAACTTCTTCCCTGTCAACACTCCTGCACATAATTCAGAGGGGAATTTCTATTGCACCACTGTTGCTTTGACTAGGTCCTAGAAAAACTACAGTATTTTTGTATATTTTGGCTAAAAATTACATAATCATAATTAAAAGACCACTGCCCGCTTTGATATTAGATCAAAATATGATTGGAGTGGGCCTTCAAGGATGTAGACTTAGTTCAAGCAGGTGACCTTTAATCTAGATAGTCATACATGCCAGTGTGAATTTGTGTCATTCCACAGCAATGAATGGAGCAAAACACAGATCTCCATCAATTCTAGCCAGTTATCACAACAGCTGTGGTGTGAGTAACTTGACAGAAAAGTGGACACAAAACCTGTTTGCTATCCAAACCGCTGAGCCCATTTGTGCAAGTGCTAATTAGACTATAACACGGAACAATCCAACAAAACAGTTGAGTTTTCACACATCCATTTCTTCCAAATGAACAGGGGTGTGCTGTAACGGTATAGATCTGTAAATAGCAGCTAAAGCTTATTGCTGAGGTTCCTGCTGGCACGTATCCAAGTTATGAGAGATTACCTTCTGACAGAAAAGTCCTGCGCGCGTATACACTAAATCAGACCTATATAACCCGTTTCAGTTCCTGTTTGAGCACTATAATTAAAATTGGGGGGAAAAAACAAGATAGATGAGATACTGAAAAGATGGTTGCAAGCAAAAAAATACTACTAAAACAATGTATTTACAGAACTGAGATTTCAACAACTGTCACAGTTATAGCGCTTCTGACCAATCAGAGGCAGTTAACGTCTTCACTTCCTGGTGCTCACACGGCTCTAAGTTTCTCAGTTGCAACAAAAGTAGCAGCTTAAGTTCATGTTTAGCTGAGTTGTTTTCCCCCAGGATCTGTTCTCAGACTGTAAAAATTGCATAAAATAATAAAACTTAAAGCTATGAGTCTGTCTAGCCAATAGCACTACATCTCCCATGATGCATCAAGTTAAAGTGACAGTGTCTCTTACTGCGCTGCTGTAAACTGTCATGAAGCATAACAAACGCAAACACCGAGCAAACAAATTAAATTTCAGACTTTAAGCACTTTTCAAACATTTAAACAACTTAAAAAAAATGTATTCCAATGTTTTCATCCAAAACTTATTTTGGCACTGAAGTATGATATGCTATAAACTTCTGACATTCATCTTCATGCCAAAGTTATCAATTCAAGTTTTTGTCGCCTCAGAAGTGGCTCGCCATATCTAATTCTTACGCTGAACTGCTGTTTTCCTCCATTTTTAAACTATTTTAAACAATTTAACACAGCTATAAATTCCTTAAACTTTCATCAGACTTGTCGAAAAAAACACAAATGCTTTACTACCGCATGTTAGGCTTGTGGTGTTGCCAACTGTTGCAGTTAGCAGACATGCAGTGTAATGATAAAAGAGATACATCAGTAAGGCCTGCTTGTCATTAGCGGTCTGCCTGTGTGGTAACCAAAGGTCAAACGTTGCTCAATGCATGCAGTTGAGCAAACCGGCAACTGTCCTGGTGCCTCTTTTCAAATATCAAATACTGAGGCAACAAAAAGCAAAGTGCATCATCTTAAAGAGTGAAAATATACAAATATGAGAAACAAATCCAGCATGTACACAAACAGCAATAATAAAACATCCCCAAACAATCATTGGTTTAGTTTAGTTTTACACAAATCATCAAAAATAAAAAAAACTATATGGATGGTTAATTTGTGATGCAAATATTTATCGAGATAGCTACACAAATAACAGGTGGCAAGTTTACAGTAACCTGGCCTAATAGAAGTTAATAAAAAGTAAACTTTGTTAGAGGAAAGTATGATCAAGATAAATATTTAACATGGAGATAGGATGGATTTTAGGGCTGGGCGATATGGCCTAAAAATAAAATCTCCGATTTTATTTTTTTTAATTCGATTTCCGATTTTTCCCCGATTTTTTTCCCCCCCATCCTACTTAAGGAAAGCAATAAGTACAAACGGCAGACAACTTAAAGCAAATGTTGCTTTTATTAAATCAAATGCAAGACTAACCCCCATTTCTGGGATGAATAATAAATAAATAAAAACACTCTTGGAATCAAAGTTAAGTATAAAATTTTTCTTCTTCTCACTCCCTTCTGGACTTGTGTTTATACAATTTTGTTGTGTTTTATATAATTTTTTCTTGTTTTATATAATTTTTGTCTTGTTTTTGTCCTATTTTGTTATTCTACACTTGTTTTCACTTGTCCAAAATAAAAAGGTTACTTACTTCAAGTCCCAGCTGTGTTTTCAGTCACACTTTGTAGTCTAGACTAAAATGAGACAAACATTCATCTTGAGAGTAGCAGCATTTTCTAAAAAGTTATCAATACAGCTCATATCTGGGACTAAAGTTTTAAATAAATTAATAAACCCTGTCTTGATGATGAAGCAGCAGGAGTTGCGGCTACCCCCCCCCCCCCCCCCCCGCGGCCGCCTCCGCCAAAAACAAAATCCTACGGCGGCCGCGTCGCAAATGAATACCTGTACAAGTAATAATTACAACGCAGTATTCTTTATTAACACATAACAGTAAAAAAATAACTATCTAACTAATGAACTAACTATACAGGCGTTGTAGAATGAGTATATGTGTCAGTTCGCGTGTGTGTTAGGGCGCGTGCATGTGTAAGAAGACTGAGCGCGTACCACACGACTGCGCGTAAGAGAGCCTTTGACTCCGATGGGCTCCTTTAGGTAAATGTTGCAGCGTGGGGGGGGTGTCTCTTCCTCCACGTCTGTGACAGTAAAGCCATACCAGTTCCACACAACAGATGAGTTTATTTCTTTCTTGAGAACAAACTGCCCACCGGTAGCCATGCTGTCGCGTGCTGTTTCGTGTGTTGTTTGTCGCGTGCCGTGTGAAACTAAGGCTACGGAAGCTCTGAGGAGCCAAAAATGCACCACATAAAAACTCGATTTAGTTATTTTTGAAATCGTCCGTAACAAAAAATTCGAATTAATTCATTTGATCGATTTATCGCCCAGGCCTAATGGATTTCTTTATTTACATTTAAACACCCACACCAACTGGAAAATGTTGTTTTTGGCATTTTTAACATGTTCCTGTGGCATTTTTCTCATGGTGGGGGACATATATATACACAAAAATAGATTAAAACTGCATTATTCTGCATTTGAGTATTGACTATTTCTTTATTCAAACTGCAGTGAATCAGAAGCAGATGACAAAATGCTGTTGAAAAAAGCTTACAGTAGTTTTCGGCAGGCCGCAATCTCCTTGCTCCGCTCTATTCTGATCCATCTGCTTTTAGACAAACAGATCCATGAGCGTCTTTGTTTTCCTCGTCTGAGCTGGAATCTGGATCGAGACTGATGGATAGCTCCAGTGTTGCTCACCATTTTTGTAACAACGTTAATGTTAGGTTGGGGTTGTGAGGGGCTGTAAGCTAATGAAACAGGGTGTAAACAGATGCATGATGGGGATGGGGCGGGCTTACTCCGCACCAACAGTCCCGCTCACAACTCGGAGGCAAATTTCTTATGAACTCCTGTGAAACTTCACAAAATATGTCCTTAAAAAAAAACTTTTTTTTTTCCGGCTAAAGTGCTAATCAGGATTAAGAGACCACTGGAAATGCTTTTGAAATAGATAAAAAGAGGATCAAAGTGGGACTAAAGATCTACTAACTTCGATAGTTGGCAAATCTCAGATGACTTGGATTTTTAAAAGACATTCAACTGACAATGATTGTAGACGCATTAACTTAAAATTCTTCCCTTCTATTAAAAACATGAAACCATCATTATTTCATTAGATGCTGAAAAAGTATTTGACAGTGTGAATGAATGTTTCTTTTTACCGTTTTTGCATAAATTCAGATTTGGAAACTCCTTTTGATTGGATTAAGATTCTGTATTACAGTCCAAGAGCCTACGTCAGAAGCAATGAAGAGACCTCCGGCAAGTTTGCCCTTCAGAGAGGCACAAGACAGGGGTGTCCACTGCCCCCCCCCCCTTATCTTTGCCTTATCTATTGAACCTTTAGAAGCAGCTATATGACCGAATTAAGACATAAATATCCCTCACAAAATACGTCTTTACACAGATCTATTACTTTCTCCAAGACTCAGAATGTTCCATCTCCAGAACAGTGATAGTTAGTGACACATGTTCATCAATCTCTGACTACAACATCAATTGGAACAAATCAGTGCTATTACCACTCAATGGTTACGTGGAGCTAAGCTTAAATATACCGTTAAAATCAGGGAATATTTAATATCTTGGTGTCACTTACATATCCAGTCTATCAGACTTAGTGTCATTAAATTAAATACTGTTACTTAAAAATATACAGGATGATTTAAAGCGATGGGTTAACCTGCCAATATCACTCATGGGTATAGGGCTGCAGTATATGAGGAAAACTTGCCATATTAGTGATTAATATTGCGATAATGATATAATTTGCGGTAAAAAAAACAAAGAGCAATACAACCAAAAACATCATTCCCATTTCATTGGAACATTTTAAAATTATACTCCAAATGACCCTCGTCAACATAGGAGGCGAACATCTAACATAATAGGGCTACATCTGATTGGTCAACAACGTGAAGGGGTTGGTCAAATGCACAAAGGGATTTATTTGATTCGTTAAATGCTTCAAGTTGCCATAAGTTTGTTTTTGCACATTTAAGGCAACCATTTTTTGCGATTTCCGATGTCTTTTGCGATGTGCATATTGCACAGCTTGATATCGCGATAACGATAAATTTGCGGTATATTGTGCAGGCCTACATGGGTAGAATAAATTGAGTTAAAATATAAATATCAAAAATTAACTACTTGCTCTGTCCCTTTACAACCATCTGCAAAATTATTTAAAACATTAGATATATTCATATCCACGTTTTAAATTTAAAATACCAAGAATTGCTTTAA
This sequence comes from Oryzias curvinotus, assembly GCA_023969325.1. Lineage (NCBI taxonomy): Eukaryota > Metazoa > Chordata > Actinopteri > Beloniformes > Adrianichthyidae > Oryzias > Oryzias curvinotus. The sequence goes on from CM043722.1 coordinate 12,223,047, forward strand.
AAACACCGAAAAATGCTAAATCTCTTGGCACCTTTGAGTTTCCAAACTTCCCCAACTATTTCCTTGCTCATAGATTACAGTACATTCTAAAATGGTATAATAATAACCCAACAGCCCATTCATGGATGGATGTAAAACAGTCACTTTGTGGAGAGATTAAACTACAGATCTCCTGATTATTAACAGTTTAATTAAGTGGCATGTATGCTTTAACCCTTGTACTATCCTAGGCACTTTAACGTTGGGTGGTGGGTCATCTAGACCCCACTAGACAGTGTGCTGAACCTTTTTTCTTCAATGATTTGTGATCTTCACTGGTGTCCATGGATTACATGAAATCCTCTTCACCTTTATCCACCTTTGTCATGGTAGGGAGAACACGTCAATGGAAGGGTGAGGTCATAGGATAGCACAAGGGTTAAATGTATTAATATTAAAGTAAATGGCGTATACTTCTATAGCACTTTTCTACCTACAAGGCCCAAAGTGCTTTATAGTCACACACACATTCACACACTGGTGGCGGTTCCGCAGCCGAACATTGGCGCCAACCTCCCACCAGAGGCAAGGTGGGGTTCAGTGTCCTGCCCAAGGACGCATCAACTCATGGGCCTGCAAGGCGGGAATCAAACCTGATCATGGGTCGATCATGGGTCGACCGCTGCACCACGGCCACCCCCAAAGCTACATTAACAGCATGGTGGGAACCCCTGAAAATGACTCATTCCTCTCCTACACAGAGCAAATTTATGGAGTAATCCTGACATCCAGATAAAGAAGAAATCGCTTATTTTCCTATAGATGTGGAATATGTGAGACAAATTATTCAAAATATCAACTGCAGCTGGACCTGGTATGTCCCGCTGGGGGGGTGGGGGGATGTCAGCCTTCCCTCTTTTTCTGTCTCCCCCCCTATAGCCCTGTCTGAGTGGCTACAACTCAACAAATGAAGTTCAGTAACAAGAGGGGTTCATATTAACATACTTGAAGGAGTGTCAAACAACCCAGATTGTAAAAGCAAAACATCTCCATCACAAGAGGCACCGAGTGGCGATCTGTCCGTTCATTTGCTGGACAGGACAAACAGAAATTAGACGTCTTTAAGAGGGGGGGGGTTGAAGTTATCTTCAATGTAATCTGACCTGCGGCATCCCATAAGAGAGGATCAGCCTGGTCAAAACACGTGTGAGTCAGTCTTCACGTCTAGACATGGCCAGAGTCAAAACACGAGCTTTTCTCCGTGCTCCGTCCTCCTACCTCCGCCTTCATCCACACTTGCTTCCTGGCTTCATGAAGACACCAAGAAAATGACAAGACCGCATTCTTAATCCGAATGCAACACGTAACACGTAACCGAGACATAATTAGTTTTTTTTTTTTTTTTAAGGCAAAGGAACGCTGTCGTTCGAGTGTGATCATCGGGCACGGAGGGAGTAAAACCCGGTGTTTAAGTCCATCAGAACGAACACTTGGCTCGTTTGGATCCATTTACAAGTCAAATGCAGCAACTTCCACGGCTCAAGACGCAATGCAGGCATATTTAGTAGCTGACATGGCCGAGAAAGAGCGCAGCTCACATGCCATGCCCATGCCATTCAAGGTCCATAAACAGCAACACTCCAGTCCAGTGACGGAGCAACACGAGGACTTCACGGGAGCGAAGTGCGCTCTCAGCCGGGGCAATAAACTCATCCACCGCGGGGATATTTCAGCCATAACCACTGAAGTTGTAAAGTTGAGTCGAGCCACAAAGTAATAGCCATGTCCAGAGTTAGCTGGCTGGTAGGAGCATCCGATGAAAGATGGCGACCTCCAGCGCGATTCCCCCAACCCCTTAAATGGTTTAAATCTAGCCCGAATTTAGTTCCAGATATTTTTGCCAGACCGGAGCAGCTCAGTTCCGTCTCCCGCCTGCTTGCCCTCACGGGTGAAGCACTTTACCAAACGTTAAAGCAGTTCCTTACTCACCTGTCAACTCTCACTGCGCGGCGATGCAACGACTGTAGCGGTAGAGGCGGCGGGCGGCGGGTGGCGGGGCTCGACTCCGGCCTGCAGCTGCCGTCCAGGCTAAGTACGCAGGGTGTGAGTTAGCAAGCTTTACCGAGCACCCCAGCGAAGAACAACTGCTATACGCTTACCACAACGGGTCTTCTTGTTTGGAAAGGGAAAAAGTAAGAGCCAGTTGTATAGTTGGGTCAAAATGACGCCACAAAAACTGTAAAAAAAGGTTCTCCAACCTGACTGCAAGCTAGTTAGCGGGTAAGCTAAGTGGCTAACTAGCCTGCTGCTATCAACTTTGTGCTGTCGATAAATCTGGCTCCTTGAAGCGCAAACAAAGCGGCGTCTCACGACAAAAGCCAAGTTGTGCCGGAAATGGGGGGGGAGTCGGAGACCAACCAAACAGCCCCGAAACCAAGAGACGAACGTAACAGAGCTCCAGATCGATCACACACTCGTTACTTGTAAAGATGAGGCAGAGGGGATTTTGGAATGGAGAAGTCGGCGTTTCCTTTCCCTTTCGTGTGCAGCACAAAGATCGTCTATAATCGACAGATTCATCCCTGGCGACATTTCTGTAAACAGGCTTTCAAGATGATATAAAACAAATAAATTGAGAAAAGCAAACAACATAAAACTGGACTGTGGATAAAAGTAAACGTCATAAACAAGTCTTACATGAAAAAAGCAGGGTAGAACAAAATATAACTGTACTAATTAAAGGCAGACAATATTTAAGTAGCTACTAGCTATCTAGTGAAATTTTAATATATTGTGGCATTAAATTACATGTCTAATGTTAAGTGAAATTTATATATTTAAAAATAGGTAATAATTAAATAGCACAAAAAAGGTTTCTATAAGTTTTGCTATTCACAGAATGGTTTAAGCAAATAACCATGGAGTGTGAATTTGAAATTGCATGGCAAACAATAAACTTCATCTCTTTGTAAACTTTTTGTTGACCTTTAAACAAACCAAAGAAAGGGGGGGGGGGGGGTTCCCTCATTAGGAAAGTTTCAAGTTTGAATTCTAGATCGATCCTTTGCTTTTCAGGATTTCCCTGTTAATTCTCAAGCTGAATAATTCAAAATTATAAATTAATCATCATTTGAATGTTAAAATATTTCTTTTTTTTTTCATTCATTCAGTTTTTAAACATTGAATGCAAATGTATCATTTTTTTGTCATCAGATTCTTTTAACGTACATTGTGCCACAACTTATGTAGATGCAAGTGAAGAATGCAGTGATGCCGGGACGACTAAAATCAATCTTGACTGGGAAACATACTGGAAAACTATTTTCCCCACCAGATAAAAATGCCTGAAATACAGCCCGTTAATGTATTTTTTCTTTTTGTGATGTCATGAGGCTTTAGGTTCGTTTAATAAGTACATTCCCCACATAGTTCAGACTGCAGCGTCTCAAGATATAACCAGGAGTGAGATATCGTTTCGTATTTTTCTCATCCTTGGTGCAGCGTTCAACCCGCAGCTGTCACATAGGAGCTCGCGCTTCTGCCCCTCCCCTTTCTCGCTCCAAGCTCGCGCTCTCACTTTGTACTCTGATTGGTCGAACACTTATAGGAGGCGGGCACTCGAGAGCACCCCTCGTGATCAGAGCAAGCGGGCGACAGTCGCGATACATAATCGCGCTCTGATTGGTTGGTTTGTGATGAAGGCGGTCACAACTGTTTTTATGTCCTTAAAATTATGGAACACGTTTTTGAAACATTCAGAATAATAAAAAAACACGTTACTTTTAAAATAATAAGTTTAAGAAAAAAATATATGTTTCTCTAGTGTAAAATCTGAGCAATTTAAATATCCCAAGCAGGCAACATAACAATATTTAAAGTTTCAATAACATAATAATAAGATTATTTGTAGCATTTTCATTTATTTTTAAAAGAACTTTTAGATAGAGTTGTATGACACTTATTACAAGAACATAAAATAAAAAGAATATGTCTTAAATGTTCTAGAGAAACTCGTTGCAGATTTTAGAGGAAAATGTCACAGTGAGCAGAATCATTTCACTGGAGAGTGAACAATTTTAAAAAGCAGATTGAAATTTAAGTGAGTTTATTTGTTTTAGCTTTAATTTCGCCAAAATGTGTCCATGATGAAGAAGAATAAGACGATTTTCTTTTTTATATTTAAAACATCAGGGTCTTAAAAATCACACATTTTTACAGATAACAAGAACACAGACAATCAGTCATTTAAAAAAGAAAAAAAAAGCAGCAAGACACAATTCACCATCAGACACAGAACACAAGCACCACAACTTTTGAAAAACAGGACAAACGATTCGACAGAAGACCACCCAGATCAGGGTGCAACCACGTCTCCAGATAGAGATCATCCCGGGCAGGAGCAGTGGTCCCGCCGCAGTAATCTAAGAGCCTCTTCTCTCTCCCGTCCAGCATGGACATGATGTGCCATCCTGGCAGACTGGAGACTCGGTGAAGCACGCAGAGGGGAGACGTCATACAGATCAGGTCCTGCTGCAGACACCAGTTGCTCCTGAGTCAGAACCCCAGACCTGTAAAGCATCAACTTAAAGTGTCAACACAAATGTCCAATGAAGCCCTAAAAGCAAAGGTTCTTTCAAGAACCAAAACAGAGAGATTTCAGACCAGATCATACGCCCAAATGCTCAGAGACTTCCAAAACACCTTGAATTAAAAAAACATGATCAACCAAAAACAGAGCATCATCCAGCCTCAGACCGCTCACACACTTTAAGATGCAGCTAGCCAGCTCACTCTGCATCAAATCTGCTGGGTCAGTCAAAATTCAGGCACACTGGGCCCTGGCCCCACTCCTCCCTAGAAAGAAAGAACTAAAGAAAGAAGAACACTGAATGGGAAAAAAAAACTATAGAAAAGACAAAAATCGAAAAGAATTAATGGAAAAATAAAGAAAGAAAAGGTAACCAGGATGCACAATTGACCGTAAATGTGGTTCCCATAGACTCTAAAACTCTATGCACGAAGTGAGAATGTGAGGTCACAACCTAGACGCTAGGGGGCGGTGTGGGAGAAACTCAGACTCTGACGTTTCAACAGCCTTTTCCGGTTCCAGCGGAACCTCGTCTTTCCTCTTCTCCGTGCCGTCCGCGGACCTCAACGTGTCCGACAAGATGGCACTTTATAACTTTAAGAAAATTATGGTGGTTCCCACCGCCAAGGTAAGCTTTTCTCCACGAATCCGTGGTTTTAACGTGGCTTCCGTTTCAGCCACGATTAATACAGGACGGCGAGAAATGACGAACAACTACTAGAACTTCGTTTTTTCCAGAGAGAGAGAAACACGTGCTTTACATTTTGAGCACACAGACGCTAAGGCTCTTCTTGAATTAGTGATCACAAACAAATAATTGTACAAATAATTCAAGTGAACTTTCTTTTGTCATTCTAGAAACACAGATAGGTGATCCATTTCGTGATTGTTGTTGACAGTCTTGATTTCATGCTTATTGATACATCTCATGTTAAGAAAACGGTTTCAAATGTAAAAAGACACTTATTTTGATGAAATAGGATTATATTCACATTTGTGAATTGAAGGGTGGTTTGTGTTGACACTTGTGTTTGTTCCCCCCTCTTCTTAAGGAATTTATCGACATCACCTTATCCAAAACTCAAAGGAAGACGCCCACAGTCGTACACAAACATTACCAGATTCACAGAATCAGACACTTTTACATGCGAAAAGTGAAATTCACCCAGCAGAACTACCACGACCGCCTCACACAGATCCTCACAGACTTCCCCAAACTGGACGTGAGTACCATCCCTGGACTTTAGCCCGACTCCTGAGATGTGCTTGTGGAACAGCTGTGTTTGGTCTCTGCAGGACATCCACCCATTTTATGCTGATCTGATGAACGTGCTGTATGACAAAGACCACTACAAGCTGGCCTTGGGACAGATAAACATAGCTAAAAACTTAATTGACAAGTAAGTCTGTTGGGGTTTCCTTTGCTTTTTGTGGATGTGAAGATGCCTAACTCTGGCACGAGCCTGTTGTCATGGTTACCTTGTTCTTTCCTTTCTTGGTCCAAATGGAATGACAAGCTAAAGAGCACTTGTTTTATACCTGTATTTTTTCCCCCCCCCAAAAACTTTCATTAATGTCCTTATAACTGTTTGGTGGCAGTCTGAACTTTTGCAGTATACGTTTTCAAAAACTGCTCCACTCCATTGTTCATCTATAATGCTGTGTTTAGCTGATATTTGGAAGCTGTAACTTCACAGGTTTGAAACATTTTAAGTGTTTGTTTTTTTTACTGATCGACCCAGATTAAAGCAGAGAGAGTTGTTCTTTTAATTGTTGCAAATGAGAAGCCAAACCTGCCGCAGGAGCTATCGAGCATGTGTTTTTCTGCATCCTCCAGTGTTGCCAAAGACTATGTGCGCCTGATGAAATATGGAGACTCTCTGTATCGATGCAAACAGCTGAAGAGAGCCGCGCTGGGTCGGATGTGCACCATCCTGAAACGACAGAAGTCCAGTCTGGAGTATTTGGAACAAGGTGAACATTGCCCTGTACTTGATTTTGCTGTTGTCAGAAGCCTAAATCAGAAGTTTCCAACAGCCTCTTTGAATTGTGTTTCCACCCGCACAGTGCGACAGCATCTGTCCCGTCTGCCGAGCATCGACCCCAACACCCGGACCCTTCTCCTGTGTGGTTACCCCAACGTGGGCAAGTCCAGTTTCATCAACAAGGTGATTGGTTTGAAGTACTCTTAAATAAACTGGACGCAGACTCCGTCATGTGTTGGCATACTGCTGATTGTCGTGTGTTCGAGCTGCTTGACTAAGCTGTTTCAGGAACGGGGTTAACGTACATGTTCCTCATCAGGTCACCAGAGCTGATGTTGATGTCCAGCCTTATGCCTTCACCACCAAATCCCTGTTTGTGGGTCACATGGACTACAGGTACCTCCGCTGGCAGGTGAGATGCTGCACCTGGGTGTCTTTAGCGCCAGATTAGTCATAATTGTTCAATTTAATCTGAGGCCACAAGCAAGGACTCTGTATTGATGAAAGCCAGGAGAGTCAACCATTGTGATATGGGGGTTTGTTGGGGTGGGAAACGTTAATGAGACAAAAGGTGTGATGGTGAAATTAGAGAGGGTGGTGATGGGGGAAGTTTGCGTAGGGGGATGTTAGTAATTGTCCAAGCGGTGCTGTTGCTGAGCAGTTGTAACATGTTTAGTGATTCTTAAGAGAAGGCTGAGGAGGAGAGTTACAGTACTTGGTGGGGCTGTGGATCAAAAGGGTTTTTGGGAGTGAATCTATCTATTGATATCACGGAGATGGGAAAATGTAGACTGGGTCATAACGAGCAACTTTTCCCATAATTTGGCTCAAACCTCAATCTTTGGCTCACAGTTTTGTTACATTTTGATATTTCTGTACAGTATTCCCTCATTATTAACCTTTCGCGGACTTGCTGTTCCGCAGAACTTTCTGTGCACATTTTTTTTAAACCCCGCTCTAAAATCTGCTGGAGACCTTGCCAATCAATCTCCCCTGTGGCGTGCCTCCTATGCAGAATGTGTTCAGTTTGCCACATTTCCAAAATTCTATGATAACGAGCAGATCTTTGTTTTTTATTCTATAATACGAGACAGATTTTTTTATGAGTTGAATGAAAACCACACTTTAACTTCTGAGAGAAAACTTTCTGTGCTATCCTCATCAAAAGAAGCTCTAAATGTGCTTGGAGTTGCCTTAAATCAATGTGGACTGCATGTTTCCTGTCTGTTTGTGCAGGTGGTGGACACCCCCGGAATCCTGGACCACCCCCTGGAGGACAGGAACACCATCGAGATGCAGGCCATCACGGCGCTGGCTCACCTGCGAGCGGCCGTGCTTTACGTCATGGATCTGTCTGAGCAGTGCGGCCACACGCTGCAGGAGCAGCTGGAGCTCTTCAACAACATCCGGCCCCTGTTCGCCAACAAGGTCAGGCTGGGTCCGGTTAGCTCAGAGAAAGCAGCACGTCGTTTGAATCCATGGAGGATTTAGGTGTTAAGACTCTGAATAATACTTGCAGCTTCAAAAAATCCAACATGGTGTTCATTTGCAGAAATTAATGCACTTTGCAGACACAACCCTCTGAAGCGAAGCTGATGATGGACACCTCAAAGGGCATTATCCCGCTTATACCATGTAACTTACAAAAGAAATACATATGAAACTGTAATGTGCTTATCTACGTGCTCAGTTGTGAAGTGGGTGCTCCCACTTCTTTTTCTGGTTAGAGCCTGTTTGGCCTGCTCTCTGAAGAGACTACTACACATAGTTAAAGGAAATCTTCAGTTGCTTGGCTGTTTCTTTCAGAATAGGCTTTATTTGTGTGTGTGTGTGTATTTTTTTTTTTTCTTGTGATCATGGATTACAAGAAAGCCTATGACTCAATGCCACACACGTGGATCACTGAATGCTTTGCTGCACAACATCAACAGGACTCTAAGAGCCTTCATAGGAAACTTGATAAAGCTGTGGAAAACCACCCTTGAAGCAAATGGCAAGCCACTTGCACAGGTGTCCATCAAATGTGGGATATACAAAGGTGATGCTCTGTCCCCACTGCTGTTCTGCATAGGTCTGAACCCCTTCAGCCAAATAATCAACAAGACTGGCTATGGATACCGACTCAGAAATGGGGCCAATGGGTACCGACTCAGAAATGGGACCACCATCAGTCACCTCCTCTACATGGATGACATCAAGCTATATGCTAAGAACGAGCGTGACATTGACTCCCTGATCCACACCACCAGGATCTACAGTACTGACATTGGGATGTCATTCGGGCTTGAGAAATGCAGCCGGATGGTGACAAAGAGAGGCAAGGTAGTCCACACAGGAGGGGTCTCCCTCCCAGAAGGAACAATAGCAGACATTGAGGACAGTTACAAGTACCTCGGAATTCCCCAGGCAAATGGCAACCTGGAGCAGGCAACAAGAAAAGCTGCAACAGCTAAGTACCTTCAACGGGTAAGGCAAGTCCTGAGAAGCCAGCTCAATGGCAAGAACAAGACCCGGGCAATAAACAGCTACGCACTGCCAGTTATCAGATACCCTGCAGGAATAATAAGATGGCCAAAGGAAGAGGTACAGACCACAGATGTTAAGACACGAAAGCTCCTCATCATGCATGGAGGGTTCCATCCTAAATCCAGCACCCTGAGACTGTATGCTAGCCGCAAGGAAGGAAGCAGAGGACTAGTGAGCGTAGAAGCCACTATCCAGGATGAAACATCCAAGATGCATGAATACATCAAGCACTGAAGCGCTCATCCTGGCAGCTCAAGAACAAGCCCCGAGCACCAGAGCAATAGAGGTTCAGATCTACCACACCAGACAAGACCCAAGGTGTAGGCTGTGCAAAGAGGCGCCTGAAACAATCCAGCACATAACTGCAGGATGTAAGATGCTGGCAGGTAAAGCATACATGGAGCGCCACAATCAAGTGGCTGGAATAATATACAGGAACATGTGTGCAGAATATGGACTGGAAACCCCAAGGTCAAAATGAGAAACACCTCCGAAGGTGGTAGAGAATGAGAAGGCAAAGATCCCGTGGGACTTCCAGATCCAGACTGATAGGATGGTAATGGCGAACCAACCAGACATCGTAGTGGTGGATAAAGCACAGAGGAAAGCCGTTGTGGTGGATGTGGCAGTGCCAAGCGATGGGAACATCAGGAAGAAGGAACATGAGACACTGGAGAAATACCAGGGACTCAGAGAAGAACTGGAGAAAGCCTGGAAAGTGAAGGTGACGGTGGTGCCTGTGGTAATTGGAGCACTCGGGGCAGTAACCCCCAAGCTGGAGGAGTGGCTACAACAGATACCTGGAAAGACCTCAGACCTCTCAGTCCAGAAAAGCGCAGTGCTAGGAACAGCTAAGATACTGCCCAGAACCCTCAAGCTCCCAGGCCTCTGGTAGAGGACCCGAGCTTGGAGGAGAAACCACCCGCGGAGGGTGAGAGGGACACGGATTACTCGCCACGGTTCTTATATCTTGGAACTCAAAATATTCCTACATTTAAAAAAAAATATTCAAGATGTCCAAATATAAGAAAAGCATGCCAGAATGTGCAACTTTAAATTGTTTCCCAAAGTCTCCTCCTGCTATGAAACAACCTTTCACTGGGGACAAATGTAGCAGCATCTTTCTCCTGACAAATTGTCGGGACAGCGAGTCACCAAACTTGGTCACAGAGACACGGAAGTACGGCTGAAAGCCGCGTCGTTCAGACTCAGTTCCTGTGGTAGATGGTGTGGGTCAGAGTCTCTGAATGACTGTGGTCAGAAAACAAAGTCCTTTCATGAATCAAGAACTCTGGATAAACGTCCCTCACTTTTCTGCACACGTCTGCTTGTATTCCAGCTCCAACTTCAGAGAGGTTGACACCAGTCACATGTGCTGTGATTGGTCCACGTTCTGCACATAGCTTGTAAACTAGAAACGGTTGTGAAGCCAAATTGTAGCCAGGTTTAATGAAGGTTTGAAGCAACAAAGGAATTACAGAGCTCTGAAATCTCTGAAACCCTCAAACTTCAAAGAACAGACGGTTCAATGTGTTGTTGACCTGCTGTCATTAGTTTGATAAAGGCTCTGCAGGCTGAATTATATATACAGGTTATACAGCTTTTGTTTAATTGTCTAGTTTGTGTGTGTTTTTTTTTACATTTGCTGTATTGTTATGCACATACTAGAGCACTAAAAGAAGAAAATGCCATCACCTGTGTATGTATGTTTGTCCCTTTACTGAGTGAGGTGATCAGGCTAAACTCTGACTCCCAGATTACAGATCTGAAGTGAATAAAAACCCTCATCCGGGTTTTTCAAGTCTGCTTAAGCTGAGATTTGAAGCAGTCATATCTGACATTACTAAGCGTACTGATGCTTCTGTCCTGCAGCCTCTGATCATTGTTGCAAACAAATGTGACGTGAAGAAGATCAGCGAGCTGACTGAGGAGAACCAGGTAGAGACAAAAAAAGAGGGTTCCCGTGTTTCTGTGAGAACCTCAGCAGCAGACTCATATCCCTGCTCTTGCTATCAGAAAATCCTTGCAGACCTCACCACTGAGGGAATCCCCGTCATTGAGACCAGCACCCTGACCGAGGAGGGAGTCATGCAGGTTAAAACCGAGGTGGGAACCAGACACTTTCATGCCCCCCGCACGCCTTGATTCCTGCCTAATAAGACATCTCTCCGGTGTTCGTTCAGGCCTGTGACCAGCTCCTCGCCCACCGCGTCAACACCAAGATGAAGGGCAAGAAGGTCCACGACGTCCTGAACAGGCTGCACCTCGCCATGCCCACCAAGAGGGACGAGAAGGTAAAATCCCACACGAGGCAGACGCTGAGAGGCTGTACGTTTCTGTGTCTGATGTCTGTCTTTGATGCCTGACTTCCAGGACAGACCCCCTTTCATCCCAGATGGAGCTTTAACCCGCAGGAGAGCCATGGAGGTGGACACCCCCAAACGCAAACTGGTATGAATAATTTCACATGTGGAGCTGCAAACGGGTCCAGGCAGGATCAGAAAGTCACACTGTGATCTACAGGGAAATAAGGATCACTTTGAAATGGAATATAAAACCACGTGAGGATAGACGGCGTGAAATCTAAATTTAAATTCTTATGCTACATTTTTAGGGCATGAAAGGATTTTTTTGGCTAAATCAAAATAATACGACCTTTGACATAAAAAGATGGTAGTCGTATGCTGCTATAGCAAACGTGACAGACCTGTTTAAATGATTACTCACTAAAGCAAACTTCAGAGTCACAGAGGATTTTCGTGTAAAGGTGGTAAACTGCCTTTATTTACTTGTTTGTCTCCACACGACAGGAAAACTTCAAAAGGGCAAGAAATCCAAATTGTTGTGCAGATTTCTTTTTCTGAGAGCAAATATAACATAAAAAATAGGCTTTTTAAATTTGTGAGAAATGTTCATGAATGCATATTCGTAAAGAGGCAAAGTTTTGCTTTGAAAGAAAATTCAAAAGGAGGTCAGACCATAGACATACGGCATTTCACCCGTAGGAAAAACCTAAACTCTGGCTCAATCGAAATGAAGCCAATTCAGTCGCCGTTTTTCTGGGATACGGGCGCCACCATTTGGAGCCAGTTGACAGTGATTGGTCCGAGTCGCCTTTTTTAGGGGCAACTACTGTCTCCGGTCACATGTAAGCTCGTGATTGGAGACGCCTCGGGAGAAATCTTTCAATCAAACGTTTCAGGTGGGGGCCAGTGAAAGTGACAAATCTAAAAAAATTCTGCTCTGAGGATTTTACTTTCAGAAAGAATTGGTCTTTAAACACAGTTTTGGGTTAAACCACAAAGAACTGAGGAAGATCATCATCCTCACCTTTAACCTCTATGGTTTCCGTGTGACCGTTTAGATTCTGACATTCAGGTTTCCTCAGAGATTTCTCACCACGAATCTTCAATGTTGCAGGAGAGAGACCTGGAGCTGGAGCTCGGTGACGACTACATCCTGGACCTGCAGAGTGAGTTGGCTTCTCTTCAGATGGGGGAGCTGGTGAAGACAGTCGGCTCACGTCTTGGTGGTGTTTTCAGAATACTGGGATCTGATGAACGAGGACGAGAAGCAGGACAGGATTCCGGAGGTGTGGGAGGGACACAACATCGCTGACTACATCGATCCGGATATTATGAAGGTGAGTGTTAGGATTCTGTGGTGCTGTCATCCAGGAAAAGCTAACCTATAGCAGACTTTCAGCCGCTTATTTAGCTGTTAGGGTGGATGTTGACAGAAACAGGCTGTTTTTGCTAAAGAATAAAATACTAATTATGTCTTTTTGCACCTAGATCTCTAGAAAATCAGAAAAACGCTGCTATGAAAGGTTTAGGAACTGCTTATTTTGACGCCACAGATGATGGTGAAATATAACTCTTACCAGTTTCATGGGAATCTGTCAGAACACTGAATCATTTCATTTTCATCCACAATTTCCGTATTTGATTAAATATTGATCTGTTTTTTCAAATTTACTTTCAAAACCAGTTTTATTTTATTAAAAATAAACACTTCACTTAACTGGCAGACTGAATACTGGTCTGAAACTTTGATAACTCTTGCAAGAGGCAGCTTGTAGAAAGGGGGGGTTGGGGGCGGAGCTACTCAGCTCAGCACTAATGGCCACGCCCATGTAGAGGAGATATTAAGCAACATGCTTTAGATAAACGCAAACGTGGCTTTTTAAGACAATTAGGTTGTGAGATTTAGGTTTAAAACTTCATAATCATACTGAATCATAATCAATTGAAAACACCACTGGAGATATTTTTATTTTTAAAAAAAAGGTCATGGGGAGAATTTAAGGAGAATGGATTTGTGGATTTGATGAAGGTTTTTTTCCATATCTTATACAAAACCAGTAGAGGTCTTAGCTGTAGATTTGTCCCATTTTGACTCATCTTTTGTTTTGTTTTTTTTGCCTCAGAAACTGGAGGATCTGGAAAAAGAGGAGGAGTTGAAGGAGCGAGCCGGCGAGTACGACTCTGATGACGAGAGCGAGGACGAAGACATGCTGGAAATCCGCTCCCTCGCCAAACAGATCCGTGAGAAGAAGCAGCTGATGGTCATGGAGTCCAGGGAGAAGGATGTGCACGGACCTCGCATGCCCAGGACTGCCACCAGGGTGAGAGGGGAACTATAAAAAGTTCTCACACCTGAGACATACTGTCGATTCAAATTTATCCTTCTAAAATAACATATCTTTTTAGAATTCAACATAATGTGTTTTTTTTTTTTTTAGCTTTTTCTAAAACGTTTCTCATTGTCTATTATTTATACTAAATTACATATTCTTTTTATAATTTTTGGCTCTTTTTCCCAGTTTTTTTAATTAATTACATGTGATTCATGTGAAGTCATACCCCTGCTTTTACTTGATAGCTGGAAGGATTGTGCTGTAACTCGGAGAAAAGCTGTTTCTTGTTTCTAGCTGATGTTTTTACAGATTTCTGTACCTTCCTGATGTTCGGTTGAATCCTGTTGGGTTTGAATCAGCTCTGTGTGTTTGTGTGCTCAGGTTGAGAGAAAGAAGCTTGAGAAGGAGATGAGCGAGCTCGGACTGGACATGAGCGACAAGAACGATGTAAAGCGTCATACTACACACAAACACTGATTAGAACCTAATCAACCCATCCAATCAGGCTTTATTGATCCTCAAGGCAGAGAACATTTGTGTAGAGAAATACACTGAACAACACAGTTAAGCTTGAGCAAGAACCAACAATGATCTGTTTGAACGAAAAAGACAGATGCCAACCAAATCCCATAATTACGTAAAATTTTATGTCAAATTTTGTATCAATCTTGCTGTGGTTAAGTTAGTGTGTAAACTGGACACACTTTACAACTATTAATGTATTAGCCAGTATTATAAATACATTCCAATACATGTTTTCTGGTAGATGTGTTATTCCGGTCATCTTTTAAAAGGTGATGGTAAAAATTGATTCTGAAAAATCTTGGGAAAGCTAGAAAAAGGAAAAAAAAAAGTTGACTTCCAAAAAGGAACATGTTAAAGGTGGAGCAATCGTCTGGTTGACCTTTCACCTCCGAGCCAGCAGGTGGCGCTCTGCACCTTGAAAACTGAAATTACAGCCACAGACCATGGTTTATTTTTGTCAATGAATATGTTGCTACCCAAATGAAGTCAGTAAAATATAAACTAGCTATCAACATTTTTTGTTCTATTAGTAGAATTTGTAGTTATGGTCAGTTTGCACGTTTATGATTTTATTACTGGGGTTCATCTAGAAGTTTAGCAAAAAGACTTAAAAGGCGTGTATGAAAAGTACTATTACTGAGATTTAACGGCTGTTTTAATTTAGTTTCTTGAGTGCTTTTCTTTTTTTTCTTTTAATAAATGAACATAAGATAAAGACTGAGCCACTTTTTAAAAGTGTTTTGTTTTAAATGAATGAATTAGAAGCATGAAAAGAAAGAAAGACTATTATGATTTAAAGGTACGAATAGGTCAGAGCATTGGAAAAACAAAAACTTTAACCAAAACAATGTCAAAGTTCTCCATTTTTTTTGTAAATTATGGTAGTTGGAATTTTTATGTAGCTCAGATTAAAAAATTCCGTAAATTAAGAAATGTAGATTCACTTTGCAATTATCAGTCACAAAGTGTGAAAGTAAAGTTTGGTGAGTGCAGCTAAATCAATGTTGCCCCACAATATGTAGACAATGTATTCTCAGATAGTGATGTTTTTTCAACATGTCATTTTATAGTCTATTTTAATATGTTACTATGTTCAAATATAAAAAATATAGAGATATTTGATCTCATTGGTCTTAACCCAAACATGTTTATCTGTTTAGAGCCACTATGCTGAGCAGGCTCGCCGTTCCCGCAGCGTTGCCAAGAAACGCAAACGAGAAGCCTCCGTTCCTCCCGCCTCCAAAACCCGCAGCCAGAGCGCCTCCCGCCCACCTCGAGATCAGTCCGGTTTACGGGACGCTAAGGTGGGTCGCAGGTTTCACACCTTTGCAGTCCTTCAACTTGTAAATGTTCTTACACAGCTGAATAAATTAATAGAGGTTCTTATTTATTTGGGGACAAAATAGGTATTTCCAACGGATTCCCAGCTTCTAACATAAACATGTTAACTTTATGCTTTGTTTCTTTGATCCTTAGATGGTGAAAAAGGCAAAGAAGATCATGAAGAACTCTCAGACAGACCGAAACCGGGATGGCAGGAAAGGAGAGTCGGACAGACACGTGTACGACCTCAAACCCAAACACCTGCTGGTCGGAAAGAGGAAGTCGGGCAAAACCGATCGCAGATAAAACGGCTGCTTTTGGACGTCTTCATGTTTAAAAATAACATTTCAATGAAACTCAAGATTAACCCACCCACGTAATATAAGTGACTATAATTAAATTTTGTCAACTGTAAAACCTGAAGCAGGTTTAGAAATAAAATGGTCAGATTTTGGTCAGTTTTTGAACTGATTGTTTGTGTGTCTGTTGGAAGTGAACAACTTGTGTGTGGCTTAGAAAATGAGGATAAAGTGATGACGATGAAAGAGTCCATAACGAGGAGCCAAATAAATTGACAAGTTAACTAAAAAGCTGCTGTGTGTTTTTGTGAACTTCATCTGTAGGAGAGCTCTTATTGTTAAAACTAGACTTTATCTTGCCTCTGATCTTTTTTTAGAAGATAGGGTTAATTCTATCACAAATGTCACAAAGTTTGTGTTTGGTTTAGAAATCTAACATTTTTAAAGTAAGTTAGGTTTTTAACCCAAATAAATTTGAACTTTTACACTAGACCTTACACATTCAATTTAAATAACGACTTTTTGTCTTCAAAATATTGAAAAAAACATCACATTAAAGTATCAAGTATCCTGGTGGCTCTGTTGGCCTTTTATTGCGAAAATCCTCAGACCGGAATTGGCTTCGTTATCGTTTGGGAGGCTCTAACGGTGCAGGCTACAGTTGTGCACTTCTATCGCCCCACTGAAGATAATGGTAGCCGAGGAAACTGTAAACGCTGCGTCCTGGAATAAAAGCCTATGTTTGTAGAGTTTCTGGTGAGTTTTTTTTGGCTGTTTTTTATGTTTGTTCTTTGACAGCTTGCTTGTATCTTTAGCCCGTTAGCGCCTCTGCCAGCTAACAGCAGGAACATCGCTAGCTGCTGCTTAGCTTGTTGAGCATCGCTCACTAACGAACTTGCTCTCACAAACATCTGCCTCTACACCAATTAATTCGGGGTTTTCCGATAGCAAAAAGTAATGTACTTGTTTTTTTGTACATTTCGAGACGCTAGAAGCATTAAAATGTCTGGAATGACCCTGACCTTTGGGTCATATTAGTGACAGCGAGCAGCAGGAGGACGACCCACCACACAGCAGTTTTATTCCTTTTTTTTTTTTTTAATCTTAATTTATTTTATTATAGTTTTATAATGACATACCGATTATCCAGAATTGGTCTATACAAGAGCGGTTTTATGTTAGCAAAGGCAACACGTAGAGATAAACAGCATGCAAAATCTTGTTAAAATAATATTGAAATTGTCAATCTTAGATATTTAAATAAAGCTTTTTTAATTGAATTTAGCACAAAAAGTGAAGAAGTCTGTCTATTTATTTTTTCTTGTTAGAAATGCTTCCTTTGTCTGCATTTCATGATACTGATGGGAAAAGCTGTCTAGCTTCTGAATTGGGGGGAGACATTGATGGTTGTGGGATGCGCTGCAGAGCTGAACATGTTGGGAAAAACTTTGAGTTTTTAAAAACTGCTTCTGATATTTTTTATTTTAATTAACTTTACAAGTTTAGCATTTGATTGTGACTCAACATGATTACATATTAAGTCATTTACACATAACTAATGAGTGATATTAACTGATCTAAGAAGCACAAACTTAGAAACAAAACGATTATTCATGAATATAAAACTAATAATTTTTTTAAGCAGGATAATGCACGAAATTTCTTTAAAAGAAAATACATTTCACAAGTAACTTTTCCATTTAAAAAAGGAACAAGATTGATTTCATAATTGAAACCTTTTAAACTGCACTCTTCTTTTGAGTGTGGATATATACCAAAACGCTGGTGTTATTTTCACATTTCCAAGCGCAAAAACTGCAGGAAATTCATCTTGAAATGGATCATTTCTACCAATAACCAAATGGCACCATTAGAGGCTTGGTGTAGGCATATTTTTTTATGAGCGCAATCAGCAAACTCAGAAAAATGTCTGTTTGTTACAAATGTGACATCATTAAAATGATAAAACAAGTTTCCTAAAGTAAAAGATTAATTGCCAAGAAAACACCAAGGAGTCACCAAATGAAACATGGTGCTGGAAGCAGTAACTAGTTACATTTACTTGAGTAACTTTTTGAAGAAAAGGAAGTATTGTGCCATACTTGGTATATTCAGTTTTGGGCTACATTCATCTGACAAGTATTTGTTCTTATCATTTCTTCTAAACACCAGGAAAAGCATTATTGTTACCAGTAAGACTGCAAACAAAACAATCTTATTTGCATTATTTGTTAGAAATTAAAACATTTTTACATTGTTTTTTTCCCAGATGAACTTGAACAAACGATTACATATTTAGTTCGATATGTTACTGTTTCATGTTTTTTTTTTTGTTAATATTATCTATTTGACTTTTAGTGTTTACTCACACTTGGGTCAACATTAGATTGGCTTCTTGCTTAACTTGAGTGAATTATTTTAATTTGCCTCCATTTTTTTCTTGAATAAATCTGGTCTACTCGGATCTTCACAACCAAACTGAAAGCGATGATATTTTGCTCTTTCCTCCTGAATTTACTCATGAATCATAGTTTATTTTTAAACACAAGCAAACACTTCAAATGATCACTAATATTTAAAAAAAAATCGGACAATTGTGCTATAAATGTAAGTAAAGCTTTTGAAAAAAGGAAACATTACTGTTTGCCCATTAATTTAGCAGAAAAATACCCTGATTTATTTGATTTCAATAATGTGCAGATGTTCTGCATATAGTCTTGATTTTACGAGGTCTAAAGTCTTTTTCCCTCCAATTTGTTGCACTTTGGTTCCGACGTTTCTGTTGTCAACAGCAGCATTTTCTGCATATTGCTTCTCACTTTAAATTCCCTTATGTTTCACCTTATCACTCTGACTGAGGGTTGTGCTGCACATATGCTAAGAAACACTGTTTCCCACTCATTCAGTCTGTGGCTTCACACATTCACACTTTGATTCTGCCAAAGACAACAGCCAGGGCTGAAATTGTTTGTGTTTTCTTCTGACTGCGGTTGATGAGGGAAAGATGCACTTCCTCAGGGTTTCAGCCTGCCTTCTCCATTATGACCTTTCCAGACTGGTTACATCAGCTTCGGACGGGGGGATGCCGGTGGAGAGTGGGAGCAGCTCTGCTGCCCGCCAGGTGAAGCAGAAGAGGAAGTCTCACAGTCTGTCCATCCGCCGGACCAACAGCACCGAACAGGACCGTTTGGGCCTGCAGAGAGACATCCTGGAGGGGCAGGTAACACGGATTCACACAGAAAAACCACTCACACTACAGCGCAATGTGTAGCATTTTTATTTATAAAGCCTCATGTGTCTCCAGCTGCTTGTCTGCAAATGTCAAGCTGCCCTCTCTCTCTGTGTCGTGATTAGCTTGCTGTCCTGCTGTTGCTCTCTGCAACTGTAAGCCCCCTGGCTGTAAGCCTAAGCCAATTATGTGTGAAAGCAGCCGTTTAGAGGACATATAATGGTTTATGTTGACACTGGCGTGATAATGACATGTTTAATGCAGTATTGATAAATCGCTGTTTTCATTTGGCTGGATTGGATCAAGCTTTGGGGTCTGCTCCCACACAGATCAAGTGCTCGGTTGCTTTGTGACTGTTTTTGCTCTGCTGACGAGTGTCTATCACACAGCTCAAAACAGCTCAGATCATCAGTTTACAGATAAAAAAACAAAATGACATTTTTTCTTGTTCTACTTTTGTAAGCCGTCATCATATTTCCATCTTACTGCTGCTGTTAACCTGAACATATGTGGATAGCTACTAGGGTTGTGCCGATGGACGATACCATCGTCCCCGGACGATACGCCAGCCCCCGCCACGCTGCGAGTCGACACCATAAGCCGCGGTTACATGAACAAAATATCTTGATGGGATCATTGGTCAGATTAGAATCCAACCGTGTACATGGGCCCAGAAAAACTTTTTTAGATTATAAAAAACGTTCCCATGGGTCACACTTTCGGTCAGAATAAATCATTCGCACATGTGCAGTAAAAACCGGAAGAGAAGCTTAGTTCCGCCGAGCGGCTACATAGATAGAAATGTCAGCTCGGTAATATACTAGATGATGTCCTAAATGTGTTTGTATTAATGTTATGGTTATTATGAAGCGCCTGTTCACTCATCATTTTAATTGTAATTCGTGTGGTCAGTGCTTTTTCTGTTGAACGGAGCCGGAAAGAAGCACGTATTAGCAGCATGCTAACAACACGGGCTAACAACATTAGCATGAACATGAAATGTATCCATGCGGGAAACGCTGCAATCTGCATCTTGGCTGCACGTTAATATGTGGGAATAACATCAGCCTTTTTTTTGTCGAGACACAATAAATCCACACAAATCCACATGATTGTTTAAACGGTTTTTTAAGGACTGAGTGACATTTCTGCTTTGTAGCTTACAGTGCTCCTCAGCCGCTGTGTGTGTGCTGGCGCTCCGAGCCCCGACACACACTTTTACCTGGAGACCCAGTTCTCCTACATTTAATTTAGATTTGTTAATTTAGTAGCCTTACTCTTAAAAATTAATATTATTTTATTTGTCTTTAGCCAGAGAGACATTATGGAGGGGTAAAAGAGCCACATGTGGCTCCGCACCACAGGTTCCTGACCCCTATAGTCTAGTCCATCAAAATGACAATATAAGTGATTTACTTCAAAAATAGAGAAAACTGAGAGCAAACAGAGAAGCTGAGATGTGGTTGTGTCAGAAAAACATCACTCAAGCTAACCTTCAACAACAGGACTGACTCCTGGTGACTGGAAAACAGGACTAGACACACTGTTTAAGAAACACCAAAATACAAAATGAAAACTTTTGGGTCTACGAAGACTTAAAATAAAAATATATAGCTCAGTACTTAAGTTGAAGGAAGTTTAAGCTAAGGGACCACGAGCAGATGACGATTTAGTTTGTGGTTAGTTTTATTTGTACATGGATTCATCAATCCAATTATACTTATGTTGGGTTTAAACAACCTGCAACATCATAACAATTCAAAAAGGAAAGAAAGACAAACAGACTAAGGTTCCTTTTCGAGGAGAGCACACAGAGATTATACCCAGGAACAATCTCTCTCCACTCTAGCGCATATTCTGCTGCTCTCCCCTTTTATTAAGTTGTTTTGGGTTTTCCCTAAGTTACACAGGGGGGGAAACAAGAAAAGCACAGCTGCAGCGCGATCAGAAAACATTAATTACGACATGTCTATCTGTTACTGTCTTCCCACATCATCTTTGGACCTGCAAAGCCTTTTTCTCACGGATAAACCAACACAGAGCGTCCTTCCATTCATTCTAGACACAGCTAACACACAAGTTTGCAGGAAGATACTGGAAAGACGCAAAAGATAAACGTTTTCTCCCAAGGGTGTCACCTCCACCTTCCTGTGACACAGAGTTGGACACACACACTTCTGCAAACATGATTATATCACCTATACATAGCTAGGTGATGCATAAATAAGCAAATATGAGATAACTTGTATACATTATTCCAACAACTTAACATTTTATTATCTAAATACACTAAGGGAATTGTTGATGAATACTAGTTATTTAGCCAATTTCTCAAAAAATGGATAACTCGGATAAATGTTTTAACTACAGAAAAAGTACTGCCAGTGTTGTGAACTCTGTCCTGTAATCTTTGGACCGCCAGAATACTCCTGATTTGATCTGAAGTCCTGCAAACTGTCTGAATTCACTGAGGTTAGCTGAGGTGTCCTTAATAAAACGGAAGTCAATCTGCTCGCCTTTTGTCACCTGTAGTGAAGCCTTGAATGTGTGTTTGCAATGAACAATGCAGCGTTCACTGGTGCTCGTACTGTATGGATGTCATAAGCGTGATAAAGTCACACATGTTTGTCCTTGCTGTAGATTTTTGGAGACATTTATTTTGAAAGTACAAAAGAAGCACCAATAAGTCTGGCTGCTATCATATCCTCTATGCAGAAACATCCTGCAGTAGTTTGTTTGCTTGTTGCAGATGGAACTGTTCCTCATTTGTCAGTGTGGTGTCATGTGATCGTCCTCCATATCCTGCTGTGTCTTTCCTGTCAGACTTCTGGACTCTTTCAACAGAAATACCTGTTCTTGTCTACTTTATGCTTTTTGAGCTTCTTTAGCATTTCTGTCTAAATGTCCGTCAGGACAGAGCTGAGGCCTTCTGATGGGGGGGGGTCAGCATCCAGACGTTTTTTAAAAACGGATTTATTTCAGTTAAGTAGCCTTCCTATTTAATCTGCATGAAGGACCAATGCAGGATTAAGAGCTGAGCACCGTGTACTTTGGTTTTCTGCCACAGAAGACGGCTGTGATCTGCATGAACATTCTCCTTTATATCAAAGCCTCAATGAGTCCATAAGTCATTGTTAAGGATGTAAAAACAAAGTGTCTCCACATTGTTTTATGCATTTTTTCAACACAGATAAAATGTTTTTTGACGTTGTACAAATAAAGCACAACTCTCATAGGTAGAAGGGTGGAAGCAGGTCACTGGGGTTTTCAGGTGGACACGATCAGTGTTTTCTGCAGTTTGGCCCTCAATGCGGGTCCCTGTCCTCCATGGAAGCCTCCACAGCAACAAGTTACAGATAGAAAAACTATCAAAGTTTGTAAAGCTGCACAGCTAACTGTCCTCAGTCCTCCCTATTTAGTCATTCTGGAATACTTTAATTCCAACTAATTTTCTATCTACTATTGATGACGTATATGTAACAGGAAGTGATGCGCAGCAGAGAAGAAGCAATAACTGGTAGAGAGGTGAAGGAATAATCGACATTATTTCTGTCTGCATTAGCAGACGGAAAGGACAATTTGGTCATTAAAAGCTGCTTTCATAATTTAGCATTTATTCTGATTATGTTTTTATTTTTGCAGCTTGTTTTAACTGAACTAAGCTAAACAAAAATCCCCCCCACCCTGTTTCTAAAACGATAAATTCTTTCCCCTGGGGGTTTTCAGGGAATATTTTGAAGAAATGAAAACACAGAGAAATTCAGCATTTCTGTGAATTGGTTTTGTTCGGTCCATCTGATGATAGTGGGACGGGGCGGGTGTGGTGCAGTGGTAGGGCGGTCGACCTCTAGTCGGAATATTGCAGGTCGATTCCCGCCTTGCCTGCTCATATGTCGAAGTGTCCTTGGGCAAGACACTGAACCCCACCTTGCCTCTGGTGGAAGGTTGGCGCCAGAGTTCTGCAGCAGAACCGCCACCAGTGGATGGATGTGTGTGTAAACGGGTAAATGGGACTGTGACCTTAAGGCGCTTTGGGCCTTCGAGGAAGGGAAGACCGCACTTTACAAGTATACACTGTTTACCATTTACAGTCTAAAAGCCTTAACTTTATAAAGAGAAGTTTGTAATCATTACCATCATGGAATGTCAAGTCTCTTAGATTTATTTCTTTTTATTACAGACTGATGCTTTCAGTAATGGCATGTCTCTATTGTATGTTTTTGTTGTTGTTTATTTTTTACATGTATTTAATCAAATGACTACTCAGTAGTTTTATATTTCTTCTTTTATTCTACTACTAGAAGCTCCTTTATTACAAAAGCTCAATCTACTGTTGTCCAAACCCAGCAGAAAAGGGACGGATGGGGCTGTTTTGTATTTAAACTTTTACAAACCACCTTTTCTGCTAGAAACGTTTCCTCATGACTGTTTCTTTGCTCTGGTGGTTCCAGTCCTCTGAAAATCTGGAATCCGTCCCACGCATGGAGGTAAGTTTCAGATCTGTGTTTCAGACAATAGTGTAAAGATCGAAATAGATGTTAGATCACTCCATTGTTTAGTAGTTTAGGTTTTGTTAGAGGTGAGGCTGGGTGTCCATTGTTATTTCCCCCCTGATTTGAAAATGAGTGATTTCTTGACCTTTCTGTAGTAACTACAGTAGCTAGATTTACATCCAATTAAGTAACCAAGAATATGTAGCTTAAACTTATAGTCATTGATCATTTGATCTGTTAAAGGATACTTTGATTTATGTTAATTTTGCTGAAAATTAACTTTAATAACGTTATTTATTAATTGAGAATTAAAGTAGGAAAAAAAAAGTTGCTTCATAACTTTGGTCAGCAAACTTGTCTGTGTTTTTAAACTGTTGTATAAAGGTCATATTTTGACCCTTCAACAGTTTCCACTAAAGTCACATCTTCCACAATTTTCATTATGTGGCACAAAAGCAAGCACCCCCACCCATCTTTATGGTGATGGTGGTGGGGGGGGTTAGAAAGTTTCCTGAAGGGAAACTAATGGCTGAAAAATGATGAGCTTTGTCTTGTTTCATAAGTGTTTTTTGTTTTTTTATTTTGTTTTTTTTTAACAAAGAACCGCTGCTTGCAAAGATATTTAAGAACGGACAAACACGGACTCTGCAGCAACTTTGTGGAATTATTGAATTTTTTTTTGGTAATAAATCTTTTTTAAATGGTTAAAGACAAAAATATGTCATTGTTTTCTTTAGTTTTATTTTTTTTTGTGGCACACAAGTGTTGGTTTTTTCCATGTTTTTTTTCATAGAAGTCCTGCAGAAATGTCATCTTCAGTCCTTATTGCCTTCCTTCCTGGAGCAGAATCCAGACTTTCTTTGAGAGCACATGAATGTTAAATCCTGTAAATGTTTTTGGAGAGCCGTCTGATAGAACCGGACAAACTCAGACGTTTGGTTTTGCTGTCATACGGCATTTTATAGGGATTTATTGTTGTTCCATCTTTTAGTGTACGGGGAATTTTAAGCCTAAATGTACGTCTTTTATCAACACTGATGTCTGAAAGGAGCCTGCACAGATTTATTTTCCTCATTTGCTGCTTTTTTCTCTTTTGGAAGATTTCATGTAAAAGCCTCAAACCAGAAGTCTTTTTTTTTTTTTTTTTTTTTCTTTCGTGGTAAATCTTTTTGATATTTTGCTGTAAAAAACTTTGTATTCCTTCGACTTTATATAGAAAACTGCTTTGGTTAAATTTTGTTTATATTTCTGAGAATCTGTGGTTTGCTTAAGTTGTACAAGATTAACTTAATAATCATTGTTTTATATCATATTAGAAGTGTGAGTATGTGTGTGTGTTGCGAAACAGCAGGTTTAGTTCTGTATTTCTGAATTATGGGAGACACAACAAGCTATTAAAGCTAAAGGTCTACTTGTGGTTTTTATGTACATTTAATACATTTTGTGTGTGTAATCCATCAGTTCTCGATTTAGATAACACTTTTTTTTTCTTTTGTGTCTGTCTCTCCTGTTTCCTCCTGCAGGACTCCAAACTGCCTCTGTCGCTGCGGAGCAATCTGCTGGACCTGTTCAGTCAGATCGAGAGAGAATTTGAAAACCTCTACTTAGAAAACATTGAATGTAAGTTAACTTTAAGCTAAACCACCAACACTATATTGTTAAATGTTTGTATTTGAACCTATGCTATTGGTCCGAACTTCATTAATTATCAAAGCTCCTCTTCCACATCAGTGACACCGGAGTTTTTCTATATTTCTGATTACAATTATTTTACATCACAGTCCTGTAAACAAAACGAACTTTTAACATGCATGATGAGTTTGTAATGTACATGTTTGGCTTTCAGTACGAAGGGAAATCGACACTCTGAATGAGCGTTTAGCTGCAGAGGGACACACCTTTGATGGGGCAGATTTAGCCAAAGGAGCTCTTAAAACCAAAGGTTAAAACACAAAAGTTCACGTTTTTTTAATGAAGTAATGATGTTTCAAAGACCTTCTTTTATAATAGATTTTTTGTCCTGATTTTCTTTTTCCTGATGTGCAGCAAGTCATAGTACCAGCCAGCTGTCACAAAAACTGAAAACCACCTACAAGGCTTCCACAAGCAAGGTAGATATGATGTCGCCTCTGTTGTAAAGCTGTCAGTAAAATCTGGAGAAGGAACATTGCATGAGCTCTGTACACACACATGTACAGTCTGTGTAACCATGGAAGTGTTTAAGATTTCTATTGAAACTGTCTGTGAGTTACAACCAGTACCCAAAATGTTGAGCAGAACTTTGCTCTGTGGCTCTTCAGACTGACTTGATGCATTTCTCATTGTTCAAAAGGCAAATTGCTGTCTGTTTCGCCCTTTTGCTCGTAGCCGCGTTCAAATTCTTGCCACGGCAGAGTAGGTGGATCCCGCAACTTCAACGTAACCACTTGGGAGTTGTGGGGTGGAGACTCATGGGTAACTTGTTGATTTCTCCCCCTTGTGTGCCAATATGCATGAACAGCCCAGCCAGGGGGTGGAACCTTCCTCCCCCAGAGACTTGGTCATTCAAATGTAGGAGTTTGAGCTTTTCTGTCTGTTTCTGTGTGAGATAAGACTCAACTTCTGTTATCTCACTAACAAGCCTTTTTCAGTTGCGCCTCTTTGGTTTTGATTTGGCTCCTTGTTGGCCTTCACATAATGGTACACTGTGGAGACATCTGTAACACAAAGCAGCCGTTTTTCTAAATGCTTTTCATGCTTTGAAGAATAGTTCATTCAAGGAGGCGGAGCATTTGGTGGCTGCTTTGGATCATTGCTTAGCTGGGACTCAGTGGAGTGCGTGGTCTGCTGGAAAACCGTTTGGCCACATCGCATTTGAGCTTTTTGGATCAGTTTGTCCTCAGGAAGATTGCTCCAAAAAGTTCAAGAGCTTTAGCTTTTTATTTCTACCTGAACAGAATAGGGTCCACAAGGACAGAAAATAAAGACACCCTGAGGAAACTGTAAGGTACTGTACTGTACTGTAAGGCAAGACACGAAATGCATCACAAAAGTGGGCGTGGTTTAGGCTTATCCAGACCAGCCTTAAAGTCCCACTTCAATCATCCTTTGAACGGTCTTTGATTGGTCTTTTAATTTATTAATTCTAAATAATTAATTGTAATTAAGATTATGCCATTTTTAGGCAAAATCAAGAAACCTGTGTCCTTTTTCTAGGACATGGTCTCTGCAGAGCAGCAGGAGTTCATTTCAAATTCACCTCTGTGTTGTTGGCGGAACTGTTGGTGAGGAGGAAGCCTTCCGTCGCTTCCCATCATTCCTTTGTTTACGTGCTCTCCTGCTAGCTTTCAGCCCCTCACACAGCCAACATAGCATTACTGGTACAACAAAAAAATGTTTTGTCTTCTTTCGGCCTTTTTCTGATCATGGAGGACATTTATAAAAAATAAAAAAATTTGAGCTCACAATTGTTTTATTTAAATTGTTGTGAATCAGGAGCAGACAACATCTATGTGGGTCTGTTTTCCTCATGTGAGCTGGAATCTGGCTCAGCACGTCTCGCCATTTTTGTAGCTCCGGTAATGTAGGCTGGAGGTATGAGGGGTTGGAAGCTCGTGGGAGAAAGTGTAAACAAAGCATCTGGCGACATTGTAAAGTGAGGGCGGGTTGTTTAGTGCCAAAGGTTCAACACACAACTCACAGTCGATTTTCTAATTAACTACTGCCAATCTGCAAGGACTATGTCCTAGAAACCAACACAGGGTTTTATTATTTTAGATTAAAGCGGCATAATTACAGCTAAAAGACCACCGGGAATGCTTTTACAAATAAATCTGAAATGATTGGAGTGCGTCTTTATGTATAAACTGCTTAAAAAAAGGGGAACTGTGAAAGGAGTGAAGCCTTGTAGAAGCTACTTCCTGGTTCTCCCTGGTTTCTCATAAGCCAGTTTGAACTAAATCTCAGTAAAAACTTCTGTCAGAATAGTAGCTTTACGGGCTCAGGTCCCTCCTTTTTGCTAATCCTCTTCACCTCCCTGCTAAGCTTATGGAGGTGTTTTATCAGAGGAACATGGCAGACAGATTTTTAGTAACATCTTTGGGAACATTTTTAGTTTTTAGTGGATTTATGTTCATGATAACAGTCTTTCAGATTTGATTTTCTCATAATCCTTTTTTCAAATTAGCCAAATGCTGACGTGGACGGGGCAGACCGCCCACTGCACTGCAGTCCCCCCCATTACTCACTGAAAGCATATTCTGCAGCTGTAGACCTTAACCTTCTCAGACCCCTCCCACATCCCCATTGCTGCTTTTGACCATGACTGAAGTTTGTGTTTGAGTTCATTTGTACACTGCATCATCGGAAACCCCTCACGTAACCGTTTCACATCAAAGCAACCCTCAACCATTGAACACCACGAGTTCCCATCAGGCTTAGCTTCCGTCGTTTTTTCCTGTAACCTTTATGTCGTAAGGTCACATCGATCATGTGACCCAGTGGAGATTGTTTTTTAGTGATGCCGCTCTCCTCCTTCCTTTCAGTTGGAACTTATTTAGCGGTCTGTGTCCAAAACGAAGCCGCAGTCCTGTTTGTATCATTCCCATCTTCAATGTAAACACCAGATCCAACTTTGACTCGTCTGATTTAACAAAATTACTGACCTGTTTCTCCCCCGCTAGATTTGATTTGGTTTTGCCTACAGATTAATCATCTGTAATTAAAAACAAAAGCTTTGACGTTTGCCTTGGTATTTTTGTTGCAGATCTGAATTTTTCTTGTGTTGATGGTGTTTGTTTTCAAAGCTCTGTAGGCATTAATGTGGGGGGGGGGGGGGAGCAGCTATGATAGAGGAGCTTAAAGCAAACATCAATAAAGATTTATTTGACCATTTTCAGAGACCAAAGCTTCCTGTTCCTCAACGATCCTTGGTTCTGCTGACCCGCTTTTTCCCCTTCACCTCACCAGGGTTCCTACACCTCTCTGAAAAAATCATTTCAAATCAAAATGATCTGATTCCTTTGCGGTTTGTTACGTTAATTTATCTGTAAGCAAAAACAAAGCTGTATTTTCATAGAAGGACTTTAAATGAAGATGTATGAACCCTGGTACCCTGTTCATTTCAGCAACTTCCCAGGATTTGATGCTATCTCTGCTGTCTGTGTCAGATTGTGTCCAGTTTCAAAGCAACTGCAGCTAGGGCGGTTTGCCAGCTGGTTAAGGAGTATGTCGGTCACAGGGACGGCATCTGGGACCTTAGCGTCACCAGGAACCAACCTGTGGTGCTCGGGACTGCGTCTGCGGGTTTGTTTATCCTTACAGCCTGTTTCCTACCTGCATTTTGTTCATTTTGTGATGTATGTATGATTTTGTTTTTGTTTTTTTATGTTTTGCCATTTGAAACTTGTTGGATCAGTTCAGTGTTATGTCTGTGATCTCTTCCAACAGACCACACTGCCATGCTGTGGAGCATCGAGACGGGAAAGTGCCTCCTGAGATATACTGGTCATCAAGGATCAGGTGATTAAAAAATATAGTGTTTTTTTCAAAGAAGATGTGGATTTACTTCAGTGAAGCTTCTATTCTTTCCTTAAAGTCCCTCTCTAATCAGCTTTTGAACTTTTTTAAAAGCATTCCCAGTGGTCTTTAAATTATGACCACGCGGGTTTTAGGCAAATTCAAAAAATCTGTTTCATAGTTTCTGCAGAGCAGCAAGAGTTCATCAGAAATTTACCTCTGAGTTGTGGGTGGGTGGGACTGTTGGCATGGAAGTAAGCCTCCGCTCACTTCCCATCATCCTTTTGTTTAGACGGTCTTGCTCTAGCATACAGCCCTTCATAACCCCAAACGGTGCAGCAAAAATGGTGAGCAATATTGGAGTTGTCCAGCTGTACCGTTTATAGCCAGATGCCGACTTGAAGGAGGAAAACAAAGACGTACACGGATCGTTTTTTCTGCCAGTGGACGCATCACAATGCAGCGCAGCAGGGAGCTTGTGGTCTTCCAACTGTACTTTGTACGTAGAAACTACAAGCTTTTTTAAGCAGCATGTTTTTCATCCGCTCCTGATTCAGCACGATTTCAGCACCATTTTCATTGGAGTCAGTCTTTAACCCTTAAAACCGGGATTTTAGGTGCAGTGTTGATGTTCTCTCAACCACCGTAACTCTGAAGAGGAGAAAAGCAGCCTTTCACTGATACACAACACTTAACTTTAGTGAAGTGCTTAAAGAATCAACGTGAATCAGCCGACTGTCGCAGAGAAAATAGCTTTGCACCGATATGCACCGTTACGTTTAGTGATGCATTATGGGACGATTCAAAAGCCGTTTTCTCCACATCAGATTCAGTTGATTAATATCAATCGCACAAATGGCCGACAATTTATGGTAAGTCAAAATGTTTTTTTTTAGGTGTCACCGGTGACATTTTCGGTTTTAACCCCTTGATGCCCATTGATACAAATACAGTATGCATCAACCCCTTCTGTTCTACTTGAATGCAAAAGCACAAGGGATTTTTCACTGCTGGAAGTATATTCATGTGTCAAGAGGTTAAACACAAAAGATCAGTTAACTTTAGTTCTTATGAAGCGGATTTCATGGTGGTGAAGTTTGACATAAACTGTGATTCTCTGCAGTCAACTCGATCAAGTTCCACCCAACTGAGCAGATGGCTCTAACAGGTAAAGACAAATGAAACACACAGCCCTCCAGAAGAGCCAGAAGCTCATTTGTTCTGCAGATCACCTACACTGAGCTCTCTTTGGTCACTCAAACCCTTGTCCCTCCTCCAGCCTCTGGAGATCAGACTGCCCACATCTGGAGGTACATGGTGCAGCTGCCAACTCCCCAGCCTGTGGCGGATGTCAGTGTAAGCTTGAGCAAAATGTTTGTTTTTTCTATGTTTTATATAAATTGCTTGTATTTTGTATCATCTTGCACAGAGATTTAAGTAAAGTTTGGATCTAAGTCTTTTCTTTTTCTTTTCTTTCTTGCATTTTGCTCACAAGCCTGCAAACTAACATTCATAAAGATTTTGAGAGACTGAATTCTCTGCTTTGCTCCTCCTGCTGCTGCAGCAGACGCCTTGTGAAGACGACGTGGACTTCTCCGATAAAGACGAGCCCGACTGCGAGGTAGAGGGGCCGATCGACTGCCCGTCCATCCGTGTGGCGACCACCACGCTGCGTAGCCATCAAGGGGTGGTGATTGCGGCTGACTGGCTGGTTGGAGGCAGACAGGTTGTGACTGCTTCCTGGGACCGATCTGCTAACTTGTATGACGTGGAAACCTCAGAGCTGGTTCACTCGCTGACAGGTTTGAAGTCTTATCAACTGAACTATTGCTTAGTTCTGCATTAAGGAAGATGCCATACCTGTTTGTTCAGTTCATAAATGTTTCATTGGGTTTGTGAAAAGTGCAATTTTCTAGTAAATGTTTGTGTGAGGAAAGACAAATTTGATTGACCATGAGTGATTTATGAAAGCAACAGAAAGGACAAGCGCTGAATACTTTTGCAAGGCACCGTATATTATACTATGTTACACTGTATCTGTGTTTTTCAACCAGTGTTCTGTGGGAGATGGGAGAAACACAGTAATTAAGAATATAAAAGATCGTTAAATACTCTTTTCTTTGCGTTTATTTTATTTTATTAAAGACATTTGGATAAGAATGAAGGTACCGCAATTTAGCTGCAGCTTCAGCTATTTTTGGAAAAGTCCCGCCCCTTTAACTGTCTCCACCAATCATTCTTGGGGTTTTAATCACATGTCCTCAGTCTGACCAATCAGAAGTGGTTAAAGTCTTCACTTCCCTGTCCCGATTTAGCTCGTAAAGTCGCTCAGTTCTAACAAAAATACCAGCTAAAGCTCGTCTTTAGCGGTGTAGCTTTCCACAGAATCTGGTATCAGACCGTGGAACAAGAGAACAAAACAATGAAGCTCTGAAAAGTGATCTCCGGCTGTTTTATGCACTACATCTCCCATGATGCATTGGGTTTACGTGACAGCGCACAAGGAGATCTGTTGTTAAACGTCTTGAAACCAATGAACACACCTCAAACTGTTTTTAAATCTTCTAACTTAACTTTTATTACATCTTTTAGAAAAAACAGCTGCAGCTTCCAGCTTTTTCTGCTACAATTATCACAAAAATGCACGTGAGATTGTGGAGGGGCTGTAGATCAATACAGACTCTGAGTTTCTCCTTTTTTTTTTTTTTTTAATTTTTGGATGCTGGTGTGCTGCAGGATTTTTTTTTTAAGGTTAAAGTGCGCCGTGGCTCAGAAAAGTTTGAAAAACACTGCATAATATTACACTACAGTGGTGTGTAGATATTTTCTTTTAAGAAAATAAAATTGTTTTTGAATGGATAGATGGGCAGGAATAAAAGTGTGGGGATGTAAGGATTTAATGGGCAAAATCTCCATTTTTTTTTTTTATTATTATTTTTTTTTTAACCTGCTTGTGTCTTTGTTGTTGTTCAGGCCATGACCAAGAGCTGACTCACTGCTGCACGCACCCCACCCAGCGCCTGGTGGTCACCTCATCCAGAGACACCACCTTCAGACTGTGGGACTTCAGAGACCCGTCCATCCACTCAGGTCAACGTGTTCCAGGGACACACAGAGTCAGTGGATTTGCAGCTTCTTCTTTTTCTAGTTGATAAATGTTAATACCTCAGAACAGCTGCAAGCTGAGGCTTCAAACCACTCTGACAAATTTTCTGCTCAGGGAAATAAAGGGGACACTAATAAAACAAATCCTTCAGGTCTGGGGAACTGTTGGGCCGGTCCGATACTCCAGCCACATGAAGTCTAGCATTGTCTTGCATTAGAGGGAAGCCAAGGCCAATCGCACTAGCATATGGTCTCACAAGGGCTCTGAGAATCTAATCTCAGTAACTAATGTTAGACAGCCTACCTGTGCAGCCCTCTAAAGAAATACCACCTCAAACCTTTGCTTACCCGATGCCAAACCGCTCATGTTGGACAATGCTGCAGGCAGCAGAATGTTCTCCTCTGCGTCTCCAGACTCTGTCACATCTGTCACATGTACTTAATGTAAACCTGCTTTCATCTGTGAAGAGCACAGGACACCAGTGACAAATTTGTCAATCTTGGTGCTCTATTGCACAGTGTTGTTCTGTAAGCACAACTCCCATGGTGGACGTCAGGCCCTGATACCACCTCATGGAGTCTGTTGTTAACAGTTTGAGCAAACACGTGCACGTTTGTGGCCTGCTGGAGGTCATTTTGGAGGACTCTGAAAGTGCTCCTCCTGTTTCTCCTTGCATAAATGAGGAGGTAGTGGTCCTGATGCAGGGTTGTTGGCCTCCTACAGGCCTCCTCCACATCTCCTGGTGTACTAGCCTGTGTCCTGGCAGTACCGTAATTCCAGCGGATTCTAAGGAGGAGAAAAAAGCAGCCTTTCACTGATACGCAACACTCAACATTAGTGAAGTGCTTAAAGAATCAACATGAATCCAGGTTTGCTGACCGACACAGCAAACCTTCTTGCCACAGCTCCTGTCCTGGATGAGTGGCACTACCTGGGCCACTTGTGTGGGTAGTAGACGACGTCTCGTGGTACCGCTGGAGGGACAACACTGTTTTGTTAACATTAACCAGAAAGGACGGAGAGGTTGTTTGTGGTCATCACTTGCAGAACCACTTCTTTGTTCGAGGCATTTTGCTGATTGCCTAATACTTCCACCTGTTGTTTATTCCACTTGTACAAAAACGTGTGACATTGAGAGTCAGTGTTTCTTCCTAATTGAACAGATTGATAACACAGAAGTCCTGACTGACTTGGAGTAATATTGAGTTATTTAGGTGTTCCCCTTTAGTTTTTTGAGCAGTGTATTTAAGATGCCAAGATTATTTCAGCTGGTAATTAAATTTCATAACAATTTTATAACAATAAAATCCTTTTTTTCTTAAAAAGTAATTTGTAAGCAGTTTGTAAATCTTATTTGGCATCTCTTGTCTTGGTGACCAGAAGGTAATGCTCACATCCAAGCTAACGCTTACAACAACAAAAAAAGGGGAAAAGTATTAAAAAATGCGTTTTTTTATTTAAGTCTGTGTGGTTTTTTTTAATGCATTTAGGTTCAAACAAATATTCTGGAAGAAGGAAATTCCTGCCCAGTCTAAGACGTCCTTTTCCTTTTGCAGCACAGTGACATCTGCCGTCTTCACTGTGGGAGATAATGTGGTGTCTGGCAGTGACGATCGAACCGTCAAAGTGTGGGACCTGAAAAACATGAGGTCTCCCATAGCAACCATCCGCACCGACTCGGCTGTCAACAGGTGAGGAAGCTGTGAAAATCTGTGCCACTCCATCTTCAGCAGCTCAAACTCAGATTTTCATTACAAACAAGGAAAAACCTTTGAAAAACCTGCTGTTTCGGCCACACCAGTGTCAAATGGTTGACACTGCCATGAATTACAAGGGACGCCATCCATGAGTCACTACCAAATCCAAGTCCTCAATTGGTTAGACTTCTTAGACTTGGTTTTAATTTTCAATGCGCGTTCATTGGACGCATGTTTTGTACATGGACATAGAAACTGAACATAAAAGTTTTAAATGCAGAAACCTGAAAGTAGTCGCTTGAACGTAGCTAAAGAGTAATTATGGAACAGTGAAGGTGTTTTTATCATTTTGAGATTCTTCAGTAAAGTAAAATAAATAATTTATGAGATGAGAGGGAAAACCTTTAAATAATGGTCTCTCATTATTGTTTTACAGTTGTTGTTTTTTTGTTCTGGCACATGCAGTCTTGCACCAGTAGGGGGCCATTATAGTCACCTCTGCTAGTATTTATTTGATATTGCAATTTTTATGGAGAATATTCAAACAGACTGAAGATTAAAAGTCTCCCGTTTGTTTGTTTTCTGCTATGAGATGAAATCCAGACTCGTGTTCTTCTTCTTCTTCTGCTCAGGATCAGCGTCTCTGTAAACCAGAAAATCATCGCTCTTCCTCACGACAATCGGCAGGTTCGGCTGTTCGACATGTCCGGGGTCCGACTGGCTCGACTCCCCAGGAGCAACAGACAGGTCAGGCAGATATTTACCTTTTCTAAAGAGCGGGTTTGAATTCTGGAGAACACGACACAGCCTCTGGAGACCCTCAAGGCTATTTCAGATGCGTCTGTCTTCACATGGTACTTTTAGGCTTGATCTTCTTTTTCAGGCTCTTAACCCTTGTGCTATCCTAGGCACTTGACCGTTGGGAGTTGGGTCATCTAGATTCCACTAGACAGAGCTCTGAACCTTTTTTTTTCAATTATTTGTGATCTTCACTGGTTCAATGGATTACATGAAATTTTTCCACCTTTATCCACCTTTGTCATGGTAGGGAGAACATGTCAAAGTAAGGGTGGGGTAATCCAAGATAGCACAAGGGTTAATAGAAAAAAGAAGTTTAATAGTTACTGTAAAATTGATCATTTGGTCTTAATTGAAGTGTTTGTAGATCAGTCCATTCTGGCAGCATGCAGAGACCTGAAACCCAACAACTTTCATGATTTCATGATGGTCTGATGTCTTTTGTTCAGGGTCACCGCCGTATGGTTTGCTGCTCCATCTGGTGTGAAGACAACACCACCTGCAACCTGTTCACCTGCGGCTTTGACCGTCAGGCCATCGGCTGGAACATCAACATCCCCGCCCTGCTGCAGGAGAAATGAGCTCCTCCTGATCCTTCCAGCTCGCACTGAAGCTCCACCCTAGTCTGTGTTAGCGTCCGACTCCTTCCCGTTAGCTGGAAAGACGGACGGTTTTCATTTAGAAGCACAAACGCTTTCATTTGAGCCCACGGAGGAGATGTTTTTCATCCTCAATGCTCCCTTAGAAACGACCCGCCCCAAACTCTGGAGCCAGTCCGGACCAGGACTTCTGCCCATCAACATCTGTCCCTCTCAGCTGCCATGAAAACGTATTTCTAGTTGTTCTGTCTGTATCTATAACAAACCAAACAAACATTTGCGCCAATCATAGAAAAAAAAAGCACAAAAACAAAGTCCAAAATATGAAAACGAATGTAAGAGTTTTCAGCTGAAGCTCTAGGCAACTCTAAGGTGTTTCAGCAACGGTTGAAACTGTGACAGCAGTCTGCTGCTTTAAAGGAAAGGGACTCCATGATCTTCTGGAAGAGCTCCTGCTTGACTTGAAATCTCTTCTTTGTTTTGATGTTGTCTGCAGAAGTTCTGGTGTCCTTATAACCATGAATGTTACTTTTTTTTATTTTCTAAAAGACGTTGCCTGCAAGGCTGGGGGAATAAAAACGTTGGTTTCTTTTACAGTTCAAAAAATCAGTGAGTTTACTGTAGTGTGACGTCTGTCAACGATTAAACACATTTCCCCATAAACTTAAAAAAAGAGAATGTATTTAAACCTGCCATGTTTCCTGATTAAAGTAAACATGTATTTCAGGCACTTTTTTTGCAAACAAGAAAGAAAATGGAGTAAACTGTCAGAAAACCGGAAAGACTTCTTTAATTTGAAGCCTTAAGAACTTGTGCAACTTTAGCATTTCAAAGTAAAAGGGCACTGAAAAGCTGCTGAATTATAAATAAACAAGTGTTTAGTTTACTGAATAGCACTTTTAGCTGCTAAAAATGGTCAATGATGTGAATGCCAGAATAAACCCCAAAAAACTGCGGAAAATATACATATTTCCAAAAATGCATTGTACAAAAAAACTTGTTGGATAAAGTGGAATAATGCATGCATGCTACATTATATGTGAAAAACCATATTAACCCAAAATAACTGAAAATTTAGCTTAAAAGAGCAACAAACATGCAAAATCCAAACACGTTTTCTAAATGCTGAGACACTGAAGTGAACAATAAACCTGTAAGAAACCAAATGTCACGAAATGCTAAAAAAATAAATAGCTAAATAAAATGCTATATTGACGCAAACGTAAAGTAAGCCAAGGTTTTAAGATATACATGGAACAAAAAAAGCTCAATTTCAAATGTTCATTTCATGTAAAATAGTTTCCAGCACTTAAGAAAAAGGTTTTGAATGACTCCAAGCTTTCTCCATGCATCCAAAAAAGTACAGGAAATGTACAACGTTGGTGTTGAGATTTCATGAAACTAAAATTCAAAAAATTCAGCAGACAGTGATGTCTTTAGAAATGCAGATGACTTTCACTTCTGCGTATTATTAACCAAAAAGGATTAAGGTCAACAAAAGCTGCATTTATAAATGCAGTTTTTCTGATGAGAAGAGATTCCCTTCTGCTGTTACGCCAACACTCCCATGATTTGAACAGAACTTTACCGTTTGTATTTTTGTCGCGGCTCTTTTTGTGGTTGAAGTGTTTCCAGAGTTTTTTGAATTATTATTTA
The DNA here is from genome assembly GCA_023969325.1 of Oryzias curvinotus. NCBI lineage: Eukaryota > Metazoa > Chordata > Actinopteri > Beloniformes > Adrianichthyidae > Oryzias > Oryzias curvinotus. The sequence continues at coordinate 12,259,985 of CM043722.1, forward strand.
TTGGTACTAAAGTCAGTTTTTTGAGCAGCCAAATGATGCGTTAACTGTCACCCGTTCATTGAAGCTCTCAGCCAAAGCTGCGTTTACGAAAGAAGTACATGTTTGGTTGTGTTTGTGGGAAAGAGTTCAGTTGTAATCAGATCAAAGTGTGCATTTAGATGAATGTGATCACTGCATTAATGAGGCCAGTTGAAAGTGCAGCCGCACCTCATTCATGCCGACTGAAGTCCAGATTTTCCAGCATTTTCCTTCAGAGCTGAATGTTTTCACTTGTCTTCAGAGGAAATAGCTACTCACTTTTGTAGACACACACAGCTTTTGTGTTTGTGCTTTGCTCACACTTCACCGCTGCCTTTTGCAGCTTAAAGAAATAAATGTCTTTAACAAAACAAAACCTTTCAAATATTCCTTAATTTTTTAATCTAAGGTGATTGAACAACATAAACAGCAGAAATGGTCAAAAATGTAATCATGCTTTTATTTTGAAAGAGTAACATTTGTATGAGATAAACTAATATAAGAACATTGAGTACAATTTCTGCAGCAGCTGTTTCATATAAAACTGTTTTGTTGCTTCATAACTGATGTTGGATCATGTATTTTGTTTTGTAAAACTGAGCTGATCCTTCATCCCTGTGATGGATGGAAGTGCAGAGCTCTTCTTTTTCTGTCTGAACTGCTCATTTATCTGCATCGACTTTCACAACTGAATCTTCTGGACGACTCGTGACAGAACGTCTCTCCCCACATTTCACAGCATCAGTTTTCAGAAATGCAGCCTGTTGACGTGTGTGAAAGTGTGGCTGCTCTGTGGTTACATTCTTTTATGTGATGGATGTAGAACAAACGGCACAACTTGCGTCTCCAGAAGAAAACGTCCACTGCAGTTTGGATTGCAGCTGTGTGATGAGGAACGAGCCTGTGCTTGAGGAATGAAAATAAAGCATTTGTGTGGTTATTTGATCATGTTCAGCTCTGCTGCTTTTTGAGACGGAAGATTTTTAGCAGATGAACAGAGAAATTCTCACATTTGGTCTCATGACATCTGTTGTACTTTGGGATCAAATTAAAAAGGAGAAATGTAATCGACCAAAAAATTGTGTTAAACCAAAATTGTTCATTAGGTCGGAGTTTGCCATTAGAGTCAAAACCATCTTCTAAACCTGCTTAGTCCCTTTTTTGGGTCATAGCGTCGTTGGAGCCAATACAGCCACTTCTGGGCGAAGGCAGGGTACACCCTAAATAGGTGACCAGTCTGTTGCTAGGCCACACACTCTCATTCATGTGCACATGGGGTAATTTAGACGTCAATTAACCTGTGAAGCGCATTTTTTGGACTGGAGAAAGCCCACACGTGACACGAATGAGGAAAATATGCATCCATCCATCTCTTCCTTTGCTTTTCCGGGTCAACTCACGATATATCAAACTTTAAGAAAGGAGAACTTGAAAAACTGTATTTTGGAAAGTATTTCCCCATTTATTTTTTATTTTTTAAACACAATGATAATAAACAACTTGTGTCCTATTTGGTGTAATGAATAACAGACTTTTGTGTAACATTGCTGAAATCAGTCATATTCTGTCTTTGACGAACAATGACAATTTTAATTTGGAAATATCTGTAAAATTCGATTTCAACATGAAAAGCAGTGCCATTATTTAGTACAAAATTGCTGTAGACAGGATAAAAAATGAATAAGTCAAGTAGCTGCCAGACACATTGGTATTAACTTTTGAAAAACAAAACCATAGCCATTGCTTATGTGACCAAGGTACTGCCTAGTGCAGTCGAGCCACCAAAAAAATGGCTGAGACAATAAAAGCTTATAAAAAAATTTATTTTATTAACAACTTAAAATCTGTCGTTGCAGTTTTAGTCTGATTAGCTGGACACAGATAAACAATAAAAGGAGATGCAGAAATAAAAACAGTAAGGCCGAGCCGACCGCCTGTGCAGGAGGGGAGGGAAAAAGAGGAGGGGCCATGAACTAAGCCAGTACGAGGCAGCGCACCTAACTCCACTGTGTGCTGAAAACAAATAAAACAAACCCACACACAATGAGAAAAAAAAACGTGTCAACGAAACGTCCACTACACACTCAAAAAGGGAAGTAAACAAATACAGTGAGGGAATTGCAGTGAGGAAGACGCTGCCACCAGGGGCCCCCTCACAGACACCGCACGCACCGGCGCCCGACTCAGACCTATACAACAATAAAAATAAATCAGAATCAACCACACAATAAATACAGCATCGCTCTAAAAACACATTAAAGTAAAAAGTAGGGATGGCCCATCTGACACGGCGTTTCGGCGCGCGTTTCACCTTCATGAAACAGCGTGTTTCGGCACAATGTTTGGGGTCAACTGTGTCAACTAGCGCAGATCACGTGGTTGATGACGTATGACGCGCCAAATGCATTGTTTAGTCGAACCACGGTTCAGATGTCACTTGTGTTTTGAACAGTTGGGCGCGCTTTTCTCTAAAAATACAATTGAATCCCGAACGTATCCCGACCAGTTCTATTGTTTCCCTTGTATTGGAATCAGCGTCAGTTCATTGCACTTTACCATGACTCCTGGTAAAAAAAAAAACGGACTGGGGCTCAGGATCGTTTTAACTTGATTTCTCCTAATAAAACAATACACTACGAACGTTGTCTATTAAAAAAACAAAACAATGAATATATAATGGCATGCCAGTTTCTCAACAATTGAGATGGTTCACTGGAACAGTCAATGGGATTAGCTTGCAGAGGTCCTGGGTTTGAAATCAGCTTTAAACATGTTTTTTTTTTTTTGGCGTTTATTTTCTTCATGTGATGTGTATTCTGCTGTGTCAAGCACTTCTCACAGAAAACATCACGTGTTGTTTTACATTGTTTTGGTTTTTTTTTAATCATCACTAACAACATTGTTTTGTTTTACATTTTTTTTCATCATCATTTCCACATTGAAGTGTTACAAGGAGCTTAGTTGAAGCATATAATACGCGTCCAGTCCGCCACCAGATGCCGCTGTTCTGTGTGGTTTTGAAGCCCTGAATGGGTGGTTCATTTTTCCGGCACAATTACATGAACCCCAAAGGAAGCTTCACGGGGCTTCAATTCCCATCCCTACAGAACACACAGTGGCCCATGACATCTGCAACACCTCCAGCCGCTTACAGCATCTAGTTAAAAGAGCAGACTATAAATGAGTAAAAGGTGATCTACATCCTCCCAACAAGAGGCGCTTCAGCCATACATACCACCAAGCAGGCAGCCACTGTCTATCCACTCACTCTCTGTTCCTTAGATAGGGGCAGACACAGCTGAACCAAATCCCCAATCAAACAGGCATGCACCTGTCACAGGCAGACCTGCCGGTTACACTTAATTTAAAAAAATAGCTGTGAATCAGATATTAATTCTGTAAACAAATGATAGTTTCTTTGTTAAAAATAAATGACACCATTTAGTGCAAATGTGGTGTAAACAAAAATAAAATTCTCCCAGAAAAGAAAAAAACAAGTAGCTAGGAACTTTCCTTGAAGTGATTTAAGACATAAACTGCTTTCAAAATAAATGACCAGGGATAAATACATGAAGAACTTAAAGTGCATCTAAAAGTTAACGTTTTTGTGAACAACACGTTTGGGGAGAAGCTGCATGTGATGCATGTTTATATGGTCATGTTTTTCTGGAGAACCACAGGCTTTTTAGCGTCAAGACGCCGCTCGTCTACCGCTGCTTTGAGGAGAAGGGGGGTCTAAGGGCAGGGATGCCTCTCTTTAAGCCATTTCCATCTGAACCATAGCTCTGGTCTGGCCGTACAGTGCAGGGATCCTTTTTTCAGTATTTCCGAGATGGAATGTCAAAGCATGACTCTAATGCATTCAATAAAAACAGAACTCCCTCGTTCTCCACCTCGCTGTACAGGGACGGAGCCCGTTCCATTTGTTATTGCCTCTGCTCTCGCAGAAGACGGCGGTAGCTTCGCCTAGAAAAAGGTATCTGCGCCGGGCTGTGTCTGCTTCAGGCCAGCAACAACCACGGCTTTCTCACACAACTCCGGATGATGCAGCTTCAATCCTGCCGGCGCGTCTTTTAACTTGCTGCTCTCGCTATGCTTCTTGTTTTACCCCTACGTCATCTTTGTTTGAATGTGTGTTCTTCTTCGTCCGCCCGCAACAGCCAATCTTGCAACAAGTGCCCCCTATCGACCCTCTGAAGAATTGTCTTACCAAAGGATGGTTAATATAACGTTTTACAGGGTCTTCAAACGTAAAAAAAAGGTCGATACTTGTTGATTGATCGATAATCAATCACGGGACTAAATATTGCGATATATCACCATATCGATATTTTGGCACAGCCCTAATCAACATGCACTCACGTAGGGCCTTGTGGTGGTGGACATGTTTAGGCGATCGGATTCTGCTGTTGAGGAATGGAGGAGTCTGTATCGCCCTGTCCGCCAGGTTTTAATTGCATCTCTTTAGTACACACACACACATACACACACACAGAGAGGGGGATGGTCACGTTGTTCCCTGTCTCCGAGACTGAGTGGGGTGGGCTGGCGTCTGCTGCCAGGGGATTAGTGGCATCCTGGGGGTTCCTGGACCGTTTCCTGCAAGGGGAAGGTAAGGCCTCTCTCCTGGGCACACCAGGGGACCCCAATTTTTCCAATGTTGTTCACAGCAACTAGAGCCTGGTCCTCAGGCTCACCCTCCCCTGGTCCTGTCTGGGGCCTCTGCTGGTCAACTGTGTCCGCCTTCCCAGTCGGGTGGTAAGATTCTGCCGCTTACCCTGTTTTTGCTTCTATCTCCCCCATCTTAACCCCTTATCCCCCATCTCCAACATCCCACTCTCTCTCTCTCCTTTCCTTTTCCGTCCGGTCCAGCAAGGAATGCATATAAAAATAATTTTTATAAATAAAGCTTAGCATCAAATACAAAAGGGGTTTGAACAGATATACACTCTGTTTGTCTGCAGATCCATTAACCGATATAGTAACAGTAAAATCTGTCCAACACCAGAGGCCTTCAGCTCTGATCTGATTGCTCAGCTGTTGGACAAGACAAGTTAGAAAGAAAAAGAAAGAGCCTGACACTGCAGCCCTACAAGCAGATATTTTTGTTACCACTGAATTTTCTCTGCTCTTAGTCCAGGAAACATTGCCTCAGGCTCATGACGAATAATGGTTAGGATGAATAGAACTTTTTACAGCAAGGAGGAGTTATTCATATTTAGTCCTGCAGGTGGAGCCAATGTACATTTAGTGATTGACTCCATGATTAAAGAACTAAAAGGGAAAAACAAGGTTTTAACTGAAACTGAGAAAACTCTCCTTTGAGTTGAAGCAGAGTCAGGGACAGGAAAAAATCCCATCAACTATATGTAGAAAGAAAAAAGAAAAGAAACAGCAGAAGAACTGATTTTATGCCAAAAACTTTTAGATTCATGTTCAAAAATGTCTCAAATCCACATTCTGGAGATTTTTCATTTCTCTCTTTATTTCTTACTACAACCATTACTCCACAGAATATTAACAGTTAAAACTTTTACTTCAAAATTTTCCAAAGCAGAGAAATCACCAAAAACTAACATTTCACTTTATTAATGAACTTCAGAAACTATTTGAGTTTACACAACTCTGCTGTGTCTCCAACATGATCAATTAAGAGTCCAGCATGGAGCGTCTGAGTGAATGTGGTCTGGACTCTGTGGAGGAGAGTCATGCTTTCAGAGACGCTGTAGAAGGACAGAACACCTGCTCTGTGATCCAGGTACACTCCTACTCTGGAGAAAACAGGAGCTGAGATGGAGGTTTTTGTTCTGTTGTGAAGAAATAAGAATCTGTCTGGAGAACAAACTAATGCCCATGATTTGTCATTAAAACCAAATAAACTTTCATTTTCAGATCTGCTGATGTTCTTGTATGCGACTGCTACATAAACAAAGTCCCCCTTCTTCTCCACCTCCCAGTAACAACGTCCAGTCAGACTCTCTCTACTCAGAACCTGAAAATAATCAGTAAATCTGTCTGGATGATCAGAATCAGACTGAGGTTTTTTCATCATTGTTACCTTTCTGTTCTCCTCTGACAGTAACAGTAGTTTGTTTGCTGTGTTTGGATCCAGTGTGATTTGACATGAATATTTGAGGAAATCAGCTCTGGTCTTTGGTTCTGGTTCTGGTTCTGGTTCTGACAGTGAAACATCCACATGAGTGACTGTCAGTGAGATGTTTGTCCATTCCTCTCTCAGAATGTCCTGCAGTTTGTTTCTGAGCTCTGACACAGCTGCTGTCACATCCTCAAAGTATCTCAGAGGACGGACATTGATGCTGGATGAGTGTGTGGACTCACTGAGTGGTGGCAGTGAGGGGTAGTTGAGCAGAAACTGGTTGTTATCCTCTGTGAGTGAGAGCTGCTTCAGCTCAGCGTCTCTCCTCTTCAGCTCAGTGATCTCCTGCTCCAGCTCCTCCTGAAGATCTTTGACTCGACTCACTTCAGTTTGCTGCTGGGATCTGATCTGCTGCTTCACATCACAGCTTCTTTTCTGGATGAGACGGATCATCTCAGTGAAGATCTTCTCACTGTCCTTCACTGTTAGATCAGCAGAGTGATTGATGGCCTCCACCTCCTGTTGAAGCAGCTTCACCTCCTTCTCTCTGTCCTGGATTCTCTGCTGGATTTGTTGTTGACTCTCCTCCAGCTCTCTCTGCCTCTCAGTCCTTTCTGCTGCAGCTGAGACTGTGTCGTGGCCTCTATGTTCTTCCACAGAGCAGAGATAACAGATACACTTCTGATCAGTGCGACAGAACATCTTCATCACCTCATCATGACGGGAGCAGATGTTCTCCTGCAGGTTCTTGGAGGGTTCCACCAGCTTGTGTTTCTTGAATGCAGCTGCATCCAAATGTAACTGAAGGTGTTTCTCACAGTAAGAGGCCAGACAGATCAAACAGGACTTGATGGCTTTCAGTTTTCTTCCAGTGCAGACATCACAGACCACATCTTCAGGTCCAGCATAGCAGAGATCAGCAGGAGCAGCTTGGAGTCCAGTCTTCTTTAATTCCTCCATTATATCTGCTAACATGGTGTTTTTCATCAGAACAGGTCTCGGTATGAAGGTCTTCCTGCACTGAGGACAGCTGTGGATTTTTTCCTCTTCATCCCAGAATCCTTGAATACACTTCATGCAGTAGCTGTGTCCACAGGGAATAGTCACCGGATCCTTCAGCAGATCCTGACAGATGGAACAGCAGAATCTTTCTCGATCCAGATCGGCTCCTTTCTGCGCCATTTCTCCTCTCAGACTAAAAAATGGTGGGAGTTTCACTTCCTCATTAACCAGTTTGACTGGTTTCTTTTAATCGCTCCTGTTGTTTACTGTGGATTCTGCCAATAAGATTCTCACTTCCTCAGAGGTGCAGTGGCAGGTTTACCAGTTTCAGGGGCCCTATGCTAACAATACATGGGGCCATCTGCTTTGCAGCCGTTGTGTTAATCTTTTAAATTTGTTTTTACCAAGGGTAAACAGCGAATACCTTCATCCACTTTTAGACAGCATTAATGTCAAGAATCCAAATGTTTTAATAAGGATTTCAAATTTTGAATAACATTTAAATGTTAAAGAAATGTATTTTATATACATTACTTTTACTTGGGGAAAAAAAAACATTGAACTTTTAAAAGTGCTAATAAATCACTCACTTCCTTGTATGAATAAATTAGTGTCAGGTACGAGGGTTGGTGAAGGATAGTGACAGGTCTGGCAACACTTGTCCATCGGCTCACGTGTCGAGCTATTTCAAGTCCCATGACCGATAGAGATAGAGCCACTGTGTCGGTGTGTCAAAGATGAGTCGAACAAGGAAGCGTCTACCAGCAGTGTTCTCACATTATGTGGTTTTCCACTGAACTGAGTGGGTTTGATTTTGATTTTGCACAGACATGTTGATTTGGGCGGTTTTCGCATCAATTTGGCGGGTGTTAGTTCGTTTTATTATAAATCTAAGCTATATTTTATTTTTAAAGATATTTTATATTGAAAAACTACCGGATCTTGTTGGTTACATTACTGTCACTTGGGTGCTAAATCAGTCCAGCGGTGAGTTTAACAGAGTAGGGGGTAAAACAATTGTTGATGCCTCGGATGCACACCCAGCTTCCAGCGGTTGAATGATTCTCGGGCTCGTGCGCCCCCATTTTCCCCGCCCACCAGTGTTTGATGTTTTATTTTACTCACTTACTTAAGGTGTTAAATGTGGTGTTTTAATGAGGTTTGTTGTGATGTATGGTGCTTGCTTGACTCCGACCATTTAGGTGGCGTCTATTTGTAAGGGTCATGTGTTGCATGTAGGTAGAAGAAAGGGAACAAACATGTTGGAATAAACAGTGACACGGTTCTGGATAAGCCGGCCTCCACGTGTTTGTATATCAGCTCCAACATCCTTACATGGTGTCAGAAGTCAAAGATGGAGCAGTTAAAGCCACCGAGTAGTCTGAGTTTTGAAGGAAATGTGGCAGAAAACTGCCAGACTTGAATTTAAAAGTTTGAATTATATCTCACAGCGACTGGAATCGCCGAAAAGGGCGAGAAATTGAAGTGTGCAACATTTCGTCACGTTGCTGGAGATGACACTATAAAGGTATTTAATACGATGGTCTTTGATGAAGATGTGGATGGATTTGATGGGCTGAAGGACAACATCACGTATCTGAGACACGTTTTCTTTACCAGAGTTCAAGGAGTAAATGAAGCAATTGATGCTTATGTGACAGACCTGAAAAACAAAGCAAAGGACTTTGAGTTTGCACAGCTGACAGATGAGCTGATAAAAGACTGAATAGTCTATGGAATAACAAATGACACTGTGATAGCAGGGCTGCTCAGAGAGACTGATTTAAATCTGACAAAGGCTGTGGACATATGTCGAGCAAGTGAGGTAATTACACGCGCACATGAAAGCCCTACATGAGGAAGCAGATGTGGCAGTGCACAAGATAAAGGTTACCAGGTTACAAAGGTTAGCAGAGTAAAGAAAGCAGCTAGCGTGCACTTTGAGAACGCCAAAGAGAAAGTAACAGGTGTGGCCACATCCATGAACCAAAGAAGTGTCCTGCGAATGGAAAAATATGCAATAATTGCAAATTAAAGAATCACTTCAGTCGCAAGTGCAAGTCACAAAAACAATACAGACCCTGGAAAACAGAGAAAAAGGTGCATGAAGTAGAACAAGCACAGGAAGAGGATGTCATGTTTATGGGATGTATAGAATTCAAACCAGGTGAGCCAACAGGTGCATGGCTTCAGCTAGATGCAGTCTGAACATAGAACAATGATGCTAAGAAATGGACTCTAGAACTAAAATTTAACAATGATGTGCTCACTGTGAAGCTTAATACTGGAGCAGAGTGTAATGTGCTGTCAATGAGAGATTTGGAGAAAATCAAACTAAACAGCAGAGTTAATTAAGTCAGGATGTAACCTAGTTACATACTCTCACCACGTAATCAAGACAAAAGGCAAAGCAAAGCTCAAGTGTGACTTCAGTAGCAAGGAATATGAGTTAGAATTCAAATGATGGAGAAAGACTCACCTGCTATCCTTGGAAGAGACTCGTGCACAAAGCTAGGACTAATCAAGGGAGTGGATGGTGTAAAAAAGACAACACTGACATTTTGAATGAATATGAAGATGTGTTTTCTGGTCTAGGATGTGTTCCAGGACTACACCACATCCAGCTCAACCCTGATGTGACTCCAGTTATTCACCCACCACGGAAAGTGCCCTGATGAACAGATTAAAGGCAGAAGCTGGACAGGATGGAGGATTTTGAAGTTATCACAAAGCAAACAGAGCCTACAGACTTGGTAAACAGCATGGTCACGGTGGTGAAACCCAACAAACTCAGAATCTGCATTGATCCCCAAGATCTCAACAAAGACATCAAAAGAGAACACTATCTGCTGTGCACAGTTGAAGAGATAACTGCAGAAATGCCAAATGCAAAGGTTTTCTCCATATTAGATGCTAACCATGGTGTCTGGCATATACAGCTATATGAGGAGAGTTCTAAGTTATGTACCTTCAACACCCCGCATTGACAATACCAATTTCTGCGACTTCCGTTTGATGTGTCATCAGCTCCAGAAGTGTTTTAAAAGTGCATTGCACAGAGACCGGAAGGTTTGGAGGGTGTTGTGAACATAGTGGATGATATTTTAGTGTGGGGTGAGGATGAGAAACAGCATGACAGGAGACTGAGAGCACTAATGGAGAGAATCAGGGAGATGAACCTGAAGCTGAATATGGATAAATGTAAGATCAGGTCTCGGTGACTTGAGACAGAGTCACCGAGACAGAGATTGTATGTGTTGGTCACATTTTATCTGCAGAAGGTGTGAAACCTGATCAGGAAAAGGTCATAGCTATAGAGGACATGCGTGAGCCAGAAGACAAAGCAGGACTGCAGAGGTTTCTAGGGATGCTTCAGTATCTGGGAAGGTTTGTCCCTAACCTCTCAGATGTGAGTGTGCCACTCCGGAAGCTCCTGGAGGGTGATGCAGTGGGGTATTGGTAAACTGAGCAACAGAAAAGCTTTGAAAAGCTGAAGATGCTTGTCAGCAAAGCTCCAGTGCTCAAGTATTATGACGTGAAAAAGGACTTAACATTATCTATTGATGCGAGCTTGGAAGGTCTGGGAGCAGTGTTGATTCAGGAAGGACAACCAGTGGCGTACGGCTCAGGAGTGCTGACTGACTATCAGAAAAGGTACACTCAGTTTGAAAAAGAACTTTTGTCAATCATGTAAGGATGTGAAAATTTTAATCAATATGTGTATGGCAATACAGTGCATGTGGAAACAGACCACAAGCCTCAGAGACGGTGTTCAAAAAATCGCTGCAGAAGGCTCCACAGAGACTCCAGAGTAGAGGGCTGCATTGGAATTGGGTCCCGCCGGGTCCCGCGGGACCCAACCCAAATCTCGCGGGATTGGGCGGTTTGAATTGTACTGCGGGCGGGAGCGGGCGGCAAAAAAAAAACTCAGCGGGACCAGTGCTGCCATGAATATCTCATGAATATATATTAGCGGACTACGTTAGGCTGTGCGGCTGTTGGAGTCTTATGTACACAATCTCCGTGAACGCACCAGGTAGAGACGCCCAATCGCCTCTATCATCTAACCTGTTGTTGGGGGTGCGCCCCGCCTCTTAGAAATTATGCTCTTTAAAGCCTGACACCGCGGTCGCGTATGGGCGGAGCTACGAGCTAAAGTTATGGTCTGATCGCTGCATGGAGCAATGTGTGCATCAATGCATGGTAGACCCAAAGAATGTGGAGAGATCAGGTTTATTATTTTGAAGAGTTCTACATGGTAATCATGTTTCCATGTTTGAGTTCATAATATTATCCCAGAGAAAGTCTCTGGTTCAACTCCTGCAGTGAAAGCTGCGTCTGAATCTGACGCCCGTGTTTGCATCTCTCTGACAGAGTTTGAAGCCAAAGCCCCTCCCCCGCATCTTTACCTGCTTTTCCTCTCTACCTGTTCACCTGTTCACATCCTCTGTAGCTGAGTTGTTTTTTTTCCCCGCGCTCCCAGAGTATTCTACACAGAGAGCGCAAAATACGGTCATAGCAGGTTAACACGTTAGTCGGGACGCTCTAGCGCAGCAGAAGGATGAAAGAGCTGTCAATCTATCTGGCAACACTGCGCGGGATAAGGAGCAGGTTACCTAGCAGGGACATGATGTCAATGGATAAAGCAGAAAAGAACCACAAACGAGGTTCATCGTGAGACACGCATGCTGTTCAGATCTGCGTACTGAAGGCCAACTGAGGCGCAAAACAGCAAAAACGGGAAAAGGCTGAAGCTAAAAAAAAGTATTTTTCCGTCAGGAAAAAATTAATTCATAGATTTTCAGCTCTGTTGAACAATTAATGTTTTTCTTTCTCCATAAATTCAAATGACTTTGACCTGCATCTTTACCAGCTGGTTCAGCGCGCTTCAGGCCGTCTGTCTGCGCGCGCAAACACGCACAATTTTAACCGAACAGGATTTGTGAAAATATATTTAATAATTAAGTTGCACATTACACAAAGAGGAATGCATGAAAAGATGAGGCTGGAGGAGGACATGAATCTCTGTAACAGTATCAATACAAATACATGTTTTTTTCCTGCGGGACAGGAGACTATACAAAATCAATGCAACTCTATTACTGTGCGGGACTAAATTCTCTGAGTTTTGCGGGTGCGGGCGGGAGTGGACATACATATTGCGGGAGCGGGCGGGAGTGTAACGCATACGTTGCGGGAGCGGGCGGGATTGGTCAGAAATTCGGCGGGTGCGGGCGGGAGCGGGATGAAGAAAATAGTCCCGCGCAGGGCTCTACTCCAGAGGATGCTGATGAACCTTCAACTTCTATGATCTACGGGTCAGCTACAAGACTGGAAAAGAGCTTTACATGACACAGTGAGTCAGGCTTACTTAAAGGAAAGAACTGAACAACTCCTGGAGGATGACCTACAGATTCATCTAATTACTGCTCAACTGTCGATCACCGAAGAAAAGCTGAACATATTCAGAACACAAAATGCAGAGGATGAAGAAATGCAGCTGGTCATAGATATGGTCCAAGCAGGATGGCAAGCAGAAAGATGACATGCACCAGCAGAGTTAAGAAAATATTGGAAATGAAGAGAGGAACTTACATGTTCTGATGGTCTACTTTTCAAGAACACACGACTTGTTGTTCCACATAGTCTGAGAGCAGACATGTTGTCGAGAGTTCATGAAGCTCATCTCCGAATAGTCAATTCCAAAGAACGAGCAAGAGACATGTTTTGGCCCCACGTGGCTAAAAAAAATTGAAGATGTTGTGTTAAAATGTTCTGTTTGCAACACATTCAGATGGAGTAACACAAAAGGCTCATCTGCCCCGACATTCCAGAAAGAGTCTGAGCAAAGGTGGGAGTAGACTTCTTTCATTATTAGATTAGATTAGATTAGATTAGCTTTATTGTCATTGTCCGTTGTACAATGAGATTGAAGCATCACCATTACAGTGCAAGAATAGCAAGGAACAACGAACAACAAAATACAATATCAACAAACAGATAAGTATACACAAAAGTACAAATGTAAACTGTAATGAAGAGTGTCAGAAATTAGTGTGCAAAATTGTGTGTAAACATGTCATGAGCAAGGTACCTGCTGTGTGTAGAATACTAATCAAAGTACTCTGAAATTGCCAAACTCACTGGGACCACCAGCAAACATGGTAACAGCCCTTAAATCAATATTTGCAAGACATGGAATTCCAGATGAAGTTGTGTCTGACAATGGCCCAAAATTTGGGAGTGGTGAGTTCAGGACATTTGCAGCGAGATGGGAGTTTGTTCACACCTCATCTAGTCCTGGATACCCCCAGTCTAATGGATAAAGTGAGCGGGCAATTCAGACCATTAAAAGTTTATTAAAAAAAGCACAAGAGAGCCAAAGTGATCCTTATGTGACTTTATTGGAATATAGGAGCTCACCTTTGGATGGAGTAAAACTGTCCCCTGCTCAACTCCTCATCGGTGGAAGACTGAAAACCAGACTTTCAACTTCAGCACAGCTTCTAAAGCCACAGCTGTTCGATAAAGTACAACACAGGATCAAGGAGATCGAGGCAGCTGAAACGCAGGCAGTACTTTGACAGAGGAGCAAAAAGGCTACCACTTCTGACAGAAGGGGAGTAGGTGAGAGTACAAGTACAAAATAAATGGCAATCAGCAGTCGTCGTGAGAGAAGATGACAAACATAATCCAAAACAGAATCAAGACTGTGTCCAAACAGAAGATGGAAACACCTACAGGAGAAACCACTGACACCTGATGAAAACCAGAGAAATGAGTTTTCCACATCAATGCTCTGAAGACATGCTGGTTTTTGATCCTGTAACCAGTGCACCCACAGAGACTGACAAAACATGGGTAACATCACCAGTGACATCACCGGTGACGAAAGCAATAAAAAAAGAGTGGTGACACCCATTGTGAACCGGGAAAAAACAGTCAAGAGATCAAGATTTAGACAGATTAGACCACCAAAACGATACTCTCAGTGAAAATCCACAGTTATTTATGCTGTGGAGTTAATAGAGAATGTTCAAATGTTTAATTGTGATTATACTTTTCTTTAGTTGTAGGATAATACTGAGCCCATGTCGTGACATAGATATTATAAAAAATGTCTCGTTTCCACAAATTAATATCTCGTTTCCACAAATTAATATGTTGTTCCCACAAATTATTTTGTTCCCTCTAAATAATTTGTGCAAACGAAATAATTCTTCATGTGATTAGTCATTCATAAACATGAATGTTAGTGATACTTGGATTCACAGCAGATACCTTCACATTTCTGTCTCTGTGTCTCATTAGATTGCATGAAAGACACTGAGGATGTTTAGAGATCAGATTTATTTATTTTAAAAAGCACAAAAGCATCGGTAATCATGTCTCCATTCATTCACATCCCGGTACGCTCTCCGTCCTGCCGCAAAAGCCGCTTTCTGTGGCTACGTCCGTGTCTCTGTGACCTACATTTGTTCAAGAGGGGAAAAATAAAAACAAGAATGATCTATGTATTGATGTCTCGATGAAAATAAGAAAAAAATAATATTTAGGATGCCAAAGCTCGCAGTTTCCCCATTCTGCAGCGATTCTGCGGACATAGCTTGCTCGAGCAATGTGCTAAAAGCTCCGGCCCCGTGCGGAGCTTTTTTGCTTCTCATTACAGCATTCGAGCAGCTGGCTGGCCGGTAGACAGACAGCCAGCTGTGGTATGGGATATTGTAGTTTAGGGTCGAATAGGAATAATATTCAGCACTTGTCTTTTATTAACATACCCGTTAGCATCACACATATCCCATAATGCATCTCGACCAATACAAAAGGCCTTCAGCTCTAATCTGTTCACCCAGTTGTTGGACAGAACAAGTTAAAAGAAAAAAAAAAAAAAGAAAGCGACAATAAATGTATCACTTGTTTTTATTTTCCCTTTCTTGAACGAATGTGGGTGACAGAGACAGAGGTTACCATTGAAAACCCTAGTTGCGGCAGGACGAAGAGCATATCCATGTTTATGAATGACTTATGACGTGAATAATTATTTCGTTCGCATGAATTAATCATTGCGAAGGAACGAAATATATTTTCGGAACAAGATAATTTGTGGGAATAAGATGTTTTATCACGGGCTCCGTGATAAAACAGATTTAACCCTTGTGCTATCCTAGGCACTTGGGGAGTTGGGTCTTCTAGACCCCACTAGATAATGTGCTGAACTTTCTTCAGTGATTTGTGATCTTCACTGGTGTCCATGGATTACATTATATCCTCTCCACCTTTGTCCACATGGTAGGAATAACACGTCAATGGTCATCCTGACCCATAGGATAGCACAAGGGTTATTCCAATTAACTGAGCTGTCTGAGACAGGACAATTCATTAATAATTTTTTTTATTATAGACTGAATTATTTAGAAAAACTAACATGTCATCTGCGTAGAGACTAATTTTATGATGGTTGTGTGTGACTGAAAGCCCCCTTACATTTGCACCCCAAATGGAGACTGGATTTGGTAGTGGTTAAAAATATACAATTTATTAAAAACTTGACAAATTTCATCAAAGAAAAGGTTAAAATAAACTCAGACAGTTGGACCGCACTCCAACACTGCATGGCGGCGGCTGCCTCCAGGATCTCCTTAGCCCCACTGCACCAGTGGGTAGCCACAACCACCACCAAGGGAGATCTCCAATCCAAGCCCTCACCAGGAGTACCTGCTCAGGGTCCCAATACACACCACAACCCAAACAGTGATTAAAAGAAAATACAAAACAGTAGAGGTACACCTGAGCAGGACACCACTAATTTATAGGCCGAAAATAGGGGGTTCCCCCTTACACAATACCACATATGGCACCCACCAGCTACCGTAAGAATAAAGGGAGGAGGCAGCAACCTCCAGCCAGGTCCAACCACCAAGAGACTAAAATGTGCACAAAACAGTTTAAAAATGGATAAAAGCAAGGGTGTCAAGCCTGATTAGAAACATTAAACACAATGACTAAAACACTATAAGCAAAACAGCAGTGGCAAATCTGCTGGGGGGGGAAAAAAAAAAAAAAAAAAAAAAAAAAAAAAAAAAAGAAGACACGACTTAGTTCTCCCTGGGACATACACATCATGTTTACAAACCCTTATGTTACCTCTCATGCCCCGGGGTTTGAACTCATGCCACCACCTGTTAATATAAATACAATTTCAAATGTTGCAAACTCAAATGCTTAAAAACTTTAGTAAAAGGACTCAAATGATTAAAAACTTTAGTAAAAAAAAAAAAAAAATTCCACATGTCAAGATCACTCACCAAGGCCAAACCAGGAAACCAGCATCTAGTTGACACTCCCACAGCTGCTATTTATCAGCCTCATGGGCCAATCACAGCTCAACACACAGATGCTGGCCATGAATGTTAACCTATGGTACACCATGAGAGACAAACTACCACCCACAGCCCTGTCTGTCACATTTGTTTTAATACCTTTAATGCTCTCATGCTGTCATAATGCTGCAGCCAGAGGTTCAATAAACATGGCAAAAAGAGAGGGGAGAGTGGGCAACTCTGTCTGGTTCCTTTGTTTGTTAGTTCTGACTGATGCATTTAGGTTGTGATATAATATATTATTCCAATCAACAAATGATTCCTGGAACCCAAACTTATGGAAGACACCATAGAGAAACTTCCTGACTGCGTTGATTAGAGAAATGGGGCAATCGCTTAAAGGAATTGTGGGCTATTTCCACAGAAGATTAACAGTTAAAAAGTGTAGTTCAAAATGGTCGAAAGCAGAGAAATTACACATAAAAAAGCATTTAATTTATTTCATGATCTTCAAGAACTATTCGAGTTTACAGAACTCTGCAGTGTCATCAGACCAACCAAAAAGCCACAGTCCAGCATGGAGCGTCTGAGTGAATGTGGTCCGGACTCTGTGGAGGTGAGTCATGCTTTCAGAGACGCTGTAGAAGGACAGAACACCTGCTCTGTGATCCAGGTACACTCCTACTCTGGAGGAACAAGGAGCTGAGATGGAGGTTTCTATTCTGTTGTGGTGGAATGTGAAACTGTGAGGAGAACAACGTAAAACCCAAGATTTGTCATTAAAACCAAATCTGCTTTCATTTCCACATCTTCTGATGTTCTTGTATGCAACTGCTACATAAACAACTTTTTGTCCCCTCTCCACCTCCCAGTAACAACGTCCAGTCAGACTCTCTCTACTCAGAACCTGACACCAATCATTGAATCTGTCTAGATGATCAGAATCAGACTGAATTTGTTTCATCAATGTCACCTTTCTGTTCTCCTCTGACAGTAACAGTCGTCTGTGTGCTGTGTTTGGATCCAGTGTGATTTGACATGAATATTGTAAGAAGTAAGCTCTGCTCTTTGGTTTTGGTTCTGGTGGAAAACATTTCAAACGAGTGACTGTCAGTGAGATGTTTGTCCATTCCTCTCTCAGAATGTCCTGCAGTTTGTCTCTGAGCTCTGACACAGCTGCTGTCACATCCTCAAAGTATCTCAGAGGACGGACATTGATGCTGGATGAGTGTGTGGACTCATTGAGTGGTGGCAGTGAGGAGTAGTTGAGCAGAAACTGGCTGTGATCCTCTGTGAGTGAGAGCTGCTTCAGCTCAGCGTCTCTCCTCTTCAGATCAGTGATCTCCTGCTCCAGCTCCTCCTGAAGATCTTTGACTCGACTCACTTCAGTTTGCTGCTGGGATCTGATCTGCTGCTTCACATCACAGCTTCTTTTCTGGATGAGACGGATCATCTCAGTGAAGATCTTCTCACTGTCCTTCACTGTTTGATCAGCAGAGTGATTGATGGCCTCCACCTCCTGTTGAAGCAGCTTCACCTCCTTCTCTCTGTCCTGATTCTCTGCTGGATTTGTTGTTGACTCTCCTCCAGCTCTCTCTGCCTCTCAGTCCTTTCTGCTGCAGCTGAGACTGTGTCGTGGCCTCTATGTTCATTCCACAGAGCAGAGATAACAGATACACTTCTGATCAGTGCGACAGAACATCTTCATCACCTCATCATGACGGGAGCAGATGTTCTCTTGCAGGTTCTTGGAGGGTTCCACCAGCTTGTGTTTCTTCAATGCAGCTGCATCCAAATGAGGCTGAAGGTGTTTCTCACAGTAAGAGGCCAGACAGATCAAACAGGACTTGATGGCTTTCAGTTTTCTTCCAGTGCAGACATCACAGACCACATCTTCAGGTCCAGCAGAGCAGAGATCAGTAGGAGTAGCTTGGAGTCCAGTCTTCTTCAGCTGCTCCACTAAAGCTGCTAACATGGTGTTTTTCATCAGAACAGGTCTCGGTATGAAGGTCCTCCTACACTCAGGACAGCTGTGGATTTTCTTCTCTTCATGCCAGAATTCTTCAATACACTTCATGCAGTAGCTGTGTCCACAGGGAATAGTCACCGGATCCTTCAGCAGATCCAGACAGATGGAACAGCAGAAGGTTTTTTTATCCAGATCATTCGTGGCCATTTTGCTTCAGATTTGTAGTTGAAGAAGCTGCAGTGAAGGTTTCCTCACAGCTTGTTTTCCTTCAAGACTTTGAACTTTTAAATGCTTTGTCATCAGGAGGAGGGACTTTGGGATCAGATTTCAGGAAGACTTCACGGAAGACTTTTCTGCAAATAATAAACATTTATTGGTTTTACCGTCAGTCAAAGATCATGAAAGGGACGAAGCACAAAGTTCTTCATGGTTATCAACAAATGTTGTGTTTCAGTCACAGCAATCAGAAGTTTGGAATTAATCTAAGTGAGACTTTGGATAGTGACAGTATAAATATTGAGTGCTGAAGGACTGCAGTTAAAGAAGTGATTGTGAAGAAGCCAGTCTTGATGATGACATGATGTTTAATAGGTGAACTGAATTGGTTTACATTAGGATCAGAGTTTGACAGAAAATGGAGTAACTTCATCTACAGTCAGGATCATAAATATTTGGACAGAGACATATTCTTTCTTTCTTTCTAATTTTGTTTCTGTACATTACCACAGTGAATTTTAAATAAAACAACTCAGATGCCATTGAAGTGCAGACTTTCAGCTTTTATTCCATGCGTTGAACAAAAAGATTGGATAGAAATGTGAAAAACTACAGCATTTTTTAAACACAATCCCTTCATTTCATGGGCTCGTAAGCAGTTGGACAATTGACTTCCATGCTATTGCATGGGCAGGTGTTGGCAATTCCCTTGTTATGTCATTATGAGTGAAGTAGATAAAAGGCCTGGAGTTGATTAGAGGACTCATGCTTGCATTTTGAAGATGTTGTTGTGAACAGACAACATGCGGTCAAAGGAGCTCTCCATGCAGGTGAAAGGAGCCATCATTAAGCTGAGAAAACAGAAAAAACCATGCCAGAAATTGCTACAGTATTAGGAGTGGCAAAATCAACAGTGTGGTACATCCTGAGAAAGAAAGAAAGGACTGGTGAACTCAGCAACGCAAAAAGACCTGAACGTCCACGGAAGACAACATGTGGTGGATGATCGCAGAATCATTTCCATGGTGAAGAGGAACCCTGTTCACAACAGCCAACCAATTGAACAACACTCTCCAGGAGGTAGGCGTATCAATATCCAAGTCTACCATAAAAAGAAGACTGCATGAAAGTAGATACAGAGGGTACACTGCAAGATGCAAGCCACTCATAAGCCTCAAGACTAGGAAGGCTTGATTGGACTTTGCTAAAAAGCATCTAAAAAAGCCAGCACAGTTCTGGAAAAACATTCTTTGGACAGATGAAACCAAAATCAACCTCACCAGAACGATGGCAAGAGAAAAGTATGGAGAAGGCGTGGAGAAGCTCATGATCCAAAGCACACTACATCATCAGTAAAACACTGTGAAGGCAGTGTGATGGTCTGGGCGTGCATGGCTGCTAGTGGCACTGGGACACTAGTGTTTATTGATGACGTGACACAGGACAGAAGCAGCCAAATGAATTCTGAGATGTTCAGAGACAGACTGTCTGCAGCAGATCCAGGTGAATGCAGCCAAACTGATTGGGCGGCATTTCATAATACAGATGGACAACGACCCAAAACATACAGCCAAAGCAACTCAGGAGTTTATTAAAGCAAAGAAGTGAAATATTCTTGAATGGCCAAGTCAGTAACCTGATCTTAACCCAATGGAGCATGCATTTCACTTGTTGAAGACTAAACTTCAGACAGAAAGGCCCACAAACGAACAGCAACTGAAAGCAGCTGCTGTAAAGGCCTGGCAGAGCATTCAGAAGGAGAAAACCCAGCATCTGGTGATGTCCATGAGTTCAAGACTTCAGGCTGTCATTGCCAACAAAGGATTTTCAACCAAATATAAGTAATGACCATTTTGTCTTCAGTTATTTCATTTGTCAAATTACTTACGAGCCCATGAAATGAAGGGATTGTTTAAAAATGCTGTAGTTTTTCACATTTGTATGCAATCTTTTTGTTCAACCCATGGAATAAAAGCTGAAAATCTGCACTTCAATGGCATCTGAGTTGTTTTATTTAAAATTTACTGTGGAAATGTACAGAAACAAAATTAGAAAGAATGTTTCTCTTTCCAAAAATGTATGGTCCTGACTTTATTTTTTGTATAAACTTGTAAAGAATGCGAACCCTCTCCAGGAGCCTTGTTCTTCTAACTGTGCAAAGATGTCATTGTAAAAGATGGACTAGGTTTCACCTGAGAATGGTAGAACAGAAGTAAATTCATGAACATGATGCTTATTTTGTGCAGCAGCAGTCTGAACAGAAATGTTTTTTCTTCTTTTAGAAATAATTACCCATTTTGGTAACGCTTTAGAATGAGATTCCTTAATAAAGCACTGTTTTTTTTAGTAAAAACCTCTAGGAAATTTCTAGGGCAATTTTCTAGGCTAAATTTTTGAATTGATTCTGCTGGTTTTTCAGAACTCCTGCCCTTTCTGCTGCTGATGACCTTGATCATGTGTGTTTTATCAAAAAGAAGCTATCAATAAGTGGCAGATTAGCTGGACAGCGGCGCTTAACGCCTATAGCTTGCCACCAATACCTAATCGTATCATATCTTGATTCTAATAAAGTTGTAAATTTCATAACCTAACAAACTTCAAATGAAAATCAACAATAGAAGAGAAATAGTTTTTGGCAGAATCTCCTCATTGCTTCCTACACAGCAGGATCTACTTGGAAAACTTCTTGAAGCCCAAAAAAAGTTAGTCCAACAGACAGTTATGCCTCGTTTCCATTGAGCGGATTCTGTCCAGTCCAAAATTTTGAGCATTACTTTTTTTAAATGGACCCATTAAACCGGAATGTACCATACCATTTTTGGACCCCCGTTGGTTGTAGATCCGTAGAAAACTGGAACAGACCCGCTCACCTGAATTGCCTGGTCCGTTCTAAACCGGAATGGACTGCGCCATACTGCATTGGAGCGGACCATAAAGCTAGGTGGAAACAATGCTTTAGCTGACAGCATCTATAGTAAAAAAAGGGGTCAGTTGGCAGTGTTCACTTTACATTTGAGATTTCATCAAATGTTCCGCTGTCTTGATTTCTTAATGCTATCCCTTAAATCAGTTTGCAGGATGACAGCCTTTCTGATTTAATGAAGGTAACTTAGCTAGGTAGGTAACTTCAGATTTACACTCCAAAGGAGAAACAGTTGTATATTATTTTACAAGCACAATGCCATTCTAATGTTGTAATGAGATAAATTATTTATAAAGTATGTTCTTATCTAAATCAGTGCACTTTGATCACCTTGTGTTACCTGGTGTGACCTCAACTAAAAAGATAAAAACCTACAAATATATGTGGCTTGTTCCCAACCACCCCATCCTCACAATTCTTGTCTAATTCAAAAGACAATTGCTCCTGCCGAAAAAGCTCATTGTAAACTAAATGCATGGAAAACAGTATTGTGTAATAAAAAGTGTTTTTATTTTAAAAATGATAATTTTGGATCATTTAGGACAGACAACCCATAAAGACAGAGACTTAAGAAAAAATGGCTTAAGTGGCAGAGAATAGAAGGTGAAAGTTTAGTACTGGGCAGGATGATGAACCATGGTGATCAGGTTGGTGCCAAGGTGAATCCAACAAACAGTCCGAAGGGTAATCCAGACACATAAACAATGTCAGAAAACCTTATAACTTCACAGGCAGCCCCAGGTCCAAATACAGAAAAAGAGTCAGCAACAATTTATATGAGACATCAGCTCAAACGTGGTACAAGTTACAACAAACTGTTGGAGAGGCAGAGAAATATATGCAGTTCAGAACAGGTGAGGGGTAATGATGCTGATGAGGAGGGACAGGGTGTAGCAATAACCTAATAAGTAACAGCAACTGGAAGTTTGACATGCAGAAGAAAACATCAAATAAATGTCATATTTAATCCCGATAAACTTGTCAATCACAGTGTTATAATAACCATAATGGATTGGATTTATCTGCACTTTTCCAGATGCTCAAAGCGCTTACAATGTGTCCATTCATACTTGCTGATGTTAACTACTGAGCTACAGCCACCAGGACATCCATACGCATTCACACACTGGAGGGAGGGAGAGTGCCCATGGACACAATGACAGTTGGCTGGGGGGGGAGGGGGGGCGGGGAGTGAAGAGCGGGGACTGTCCTCTCAGACTCAAACTGCTCACAGTGGATGGTACTGTTGTTCTGCCTGAGTCTGCTTCTACTAGTGATGTTCTTTAGAATTTCACTCCTTACACAGCAGTATTTTTTGTAGCGATGGGGAATTGTTCATATTCAGTCCTGCTGGTGGAGATAAAGTACTTTTAGTGATTTGCTCCTAAGTTAAAAAAAAATGTCAGGGAAGAAGACAAAGGAGGATTTCGGTTTTCATGTTGCTTCAGGTATTTAAAGAGAATGTCACTCGGAGACACGAGAATTGTTTTAATATGAGATGAATAATTAAGAATAATAAAAAAAAACGTTTTCCGAAAAATGTAATTTTTCTGCGTTTTACTCCATCTAACAAAAAAGAGCTGCAGCTACTCTTTGAACTTTAATCTTATAGTCCTGCATTAAACATCACTACAGGAACATTGGTTTCTTGGAACAGAAATATAAACAATATGTTAAAGCTGTTTATCTGTTGATTTGATTTGATGAAACTGTTTCAAAAACTCAACCATTTTAACTTCAAAGAAACATGAATGCTTTTGAAATAAATCTAAAATCACAAAATTATTCTCAACATTCAGCTAAAAGTAAATCAAGCAGAAACATCCACGAGAGTCTTTCAGTTGAAAATGAATAGTTCGAGTGTTTGAAGGATTTGAAGAACAACCCCTGCAGTTATGCACTGATGAAGCAGCTAAAACAGCTCCTGTTTTTTCTGACATAACTCCTTAGATGGATTTTGGGGACTCACATCATTCTACAGTTCAGAGGATCCCATAAACAAAAATATGCAGATGAAGCTTCCTAAAGTAGCTGTTCTGAAGTCCTGCTCTACCCCAATCTGTCCTGCCTTCAGTCCAGCTGCTGTTCTGAAACAGAGAACACTCATCTTGATTTGAACCAGAGTCAAGAACAGAGAAAATCCATCAACTTTCTAAACTGATATGAATAACACATGAGAGAATACAAAACTATTTTGTCTTTACTTAAAAAAACAGACTGATTTCAACTATGAAATTCCTTTATTGGGACACATTGAAGACATTGTAACCCTTGTGCTATCCTAGCCACTTTACCGTTGGGAGTTGGGTCATCTAGATTCACTAGACAGAGCTCTGAACCTTTTTTTTTTTTAAATTTTTTGTGATCTTCACTGGTTCAATGGATTACATGAAATTTTTCCACCTTTATCCACCTTTGTCATGCTAGGGAGAACATGTCAAAGTAAGGGTGGGGTCATCCAAGATAGCACAAGGGTTAAGCTGTCATTTCTGGAGTTCCAGGAAAACGGCCTCAGTTCTTCCCTCATTTTATTCCCACTTTTCTTCATCAGATTTCACACAAACTCTGGAATGAACACAAAAGAATCAGGATGTTCTTATTGTCAAATGATCAGAATCAACTTGGTGCGCCCATGTTTGGTGCTCTGGGCCTGGGGGTTGGGGGTCTCTGGGGTGGGGGGTGCTGGGGATGAGTTGTGCTTGTGTTGCATAGATGCTGACACCCCGGCCAACAGGATCACAGGACACGGGCGGACGGCGCCTTCTGGGTTCTCTTTTCTTAAGCTCTGTTATTTCTCTTTTACTTGTGCTTGTTTTTGTGTGTTTTATTATGAGGGGCTTATTTAATTATTTTACTTCATGTGTGGGGTTTGTTTTTATTGTATTCTTGTTTGTTTTTTATGGAAAGCACCTTGAGCTGTCTGTGTGACATGAAAGGTGCTTTATAAATAAAATTAATTTGAATTTGAACTTTTCTCTGAAGAACAAGGAAATGAAAACACAAATCTTCAATCCAAAGTTGTCAAATGAAGCAAAAAGAAAAAAAAACAAAGTTGTAAATGTTCTTCTTTCTACAAACACAGTTTCAGTTTCTTCTCTTGTCGTTTCTGTGTAGAACAAACGCAGAGAAAGTCTTTGATTGTGACGTCACTGATTCCATTTGTGTTGCAGCTTCCTTCAGTTCACATGACAACAACACAAAAACATGAACAAAACATTTGTGTGAAATTTGAATTCAAACAGTCAAATCCCAAAATTCAAAGAAACAACAAGAAAACAGATTTTACTCCAAAAACTTTTAGATTCATGTTCAAAAATGTCTCAAATACACATTCTTGAGATTTTTCATTTCTCTCTTTATTTCTGACTACAAACATTACTCCACAGAATATTAACAGTTAAAACGTTTAGTTCAAAATGATCCAAAGCAGAGAAATCACTAAAAACAAACATTTCACGTCTTTCAGGAACTATTTGAGTTTACAGAACTCTGCTGTGTCTCCAACATCATAATACAACCACAGTCCAGCATGGAGCGTCTGAGTAAACTAAATAGGATAAAAATCAAACTGGTTATTTTATCTGCTTAATTTTACCTAAACAAACTCAGTTTTTTCAAGTGCTCTCTAAAGGAAATTCCAGAAGTTGTACAGCCAGAACATCAAATTTGGGCTCACAAAAGCTACAGACTTGATGAGGTCACTAAAAAGAGATTTTCTTCTATTCTGACCTTTTAAACGATGGAACATTTACAACCCAGATTAAGAGTTAAAAAAGCATCAAACGATTGTAAACAATAGTTACTCAGCTTTCATATTTATGAATATTTATTAATATTATGAAATAAAGTTTCATATAAGCTGTGATCATTTTGAGGAACAAACAGTCCAGAATGATGCTGCTTTCATAGAGGTTACATTTGGTTCCTGACTTTTGTTTAGCCGGATTTTCCTGCAGATCTGACATTTTCAGACAAACACAGATCAATAAAGGAGCTCAGAGCTCCGAGTCAGTCCATAATCTCAAATGTAAGCCGTCAAAGGCTGAAAGTCTGTGTACAGAACCTGTCCTCACACAGTGACACTGAAGTGACCCGACTTCAGGGGTTTCCTGTACCACGCTCCCAGACCTCCAGCCTTCAGAGCGCTACCAAATCGCCGCAGCGCCCTCTGGTACCGTTCGGCTGACATTTTAGATGCAAGGAAAGATTCTGTGGAGGCTTGTAAACCTGAGACTGGTCCATTTAGCTGAGAAAGAAGAACACAAGCATGGTTTGAAGAGCTTAAAAGGCCTCCTGGAAGCATTCACTTTCCTAGGAATATTCTGGAAATAGACTGAAGGAAAACAAGAACAACTTTGAAAACTGCACATAAAGTTTAAATGTTAGAACAAATAAAATACAGTTTATAATGTTTCCAAAAGGGATATTTATAGAATAAACACAAACTTTGGTGAACAAACAGCTAAAGAGAAAACAAAACTTGTGATAAAAACCTAAAATTAAAGAAAGTAGCAAGCAGTAAAACAAAGTGGACAAAAATTAAAGTACAATATGAGATGTGATCTGCAGTTCCAATGTCTGCTTAATATAACCAAGTTCTGATTTTTAAGTGCACTACCAAAATATGTGATAAGACCAAATCCAGCATGGAGCGTCTGAGTGAATGTGGTCTGGACTCTGTGGAGGAGAGTCATGCTTTGGAGGAAACAGGAGCTGAGATGGAGGTTTTTATGCTGTTGTGGAGAAATGAGAAACTGTCTATAAAGCAAAAATGATTGCCCAAAATTTGCCACCCTGACACCCTGGATTGTCTGACAAAAGATTTGCACATTAGACTCACTCCTGAGGTATAATTTACAGCTACCTACTAATCTATGAACATGGTTTTGGACTGTGACAAGGACCCAGCACAGATCCAAACAAACAAACTTTCATATTGGGAGGCATCAGTTTTAATCACCACATCACAGAAACAAACCAGTTTAACTCTGATCCTACAATCAAGTGTTTTCCATGAATACAGCCAATCAGCTACCATTTTTTCACATGTTGGGTGGACACGACAGAGCAGGTCTAAAGAAAAGGAAAGAAAAGAAACAGAAACAAAGGACATAAAGAGGCTTTAGTTTGACAGCATGAAGAAGAAAATGTGTTATTGGAGTTTGAGTCCAGAAAAAGGAGAGTTTGAGGAAAGTTAAATCCTTCATGATCAAAAAGAAAAACAGAATCTTTAAGGGTTTTTTTTTTTACTCTGAAAAGATGTAACTTTTTTTCTTTTAAATTTTAGGTTTTAATAAAAGACATGTTTGCCTTTTAGCCTAATTCTTTTTAAAGAGTTTTTATTTTTGGCATGTCAAAAGAATTCAAGATTTGTTTCCTGACTTTAGGTTTCTGTTTGACTGACTGATGTCTGACTTTCAAACCAAAATCCAACCTTCATTTTTTATCTTTTGATTTAACACTCGAGTGATTCTGCAGAGGTGACTCATGAATCTGAGGAAGGTTTTGTGTTTCTCACCTGCCTCTGCAGCTGCAGCCAGCGGGTGAACAGCGAGTGCCTGCAGAGCCGTGACGGAGTCCCCGAGTCTGTCCTCCTCCCCGAGGAGGTGCTCACCTCCTCCAGGCCTCGGTCCCCACAGCTCCAGTTCAGACTAATGCTGGGAGCTTTTCCTGCTGATCGAACATTCCTGCTGCTCAAACCTGCATGGAGTAATGGGAAAACTGTTATATCTTTAATATCAGTGCGTCAAATTAATAATCTCTTATAGGACAAGTGACATCATAATAAAATTTGTTAAACTTGACATAAATCTAAACAGAGGTTTCCTGCCATTTTAGGACAAACCATTTTCATGTCTCTTGTTAAGTTTGAATGTCAACATCTAAATTGAACATGATGCTGGTTTACTGGTTTGAGGACTCTGTTTGGACCTACAGGCCAGCAGCAGCTGCTGTCGTCTGTAGGGGAGGGGCAGGTGTTTGACCGGGGTGAGGCGGCGAGCCATGCCTCTGGCTAGATGTCCAGTGTGGCAGAGCGTGCCCACGGTTAGGCTGTGCAGATAAATTGGCTCCACCAGGTGAGACAGGAGCGCCCCCTGCATGCCCACAATGCACCACCTGTTGAGATCATAGGCATACATTACATGATTGATCATCTCTTTTGTCCCCTCCAGGATTCTGAATGAAACATTGACTGATGCCAGGCTGGTCACAAGAGGGCAATACAGCACAGGGAAGCAGGGTTATTTGCTTCCCTAATTTTTTTCCCCACACACTAGTTTAATGTGGCAGATAAAATAACAAAAAAAAAAAAAAACGAAGGCTCAAAAAATAAGTTATTTTTAAAACTATAATAAGACATGTTAAAAACCCACTCTGAGGAAAATGGTGTTTTTAAACATGTTTTTGTGGAATTTTTAATGATGGAGGACATTTACAAAAAGATAAGAATAAAACTGCGTTACTGAGTATTTCTGTATTCAAATTGTTGTAAATCAGGAGCAGAGGGAAAATACAGTTTGAAAAGCTGTGATGTAGAAAGTACAACCAGCAGGCCATAAGCTCACTGCCCCGCTCTTTTCTGATGCATCCACTTGCAGACAAATAAATCCATGCATGTCTTTATTTTTCTTGTCTGAGCTGGCAACTGGCTTAGAACTGTACAGCTGGGTAGCTCCATTATTGTTCGCCATTTTTGTTGCCGTAGTAATGTTAGGTTGGGGCTGTAAGCTAGTGGGAGAGAATGTTAACAAAGGAAATGAGGGGAAACTTACTCCGCCCCATCAGTCACAGGCACATTTGTAATGAACTACTTTTGCTCTGCAGAAACAATGTTCCAGAAAATGACACAAGTTTTTTGATTTTGGTTAAAAACAGCATAATAGTAGTCAAAAGACCACCTGGAATGCTTTTACAATAGATCAAAAGATGGTCAGAGTGGGACTTTAATCTGCTCTGTATGTAACTTTATTTAGAGAGTCAGTCGCTGCATATTTTTTTTTTTTTTTTTAACTTTTTATTTAACGTTTTGCACTTTTAAAATACAAACAAATCAAGATGAGAAAACACAATCAAGTAAAGAAATAAAGTAGAATAAAATAAAATATACAAAAACAACGCAAACAAGCAAAAAGGAACAGGTGGGGTAAAACAAAATTTGATTTAAATTTTTGGTTCTGAGCGGAGTGCATATTGCTTCCATTTCCTCCATCGGAGTTGAAATTTTTCAGCTTTCAAGCGTAAGTGAAATGTCATTCTTTCCATAGAACAGATCTCTTCCATAATGTCTGTCCATTGCTCCAGTCTTGGTGGTTCACTTTTAAGCCAATTTCTTGTTATGGCTTTTTTACAGGCCATGATCATGACTTTGAAAAGATAGTTATCCTCTGTTTGAATCACTCCTGTTGGTAACAGTCCTAGGTATACTATCCGTGGGTCAGCGTGTATTTCATACCCTAGTATTTCCTGCAAAGTTTTGATGATGCTTTGCCAGAAGGGAACAACTTTACTGCATGTCCAGAAGATGTGTGAATGATTGGCGTTCACGCCTCCACAGAGCCTCCGAGTCGCTGCATATTTTAAAGAGCGGTTTTGTGGCATGGGAACAATCTTTCACACTAAATCCATATTTTCGGTAGGATTCCTGATATCCTCTGTGAAATTGTAGCATTATTTTGTTTAAAGTTGTGGACTTTTCCTCTGTTTCCTTTGTGGTGAAAAGAAACCTTCCAAGAACATTTGTTTTTTGTTAGATTTGCTAGCTTGGGGGCTTTATTTTAGCAGTGCTGTATTCTGTGTTACCAACCAGAGAAGCCACTTTAAGAAGGGAGCAGATTTAGATAAGACATGTAACCAAGGCAAGCATCTTGATGTGCATCAAGAGGGAGTCATACACTGATCTGAGAGAGAGAATCTTCCAGTTTCCCAAAATAAAACATTGTTTAGAGTTAGATCATGGTTAAAACTGTAATCATGTTTTCTTTCTGGGAAGCCCACTACTAAATGATCCACAGACGATGTCAGTCTGCCGCCCGAAGATTAGGGATCGCAGCTGTATTTTCATTCTAGACAACAGTGAAAAAAAAACAAGTTTATGAAGGTTTTGTTTGATAATTAACAGATGGCAGCTTTGAACTAAACTTGCTATAGAGCTGGAATGGGTATAAAGTTTCCATTTACATCAGAGAGAATTTTTAAATACCAGGAAAGAAAACCCATTACATGTTTGTGACAGTGAAATTGAAGTTCTGTGTGAATTGTAAATACGGTGTGTGGTATAGGTGCAGTGTTGATTTTAGTGGTACAGCACTTCCCCTTTTTTTAGATCAAATGCAAACACAAATATCTTTGAATTAATGTGTAATGGTTGCTGTTGTTATTTAGAATGCAATCACTTTGTCACAGTCAAGCAAGCAAATTAAACACAAATGTAGGAAAAATCATAGGCCAGCATGTTGCACAATCCCGAGAAACGTACATAATTTACAGATCATAGGCACATAAGACTAGATATCAAACAAGCCAAAACTGAAGACAGAGGGAGAGGTCCGTATATAATGTGTGAGTGTTTACTGAAGTGCAGGCAGCAGTGACTGCTCA
Source organism: Oryzias curvinotus (assembly GCA_023969325.1). NCBI lineage: Eukaryota > Metazoa > Chordata > Actinopteri > Beloniformes > Adrianichthyidae > Oryzias > Oryzias curvinotus. The sequence continues at coordinate 12,290,128 of CM043722.1, forward strand.
ATGGGATCCATGGATAAATGGGTGGAGTCACAGCCAGCCTCCACAGAAACTAAAATAAAATGATAAAATGACATTCAAACATATTTACATATTTTATGTAAATATGTTGCAGAATGCCAAATGTTTCATTTCAAACAGTTCTTTACTTACTTTGCCAGTTTGTCAGTGCAGGACATGGTGAGCAAAGCTTTACCCGGCAACACAAAGTCTCTTGTCTGACTGGATATCCGAGCAGAGATGGGCAGCGTCCCCTCGCCACCGCTGGCCTTTACCCTGAGGTGAAAGCGAAACCTCCTGCTGGAATCTGAAAGAGGACGAAGACCACAGCAGAGGCATTCAAAATTTTGCATTTTCGCCCACTTTGAGCAGCAGGGATGTATTTCAAACGCATTCAGAGCAGTCTCACATGCAGCTGTGGTTTCATAGGGGCAGTTGAGTCGAGCATCTCCACAGGGTGATGAGCTGACGTACATGTGGAAGACGATGCCCTCCTGCAGCCGGAAGCTGTTGTCTTTATTTCTAACAAAGATCGACTCTTCTTTGCCAGCGCCTGGCATGCTTCAGAGGAAAAGAAGATGGAAACATAATGACACAAACTCCAGAGATTCTTCAGACCTGTGAGGCTGACGGATAGTCTAAAACTAGAACTTTAACTCAAATCTTCCTTCCTGGTAGCTCCAACCCTCGCATCCGTTACCAACACAATCACTGCCCCTCCTCCTCCCAATGTGTCCCAACCATTTCTATCTGCTTCCCTGATTAATTTCCATGATATCTAACATAATCTGTTCCTCTGGTCTATTTATTCCCGATCCTTAACATCTTCATTACTCCCAAAGACTATAGTGGAAATGACATAGAAACGATTTTTTAATGACTTTGTCATAATGCTTACATGTATGAATAATCTTGGTACCGTGAACCAATAGTTAGATAACCTGAATGATACAAGTGTCTTTTTAGAAAATCTAGAATAAAACCCACAACACAAACAAGTTCAGCTGTTGTTTGTACCAAAGCAGCAGCTCCAGCTGAGCGTAAAGAAAGCGAACCAGCGCCCTCCGGCTGATGACCTCAGCGTGACAGTCTCTAAGAATACGTCCGCTGTCGCTCTCATCCTCCAGATCCAAACACTTAGTGCCAGTGGCCAAAGACACAACCCGAGCTGAGCTGATGTCAAGTCCTGTAGAAAGAGGAGAGTAGCTTTAGGCAGTCTTTTCTAAATGGTCCAAAAAGGGAAAGAAAACGGGTCCAAATTCTTGTTTCTTAAATATTTTAAGAAACCACATAATTGTAGTCATTTCTCATGGGTTCCTCTCACCTCTGCTCATAACTACCCCTGCCAGCACCTTGGGCCGGCCATGCGAGGATGACTCAGTCAGCTGTGCATACTTGTCCCTCATCAGGTGATGGACTGCCTCTGCAAATAACTGCAGAAGAGGAAATGAGTTGTATTCTGAAACTGCTTTCTGTATGCGTTGTGCCCTTACATTGCAAAATAGGGATAGAAGATTTTTAAACAATAGCCACTAGTTAAATAACTTCAGTAAATACGTAAATAAATAAATAAACGTAAACAACTTCTTCAGGGTGAATCTAGAGGTTTAACACACAATCCTTTGTTTATTGAACCTCAGATCTCAATAATGATGCTGAACGAATGGCCGTCTCTGAGCAGCACTTTGTATATTTTTAATTGCATCTTCTGAAGCTACATTCACAGCCCCCTCGGTAATGTCCATTTAAGTGACCACTTCCAATAAAAGGTCTATGTAAATGCGCTTCAAGTTTTTATGAGCATTTTTGAGATCTACATACAAAACACGCACCTATTGAACGCTCGCTGAAATTTAAACTAGGTTGAACTTTGACCAATCAGCGACTAGGTTTGAGTAGTGACCTTTGGATGGCGTCCTTTTTAACTTACCAAATTGCCAACAGATATCAGAAAGGAGAAGTTAATAATTGTGGTTTGTGCCCGGATGGAATTCTATGACACCTAGTCTTTGATATATTGGAATAGAGCTGTGAAAGAAAAAGCCTGGAGCAAGATTCACGAGATTAGCTCCGCTTTGACATTCCACACCAGACCTCCTTCAACTGTACATGGTAGATATGGGCTAGTAAAAAACAGAAAAAGAAGAAGAAGCCCCTCCCTTTTTGTCCGGTGTGAGTACCATAGACTCAATACTTGTTTAACAACAATATGCCTGGTGCCACATACCATAGCTTTAAGACCAACAGGAAACCTTTTTGACTCCTGGATTGCAGCTTATTTGAAAATGAAAGTCTGCAAAGAGTAAAACTCAAAAAATAGTCATTGGATGGTTTATTTACTATTAAGTCAGGTTCCATTCAATACATTTAAATGGATCCAACTTTATAGCACAAGGAAGTATAAAAAAATCTACTTTAGACTGCAGAGTCAAAATTCGATTTTCATGGAGACCACTCATTCAATTGAACGCATCTAAGCCAATACAGGAAGATCTGTTAGTTATGTTTTGACTTGAGACAGCATTTGTTGTAAATTTGAGCTTTTTATATTAACTAAATGGAAGGGATTTGTCCTTGTACCCACTGTCATTACTGTATACAAGATCACGAGTCGGGGCGTGACTAAAAACATTAACAAAAAAGTCAATCGAGTACAAAAATTTGTTGTGCTGAAATTGTTTTGACTCTATCAGAAGGTTTTTTTATATGACTAATCACTGTTAAAAACAAGCTAACAGCAGCTTTGTGTTAACAAGAAGGGTCGATGCTTAGGACCCCAAAATGATCAAATCGCACTGAGCACCTAAAGTTATCTACCATTAAAAATCCCAAACCGTCATAAACATCCTGTGAAATTCTAACTGTATCATCTATCTGCTCATGCCAAATGTTATCTGGAGAAGAGAGGCACAAGGTCATGTTTAATGAGCGTGTTAAACAATTATCTATGGAATTACTACGCTCTTCACTTTTCTCCACCTTCATCTTCACACTCATTAAAGCGTCACGCAAGACAAGACAGAGGTTTCCAATGAAAGAGTGATGGTTCTGAATCTTTTTTACTCATTCTGAGTTGTTTCATTCAAAACCAGATCTCTGAATTTGTATGTTGATGGGTGGATCCTATAATTGTCTGCCTCAAGGTGCAGTTTATATCCTACTCTGTTACACTTTTTCGTTTTTGAAGTGATATTCTTGCTTTGGCCCCCAGGAGTCAAGCCAGGCAGCTGACATGCTTTTAAACATAAAATGTGACAGGAAAAGACTGAGGGTGATTCTGGACAGCTCTGAGGCTTAATGACGCTACAGATCAGAGCGGACATCAGCCACCTCTATGGCCTCTGGACATGAAGATAATGTTGATGTGTAGCTCATTCCATCTGGAAGCATCCAAAGCACCTCAGGCACATTTATTCGGACTATTTAGGAAACAGGTTGTAAGGGACCCTTGGCATAAAGCTGACCTCGACTACTTTATGTCGTATTCTCTGAGGACAGGTTAACAGGAGTTTGATGCTCTTCTTTTTAAACTTTGCCTGGAAAAACTGTATTTTATTTATGATTTAACATGAAAGATGAAGTGATAGGTAATAATGATTTTCTGTGGCAACCCCTAAAGGGAGCAGCTGAAAGGCAAAGAAGGCTAAATTTGTTTCTTTCTTTATAAGAAATAAACAGCTGTGTTTGAATAGTGTAAGGAAGTATGAGAACTGATTTTTTTTACAATGCTGTTAGTTTTGCAAAACGGCATTTCTACATAACGGCTTTGAGCAGGATCTGAAGCTGTGCAGAAAAACACAATTGATTTAAAGTCATTAGCTGCATATAGGCTGCATGCACATGTGGAAAATGTCTTTAATCTGATCAGAGATGGGATTAGAATTGGATTTGATCCGTTAATAAAAAACCTTTACATCCATCACATGTTCAATCAGGAATAAATCCTTTTGACATTTGACATCTAAATATGTGTGGTCAATTCTAAACCTTTTTCTTGGCTGCATGGACTCGTAGGAAGGGTTAGGGTTATGGTTAGGTTAATACATGCGTCCAATAACAACATTTTGGCCTAGACACATTTAAAACGCAGCAATGTGCATCTTGGCCGCACATATTACGAGGTAATAACATCAGCCTGTTGACAAGCTAAACAGTAAATTTTGGCTTATGTTGAAGAGGGAGAGACAGTAGGAAGATAATTTCTTCATTCCAAGCCGTACAACTTTAGTCCCCTTTCAAGAGTGGAAGCACAAATTCACTTGACCATTTGCACGGTTTCACAGGACTGCTCGGAGCACGAAGCGGCATTTCCACATTCAATGGCCGCACCGTCTACAAATGATGTAAAAGCCAGCGCAGCGATGACCCACAATCAGAATAAGTTATTTACATGTGCTGTGGTCGGATCGACAATCAGCATGGCGTACCCATCTCAGTCGGGAGGAAATTTTGATCCAAATGAGTCTGGTTGGGTCAGAGTATTCCGAATGGTGTGTTTACACAAAGTTTACATGTTTACTTATACAGTAGATTCTTCAAACAGAATGATCAGACAATTTACTGTCATAATTATGCAGTCAACTTGATGGTCTCAATAACTGATGAGGTTTTTCTAAGGCTGTACGGTGGTGCAGTTGTTAGCGCTCTTGCCTCACAGCAAGAATGCAACGGCTTGAGTCCTGGCGGGGACCCCTCTGCTCAGTCATGTCCTGTCTGTGCATACGTGGGTTTTCTCCAGAGACTCTGGTTTCCTCCCACAGTTTAAAAAAATCCCTCATAGGTGAATTGATGACTCTTAAATTGTCCCTAGCAGGGACATTTCTAGTCTTTAGCATCATCTAGCTACAGATTTGAACCCACAGTCCACTTGTGTAAGGTTTGATGCTTTACTACACCCCTTTTAAAGATTGTTGACAGCAAAGACTCCTGATTCATTTTCTTTAATGGTTACATCTGATTTTCCAGTCATCTCATAAATTTCAAACCAGATGTACGGGGCTGCATGGTGCGTAGTGGCTAGCATCCTCGCCCCACAACAAGAGGCCCTGGTTTAAATCCTGGCTGGGACTTCCTGTATGGAACTTGCATGTTCTACCTATGCATCAAACTAAGGCTTCATTATATCTAAATAATCCTCAGCAGTGACGTGCGGTCAGGTGAGGCAAGTGAGGCAGAGCCTCACCTGTCATAATCGTGGTAAAATAGAAAAAGATAAATTAAGTAAATATTATTTTCCACTGATCTCTGGAGCGCTGTGCCTCATGTCTGACGGTAGGGCTCAATGTTACAGAGACGTGCGGTGGAAGCGCTGCTATAGGCCAGCAGAAAGGGCTTCAGGTGAGGCATGCCTCACCAGCAGGGGGCAGACGTGAAGTACAGTTGGAGGTAGAGCGTTTAGCCACCAAGCCCCTGTCTTATGGAATAAGCTCCCAGCTCATGTAAGAGAGGCAGATTCGGTTTCTACATTCAAAGTTAGACTGAAAATATTCCTCTTTAGACAGGCTTATTGTCAGACTAGTTAGTATTCAGAGATTATTTAACTTAATGTTAATTGTTTAAATTAAACTTAATAACAATAACTATTTGTTTTAAAAGGCTGCTAGAAGTTGAAGCTGGGGTAACTATGGTCCACTGGGGCTCTGTCCTCTTTTCTGTCCTCTTTTCTTTTCTCATCTGTCTCTACACTTCCTCTCTTCTCTATTTTTGATCATCATTTATCATTTAGTTCTCCATGCCTCTGTTTGGTGCAGTACGATTCATGTATTGTCCGTCTTTCCCTCTCCCCTCCTGGGGAGTGGGAGTGCTTCCAGACGCCATTTGGCCCATCCGCGCTCCTGTTCCTGACTGTGTACCTCGTCTCTGCTCCTGCTCCTAAACCTGGCTGTGGTTCCTGTCTCCGGCTCGACTCGCGCCCCTGACTGTCCCCAACCCCGGCTGGATGAAGCTCGTCTGCTCGACTTTAAATATGTACTTGTAGAGTTAGATGAGTTAATTCTTCTCTATCAGTTCTGGTAAATTGCCTGTCCGTCCTGGGGGAGGATCCCTCCTTCATGTGGCCACCCCTGAGGTTTCTTCATTTTTTTCCGGAATCCGGTTTTTTAGGAGTTTTTCCTTACCGCGAAGGGGGGTCTAAGGGCAGGGATGCCAGTATAGCTTAGTCAGTTTGTTAGTTTATTTTAGTATTTTCCTATTGAACTATATGTATTCATGATCCTTTTGAGTTCATGTTTTACTTCAAAGCCCATTGAGACGACTGTTGTTGTGATTTTGGGCTATACAAATAAAATTGAATTGAAATTGAATTGAGCTGACAGCTGCTTTGTAGCTGCACTGCTGCCGTAGGAAAAACGTCTTCCTTTGAGAGGGAGAAACTCACATAAAATAAAAGAAAATAAGGAAGACTTTTCCAACAGATCATAGAGCTTTTTGTGGAGAACGATCAACACATGGACTCAAAACGTAAGGCCAAACACGTTTTTCAATGTTTGCTTTTTTTTTTTTTAAATAACATGGGAGTAAGTGGATAAAAATTTAAGTAAAATTATTTATTTTATTTTCATGATCATTTTCACAGACAATATTTGATAACTGATTAAAGCACCAGATTTGAAGTTGGAAAAATACCAGAAATAGTTACTGAGGGTCAAATGTGTGCTGAACACATCTGTATTATTCTTTAATTTGTTTACAGTATATATAAATAATTTATACACAAGAAGAGTGTTCTATCCATCTATAAATATTCTCTGTAGGACAAACATGTTCTTGTGTGTATTTTACAAGCTGTTAGCTGCCGTTGGATGAATGGTGAAATAATCAGATGTTTCATTGTAAATCTACTCCAGAGGAGTCAGTGCCTCACCAGTCATCAACCTCACCACACGTCACTGATCCTCAGGTGAGTGTGTGGCCCTGCAACAGACTTGTAATCTATCACCCAACATAAACCAGGTTGGCTCCAGCCAATAGGGATTCATCAAGGATCAGAAAAAGGATGGACAGATTTACATACCTGAGGTAGCCGATTTTTACAGCTCTGAATTCCCATCATCTTCCTTTCTGGTGCCAGGCTGATTCTGTAAAGAGAATCTAGGGCTGCTGCTGCTGCTCGCTCTTTGGCAAGTCTTTTGCTGGAACAACAACCTTCAAACAGCTGTCCTTCTAATCTGAGCACCATAATAAAGTTCCTCCTGGGCCTGCCATGAACTGTTTCTGTCAGACATATGTACCTGAGCTCTGGTCGCAGCACACTGAGCAGCGCCACTGGACTGAGGTGCTGTAACAGCAACATGCTGAAGCTTTGTCCTTTTGGGTTTGCAGAGGAATTCAAGTCCAGAGTGAACCGAATAAGTTGCCTGTAGTTGCAGATACTGTTCAAAATCTCCTTCTTTGTGTTCCAATGCAAGAGGTCACAGGTTTCGAAGGGAGAAGGTTCACATTCTGTCAGGAAGGTGTCAGAAAGGCTTAGTTTATCTGCTGTAAAATCCACATTTGTGTTGGTGAAGTTCCCCATTACTGCATGGGCCTGTGAGGCGTTTGGGAACTGGATGAAAGACTGCAGAGCCAATTCTGCAGCCCGCATCTTGGCCTGCTTTTTTGTGGAGCCAAAACCCTCAAAGTGGAATCCATTAACCTCCACACCAACAGAAAACACGGGGGCATGGAGTGGACCGCTTTTTGACATGATTTCATACCGCAGACCTGGTTTTAACTCGTTTAAGTGGACCAGCGCATTCTTTTGCGTGACAGCCCAGGCGGATCTTTTACAGGTCAAGTGGCTCTGATGGTGATCTTTTCCAAACAGCACAGACTGTTTCCTCTTTAGTTCTCGTGGTGCAGTTGTGTAGATGTTTGTACAAAGAGCTGAAGGGCAATGCTTCCGTAAGGTGTCATGATCTCTTTGGTGTTTCTCATCCTGGTTTTCTTTCACCTCCACGCTGGTCCCTGTTGAAAACAAACCAGAATGAGTAAAAAAAAAAAAACGTCTGTTTGAATCACACTTTTGATGTATGAAGGTCCTTTTTCTGAGAAACCAGAATATCATCCACAAATGGTTTTCCTCAACGGAAAGTAAAATACAACTATCAGCTTTAGTTTTTTTGCAGTTGCTGTTTAGACTTTATTCAATAGAAATAATCATCACACAACAATCACAATACGACTACTAAATTTTTGGGATTAGGGTTTGTATCTTAACAATATTGAATTGTTTTTTTGTGTGTGTTTTTATCAATATATGAAACTCTTTTGGTTAGATATAATGGCTGGAATTTGCTTGAAGATTATACAGTGTGTGTTCAAAATCTTACATGTCCGGGTAAAATGTTATGGCAGCAGCTGCCCTGCTGCTGCAAATCGTCTGATTTCCTCCACTTGTGCCTGCACCTATGAATCTCTGCCTCTGGCCTTCACTCTCTGCTGGATCGTTGTACTGGAGGCATTCTGTCAACTCACCTGCTCTGGTCTCTGCCAGCTTGTCTACATGGCTGCTTGCCACTCAGCCTGGCTTCCAGCTAACCTGCTTTGCCTTTCTCTGGTCTCTGCTCTCAGCTTCGCACTGCTGCAACCATTGTCTGCTCCTGTTTCCTTGCCACACCATTGTGCCCCAAGTCTCTGCACCTCTGCATTATTTAGTTATATTTTTTACTGTTTCCCAGAGACCCTTCTGGAGATTATTTGGATTGCAAAATCAAGGGTGCCTGTGACTGAGCCCCAGGCTCCTGAGTTGTACCACACTCTAATGAGCATCCCTCTCTTTTCTGACTAGTGAGTGGAGCCACACCTTCAATAATTTGCTGTATCAAGGACTTTACTCACCCCCTCCCTTCTACCTGTGGATCTCACACTCCTCTTCCCAGTAAGCCTGTTTTTGCTCTGACTACTAGGACAATTTCCCATCACTAACCCTCTCTCTCCTATCTTCTTAGCATCAGTACATTGGCTGTAATTCTCCAGGACCTTGGCTCCCTCAAGTTAAAGAATAAAATAAATCGGGTTTCTTGCACTCCTGAGTTTATATATATATATATATATATATATATTTTTTTGGCCCGGAAACAATTTGTGACAAAACTTGTAAAGTCCATGGCATTCAATATAATGTGATATAGCTTAAGTTTATACGGAAAATCAGCTGATCCCTTGATGCCTGAATTTATTTCCAAAACGTTTCACTTATGTTTCATATAGATGCTAAATTAAGGTAATCTTGAGCTGATGTGGTTTGATGCATATTTTCTTCAATTGGTTAATGTCCCAGTCAAACTATATTCCAATTGTAAAATTGTGTTGTTGTTTTTTTAAATCAAAGCATGTCAAGTTTTTTCTGGAGTTTATTAAAAATTCACTTTTGGGTTGTAGGTAGAACTCTTGCCCTGGAAGTTAGACCATTTCCCAGCATTCCTTTGTTTACACTCTCCCAGAAGCAACCATAGTTTGTAAAAACAATGGAATCTAGGTGTGATGTCAGCTATAGAAAATGCCTTTCCTCTGGCTCTCGCAAAATACCTCACCATTGCTTTCTGATAAGGGCACCGCCATGTTGAAACCAGTTGACAGTGATTGGTTCGAGTCAGAGTATCATATGGCAACTACTATTTCCATAGATATGACTCAAAGCAACTTGGACCAATTACTGTTGAATGGCTTCAACATGGTGGCGCCTGTATAAGGAAGCAATGGTACTTCACATTTGGGAACATGAGAGCGGTTGAGCTGTCCATTTTTACAGTCAATGTTAGTGACAAGGGCCTCCCAAGCTGAAGCTAACAGCATATACAAAAATATGGCAATTAATATTGGAGGTATCCAGCCACATAGTTAAGAGCCCGATGACGAGAAAAATTAAATTGAACATGAATCTATTTGCAGGTGGAGGATTTAGAATTGAAACGGAGAAAGCAAGACTTTGTTCTGCCAATGGCAGTGGCTGCGTCATAAGTCTGAGCTTTTTCAAACATCTGCTCCTGATCCAAAGCAATTTGAATTGGGTAATACTCAATTGCAGTTTTAATCTTAATTTTTTTTATACATGTCAAGAACATGTTATTTAAAAAGACTTTCATTTGAGCGAGTCTTTAAACCAAGAAACATCTTACAATTAGTAAAATCACACAACTTTTTGTTCTATCTGTAGATGGCTTCAAAAACAAACTAAATCCATTTTTTTCCACATGTCCATAATTTCCTCTACTGACAGGTCATTGGCACTTTTTATAGGGCATCAATGGATTTTATGTTTTAAAATCCAAAAACATAAGTACACTTAAAAAAAAGAAAAAAGAGGAGGCGATAATGAATTAAATAATGTATTACTGCAGCCTGTCTGAAAAAGAAAAAGGAAAGGAAGTTTCGATGTCTGTGTTACTAAGAACTATGAATATATCCAACAGAGAAAACAGATTTACTTAAGCTGTCCAAGGATATTTTGGAGTCCCAGTGTTGTGTTGGTCTGGAGAGAGCCGATGACGCATCACTCCAACCTGAAACAACAGAGCATTTTTACTTCACATACATTTTTATCAAAAGCTCAAACTTCCTTTATGCTACTTATCATAACAAACCATGCTAGACTCAGTTTTAATGATCACACTCACATCTATTCATTTTAATTTAGTAGAAAGATTATGACTGTATTTGGGAGAAATTTGCTATTTTAAATAGAGAAGCAGTAAAATAAAGCAGTTCTGCGGGATTTAAAAGGATCGAAACCCAAGTTCATGGAAAGACGGAAAAGGGAACCATAGACTCACACTGCTTCCAGGGGTTTTCATGATAGAACGATAGACTGGATTGCTCTCCATTTAGCTGCTGTTAATGAGCCTTGTTTAATGGAATAATGAAATTAAGCATGGCGGGGGGGGAAAGTGAGAAGCACCCACTCGCTGTCCGATGTCTGGGTGGGCGCTCTGACAGCTGTGGATAATCACATTAGCAAAGAATAATTAGTGACTTCTTTTGATGTGTAACGTCTTTTCTCAAGGACAAAGGACCATGGAATCCTTTATACTTAATCATTAACTGATTGTTTTAGTTGCAGTTGCCACCTTTATAATACGTTGTGCTGTGGTGCAGAGGCACAGTAGTCAACCTCTGATTAGAAGATCACAGGTTTGGTTTGCACCTTGCCTGCCCATGTGCTGAAATGTCCCTGAACACAGCAATGCTCCTGGTGGTTTTAGGTTGGCACCATGAGTGCATGAATCTGTTTGTGTGTGGGTGAATGGGACTGTGACTGTAAAGCAGCTTGGGCCTTTACGCAAGGTAAAAATGTACACATAAGTATATGACATTCACCATAAAGGCCTGTAATCTGAATATACATGTAAAACAAAAATAAATAACCCCCCTTTCATCCTTCCGCGGGTGGTTTCTCACCCAAGCGGGGGTCCTCCACCAGAGGCCTTATTTGAGTTTCTCCCTCTCAGTGGAGAAAGACGTTCTTAGTCTGTTTCTACGACAGCAGTGTAGCTACAAAGCAGCTGTCAGCTCACGTCTGCCCCCTGCCTTTTCTGTGGGCGTACACGTGGCCGGCCCTCCCTATACGCGAATTACGCAGCCGCGTAGGGCCCCCGTCACCACCAGGGCCCCGAAGTGGCGGAAAGAAAAAATAAAAAAATAAAAAATAAATAAATAAATAAATAAAAAAGACCCAAATCTGGCAACCTATTTCATAGAACTTCCGTACCAACGTGCACTCTAAAAAAAAGTTTCCTGCACTTTAATGACCCCCCCCCCCCCTTCAACACACCTGAACCAATCTGGCAACCCAAATAATGACATTACGCCACTCTTAGCAACGATTGGTCAACATCATTGCATCTGAGCCTGTCACAGTGTGCATTTACGAGTGTAATTTGTTTCAATAAAGTTGGGAAAAAGAAAAAAAACAAGCACATTTTTTCACGCTGATCAAAGCAACAACAAGAGAACTTCATGCCAAAGAGACTTTATCCATCAGAAGCTGAAAAAAGATGAAGAACTTCAACATCAATCACAAGGTAAGTTTGGAGGATGTTGGGGCCGTTTTTTTTTTTTACATTATCCAGTATTTCTGTGCAGCTGCGCGATTTACGTAAAATACAAATCGATCCGAAGTGAAGATTGCACATAAACGACCCCGTTTGTCATAATTTCCAATGGAAAACTCGAAAATAATTCTGATACCCACTTTTCCAAGAAGATGAGGATGCACATGACCTTCTAAAACGGCAGAGAGCAAAGAAAAGTAAATAATGACAACGGTATGATGGGTGATAAATGTTTTAACTCACGTTATCGTATTGTTTCATTGTTTTGCTAACACATATTTAATGCATTCTGTATTTTCCTGTTTATGTCAGTATAAAAACTGCCGTTTACCTGTTATAGACAGTCAGGTATTCTAACTTTTTCAACAAAGAATGTGTCTTAAAATCTTGCATTGGCATGAAATATGGAGAATCAAAACTGCCAAATACAAATAGGAAATACATGTTCTCATTTATAAATGACAAACAAAATAAATGTACTAATTTTAAAATTATGAACATACAAAATAATAGATAAAGAAGTGTATAAATGCTTATATTTCCATTTATACTCAAATTATTGTTCACATTTATTATTTATAAATGGGTACATTGATTTCTTATTTCTATTTTGCAGTTTTGGTTTTACATAATGAGGATGTTTTGCACAGTTTCTTCTGCTCTCAAAAAGTACTGGAGGAGGTCCAGCATCCACATCCCAAGATGTTCCTGACATCACTGAAGATGTCATCTAAGGTAATTTTAATAGCATGTAAAGTCATTTAAAAAACAGTGTCTGCATAAACCCTTTTTTCATAAACAGCAGCTGAAGAGTATGGAGTCCCAAACTGTAAATAATTAAATTAATAAATATGACCTCATGCAAATATACAATCAAACAATAAATCTCTTATAAATATATAAAAGGATCGTGAAATTGTGAAAAACCTGCACACAGATTTTAAATGATTCAATATATTATTAGTATTCTGCTATATATATTTTATTAGCTTTATCATTAATTATTGTATAATAATAATTTTTGTTTTTTAGCTGCAGAAGAAACTGTTGTCATCACATATACTGCTGTTTGAAGGGAAAACATTTGACTGTTTTACTTTTTACTGTTTGCTTTTATTAAAGTTATGTGTCTTGTGTTCCAGAGGCTCCAAGAGAGGTGTGAATGGAAGAGGAGCCGACTGGATCCAAATTCCACCAACCTCAAATCCAATTGGTCCAGCTGAATGACCAACCACACTTTCTGATCCAGTAAGAATGGATTTGGTGCAAAGAGGTCCTTTTCAAAGACTTTTACTTTCCGAAATCCCCCTCATTGAGCTGTTGTGTTCTTTATTTTGGATTGTTTTATTTTTTTGTTGAGTGCCTAATGTTTCATTAAAAAATATATATCTATATATATACACATTTGTCATTCATATTTTTTTCTTTGCATTTAAAATTGGTTTGGCACCACTAAATGTGACTCCAACATACAGGCAATAAATATACTGTATTCAATTCTTCGGCAGCAACAATAATTCACAAATGTATTTATATAGTTATCTCATTTATATTACAACAACAGTTGCGTTTTTTTAAGCTGCTGATCAGTTAGAGGGCCCACAAATTAAATTTCGCTTAGGGCCCCCAGAACAGCAGCGTACAGCAGCATTTTGACCAACGTCTCTGTTAACGTTGAGCCCTATAGTCAGACGTGAGGCACAGCGCTCCAGAGTCTCACCCGGAGTTTCCGCTCTGTCTGTGATCGCGAGACACTCAAAATCAGCGATTTTAACCTCAGAAACTGCGAATAACTGAGCTACAAAAACTGAACGCACGCTCACACACACACACACACTCTTACGCTGCGCGCGGCTATGCCACCCCCCCCCCCCCCCTCCTCCTACAGGCGCGCGAGTGCAGAAACCATTGAGAGTCTCGGCGGAATACCGCAAATAACGTTAGTTCCGCCTCGGCACAAAGTTAATACATTTGAGGGGGGGAATAAACAAACCGAAAAACCGAAACGGTACGAACATGAACCGAACCGAAAGTGCCGTACCGAAACGGTTCGGTCCAACTACATGTACCGTTAGACCCCTAATATATACATACAATATATATACTATATATATATATATATATGTATGTATATATATATATATATATATATATATATATATAAATATATATATATATATATATATATATATATATTATATATATATATATATATATATATATATATATATATATATATATATATATATATATTTATATATGGGTACCAAACCGCCCCATCACCTCTTTTTCCTGCACAACATGTCCATTCAAATCTCTCTTTATCAAGGTCCAACCAGAATTACTCCTTCTCCTACAGCTTTTATTCTACTTTTAGGGCATAGCCACTAAAAAGATTAAACATCACACCTTCAATTTCTATCTTCAAATTCATCACTCTATCAAACTTTTTTTTTTTTTTTTTACCTCCACAAGACTCCTAACAAACTCCTCCTTTAAGATAACTCATACTCCACTGTTCTTCCCATCTCCACCATGATAGAACAACTTGAAACCTGCTTCTAAGCCTTACACCTTGCTACCTGGATACATATGTCAACTAACTCTTTCTTTTCCTGTCATAGTTCCAACATTCGAAGTCTTTACTCTCAGTCCACCACTCATGACTTTGCCTTTTCTCTCTCTTCCTATGAAGGCACCTTCCTCCTCTCCTTCTTTGACCAACAGTAGTCCAATTTCCACCAGCACCCTGTCAGTGAACAGAACCGATGGTGGTCATTCTTATTTCGGATCTCGACTAATCTTGTATGGATATCAAACGTCTGATTTGCATATTTGATTTGCAAAAGATTTAACTTTGGATGCCCTTCCTGACACAAACCTCTGTATTTATCCAGACTTTGAACCAGCACAATGAAACCCTGGCTTGGGCCCCCTCATGGCTAAATTAGTGTTTTAACTTTAATCATTAAGTGGAAACTTAGAATAAGATCCGAAAAACTGGCATGCCTGAGCAAATCATTTTTTTATGTACTGCCCCGTATTTTTTTTTTTTTAATTTGAAGATTGTAGCAGACTTTCTTACTTTAGAGATTACATTGTGATTCTGCAACATACCAAAAAGACAGATTCTTACACCGCTTTCAAGTAAAGTATTAAAGGGTCTATAACATGCAAAATAGATTTTTATTTAGCTTTTAAGTACATTATAATGTTCATTCCTCACTATAAACCACCCAGAAAGGGTATTTTTATCCGTTCACGCATTTCTGAGTATTTTTCCAAAAACCTGCTCTCTGATCAGCAGCCCCTCTCAACCCACGAAAGCGACCGCGCTCCCGATTCGATTTACAATTTTTTTTTCCTGATCCACTCGATTCAATTCAATTTTGAATTTAAAAGGTTTATACATTTAGACATATTTGCATAGAATTAAATTAATTAACCTATATCTGTCTTGAAGAAATTCAAATAAATCTTTTACAGTTCACATACTGTAAAATGTAATGGTGAAATGACAAACCAATGAGAATGTTGTGTTACATGGTTTCTCAAACAGAGAAGCTCCAATAAATGTGCAGATATTAAACACTGTTAAGGCTCTAAACCAGGGGTCTCAAACTCAATTTTCCTGGGGGCCACTAAAGGCAGGGTCTAGCTGAGGGAGGGCTGCAACTGCAACGCACACACACACACACACACACACACACATGCAACTTGTAGTGTAAAATTGTATGGAACATGTACTATACTATTAACTATACTCTATTATTAACTGTTTTCTGTACAATATGTACTTAAAAAACTCTCATTTATCAGATCAGGGAAATGCTCCAAAATGGATGGAAATTCATGTTGGCGACACCAAATATGGGCAGCCAAGATGCACAATAAGCATGTTTAAGATCACCCAGGTCGACGAAACGCAGATCACCTGGTGAGTGACATATGCTTTTGTTTTTGCTCCAACATCACCTGTCAATCATCACAGAAATATCAGTAACACTTTATATTAAGATTCCTTAACAAAATTTTGTTAATGCATTAACAAGCATTATAATAAAGTTTTTAGGGTGTTGGCAAGACATTTATTAGCACAATAAGTCTAATAAGGTTAATTAAATTACTTAGTTAACACATTTACAAGCATTATTATTAGGATGTTTTCAAGATGCTAATGATACATTTATTGGCATTATAGATGTCTTACAAATGTTTCAGTGTTAATAAGCTTAATAAGATTTACTAACAACCTTTGTTAACAAATTAGGAACGAAGTATTCCTTTTTGTTTAGGGTTCTAGTAAGACATTTATTTGCATTATAGATGTCTCACACAAGACTAAGTGTTAATAAGATTAGTCCGTTTGATTAACTAGCTTAACAAGCACTCTTCTACACTTTGAGGATCACGCTGTGAGCAGGACTTGAACCTGCGCGGGGAAACCCCATTGGAGTTCGAGTCCAACGCCTTACCGACTCGGCCATCACAGCTGGTTGGCAGTAACAGTCAGTCATTTTTGCCAGACACATTTTCTGATCAAATACCTCATCAGATGCAATATTTGAAACGCCCATTGTTGACAACCAAAACCCAAAGCAATGTGGGATCAAATTTGTTTTTAAGGATCCTGGCTCTCAGCAGACTCGGACAATCTTCGTCCAGTGCTACACTGACATTTTTGGAACACGAGTCATTGGGAAAGCTAAGGAGCTATCAAAACATCAACAGGAAAAGGTAAGTTAACTATACAAAACAAGGAAAGGACTTTAAGACTATATCCAAGGAACTGAAAATGCCAGTTAGCGGTTGTTAAAGTTTAATCAATAAGTCGAAACGGAAGAATAATATTGAAATAATTTCAGCCAAGAAAACCCACATGCCATTGAACAAAGCCATTTTCATGTAGACATGAAATGCTCAAAGCCTCTTTGTAATTCCCAGTTTGTATTTACTTATTTATTCTTCGGAAATTATAACAGACTTCTTCAATATGATAATTACTTTATGAGTTTGCAACATGCCAAAAACATTAATAAAAAAATTAACCATAAACATATTTTAGTAGTGTGGAGATTTTCCACAGAAAAGTAAAAAACAATTCTTTGGCCAAACAAATGCCAATCCATGATAGTATGTCCTTTGATGATGGCTGCAATGTTCCAGTGTTTTTTGTTCGTTTCTTCATTTGCCATTGACTGATTTGGAATATTCTAGAGGTTTTTTTTTGCTCTCCATCCACTTGTAGAAAAGAAGGGCTCTTGCCAGTATTTTTTGACAAATATCTGTTGTAAATATAGAACTAAGAAACTATCCAGTTATCTAGTTTTACATTAGCAGGGAGACTCTTTTTTTTTTGACATGCCGTAAAAGACACCGGATTTTCAAGTAAAACTTAAAAGATAAATGAAAGAAAGGTGATTTGGGAATGGAGCGTTTTTAAGGATGTGATCCCATAAAGTGCGATACTAGAGTTAGCATTAGCTGTCCTATGGGAATATCCATTATACCTTAGCATCAAGCTAACAGACTTTGGCTCTACTGCTGTTATGGGTTAAGGAAAAAGGAAAGGCATAAAAGAGTGATGTGTACTTTTATGGATGGATTATTACTGTAATAGAACGGAATCAATTGATATTGATTCATCAACCCTGCCATGGTACTCACATCCAATTCTTTGTACGCGTAAAATGGCTACAGCATCTCTTTTAGAACTCTGTGCTGCATTCCTGCTGGTAGAACTCTTCCACACTCTGAGGATCACGCTGTGAGCAGGACTTGAACCTGCGCGGGGAAACCCCATTGGATTTCGAGTCCAACGCCTTAACGACTCGGCCATCACAGCTGGTTGGCAGTAACAGTCAATCATTTTTGCCAGACACATTTTCTGATCAAATACCTCATCAGATGCAATGTTTGAAACGCCCATTGTTGACAACCAAAACCCAAAGCAATGTGGGATCAAATTTGTTTTTAAGGATCTTGGCTCTCAGCAGACTCGGGCAATCTTCGTCCAGTGCTACACTGACATTTTTGGAACATGAGTCATTGGGAAAGCTAAGGAGCTATCAAAACATCAACAGGAAAAGGTAAGTTAACTATACAAAACAAGGAAAGGACTTTAAGAATATATCCAAGGAACTGAAAATGCCAGTTAGCGGTTGTTAAAGTTTAATCAATAAGTCGAAACGGAAGAATACTATTGAAATAATTTCAGCCAAGAAAACCCACATGCCATTGAACAAAGCCATTTTCATGTAGACATGAAATGCTCAAAGTCTCTTTGTAATTCCCAGTTTTTATTTACTTATTTATTCTTGGGAAATTATAACAGACTTCTTCAATATGATAATTACTCTCTGAGTTTGCAACATGCCAAATAAATAAATGAACCATAAAAATATTTTAGTAGTGTGGAGATTTTCCACAGAAAAGTAAAAAAAAATTCTTTGGCCAAACAAATGCCAATCCATGATAGTAGTGTCCTTTGATGATGGCTGCAATGTTCCAGTGTTTTTTGTTCGTTTCTTCATTTGCCATTGACTGATATTGGAATATTCTAGAGGTTTTTTTTGCTCTCCATCCACTTGTAGAAAAGAAGGGCTCTTGCCAGTATTTTTTGACAAATATCTGTTGTAAATATAGAACTAAGAAACTATCCAGTTATCTAGTTTTACATTTGCAGGGAAACTCTTTTTTTTGACATGCCGTAAAAGACACCGGATTTTCAAGTAAAACTTAAAAGATAAATGAAAGAAAGGCGATTTGGGAATGGAGCGTTTTTAAGGATGTGATCCCATAAAGTGCGATACTAGAGTTAGCATTAGCTGTCCTATGGGAAAATCCATTATACCTTAGCATCAAGCTAACAGACTTTGGCTCTACTGCTGTTATGGGTTAAGGAAAAAGGAAAGGCATAAAAGAGTGATGTGTACTTTTATGGATGGATTATTACTGTAATAGAACGGAATCAATTGATATCGATTCATCGAATTTATCAACCCTGCCATGGTACTCACATCCAATTCTTTGTACGCATAAAATGGCTACAGCATCTCTGTACTGCATTCCATTAAGTGGCACTCTTCCACACTCTGAGGATCACGCTGTGAGCAGGACTTGAACCTGCGCGGGGAAACCCCATTGGATTTCAAGTCCAACGCCTTAACGACTCGGCCATCACAGCTGGTTGGCAGTAACAGTCAATCATTTTTGCCAGACACATTTTCTGATCAAATACCTCATCAGATGCAATGTTTGAAACGCCCATTGTTGACAACCAAAACCCAAAGCAATGTGGGATCAAATTTGTTTTTAAGGATCTTGGCTCTCAGCAGACTCGGGCAATCTTCGTCCAGTGCTACACTGACATTTTTGGAACATGAGTCATTGGGAAAGCTAAGGAGCTATCAAAACATCAACAGGAAAAGGTAAGTTAACTATACAAAACAATGGAAAGGACTTTAAGAATATATCCAAGGAACTGAAAATGCCAGTTAGCGGTTGTTAAAGTTTAATCAATAAGTCGAAACGGAAGAATACTATTGAAATAATTTCAGCCAAGAAAACCCACATGCCATTGAACAAAGCCATTTTCATGTAGACATGACATGAAATTCTTGGGAAATTATAACAGACTTCTTCAATATGATAATTACTCTCTGAGTTTGCAACATGCCAAATAAATAAATGAACCATAAAAATATTTTAGTAGTGTGGAGATTTTCCACAGAAAAGTAAAAAACAATTCTTTGGCCAAACAAATGCCAATCCATGATAGTATGTCCTTTGATGATGGCTGCAATGTTCCAGTGTTTTTTGTTCGTTTCTTCATTTGCCATTGACTGATTTGGAATATTCTAGAGGTTTTTTTTGCTCTCCATCCAATTGTAGAAAAGAAGGGCTCTTACCAGTATTTTTTGACAAATATCTGTTGTAAATATAGAACTAAGAAACTATCCAGTTATCTAGTTTTACATTTGCAGGGAAACTCTTTTTTTTGACATGCCGTAAAAGACACCGGATTTTCAAGTAAAACTTAAAAGATAAATGAAAGAAAGGTGATTTGGGAATGGAGCGTTTTTAAGGATGTGATCCCATAAAGTGCGATACTAGAGTTAGCATTAGCTGTCCTATGGGAAAATCCATTATACCTTAGCATCAAGCTAACAGACTTTGGCTCTACTGCTGTTATGGGTTAAGGAAAAAGGAAAGGCATAAAAGAGTGATGTGTACTTTTATGGATGGATTATTACTGTAATAGAACAGAATCAATTGATATTGATTCATCAACCCTGCCATGGTACTCACATCCAATTCTTTGTACGCATAAAACGGCTACAGCATCTCTGTTAGAACTCTGTGCTGCATTCCTGCTGGTAGAACTCTTCCACACTCTGAGGATCACGCTGTGAGCAGGACTTGAACCTGCGCGGGGAAACCCCATTGGATTTCGAGTCCAACGCCATAACGACTCGGCCATCACAGCTGGTTGGCAGTAACAGTCAATCATTTTTGCCAGACACATTTTCTGATCAAATACCTCATCAGATGCAATCATTTTTGCCATACAGGTTTTCAAATCAAAAACCTCAAAAGATGCATCTTTTTAATGACCCATTGTTGACACCCAAAGCAATGTGGGATCAAATTTAGTTATTGTTATGTGTATTAAAAGTGAATCAATTGAGATCGATTAATCAAAATTTTCAACCCTGCCCTAGTACTCAAATCCAATTCTTTGTACGCATAAAACGGCTACAGCATCTCTGTGCTGCATTTCTGCTGGTAGCGCTCTTCCACACTCTGAGGATCACGCTGTGAGCAGGACTTGAACCTGCGCGGGGAAACCCCATTGGATTTCGAGTCCAACGCCTTAACGACTCGGCCATCACAGCTGGTTGACAGTAACAGTCAATCATTTTTGCCAGACACATTTTCTGATCAAATACCTCATCGGATGCAATGTTTGAAACGCCCATTGTTGACAACCAAAACCCAAAGCAATGTGGGATCAAATTTGTTTTTAAGGATCTTGGCTCTCAGCAGACTCGGGCAATCTTCGTCCAGTGCTACACTGACATTTTTGGAACATGAGTCATTGGGAAAGCTAAGAGCTATCAAAACATCAACAGGAAAAGGTAAGTTAACTATACAAAACAAGGAAAGGACTTTAAGAATATATCCAAGGAACTGAAAATGCCAGTTAGCGGTTGTTAAAGTTTAATCAATAAGTCGAAACGGAAGAATACTATTGAAATAATTTCAGCCAAGAAAACCCACATGCCATTGAACAAAGCCATTTTCATGTAGACATGACATGAAATTCTTGGGAAATTATAACAGACTTCTTCAATATGATAATTACTCTCTGAGTTTGCAACATGCCAAATAAATAAATGAACCATAAACATATTTTAGTAGTGTGGAGATTTTCCACAGAAAAGTAAAAAACAATTCTTTGGCCAAACAAATGCCAATCCATGATAGTGTGTCCTTTGATGATGGCTGCAATGTTCCAGTGTTTTTTGTTCGTTTCTTCATTTGCCATTGACTGATTTGGAATATTCTAGAGGTTTTTTTTGCTCTCCATCCACTTGTAGAAAAGAAGGGCTCTTGCCAGTATTTTTTGACAAATATCTGTTGTAAATATAGAACTAAGAAACTATCCAGTTATCTAGTTTTACATTTGCAGGGAAACTCTTTTTTTTGACATGCCGTAAAAGACACCGGATTTTCAAGTAAAACTTAAAAGATAAATGAAAGAAAGGCGATTTGGGAATGGAGCGTTTTTAAGGATGTGATCCCATAAAGTGCGATACTAGAGTTAGCATTAGCTGTCCTATGGGAAAATCCATTATACCTTAGCATCAAGCTAACAGACTTTGGCTCTACTGCTGTTATGGGTTAAGGAAAAAGGAAAGGCATAAAAGAGTGATGTGTACTTTTATGGATGGATTATTACTGTAATAGAACGGAATCAATTGATATCGATTCATCGAATTTATCAACCCTGCCATGGTACTCACATCCAATTCTTTGTACGCATAAAATGGCTACAGCATCTCTGTACTGCATTCCATTAAGTGGCAGTCTTCCACACTCTGAGGATCACGCTGTGAGCAGGACTTGAACCTGCGCGGGGAAACCCCATTGGATTTCAAGTCCAACGCCTTAACGACTCGGCCATCACAGCTGGTTGGCAGTAACAGTCAATCATTTTTGCCAGACACATTTTCTGATCAAATACCTTATCAGATGCAATGTTTGAAACGCCCATTGTTGACAACCAAAACCCAAAGCAATGTGGGATCAAATTTGTTTTTAAGGATCTTGGCTCTCAGCAGACTAGGGCAATCTTCGTCCAGTGCTACACTGACATTTTTGGAACATGAGTCATTGGGAAAGCTAAAGAGCTATCAAAACATCAACAGGAAAAGGTAAGTTAACTATACAAAACAAGGAAAGGACTTTAAGAATATATCCAAGGAACTGAAAATGCCAGTTAGCGGTTGTTAAAGTTTAATCAATAAGTCGAAACGGAAGAATACTATTGAAATAATTTCAGCCAAGAAAACCCACATGCCATTGAACAAAGCCATTTTCATGTAGACATGACATGAAATTCTTGGGAAATTATAACAGACTTCTTCAATATGATAATTACTCTCTGAGTTTGCAACATGCCAAATAAATAAATGAACCATAAAAATATTTTAGTAGTGTGGAGATTTTCCACAGAAAAGTAAAAAACAATTCTTTGGCCAAACAAATGCCAATCCATGATAGTATGTCCTTTGATGATGGCTGCAATGTTCCAGTGTTTTTTGTTCGTTTCTTCATTTGCCATTGACTGATTTGGAATATTGTAGAGGTTTTTTTTGCTCTCCATCCACTTGTAGAAAAGAAGGGCTCTTGCCAGTATTTTTTGACAAATATCTGTTGTAAATATAGAACTAAGAAACTATCCAGTTATCTAGTTTTACATTTGCAGGGAAACTCTTTTTTTTGACATGCCGTAAAAGACACCGGATTTTCAAGTAAAACTTAAAAGATAAATGAAAGAAAGGCGATTTGGGAATGGAGCGTTTTTAAGGATGTGATCCCATAAAGTGCGATACTAGAGTTAGCATTAGCTGTCCTATGGGAAAATCCATTATACCTTAGCATCAAGCTAACAGACTTTGGCTCTACTGCTGTTATGGGTTAAGGAAAAAGGAAAGGCATAAAAGAGTGATGTGTACTTTTATGGATGGATTATTACTGTAATAGAACGGAATCAATTGATATCGATTCATCAACCCTGCCATGGTACTCACATCCAATTCTTTGTACGCATAAAACGGCTACAGCATCTCTGTTAGAACTCTGTGCTGCGTTCCTGCTGGTAGAACTCTTCCACACTCTGAGGATCACGCTGTGAGCAGGACTTGAACCTGCGCGGGGAAACCCCATTGGAGTTCGAGTCCAACGCCTTAACGACTCGGCCATCACAGCTGGTTGGCAGTAACAGTCAATCATTTTTGCCAGACACATTTTCTGATCAAATACCTCATCAGATGCAATGTTTGAAACGCCCATTGTTGACAACCAAAACCCAAAGCAATGTGGGATCAAATTTGTTTTTAAGGATTTTGGCTCTCAGCAGACTCGGGCAATCTTCGTCCAGTGCTACACTGACATTTTTGGAACATGAGTCATTGGGAAAGCTAAAGAGCTATCAAAACATCAAAAGGAAAAGGTAAGTTAACTATACAAAACAAGGAAAGGACTTTAAGAATATATCCAAGGAACTGAAAATGCCAGCTAGCGGTTGTTAAAGTTTAATCAATAAGTCGAAACGGAAGAATACTATTGAAATAATTTCAGCCAAGAAAACCCACATGCCATTGAACAAAGCCATTTTCATGTAGACATGAAATGCTCAAAGCCTCTTTGTAATTCCCAGTTTTTATTTACTTATTTATTCTTGAGAAATTATAACAGACTTCTTCAATATGATAATTACTCTCTGAGTTTGCAACATGCCAAATAAACAAATAAATAAATGAACCATAAACATATTTTAGTAGTGTGGAGATTTTCCACAGAAAAGTAAAAAACAATTCTTTGGCCAAACAAATGCCAATCCACGATAGTGTGTCCTTTGATGATGGCTGCAATGTTCCAGTGTTTTTTGTTCGTTTCTTCATTTGCCATTGACTGATATGGAATATTCTAGAGGTTTTTTTTGCTCTCCATCCACTTGTAGAAAAGAAGGGCTCTTGCCAGTATTTTTTGACAAATATCTGTTGTAAATATAGAACTAAGAAACTATCCAGTTATCTAGTTTTACATTTGCAGGGAAACTCTTTTTTTTGACATGCCGTAAAAGACACCGGATTTTCAAGTAAAACTTAAAAGATAAATGAAAGAAAGGCGATTTGGGAATGGAGCGTTTTTAAGGATGTGATCCCATAAAGTGCGATACTAGAGTTAGCATTAGCTGTCCTATGGGAAAATCCATTATACCTTAGCATCAAGCTAACAGACTTTGGCTCTACTGCTGTTATGGGTTAAGGAAAAAGGAAAGGCATAAAAGAGTGATGTGTACTTTTATGGATGGATTATTACTGTAATAGAACGGAATCAATTGATATCGATTCATCGAATTTATCAACCCTGCCATGGTACTCACATCCAATTCTTTGTACGCATAAAATGGCTACAGCATCTCTGTACTGCATTCCATTAAGTGGCAGTCTTCCACACTCTGAGGATCACGCTGTGAGCAGGACTTGAACCTGCGCGGGGAAACCCCATTGGATTTCGAGTCCAACGCCTTAACGACTCGGCCATCACAGCTGGTTGGCAGTAACCGTCAATCAGTTTTGCCAGACACATTTTCTGATCAAATACCTCATCGGATGCAATGTTTGAAACGCCCATTGTTGACAACCAAAACCCAAAGCAATGTGGGATCAAATTTGTTTTTAAGGATCTTGGCTCTCAGCAGACTCGGGCAATCTTCGTCCAGTGCTACACTGACATTTTTGGAACATGAGTCATTGGGAAAGCTAAAGAGCTATCAAAACATCAACAGGAAAAGGTAAGTTAACTATACAAAACAAGGAAAGGACTTTAAGAATATATCCAAGGAACTGAAAATGCCAGTTAGCGGTTGTTAAAGTTTAATCAATAAGTCGAAACGGAAGAATACTATTGAAATAATTTCAGCCAAGAAAACCCACATGCCATTGAACAAAGCCATTTTCATGTAGACATGAAATGCTCAAAGCCTCTTTGTAATTCCCAGTTTTTATTTACTTATTTATTCTTGAGAAATTATAACAGACTTCTTCAATATGATAATTACTCTCTGAGTTTGCAACATGCCAAATAAACAAATAAATAAATGAACCATAAACATATTTTAGTAGTGTGGAGATTTTCCACAGAAAAGTAAAAAACAATTCTTTGGCCAAACAAATGCCAATCCATGATAGTGTGTCCTTTGATGATGGCTGCAATGTTCCAGTGTTTTTTGTTCGTTTCTTCATTTGCCATTGACTGATATGGAATATTGTAGAGGTTTTTTTTGCTCTCCATCCACTTGTAGAAAAGAAGGGCTCTTGCCAGTATTTTTTGACAAATATCTGTTGTAAATATAGAACTAAGAAACTATCCAGTTATCTAGTTTTACATTTGCAGGGAAACTCTTTTTTTTGACATGCCGTAAAAGACACCGGATTTTCAAGTAAAACTTAAAAGATAAATGAAAGAAAGGCGATTTGGGAATGGAGCGTTTTTAAGGATGTGATCCCATAAAGTGCGATACTAGAGTTAGCATTAGCTGTCCTATGGGAAAATCCATTATACCTTAGCATCAAGCTAACAGACTTTGGCTCTACTGCTGTTATGGGTTAAGGAAAAAGGAAAGGCATAAAAGAGTGATGTGTACTTTTATGGATGGATTATTACTGTAATAGAACGGAATCAATTGATATTGATTCATCGAATTTATCAACCCTGCCATGGTACTCACATCCAATTCTTTGTACGCATAAAATGGCTACAGCATCTCTGTACTGCATTCCATTAAGTGGCACTCTTCCACACTCTGAGGATCACGCTGTGAGCAGGACTTGAACCTGCGCGGGGAAACCCCATTGGATTTCAAGTCCAACGCCTTAACGACTCGGCCATCACAGCTGGTTGGCAGTAACAGTCAATCATTTTTGCCAGACACATTTTCTGATCAAATACCTCATCAGATGCAATGTTTGAAACGCCCATTGTTGACAACCAAAACCCAAAGCAATGTGGGATCAAATTTGTTTTTAAGGATCTTGGCTCTCAGCAGACTCGAGCAATCTTCGTCCAGTGCTACACTGACATTTTTGGAACATGAGTCATTGGGAAAGCTAAAGAGCTATCAAAACATCAACAGGAAAAGGTAAGTTAACTATACAAAACAAGGAAAGGACTTTAAGAATATATCCAAGGAACTGAAAATGCCAGTTAGCGGTTGTTAAAGTTTAATCAATAAGTCGAAACGGAAGAATACTATTGAAATAATTTCAGCCAAGAAAACCCACATGCCATTGAACAAAGCCATTTTCATGTAGACATGACATGAAATTCTTGGGAAATTATAACAGACTTCTTCAATATGATAATTACTCTCTGAGTTTGCAACATGCCAAATAAATAAATGAACCATAAAAATATTTTAGTAGTGTGGAGATTTTCCACAGAAAAGTAAAAAACAATTCTTTGGCCAAACAAATGCCAATCCATGATAGTGTGTCCTTTGATGATGGCTGCAATGTTCCAGTGTTTTTTGTTCGTTTCTTCATTTGCCATTGACTGATTTGGAATATTCTAGAGGTTTTTTTTGCTCTCCATCCACTTGTAGAAAAGAAGGGCTCTTGCCAGTATTTTTTGACAAATATCTGTTGTAAATATAGAACTAAGAAACTATCCAGTTATCTAGTTTTACATTTGCAGGGAAACTCTTTTTTTTGACATGCCGTAAAAGACACCGGATTTTCAAGTAAAACTTAAAAGATAAATGAAAGAAAGGCGATTTGGGAATGGAGCGTTTTTAAGGATGTGATCCCATAAAGTGCGATACTAGAGTTAGCATTAGCTGTCCTATGGGAAAATCCATTATACCTTAGCATCAAGCTAACAGACTTTGGCTCTACTGCTGTTATGGGTTAAGGAAAAAGGAAAGGCATAAAAGAGTGATGTGTACTTTTATGGATGGATTATTACTGTAATAGAAAGGAATCAATTGATATCGATTCAT
The DNA here is from genome assembly GCA_023969325.1 of Oryzias curvinotus. NCBI lineage: Eukaryota > Metazoa > Chordata > Actinopteri > Beloniformes > Adrianichthyidae > Oryzias > Oryzias curvinotus. Next base: position 12,317,446 of record CM043722.1, read on the forward strand.
CGAATTTATCAACCCTGCCATGGTACTCACATCCAATTCTTTGTACGCATAAAATGGCTACAGCATCTCTGTACTGCATTCCATTAAGTGGCACTCTTCCACACTCTGAGGATCACACTGTGAGCAGGACTTGAACCTGCGCGGGGAAACCCCATTGGATTTCAAGTCCAACGCCTTAACGACTCGGCCATCACAGCTGGTTGGCAGTAACAGTCAATCATTTTTGCCAGACACATTTTCTGATCAAATACCTCATCGGATGCAATGTTTGAAACGCCCATTGTTGACAACCAAAACCCAAAGCAATGTGGGATCAAATTTGTTTTTAAGGATCTTGGCTCTCAGCAGACTCGGGCAATCTTCGTCCAGTGCTACACTGACATTTTTGGAACATGAGTCATTGGGAAAGCTAAAGAGCTATCAAAACATCAAAAGGAAAAGGTAAGTTAACTATACAAAACAAGGAAAGGACTTTAAGAATATATCCAAGGAACTGAAAATGCCAGTTAGCGGTTGTTAAAGTTTAATCAATAAGTCGAAACGGAAGAATACTATTGAAATAATTTCAGCCAAGAAAACCCACATGCCATTTAACAAAGCCATTTTCATGTAGACATGACATGAAATTCTTGGGAAATTATAACAGACTTTTTCAATATGATAATTACTCTCTGAGTTTGCAACATGCCAAATAAATAAATTAACCATAAAAATATTTTAGTAGTGTGGATATTTTCCACAGAAAAGTAAAAAACAATTCTTTGGCCAAACAAATGCCAATCCATGATAGTGTGTCCTTTGATGATGGCTGCAATGTTCCAGTGTTTTTTGTTCGTTTCTTCATTTGCCATTGACTGATTTGGAATATTCTAGAGGTTTTTTTTGCTCTCCATCCACTTGTAGAAAAGAAGGGCTCTTACCAGTATTTTTTGACAAATATCTGTTGTAAATATAGAACTAAGAAACTATCCAGTTATCTAGTTTTACATTTGCAGGGAAACTCTTTTTTTTGACATGCCGTAAAAGACACCAGATTTTCAAGTAAAACTTAAAAGATAAATGAAAGAAAGACGATTTGGGAAGGGAGCGTTTTTAAGGATGTGATCCCATAAAGTGCGATACTAGAGTTAGCATTAGCTGTCCTATGGGAAAATCCATTATACCTTAGCATCAAGCTAACAGACTTTGGCTCTACTGCTGTTATGGGTTAAGGAAAAAGGAAAGGCATAAAAGAGTGATGTGTACTTTTATGGATGGATTATTACTGTAATAGAAAGGAATCAATTGATATCGATTCATCGAATTTATCATCCCTGCCATGGTACTCACATCCAATTCTTTGTACGCATAAATTGGCTACAGCATCTCTGTACTGTATTCCATTAAGTGGCACTCTTCCACACCCTGAGGATCACGCTGTGAGCAGGACTTGAACCTGCGCGGGGAAACCCCATTGGATTTCAAGTCCAACGCCTTAACGACTCGGCCATCACAGCTGGTTGGCAGTAACAGTCAATCATTTTTGCCAGACACATTTTCTGATCAAATACCTCATCGGATGCAATGTTTGAAACGCCCATTGTTGACAACCAAAACCCAAAGCAATGTGGGATCAAATTTGTTTTTAAGGATCTTGGCTCTCAGCAGACTCGGGCAATCTTCGTCCAGTGCTACACTGACATTTTTGGAACATGAGTCTTTGGGAAAGCTAAAGAGCTATCAAAACATCAAAAGGAAAAGGTAAGTTAACTATACAAAACAAGGAAAGGACTTTAAGAATTGTCCAAGGAACTGAAAATGCCAGTTAGCGGTTGTTAAAGTTTAATCAATAAGTCGAAACGGAAGAATACTATTGAAATAATTTCAGCCAAGAAAACCCACATGCCATTGAACAAAGCCATTTTCATGTAGACATGACATGAAATTCTTGGGAAATTATAACAGACTTCTTCAATATGATAATTACTCTCTGAGTTTGCAACATGCCAAATAAATAAATGAACCATAAAAATATTTTAGTAGTGTGGAGATTTTCCACAGAAAAGTAAAAAACAATTCTTTGGCCAAACAAATGCCAATCCATGATAGTGTGTCCTTTGATGATGGCTGCAATGTTCCAGTGTTTTTTGTTCGTTTCTTCATTTGCCATTGACTGATTTGGAATATTGTAGAGGTTTTTTTTGCTCTCCATCCACTTGTAGAAAAGAAGGGCTCTAACCAGTATTTTTTGACAAATATCTGTTGTAAATATAGAACTAAGAAACTATCCAGTTATCTAGTTTTATATTTGCAGGGAAACTCTTTTTTTGACATGCCGTAAAAGACACCGGATTTTCAAGTAAAACTTAAAAGATAAATGAAAGAAAGACGATTTGGGAAGGGAGCGTTTTTAAGGATGTGATCCCATAAAGTGCGATACTAGAGTTAGCATTAGCTGTCCTATGGGAAAATCCATTATACCTTAGCATCAAGCTAACAGACTTTGGCTCTACTGCTGTTATGGGTTAAGGAAAAAGGAAAGGCATAAAAGAGTGATGTGTACTTTTATGGATGGATTATTACTGTAATAGAACGGAATCAATTGATATTGATTCATCAACCCCGCCATGGTACTCACATCCAATTCTTTGTACGCATAAAACGGCTACAGCATCTCTGTTAGAACTCTGTGCTGCATTTCTGCTGGTAGAACTCCTCCATACTCTGAGGATCACGCTGTGAGCAGGACTTGAACCTGCGCGGGGAAACCCCATTGGATTTCGAGTCCAACGCCTTAACGACTCGGCCATCACAGCTGGTTGGCAGTAACAGTCAATCATTTTTGCCAGACACATTTTCTGATCGAATACCTCATCAGATGCAATCATTTTTGCCATACAGGTTTTCAAATCAAAAACCTCAAAAGATGCATCTTTTTAATGACCCATTGTTGACAACCAAAACCCAAAGCAATGTGGGATCAAATTTAGTTATTGTTATGTGTATTAAAAGTGAATCAATTGAGATCGATTAATCAAAATTTTCAACCCTGCCCTAGTACTCAAATCCAATTCTTTGTACGCATAAAACGGCTACAGCATCTCTGTGCTGCATTTCTGCTGGTAGCGCTCTTCCACACTCTGAGGATCACGCTGTGAGCAGGACTTGAACCTGCGCGGGGAAACCCCATTGGATTTCGAGTCCAACGCCTTAACGACTCGGCCATCACAGCTGGTTGGCAGTAACCGTCAATCAGTTTTGCCAGACACATTTTCTGATCAAATACCTCATCGGATGCAATGTTTGAAACGCCCATTGTTGACAACCAAAACCCAAAGCAATGTGGGATCAAATTTGTTTTTAAGGATCTTGGCTCTCAGCAGACTCGGGCAATCTTCGTCCAGTGCTACACTGACATTTTTGGAACATGAGTCATTGGGAAAGCTAAAGAGCTATCAAAACATCAACAGGAAAAGGTAAGTTAACTATACAAAATAAGGAAAGGACTTTAAGAATATATCCAAGGAACTGAAAATGCCAGTTAGCGGTTGTTAAAGTTTAATCAATAAGTCGAAACGGAAGAATACTATTGAAATAATTTCAGCCAAGAAAACCCACATGCCATTGAACAAAGCCATTTTCATGTAGACATGACATGAAATTCTTGGGAAATTATAACAGACTTCTTCAATATGATAATTACTCTCTGAGTTTGCAACATGCCAAATAAATAAATGAACCATAAAAATATTTTAGTAGTGTGGAGATTTTCCACAGAAAAGTAAAAAACAATTCTTTGGCCAAACAAATGCCAATCCATGATAGTGTGTCCTTTGATGATGGCTGCAATGTTCCAGTGTTTTTTGTTCGTTTCTTCATTTGCCATTGACTGATTTGGAATATTCTAGAGGTTTTTTTTGCTCTCCATCCACTTGTAGAAAAGAAGGGCTCTTGCCAGTATTTTTTGACAAATATCTGTTGTAAATATAGAACTAAGAAACTATCCAGTTATCTAGTTTTACATTTGCAGGGAAACTCTTTTTTTTGACATGCCGTAAAAGACACCGGATTTTCAAGTAAAACTTAAAAGATAAATGAAAGAAAGACGATTTGGGAATGGAGCGTTTTTAAGGATGTGATCCCATAAAGTGCGATACTAGAGTTAGCATTAGCTGTCCTATGGGAAAATCCATTATACCTTAGCATCAAGCTAACAGACTTTGGCTCTACTGCTGTTATGGGTTAAGGAAAAAGGAAAGGCATAAAAGAGTGATGTGTACTTTTATGGATGGATTATTACTGTAATAGAACGGAATCAATTGATATCGATTCATCAACCCCGCCATGGTACTCACATCCAATTCTTTGTACGCATAAAACGGCTACAGCATCTCTGTTAGAACTCTGTGCTGCATTCCTGCTGGTAGAACTCTTCCACACTCTGAGGATCACGCTGTGAGCAGGACTTGAACCTGCGCGGGGAAACCCCATTGGATTTCGAGTCCAACGCCTTAACGACTCGGCCATCACAGCTGGTTGGCAGTAACAGTCAATCATTTTTGCCAGACACATTTTCTGATCGAATACCTCATCAGATGCAATCATTTTTGCCATACAGGTTTTCAAATCAAAAACCTCAAAAGATGCATCTTTTTAATGACCCATTGTTGACAACCAAAACCCAAAGCAATGTGGGATCAAATTTAGTTATTGTTATGTGTATTAAAAGTGAATCAATTGAGATCGATTAATCAAAATTTTCAACCCTGCCCTAGTGCTCAAATCCAATTCTTTGTACGCATAAAACGGCTCCAGCATCTCTGTGCTGCATTTCTGCTGGTAGCGCTCTTCCACACTCTGAGGATCACGCTGTGAGCAGGACTTGAACCTGCGCGGGGAAACCCCATTGGATTTCGAGTCCAACGCCTTAACGACTCGGCCATCACAGCTGGTTGGCAGTAACCGTCAATCAGTTTTGCCAGACACATTTTCTGATCAAATACCTCCATCCATCCATCCATCTTCCTCCGCTTATCCGGGACCGGGTCGCGGGGGCAGCAGACTGAGCAGAGATGCCCAGACTTCCTTCGCCCCAGCCACTTCCTCCAGCTCCTCTGGGGGGACCCCGAGACGTTCCCAGGCCAGCCGAGAGACATAGTCTCTCCAGCGTGTCCTGGGTCTTCCCCGGGGCCTCCGCCCAGTGGGACATGCCCGGAACACCTCTCCAGGGAGGCGTCCAGGAGGCATCCGGACTAGATGCCCGAGCCACCTCAACTGGCTCCTTTCGATGTGGAGGAGAAGCGGTTCTACTCCGAGCTCCCCGCGGGTGACCGAGCTTCTCACCCTATCTCTAAGGGAGCGCCCAGCCACCCTGCGGAGGTAGCTCATTTCAGCCGCTTGTATTCGGGACCTCGTTCTTTCGGTCATGACCCATAGCTCATGACCATAGGTGAGTACTGGAACGTAGATCGACCGGTAAATTGAGAGCTTTGCTTTTCGGCTCAGCTCTCTCTTCACCACGACGGACCGATAGAGCGACCGCATAACTACGGATGCCGCTCCGATCCGCCTGTCAATCTCACGCTCCGATCTTCCCTCACTCGTGAACAAGACCCCAAGGTATTTAAACTCCTCCACCTGGGGCAAGGACACTCCACCCACCGAGAGATGGCAGACTACCTTTCTCCGGTCAAGGACCATGGCCTCAGATTTAGCGGTGCTGACCCTCATCCCAGCCGCTTCACACTCGGCCGCAAACCGCCCCAATGCACGCTGGAGGTCCCGGTCCGATGAAGCCAACAGGACAACATCATCTGCAAAAAGCAGAGAGGAAATCCTGTGGTCCCCAAACCAGATCCCTTCCGGCCCCTGGCTGCGCCTAGAAATTCTGTCCATAAAAACTATGAACAGAACCGGTGATAAAGGGCAGCCCTGCCGGAGTCCAACGTGGACTGGGAACAGGTCTGACTTACTGCCGGCTATGCGAACCAAGCTCCTACTCCGGTCATACAGAGACCGGACAGCCCTCAGTAAGGCTCCCCGGACCCCATACTCCCAGAGCACCCCCCACAGGATGCCACGGGAGACGCGGTCGAACGCCTTCTCCAAATCCACAAAACACATATGGACTGGATGAGCGAACTCCCACAATCCCTCCAGCACCCTAGATAGGGTGTAGAGCTGGTCCACTGTTCCACGACCAGGACGGAAACCGCACTGTTGTTCCTGAATCCGAGGTTCGACTATCGGACGGACTCTCCTCTCCAGTACCCTGGCATAGACTTTCCCAGGGAGGCTGAGGAGTGTAATTCCCCTATGGTTGGAACACACCCTCCGGTCCCCCTTCTTAAAGAGGGGAACCACCACCCCTGTCTGCCAGTCCAGTGGTACGGTTCCCGACCGCCACGCGATGCTGCAGAGACGTGTCAGCCAAGACACTCCCACAGCATCAAGAGACTTGAGGTGCTCAGGGCGGACTTCATCCACCCCCGGGGCCTTGCCACCGAGGAGCTCGTTGACTACCTCAGTGACTTCAGCCCGGGTAATAGACAGCCCCACCCCAAAGTCCTCATTCTCCGCTTCTTCAAAAGAAGGCGTGTCAGTGGGATTGAGGAGATCCTCGAAGTACTCCTTCCACCGCCCGACAATGTCCCCAGTCGAAGTCAACAGCTCCCCACCTGCACTGAAAACGGTGCCTGTGGAGAACTGCTTTCCCCTCCTGAGTCGCCGGATGGTTTGCCAGAATTTCTTCGAGGCCAACCGATAGTCATTCTCCATGGCCTCACCGAACTCCTCCCAGGACCGAGTTTTCGCCTCCGCAACAGTCCGGGCCGCAGCTCGCTTGAACTGCCGGTACCTGTCAGCTGCCTCCGGAGTCCCGCAGGCCAGCCAGGCCTGGTAGGACTCCTTCTTCAGCTTGACGGCATCCCTTACTTCCGGTGTCCACCACCGGGTTCGGGGGTTACCGCCGCGACAGGCACCAGAGACCTTGCGACCACAGCTCCGAGCAGCAGCAGAGACAATGGAGGTGGAAAACATGGTCCACTCAGACTCAATGTCCCCAACCTCCCTCGGTACCTGTTTGAAGTTCTCCCGGATGTGGGAGTTAAAGACTTCCCTGACGGAGGGCTCAGCCAGACGTTCCCAGCAGACCCTCACAGTACGTTTGGGTCTTCCAAGTCTTTCCGGCCTCCTTCCCCGCCAGCGAATCCAACTCACCACCAGGTAGTGATCGGTGGACAGCTCCGCCCCTCTCTTCACCCGAGTGTCCAAGACACAGGGCCGAAGGTCGCCTGAAACAACTACAAAGTCGATCATCGACCTCCTGCCTAGGGTGCCCTGATGCCAGGTGTATTGATGGACACCCTTGTGCTCGAACATGGTGTTCGTTATGGACAAACTATGACGAGCACAGAAGTCCAATAACAAAACACCACTCTGGTTCAGATCAGGGGGGGCGTTCCTACCAATCACACCCCTCCAGGTGCCACTGTCATTGCCCACGTGGGCATTGAAGTCCCCCAGGAAGACAATGGAGTCCCCCGTTGGGGCACTTTCCAGTACCCCTTCGAGAGACACCAAGAAGGCCTGGTACTCCGAACTGCTGTTCGGCCCGTAAGCCGAAACCACAGTTAGAGACCTGTCCCCCACCCGGAGGCGGAGGGACATGACCCTCTCGTCCACCGGGGTGAACTCCAACACTTGGCGGCTGAGCTGGGGGCTCACGAGTAAGCCCACGCCAGCCCGCCGCCTCTCACCTTGGGCAACTCCAGAGTGGTAGAGAGTCCAACCCCTCTCTAAGGACTGAGTTTCAGAGCCCAGGCCGTGTGTGGAGGTGAGCCCGACTATATCTAGACGGTATCTCTCAACCTCTCGCACCAGCTCGGGCTCCTTCCCTCCCAGAGAGGTGACATTCCATGTCCCAAAAGCCAGATTCCATGATCGGGGTTTGGGCCGCCGAGGCACCCGCCCCCGACTGCCACCCAAACCACTTTGCACCGGCCCCTTTTGAGGTCTCCTACGGGTGGTGGGCCCATAGGAGAGTGGTCCCACGTCGCTCCTTCGGGCTGTGCCCGACCGGGGTCCGTGGGAAGAGCCCCGGCCACCAGGCGCTCGCCTGCGAGCCCCGACCCTGGGCCTGGCTCCAGAGCGGGGCCCCGGTGACGCCAATCCGGGCGACGTAATCGGGTCCGTGTTGTTGGTTTTCATCAGGGGTTTCTGAACCGCTCTTTGTCTGGCTCGTCACCCAGGACCTGTCTGCCATGGGAGACCCTACCAGGGGCTTAAGCCCCAGACAGCTTAGCTCCTGGGATCACCCGAGCTCTCAAACTCCCCCACCACGTTAAGGTGGCGGTTCACGGGGGAGATCAAATACCTCAAATACCTCATCGGATGCAATGTTTGAAACGCCCATTGTTGACAACCAAAACCCAAAGCAATGTGGGATCAAATTTTTTTTTTAAGGATCTTGGCTCTCAGCAGACTCGGGCCATCTTGGTCCAGTGCTACACTGACATTTTTGGAACATGAGTCATTGGGAAAGCTAAAGAGCTATCAAAACATCAACAGGAAAAGGTAAGTTAACTATACAAAACAAGGAAAGGACTTTAAGAATATATCCAAGGAACTGAAAATGCCAGTTAGCGGTTGTTAAAGTTTAATCAATAAGTCGAAACGGAAGAATACTATTGAAATAATTTCAGCCAAGAAAACCCACATGCCATTGAACAAAGCCATTTTCATGTAGACATGACATGAAATTCTTGGGAAATTATAACAGACTTCTTCAATATGATAATTACTCTCTGAGTTTGCAACATGCCAAATAAATAAATGAACCATAAAAATATTTTAGTAGTGTGGAGATTTTCCACAGAAAAGTAAAAAACAATTCTTTGGCCAAACAAATGCCAATCCATGATAGTGTGTCCTTTGATGATGGCTGCAATGTTCCAGTGTTTTTGGTTCGTTTCTTCATTTGCCATTGACTGATTTAGAATATTCTAGAGGTTTTTTTTCCTCTCCATCCACTTGTAGAAAAGAAGGGCTCTTGCCAGTATTTTTTGACAAATATCTGTTGTAAATATAGAACTAAGAAACTATCCAGTTATCTAGTTTTACATTTGCAGGGAAACTCTTTTTTTGACATGCCGTAAAAGACACCGGATTTTCAAGTCAAACTTAAAAGATAAATGAAAGAAAGGCGATTTGGGAATGGAGCGTTTTTAAGGATGTGATCCCATAAAGTGCGATACTAGAGTTAGCATTAGCTGTCCTATGGGAAAATCCATTATACCTTAGCATCAAGCTAACAGACTTTGGCTCTACTGCTGTTATGGGTTAAGGAAAAAGGAAAGGCATAAAAGAGTGATGTGTACTTTTATGGATGGATTATTACTTTAATAGAACGGAATCAATTGATATCGATTCATCGAATTTATCAACCCTGCCATGGTACTCACATCCAATTCTTTGTACGCATAAAATGGCTACAGCATCTCCGTACTGCATTCCATTAAGTGGCACTTTTCCACACTCTGAGGATCACGCTGTGAGCAGGACTTGAACCTGCGCGGGGAAACCCCATTGGATTTCGAGTCCAATGCCTTAACGACTCGGCCATCACAGCTGGTTGGCAGTAACAGTCAATCATTTTTGCCAGACACATTTTCTGATCGAATACCTCATCAGATGCAATCATTTTTGCCATACAGGTTTTCAAATCAAAAACCTCAAAAGATGCATCTTTTTAATGACCCATTGTTGACAACCAAAACCCAAAGCAATGTGGGATCAAATTTAGTTATTGTTATGTGTATTAAAAGTGAATCAATTGAGATCGATTAATCAAAATTTTCAACCCTGCCCTAGTGCTCAAATCCAATTCTTTGTACGCATAAAACGGCTCCAGCATCTCTGTGCTGCATTTCTGCTGGTAGCGCTCTTCCACACTCTGAGGATCACGCTGTGAGCAGGACTTGAACCTGCGCGGGGAAACCCCATTGGATTTCAAGTCCAACGCCTTAACGACTCGGCCATCACAGCTGGTTGGCAGTAACAGTCAATCATTTTTGCCAGACACATTTTCTGATCAAATACCTCATCAGATGCAATGTTTGAAACGCCCATTGTTGACAACCAAAACCCAAAGCAATGTGGGATCAAATTTGTTTTTAAGGATCTTGGCTCTCAGCAGACTCGGGCAATCTTCGTCCAGTGCTACACTGACATTTTTGGAACATGAGTCATTGGGAAAGCTAAAGAGCTATCAAAACATCAACAGGAAAAGGTAAGTTAACTATACAAAACAAGGAAAGGACTTTAAGAATATATCCAAGGAACTGAAAATGCCAGTTAGCGGTTGTTAAAGTTTAATCAATAAGTCGAAACGGAAGAATACTATTGAAATAATTTCAGCCAAGAAAACCCACATGCCATTGAACAAAGCCATTTTCATGTAGACATGACATGAAATTCTTGGGAAATTATAACAGACTTCTTCAATATGATAATTACTCTCTGAGTTTGCAACATGCCAAATAAATAAATGAACCATAAAAATATTTTAGTAGTGTGGAGATTTTCCACAGAAAAGTAAAAAAAAATTCTTTGGCCAAACAAATGCCAATCCATGATAGTGTGTCCTTTGATGATGGCTGCAATGTTCCAGTGTTTTTTGTTCGTTTCTTCATTTGCCATTGACTGATTTGGAATATTCTAGAGGTTTTTTTTGCTCTCCATCCACTTGTAGAAAAGAAGGGCTCTTGCCAGTATTTTTTGACAAATATCTGTTGTAAATATAGAACTAAGAAACTATCCAGTTATCTAGTTTTACATTTGCAGGGAAACTCTTTTTTTTGACATGCCGTAAAAGACACCGGATTTTCAAGTCAAACTTAAAAGATAAATGAAAGAAAGGCGATTTGGGAATGGAGCGTTTTTAAGGATGTGATCCCATAAAGTGCGATACTAGTGTTAGCATTAGCTGTCCTATGGGAAAATCCATTATACCTTAGCATCAAGCTAACAGACTTTGGCTCTACTGCTGTTATGGGTTAAGGAAAAAGGAAAGGCATAAAAGAGTGATGTGTACTTTTATGGATGGATTATTACTGTAATAGAACGGAATCAATTGATATTGATTCATCAACCCTGCCATGGTACTCACATCCAATTCTTTGTACGCATAAAACGGCTACAGCATCTCTGTTAGAACTCTGTGCTGCATTCCTGCTGGTAGAACTCTTCCACACTCTGAGGATCACGCTGTGAGCAGGACTTGAACCTGCGCGGGGAAACCCCATTGGATTTCGAGTCCAACGCCTTAACGACTCGGCCATCACAGCTGGTTGGCAGTAACAGTCAATCATTTTTGCCAGACACATTTTCTGATCAAATACCTCATCAGATGCAATCATTTTTGCCATACAGGTTTTCAAATCAAAAACCTCAAAAGATGCATCTTTTTAATGACCCATTGTTGACAACCAAAACCCAAAGCAATGTGGGATCAAATTTAGTTATTGTTATGTGTATTAAAAGTGAATCAATTGAGATCGATTAATCAAAATTTTCAACCCTGCCCTAGTGCTCAAATCCAATTCTTTGTACGCATAAAACGGCTCCAGCATCTCTGTGCTGCATTTCTGCTGGTAGCGCTCTTCCACACTCTGAGGATCACGCTGTGAGCAGGACTTGAACCTGCGCGGGGAAACCCCATTGGATTTCAAGTCCAACGCCTTAACGACTCGGCCATCACAGCTGGTTGGCAGTAACAGTCAGATTTTAGCTCCCGATCTAACGTCGCTGCCGACCCGAAACACCGCAAAGAGCTCACCCGCCACAGCGACACGAACAACAAAAATACCAGCTAAAGCTCGTCTTTAGTGGTGTATCATTCCACAGAATCCGGTGTCAGACCGTGGAACAAGTGAACAAAACAATGAAGCTCAGAGACGCTAACTTCGGTCGGCGGATTTTTGCACTTTTTGCATGATGCACTGCTTTAAAGTGACAGCACAATGAGTCTCTCCTCTTAACATCTTAAAACAACAACGAACACACATCAAACAGTTTTGAATCTTCTAACTTAACTTTTATTACATCTTTTAGAAAAAACAACTGCAGTTTCCAGCTTTTTCTGCCACAATTATCACAAAAATGCAAGTGAGATCATGGAAGGACTGTAGATCCATACAGACTATGCGCTTTTCCTTTTTTATTTTTTTATTTTTGGATGCTGGTGTGCCGCGGGATTTTTTTCAAGGTTAAAGTGTGCCGTGTCTCAAAAAGGTTGAAAAACGCTGCTGTATAGGAGACACGGCACGGACTGAGGAGATTGTTTGCCAAGGTCCCTGGCCAATCAGGACACAGAACAGGGTGCGCTGTTTAAAAAAGGCAGCATGATCGCTCTAAAATAATGAGTTAAACCCGGAAAGATTAAATGTGATGTAGAAAGGGAAGACTGTCTTCTGGTCTATTTGACAGAGAATTTTAGACGTTTTCAGGTAGAACACAGACTGCAGAAGGTGGAATAAAATGTCGCGTCTTGATCGTGATCTTGATCGTGTGGCCAGATTAAAAAAAACAACCCATGGGTCTCTGATATTGTTTAGCGGGCCGGACCAAAGATGTAGGCAGGCCTGATCCAGCTCCTTGTACCACTTCAATGGGGAAATGATAATGAAAAAACACACATCACATGAAGAAAATAATTGAAAGCAAAATAAAAAATAAAAAAAAATTCTGAAACACAAATTTTGGACCCAGGATCTCTGGATGCAGATGCCATGACTATTCCACTGATATTCCGCTACCACGCCAATGACCACTTGCCATCATATACTGGTAGAAGTATTTTCTTTTATAAATAACATTCATATTGTATTGTCTTATTAGGAGAAACTGAGTTGAAACGATCCTGAGCCACAGTATGTTTTTTACCAGGAGTCATGGTAAAGTGCAATGAACTGACGCTGATTCCGATACAAGGAAAACAATAGAACTGGTCGGGAAACATTCGGGATTCATTTGTATTTACAGAGAATGGCGCGCCCAACTGTTCGAACATAAGTGACATCGGAACCGTGGTTCGACCAAACGATGCATTTGGCACTTCATATGTCATCAACCAAGTGATCTGCGCTAGTTGACACACGCCCCAAAACATTGTGCCGAACCACTCTGCTTCATGAAGGTGAAACAAGCGCCAGAGTTTCTGTGTTAAACCGGCCATCCCTAGTAAGAAGATATCCCAGGAACTGAAAATGCCAGTTAGCTGTTGTCAACCTTTAATCAACAAGTTGAAATTGAGGAATTCTATGGAAAGAATTTCCTCCTAGAAAACCCACATGCCATTAACCAAAGCCATTTTTTGTAAACATGAAATGCTCAAAGTCTTTTTGTAACTCCCCGTTTTTATTTACTTATTTATTTTTGGGAAATTATAGCAGACTTCTTTAATTTGAAGATTACTCTATGAGTTTGCAACATGCCAAAAAAAACAACCAAAAACAGATTTTAGTAGTGTGGAGATGTGGATTCAACACACAAGATTTGACACTTCCCATGGGTCTTAGTGGCTATAGCCGGGGCTAACCCCCAGGTTGCCACTGAATTAACTTTGCACCAAGGTGGAAGTAATGTTAGCCGCAAGTTTCCTCTGAGACGCTATTAGGTGACGGACAGTTAGCATGCCAACATATGGCTAATGCAGACACAAGGTAAGAGATGAGGACCCCCCCATCTCCTTATGCTCTCCTGAGTGGGAACACTTTGGCTTTGTTGTTAGCATCCATGAAGGGAAAAGACAGTTGGATAAGTCGAATGCTGTGTGTTGACATTGTTACACAAAGATGGCGTAGGCCACAGTAACACATCTAATCTGTTAACGAATTTAAAACAGAATCACCTGACTGTAACAATCGGGTCTACGAGAAAAAAAATGTGCAAGTTAAAATGTTTTTTTTTCAGGCCAGTGTTATTTGTCCAAAGTTTTTGGTTCCTGGCAGCTAATAGTTTTTCTTATTTTATTAAGCAGATCACTTACATACATCAATTTTATTTATTGTTATGTAAAACCAATAGATGCATTTTGTGAGTAATTTTTTTCTGCCTTAGTTTTTTGTACGGAAAAAATACCAAAAATAGATAGATAAAAACTTTAATTAATCTTCCAAGGGAGAAATTCAGGTGTCCAGCAGCAAAACACACAATAAATGACAATAAAATAATAGTTCATAAATAACAGTTCATATCGTATCGTTACACCCCTACCTCTGACACACAAGTTAAAGAGTGTCCTGCTCAGCAAACTCTTTAAAAGTTTTTGTTCAGGTACAAATTCAGGGTTACTTATTCCAAGGCGTAAATTCACTTGCTATTTACAAAATACTTACAGTTATACAGTCACTCTCTGAAATTCCCCCCAACCTGTCGCCATCACAGCGCCAGACCATTTCCCGAACAAGAAAACAAGTTAAAGCCATAAAATAGAATCTCTGACAGAGATTTCAGGTTCAGACCTAAAACCCATAACACAAATATAATTTCAATCCATACAAAGGAGCATTTGCTACTGTGTTCTGGTTTAAAAAAAAAAACCTCACATGATTTTTGAGATTGAAATGACAGAATTCTCCCAGGCATTGTGGTTGCACGAAGCTAAAACTACCCCACTGCCATTGGGTTTGACTGTTGTTCTAATATTCTTGGAGTTTTTTTTAAATGTAGTCTTGCTGCTTTTATGATATTCTAAACACGTTCCTTTAAAAGAAATCTTACAGCTTCACAATTTCTTGGTTTGGCATATCAGGACCAACTGTGGCAACAGAAACTGAACCAAACTCTTTAAGAAATACTGTTAATAATGCTAAATTCTTATTTTGGACAATTTCAAAAAAGTTAGTGTAAATATCCTGTTTCTTTTTATAAAAAATAATCTAATTTAAATACAGAGTTTTGTGTTAAATTTGTTTTTTCTTGTCTACATATAAAAATGTATTTGAAGATATGGCTAATTTTATATGAATACATGTGCCTAAAATACCAATATTTGAAACTACAAATACTTTTTAAACTCATCCCTGCACTGTACACCCATAGGGCCTGGAAACATGTAAATGTAGTTTTCAAAATTTGTAAGCCATTTGAATGCGTTATCCAAATATTGTTTTCTTAGAATTTCTGTTTGTAAATTCTCCAAAATTAAAGTTTCAGTCAGACAAATGTATTTATCCTAGATTTTAAGTGCATGGTGTGGTTAGTCTGAGTGAGTCAATTCCTTTATGCTGCAGAAAAAATAGCAGCTGAGTATCCCTGCAATTAAGTGAAATGGGCACACAAACCATATTGCAGATGTTTTCATAAAACCAGAGCCTCTGAGAAGTGTGGCATTTGCAGAATCCATCAGTGAAATTGCACACTGACATGCCCCACTAGGTTTGACAGCACAATGGAGCTCACTTATCCAAAATGCATCCAATATATGCTGATATGTTCAAACACAGAAGGACAGAAAAGAACTGACAGAGCAGACAGCATCTGTTTGCTGCTTGCGGGAGAATCATAATCTCCACG
Organism: Oryzias curvinotus; assembly: GCA_023969325.1. Classification (NCBI taxonomy): domain Eukaryota; kingdom Metazoa; phylum Chordata; class Actinopteri; order Beloniformes; family Adrianichthyidae; genus Oryzias; species Oryzias curvinotus. The sequence continues at coordinate 12,333,001 of CM043722.1, forward strand.
GAAAGCACGACAATTAAATCCCTTTGCTGAGACGTTACAGCCAACAAATGACAGTTTGTGAATGACTGACAAGGGAGTAAAAGAGGGATTTTCTATCACCAAATGGTAGTTTGTTTTGATTTTAAATGCACACAGCAGCTTCTTCTTGTCATCTGTAAATGGGGAAAAAAAAATCCTAATTTAATCATTCAATTGTGAACACCGTCTGTCAACAGTTTCTATTAGTTTATAAAAAGGTTTAATCAAGTCTCTTCGTCAACATTTTTGAGTTTTGACAAGTTGATGACATAATGGAATTTTACGCCTGTAGTACAATCGCGTGCATTTTCCTTGTGCTATTTAACCTTAAAAATGGTGGCGCAAACTTAATCCATAGCATTGCCATATTTAGTGCTGCATTCTAAATACATGATAGGTTAGACATTATTACATAGAAAAATGTTACAAACACAAAATGTTCACGGTATATTTACTTTCAAATACAACTTTGACTTTAGCTAGTTTGCATTAAGATATGGAGCAGGTGGCAAGTCCATTCTAACTTATTTTCAAAAGGATAGTTATTTGATTTGTTGAAGCTCTTAAAATACATAAAAAATAAAACTAACTGATGTGCCGCCTACCTTGTTTTGTCCGTACCATTAATTAACCATAAACTTATTTATATAAATGGAAGCATCTTCAGCATAGTCTATATAAAAAAACAGAATCTCAAATATCCCTTAACATCACTATAAATAAAACATAAAGGATTACAAATACACTGTTTATTCATTATTTGATCCCCGCTACATTTAGATGTTTTGTTTGTTTATTGTCAAGTAGACATATGATTTGAATTGAATCGGTTTGTTCAAAAGGGGCCCAAGTGCAAGAAGTTTGTTTTTCCAGTAAATGATTTTAATTGCATAGCTTAAAGGGAGGCTACACCAAATGATTAATACTTTACCAAGATTTAGCACCAGTTCATAGCTTACAAATGCTATAATATGAAGCACCTCAGTTTTATAATTTCAGAGGACTAGCAAACTAAAGTATCTGGACTAGGGCCCTTCTTGAATTAAACAGGGGCGCTGCCATATTGGATAACTAGTGCTGCCATCTATGGGATGATGCAAAACCCATGCAAGAGAGGCCCAAGTCCAGGAATTGCATTAATGCATTTTAAATGTCAAGCATAGTCAATACATTACAACAGACCTGGAATTTTTTTGCAGATAGCTTTTCCCTTAAAGACCATATAACATATAATATTACTATTTTGAAAAATTGTGGATTTGTGCCCCTTTGGAACTAACCAATTCAATTGGTTTTACTAATAAAATTAAGTTGCTTGCTCAAAGTGAATTTCAACCAGTCATCCCAGAAAGTCAAAAAAAGTCAAAACACATTTGCATAATGCAAATGACTCAAACTACAAAACATAAAACATACAAATTTTATATTTCCAGAGTAAACTATTAAACAAATACAGTCAGAAAAAAATTCTTTAAATTGTTGACACCAATTTGGGGTTTTCATCTTGGGAACAACTTCACCTTTAAAAAGTCCTCATCAACTAAATCATAAAACTGCTGCTATTTGTTTTGACATTGAACATACATTAACCGAATTATCAAAATAACTGGTGAATTTTAGTCCACATCAATTACATCTTTTCTAGGCCTTTCTACTTCAAGGTGAACATGCTTTCACCCCATGTTTAGTACAAAAATGGGCTGATGGGCCATTAATGAGAGTAGAACAAGCTTAGAACACTTTGAATAACCACTGGATTTAATCCCAGAGCCATCATTATGGAATAATCTGCAGCATTTACCAGGATTAGCATGTCCAGAACAATGCCCATTTAATCCTTAAGGCTGACCCTGACGTCTGTAATTGTAATTACTTGGACTTGTATCAAGATAAGATCGTATGTTTCAGCACAGAAAAATGAACAATTTAGATTGAGAACACAGTTTTTGATTGATTTGTGTTTGATGCTCCAACTGAACATCTAAACTTCACGTTGATCTTGCCCACCCATCTGACAATGCTAAATATTTATATAAAAGATGTGTTTTAGTATACTAGTGATTCTCCTTAATAAATAAAACAGAAAATAGTAAAAAAAAAACTGGAAAAGTCATCTTTTGATGCATCTCAGGAGCTGAAAGAAGAGAGAAAAAAACAAAAATTCAAATAGGGTTAACTGGCTAAATCCCAACCTAAGGTTAAAATGAGAGCAAAAACAGATCATTTGTAAGATTTTAAAACTGACAGTCAAGAAAATGCATTCTAAAAAGTGCTAATTTTCTTGCTTTAGCTTAAGCATGCCACAAACACTACACTAGCTTACTGTGTACAAAAAGTGGGGCGTGACATATTGGAAAGGGCTAGATACAGTACCTACTTCTACTGGGCTACAATTGTACAAACAGAGCTGGAAAGACAAGGACGTGACTTTCACAAGTAAATTATAACTGTCAGTTCATAAAGGAGAACTTATGGAAATCGTTTAGGAAGATCTCAGTGAGTTTACTCTCAGAATAGCGAACAATCTTGTAGTCTATTTAAAGTCAATAGTAACATTAGACTTCGCACTAGTTACACGTTTTCTGGCGGGACCACCGATCTTTTTGTTTTGTTTTTTCAAGGATGACTCGCTAAAAAACAAACAAACAAAAAAAACAAGGAAAAGGATGACTTGCTAAATTGAAGCATATTACTAAGCAGAAGAAAATACCTAACCAGGATTTCCTCAGCAGCAAAGAGCCCACCACCACGTTGCCTGCCCCCCCAGGTCAAATTTCTCCCACAGCGGTGCGTCTTGACCGGCTCCGGCAGGTTCAGCGAGAAACACGGACCAAGTTTTCCAACAGTTTGTGTAAATCTAAGTATGTGCATAGATTTAAATACAATCACAACCAACCATCAGGAATGCATTGTGTTCCTATAATGATGTATATATTTATGGAAAAGTTTGGAAAATAATATATGGAAAATAAGACACATGGCCTGGGTCTTATTTTTGCGATCAGATCAGATGTTAATTTCTTTTATTAATCGGACCATTTCATGGTGATTTTAATGCATCTGCAAAGCCATGTGTCATTGTTTACTGCCTTTTTCAATATGCCATCACGTACATTAATTAAAGATAACAGGCTGGCGTAACCTTTAAAACTACATCAGACAAAACAGCTTTTTCAGGGTGTTGGGGTAATCAGACAGTGCAAAACCAATAAATATTTATGGCAAACTGATTGCAGGGAGTCTACAAAACCTTGATACCCCAAATAGAACCAAGTTTTAGGTTTTATTTATATATAAAAGCTTACATTTAAGTGTTTACAGTATAAGAGACTGGGAAGTACTTGTTCTCTCTCCTAAAACCTTTAAAACTTTGTAGTAAGTATTACATTCACTACATAAAATAGTGTGCATATTATTTTGCACAGGTATTTCTTTGAACAGATTGCATGCTTGTTATTGTGTGATATTTTAAGTTAAGACAAACTGTCCAAAGGGGAGTTTGGATAAAATTCAGAGTTAATAAGAAATAAATACAGATTATTTAAGCATTTCTTTGTATGAACTCAATTAGCTCATAAAAGGTCAGCAGATAATTTTTTGTTTGTTATTTGATGCTTGCTAGAATATTAAAAAAAAGGGCAAATTTTGTATTACTTGTCCTATATTTAGTTGGATGAAACTTTATATTACACTGCAGTTTTTAAGATTTTGAGCTAATTCCAGGGAAGTTTAGCATGTAGTATGTAACATGTCTTTTAGGGCTTTTCTATAAAGATAGTGTATGAACTTGCAGGGACTTCCATCATTTGGTCAAATCCTTAAGTAAACATGTCTGACAGCATTTGGTACAAGAAAAATCTCCCACTGAGATGGAAGAAACATTGCAAAACATTGAGTACTTTGTCTGAAACAGAGAATGCAGTTTTTGCCTCAAAAGTACGTTGTCATTTTTTTTATTGTTGAAAAGAGCAGTTGGGATAGAAGAGAACATTTTGACCCAAATGTGGTCCTGATATTCAGTTTTCTTGAGTTAACATCTGGCCTATGAAACACATCTACTGCCAATGGTTCAATTCTTAGGGGTAGGCTGGTCCACATGGCACTTTGAAGCGTTGAAACTGAGGCACATGCAACAAACAGCCACAATGACACCCAAATAACTGTATCTACATAGTTGTATCCATTACAAACAGATGTATTATTAACATCACAAAATAATCCTTACTCTCACTTTTGTTGAAGACCGGTTAACTTGGGTTAGCCCGTCCTGCGAATGAATCAGTGCAGAAAAGTGCATCTACAATTCCCCCCGATGTGCTCACACAACTGCTGCTGGACTAACCTTTGTCTTTACGCCTCCTCCTCCTCCTCCTCTTAGACTTTGCCTTCGTGTCACAGTCTGACAGCTCCATGCTCCCTCTGCAGGTCCAGAACACTGGTTCCATTCAGTGGACTTAAGCAGTTTATGCTCCTGTTCTGACTCTTTTCTCTAGCTTGTGTGAGACAAAAGCATGAGGTAGAGTCAGAGTGCAGCTCAGCATCAACAAGCTCCATACAGTGACTGAGTGTCCCCCCCCCCCCCACTGCCAACCAGGCTGCAGGGGGGCTGCTGAAGCTGTGACATCACGGGGAGGGGAATTGCATCGGCAGGTTTCAGCCTTCATCGGGAGGCTAAAGCACATACTTATCACTAATATTCCTATAAAATTCATAAACAGTTGCTTTTTATGAATATTTTTACATTTTTTCTGTTCTATTATGGTCACCATTACTAAAATTTATTATGCTAGAAAAATGTTTTTCTTTTTTTTTTTCATCCATTTATTGTCAGTGACTCATGTCTAAAATGATTAATAGAGATTATTATGTTTCCATTCAAAATATTACTATTAAAACAAATATTGGATCTAATTTGGCATTACCGAAACAACTTGTAACAAATTAAACTACAGCAGTTTACAGAGATTATTTTTAAATTTTCAAAACTCAGAAATAGATTCTGTATGATGTTGTTGGATTCATTGCATTGTGTCCTGATAAAACAATTTTTGTAAGTTTGTTTTTATAGTTAAAATTGTAATGAACTTGTAAATAAATTCCTTTATGTGCAGACCAACAGTTTAAACTATTTTTTGACTTCTGGCTTGAGATGGAAAGAGTTTTTTTTTAAACTCATTTCAGAATCCTGAAAATCCTTATATCAACATATTAAAGGGGTTATATCATGCAAAATCAACGTTTTTGAGGTTTTATTGTATCATAATGTTCATTCCTCATGAAAAACAACCCCAAAGAGGCACTCTGAGCACCAGCCTCTCCCAATGCACAAAAACAAGTGTGGGTCACAAAGTTGGAAAACAGAGCTTCTCCCACCTTAGACTGGTTAACCATGGAGTTGAACTCGGTAAAGCCAGTGTCTCTCAATGCGCTGTTATATTCTCCTATACATTTCCCAGTAAGAGAATATACTAAGAATTATATAGTTAAAACATCTCTTAAGATTCTGACTCAATTTAAGCGTTTTTTTGGTTTACAAATCTACTCGCATAATGCCCCTTTAGCAGCTAATCCTTTCTTTACGCCATCTCTTGTTGATAACGTCTTCTTAAAATGGGCCGATCTTGGTTTACAGACCTTTAAAGATCTGTTCATTGACAATGTTTTTGCCTCTTTCCAACAATTATCAGAAAGATTCTCCCTCCCAAAGCAACATTTTTTCAGATATTTACAAGCCCGCAGTTTTATTAATAGTACTTTTCCTTCATTTCCTAATTTATCTGAAACCTCGACTATAGATTCTTTGCTCTTGCCTTCCTCTTCTTTGAAAGGGTCAATTTCTCTTATTTACAATCAGATATCAGCTAACCGGTCGAAAACTCTGGACACCATAAAAGCTCTTTGGGAAGATGATTTAGGAGAAACTTTCTCTGACAGCGTATGGTCTCAGATTCTGATGAGAGTACCCAAATCTTCAATATGCGCGAGACACGGTCTTAGGCAGTGCAAACTGGTCCATCGCGTTTATTTTACAAAATTCCATTTATCTAAAATATTCCCTGCTGACATGGGGTTTCACTCTTTGAGCTCGATACGTGACCCAGTGCGTCAGTGTTGCTGGACCCCAGTTTGTTTAAGTCATTGCGTCCTGAACTGACCGGCATGCTGACGCCCAAGTGTTCCTCAAGTCTACGTTCCTAAACCAGTGCCCCCCCCCCAGTCTACCGGGGCACACTCACACAGTAACATTTTTTTAAAACTTCTTCTTTTCTGCCTCACTGCTTCATACTTTTGTAGTTTTCATGTTTGAAACTAACTTTGAAAAGGTTCCTGTTGTGAACACCATGAAGGATTTTGAGAAGTGTTTGATCACGGACGTCTGAACCAACATGCAGTAAATCAAAGAGCCAAATATAATTTCTAGAAATATGATGCCTGGATCCATCGCTTTCTCCAAAAGTCTGAAGTGACCCTGATTTTCAGCAGAGTTCTGACCTGCACACAACTTGACCTCAACTTTCAGCGCCGCTGATAACAGCTGAAGCAGGATACGGACCTGAATCTAATGTCTGCAGACATAACAGAGAAGAGAACTATAAACTCTGTTTCCAGAAGAACGGCTGTTAATCAGCAGAAGAAGGAATACCAACCTTGGTCATTCGACAGATCATGGACCCTTTTTTATTTTATTTCACAGCATTCCCTTATTATATGAAAAAAGCTTAATCAGTTATTAAAGATGGTTAAATTGATTAATTTCTATATTACTTCCCTTGATTTCTGATTTTTCCTAATGAAACATAATTTGCACATATTTTTAACTTTTATTCCTGGATCAGTTTTTGCTATGAAGATTTCTGAAACAGTTGTATGCCTATTTTACTGATATAGTATTATTTTTTAATCATATACATGATTTTTATAATTAACATATTCTGCATATATTTTGGATAAATGATCTGTATTTGCCATGTTGATTTCTAAAATAGTTATTTTTTACATAATAATTAAGTAATTCGTCTTTTTCATGTGCTTTATTGATACCTAAGGATTCTTAATTCTGTCTGATAAAAGTTATAAAACGGATATTGATAAACCATGTAATGAAATGGTCACGGTATAACGGGGTGGGATTATATAAATTCGCTAACCTCCCACTCACTTTCAAGCAATATTTAATTTTATGTCTAATTATTCTAAGTTTGATGGGTCAGAATGTATAACTGATGATTGTATTGTTTTGTGTTTCATTCTTATTTGATTGCTTGAAATAAACCATTTCAAAATCCCCCCCAAAAAAGTACCTTGCTTTAAAAAAGTTGGACATATTCACATAATCGTTTGCATATACCGGTAAATGCCCAGTCTGCATAATCTTTAACACTTGTTTATGTTCATCTTCGTTTAAAAAACATCTTAATCAAACTCATAATCAGATTTGAACAAAACCTAACATCACCCTCCTGCTTTGTTCCCAGCTATCATCACCTACTTATATCTGCACAGTTCATTGGTCCCATCTTTTTTCTCCATTCATGTGTTTCAGATCACTTAGTTTTCAGGTTTCCAGAGGCTAACTCCCTCTTTAAGAGTCTAGTGAGATCTTTCATCTCTTTGTTTATCTTGAGCTAAAAGTACTAACTACTGGGTCCAGTAATAATACACCTCCAAAGACCCAGTCCATTGAAAATGGTGTTTTAACATGTGCTTGTGGCATTTGTCTAATGATGGAGGACACATAAAAAGAAAATTTTGCTTAAAAGTGCATTTTTAAGTGTTTCTTTATTCAAATTGTGACTCATGAGCAGATGAAAAAAAGCTGGTTTGAAAAAATAATTGTAATGGAGAAAATACCCTGGGCAGGCTGCACACTCCCTGCTCTGCTCCATTTTGACGCATCCGCTTCCAGACGAGCAAATCCATGTACGTCTTTGTTTACCTCGTCTGATCTGGCATCTGACTTAAAGCTGTACGGCTGGATAGCTCCAACATTGCTCACTATTTTGTTGCACTGGTAATGTTAGGTTGGGCTTCTGAGGGGCTGTAAGCTAGCGGGAGAGAATGTAAACAATGAGCTCTCAGAAATGGGTTAGGACTAGGGCTGGGAATCACTGGGTACCTCACGATACGATACGATTTGCGATACATTGCTCACGATAACGATACTATCACGATATGGCGATAATGCGATAATCAATATATCTTGTTTCTAACAACTCACGATATATCAAGCTTTAAGAAGACTTTAAAAACAGCTTTTTGGAAAATATTTCCCCATTTATTTTTTATTTTTTAAACACCATGATAATAAACAACTTGTGTCCTATTTGGTGTAATGAATAACAGACTTTTGTGTAACATTGCTGAAATCAGTAATACTCTGTCTTTGACAAACAATGACTATTTTCATTTGGAAATATCTGTAAAATTCTGTTTAAACAATAGTGAACATGAACAGCAGTGTCATTATTTAGTACAAAATTGCTGTAAAAAGGATAAAAAATGAATGAGTCAAGTAGCTGCCAGACACATTGGTATTAACTTCAGAAAAACAAAACCATAGCCATTGCTTAATTTAAAAAAATAGCTGTAAATCAGATATTTATTCTGTTAACAAATTATATTGTCTTTGTTAAAAAATAAATGACACCATTTAGTGCAAATGTGGTGTAAACAAAAATATAATTCTCACAGAAAAATAAAACTCAAGTATCAAGGAACTTTCCTTTTAGTTATTTAAGACATAAACTGCTTTCAAAAATAAATAACCAGGGATAAAATACATAAAGAACTTGAAGTGCATCTAAAAGTTAACGTCTTTGTGAACAACACGTTTGGGTAAAGCTGCATTCGATGTATGTTTATGTTCATGTTTTTCTGGAGAACCTCAGGCTTTTTAGCATCAAGACGCCACTCGTCTACCTTTAGAGGAGAAGGGGGGTCTGAGGGCAGGGATGCCTCTCTTCTTCCGTTTCTATCTCAGCCGTAGCTCTGGTCTGGACGTACAGGGCAGGGATCCTTTTTCAGTATTTCTGAGAGAGAATGTCAAAACTCTAATGCATTCAATAAAAACCCAAATCCCTCGTTCTCCACCGCGCTGCAGGGACCGTTTTCCGTTTGCCGCTGCTCTGTCTCTCTCAGAAGACAGCGGTAGGTTCGTATGGAAAAAAGTATCCGCGTCGGATAGAAGCGCTGCCGTCGCTTCTCATTGTTTTCCCGCTCCACCATCTTTGTTTGAATGTGTGTTCTTCTTCGTCCGCCCGCAACAGCCAATCTCGCAACGAGCGCCCCCTATCAACCCTCCAAGGAATTGTCTTACCAAAGGATGGGTAATATAACGTTTTACAGGGTTTTTAAACGTAAATAAAAGGTCGATACTTGATGAAGACGTATCGATAATCGATCGCGGGACTAAATATCGCGATATATCACCATATCGATATTTTGGCACAACCCTAGTTAGGACCATGACTACTGAGGATGTGAGGGGTCGTAAGCCAGGGAGAGAGCATGTAAACAGCTCATTTATTGGTGATAGGAAGGCGAATCATTCCCAGCCACAATTCAGAGGCAAATTTCTGATAAACTACTGCCAGTCTGCAGAAACTACTTTTTTTTTACATTTTAGCTAAAAACAGCTGAATCACTGGAAATGCTTTTAAAAGAGATAAAAAGATTACGAGTATCTATTTGAGATGGACATTGTGCATTAAAAGGAATTACTACCAATGCAACAGAGTTAGCTGCAATGTTCTTTTTCATCTGCTGTCCCTGGACTGATGGTAAAATTGTATTCTTAAAAAATATAATATTAGAAACAAGATGCAATGCAAGCATTAAAATGATTGGAATGGTACTTAAATAAATAAAGTATATATTGTCAATCTTACCAAAAAAGAGTAATCATACATAAATACCGGTATATCCATGATGTCAAAGATAGTAATTCTTATGTCATTTAATAAAATAATTAAATAACTTATTTAAATAAGTTTTAAAACGTTCCCAAAGAAAATCTAAACTGCCTACGTGAGTTTCTGTGTGTGTGTGTAAATGTTAAATGAACAAAATTATGTATCAGAATGATTAGGTGGAAAAATGTTTTACAGCCTGATGAGCAAGAAGGAGAGGCCAGGGATCCCTGGTTTATCTTGCAGAAATACTTAAAAAAAAAACACAAATGAAAGTCCAAACTAGATTAGAAAAATGTGGGATTGGTTTGAAAAAAGAAAAAACTCAAATTAAAATCTGTGCTGGTTTCTTGGTGAAAATTTCTACAAGCATAACCAATAAAATGAACTTCCTGCATTTCTACCCCTTTGTTGCACATTTTCCACACAGTTAAATGTGGAGTTTGTGCATTTTTTGAGAATATATTAGCATGAAATTATCAACATTTATAACTTAATGTGATGCCAAAAGCAATTGGGAGAACTGGTGACAGCATTATTGTTGTCCACACATCGGCAGCCTCCTTGCAATGGCGCAACCACTGCTATAATGTTGTGAAAATAATAACATGTATTGGATCTCTCCCCGCTGTTTCCAGACATTTGACAATAAGAAGAGATAAAGTAGAAGTTAGAGTCATGCAAACACAACACAGAAGCTATTCCTGTGTCTGATGAAAAACAGATTGTGTTGTATTTCAGCCTTTGGCTAATGTCCCATGGGGCAGGGAAAGATGAAGTGCTCTCCTGATGATTTTGTCACTATGCTGCCGCAGGAAGATAGACAAGGCATTACGCTGCTCATTGGACCCACCCATAAGGACGAGCTGCAGCCTCTGGCCTTTATGATAACCTTTTAAATAGGTTTGGCTTCAAGGGTAATGTGGTTGCAAGCAATGTACTAAATGAATAAGCACTGGTATTATCATAATTGTATGTGTAACACACACACACACACATACACACATTCACACATACAAGGAAAGTGGGGCCTCTGCCCTCTCCGTGTCCCTTAGGTGCTGGCTTCCAGGGCCTGGCGGCCCTCTCTCCACGCTGAGAGAGGGATCCCTGAGTTCTCTGGCAAGACCGTGAGCCGGGGATCACATCACATCTGAGCTTGGGGGTCCGTGTCCCTATGGTGCGGGTTCTGGTCCTTGCCCTTGAGCACTGGGCCTCTCCAAAATTCCAAAAGTGGGTGAGCCTGGTCTGGCCTTGTTTAAAACACTCTTTGGGGACCCCCACTTCTCCTGGGCGTCCTCCTTCTGGGTGGAAGTGGGCAGCCCCTGCCTTGCTCTCTCCCGGGCATCCCACGGGCTGGGTGGGGTGGCGTGGTGTGGGTCTTCCTTTGGCGGACCTGGCTAGTGCCTGGGATTGGGGTGGAGGGGGTGCTCAGAACACCTGGGTGGTGGTAGTGGGGTGCTTGTCTGGAGCTGGGGGGGGCTGGAGTTCGCATTCTCTGTTCCCCTGTACCTCCCTGCTCTCTGGCATTGGAGGCCCCTGTGGCGGTCCTGTTGACCCTGGCCTGGGTGGCAGATGTGATTGCCCCCCCCCCCCTTCTATAATTATCCTTCTTTTCCCGCCTCTCTCTAACATCCCTCTCTTCTTCTCCCTCCTTTTCTTTTTTTGTCCAGTCAAGCAAAAAACAGTTACAAATATAATCAATATAAATACAATTTAGCCTAAATTACAAAAGGGGTTTATTCAAATATACACCTCGTGTGTGGTGGTGATGGGTCTGGCAACACCGACGCCTCAACTCACACGCAGAAAAATGACAACTGAATTGACTTCTTTGGTTGGAACAGGATGTAAGTCATTTTCTATGGGCAACTTCTGACTCGCTCCGTCCATGATTGGTTTCTGCTCTATTTTATTTCTTTTTTTATATATACTGTAAGTGTGTAGCCACAATGCACATTCCCTCTCCTTTAAACTGGGTGGTTTCTGGCAGTTCGGATGAGTAAATATTAAATAATAAAACATTAAACATTCCAAACATTAAATGATGTTGGACCAAAAGTACAAATTCAGTAAATATGATAAACAATGTAAGAGTAGTTTGGCTCTAAAGTCCTGTGGAATGTTTTTTTTTTTAACTTACTTGCTTTTTAAAGGTTTATGCTTTGTTTCTGACATAACTGTTTATGAGAATCATTTTTAGAATTTAATGTGTTCAAAGGGAAGCATCAGCAAACTGAGATCATCCAGAAAAAACCCAACAGTTTCTTAATGTTCTCTTCCAGACAAAAATGGATGTTCTTTTCCATAGTTGTGTCATAAACAGCTGAAGAAACATTAACTCTTTTTTTCTCCGCTCTGTTTATGTTCTCTAAAACTCCTACGTTTGTGTTGCGGAAAGAGCTTAAACCATGTCAACTTTCATTTCCACATTTTTTGTAATAAATGATGCGTTTGACATGAAAACTCTCATTGACGTCATTCTGAGCTTTATCAGCTTATTGAAGTGAAGAGCTGCAACCTAGAAAATGTATGATAGACATTACTATAACTAAAGAAAAACAAAGAAAAACATTTTCTAGTTTCAATGATGACTTTTTCTTACAATGTTAAAATGGAAAAATATTCACAAAATATCCAACATCCAAACTTTTGTCATTTGCTAAAATTTAAAATGTCAAAATGCTTCAAACAGAACAATCTTTAGTTGTTTCTTTTTTTCTCTAAAGAAAGACAAAAATGCTGTTTTTTTAGCAAAATCTTTTTTACCCAGCTATTTGGAGTTTGAAACCGGTTTCCCTAGATATGTTTTTCTAGAAATTCTGTTGTACAAAAAAAAGTAAAGCCCCACCCATTCACAACAGCTATATAATGAATGTAGCCTGATGTGATAAGATTAATTTCTCATTGACTTCTAGGAATAACAAGTATGGACGGCTTTTTGGTGAAAGAAATCCTACAAAGAATACTGGACCAAATGTTTACTTTTCTGAGAATAAGAGGAGAAAAGGCACAGAAAGGAGCTGATCTGGATCAAGAAACCTTCTGCTGTTCCATCTGTCTGGATCTGCTGAAAGATCCGGTGACTATTCCCTGTGGACACAGCTACTGCATGAAGTGTATTCAAGGATTCTGGGATGAAGAGGAGAAAATCCACAGCTGTCCTCAGTGCAGGAAGACCTTCATACCGAGACCTGTTCTGGTAAAAAACATCGTGTTAGCAGATTTGGTGGATCAGCTGAAGAAGACTGGACTCCAAGCTGCTCCTGCTGATCTCTGCTATGCTGGACCTGAAGATGTGGTCTGTGATGTCTGCACTGGAAGAAAACGGAAAGCCATCAAGTCCTGTTTGATCTGTCTGGCCTCTTACTGTGAGAAACACCTTCAGCCTCATTTGGATGCAGCTGCATTCAAGAAACACAAGCTGGTGGAACCCTCCAAGAACCTGCAGGAGAACATCTGCTCCCGTCATGATGAGGTGATGAAGATGTTCTGTCGCACTGATCAGAAGTGTATCTGTTATCTCTGCTCTGTGGATGAACATAGAGGCCACGACACAGTCTCAGCTGCAGCAGAAAGGACTGAGAGGCAGAGAGAGCTGGAGGAGAGTCAACAACAAATCCAGCAGAGAATCCAGGACAGAGAGCAGGAGGTGACGCTGCTTCAACAGGAGGTGGAGGCCATCAATCACTCTGCTGATCAAACAGTGAAGGATAGTGAGAAGATCTTCACTGAGATGATCCGTCTCATCCAGAAAAGAAGCTGTGATGTGAAGCAGCAGATCGGATCCCAGCGTCTAACTGAAGTGAGTCGAGTCAAAGATCTTCAGGAGGAGCTGGAGCAGGAGATCACTGAGCTGAAGAGGAGAGACGCTGAGCTGAAGCAGCTCTCACTCACAGAGGATCACAGCTATTTTGTAAGAAAATGGTATGGATGTCTCAAGAAATCTGACAGCTTTCTTCCAGTGCATTCTATTCAACTTCAGCATTTTAATAAAGGACAAAGTGCCGTTCCTCAGTGCAGAGATAAACTCCAGGAAATTCTAGATGAAGAATTTAAGGAGATCTGCCAGACAGTCACTCATGTGGATGTTTTCCTGTTTCAAGAGCCAAAGGCCAGAGCTGACTTCCTACAATATTCACAACAAATCACTCTGGATCCAAACACAGCTAACAGCTACCTCTTTCTGTCAGAGGAGAACAGAAAAGCAACTTGCATGGCAGTGGGGCAGTCTTATTCCAGCCACCCAGAGAGATTCTCCGTCAAGTTTCAGGTTCAGAGCAGAGAGAGTCTGTCTGGACGTTGTTATTGGGAGGTGAAGAAAGGATTTGGAGGGATTTCAGTGGTGCTTTTGTATAAGAACAAGAGCACAGTCAAAAAATGTTTTGGAGAAAATGAAAATTCTTGGGTTTTAAATGCACAATAACATCACCTATCCCATCTCAGCTCCTGTTTCCTCCAGAGTAGGAGTGTACCTGGATCACAGAGCAGGTGTTCTGTCCTTCTACAGCGTCTCTGAAAGCATGACTCTCCTCCACAGAGTCCAGACCACATTCACTCAGCCGCTCCATGCTGGACTGAGGCTTTTTGGTCCACAACATAGCACAGCTGAGTTTGTCAAGCTCGACTAGTAAAATCTTTTGTTAATAAACACAGAGGGAATACAGGTCATTTCTAACCCAGTTGATGACATGGGGCTGTTTTATCAATTCGACCAAATTGCCTTAATAATCATTCCTACTTGTTTGCAATAATCCATTTCCCCTCTAGAGGCCACTGCTTGACAATAAATTGATTTTAGACACGTTTTACCTTTTCCTGATTTAACTTGGTCTTTTTTTATTTTTAGCACATTACATTATTTAACAAAAAAAAAAAAAACAAGTGTGAAGTTTGGTTTGCATGTGTGTTTATGTATAAAAAACACTGTAGCTTGAATTAATAAAACTTGTTGAACACTCATGTCCGTTTTTAAATAGAATTTCCGGGGTTTTTTTTGTTTGTTTTTTTCTGTTTTTTTGTTGTATTTTATGCCTAAATTTTTTTTCATGTCAATACTACTACTACTACTAATAATAATAATAATAAAATATATGTTGTTGTCATTACATTATTTTGTTTTAATAGACATAGTATTCATTCTTTATTTATCGTTTGCAACAATCAAAATATGTAATCAAATGATCAAAACACAAAAACATTTTATTTTCCAGAAAAGTATCTAATAATGTGTTTTTAGTACTGCGGTGTTCTTTTTTTATGTAGCTCAAGCTGTTTTTTTTAAATACTTATCCTTCATATGCACTAGAGTTTAGTCATTTGTGCATCAAATAGTTTAAAATCCAGCGAAAGACTACAGGTTCATCAAACGTTAGACGCGGCGTTTTACTTTGAAGTGACAGCTTCCGGTGTGGGTGGAGCTTGACAGTGTTGTTTTCAAGCAGCTGATCAGCACTGCGGACAGCTGCAGCTCCGTCCTCTCCTTCAAGTCACTCGCTGTTCCCGGGACGTTGTCCTCGTCCCGCCGCCTCGTCCTCCGCTCGCTCGTGTCAGGATGGACCCGCAGCGATAGTCTCTCCATGACATCATCTCTGCCGCGCTTGGAGCTCAGCTGCCGCGGCGAGGAGAACGGCGCAGTCGGGGTTGCCCTTGACTGGGGAGGAGTTTGGGCAAAGGGGTGCACGGACATGCTAAGCTCCCCGACCGGAGCGACATTGTAACTGGGGGATTTTCATCGGCGAGGACAGACGGGGATGCGGAGTAGAGCCTGCGGACTCGGTTGTTGGCTGGAGGACGCATCAGGACCCTAGGAGCTCCTCTGGACGAGCTGAGCAGGCCTGAACGGTCTACATCACCGGATTAAATGGTGACAGAAAGCAAGTGTGCATGACAAGATAAAACAAAAGCAGAGGCTGCCCTGCCTGTGCTACAGATAAGAAGGAGCTCGTGGTTTTTGCCTGCCTCCTTAGGTTTGACCAATTGTGGGAGTAGATGTGTCAGTCAAGAATTATTGTCACAGCCTCTAAACTCTTTATGTGTCCCAGGAATTGGCAGGCGTGTTTTTGTTCCCATTTATAAAAAAAAAAAGAAAAAAAAAGAACATCACAGAAAACAATGGCAGACCAAGAGGAAGCTGAGCTGTCAGAGTCTCTTCAGAAGGAGGACGGGTTTTCCAGTGAGCCTGAGCAGCCGGGGACAAACTTTAAATCTAAAAGTTTGCCTATTTTAAATGAAGCAGAGCCTCAAGAGAAAACCCTGTTGGCTAGTTCTACACGCATGTCCATAACAGCAGAGGAGAGTGCAGAGTTCATCCAGTTCCCAGCCAAGACTGAGGCCTTCCAGGCCGAGTCGCCAACCAGAACCAACTACCTGTCAAAACCGGGGAAGTCGGATCTCAACAGGCCCAGTTCCTATGTGGAGAACACTGACGTCCGTAGGAGTAAAAGTATTGCCAGAAGGAAGCCCCCTGGCTTCTTCGCATCAAGGCTAGCTCAGATTCGACTTCCTTGTAAGAAGTATGTGAGCATTGTTCTTCAGGACTCTCGCTGCTTTCTGTTCTGCATGTGCTACCTGACCTTTATCCAGTCGCTCATGGTGTCAGGCTACCTCAGCAGCGTCATCACCACCATTGAGAAGAGGTACAGCCTGAGGAGCTCAGAGTCGGGCCTTCTCGTCAGCTGTTTTGACATTGGGAGCCTCCTAGTGGTCGTCTTCATTAGCTACTTTGGTGGGCGGGGCCAGAGACCCAGATGGCTGGCGGTGGGAGGGATATTCATTGCTGTGGGTGCCGCCCTCTTCTCCTTGCCTCACTTCATTTCCCCGGCCTATCAGATCCAGGAAGTTAACGCATCATCCGCCAATGAGGGCCTGTGCTCTAACAGCAATGCTAGCAGCAGGGATCATGTTGACATCACTTCCTGTCCTAGAGATCAGGAAGGTAATGAACACAACTTGTATGTGGCGCTTTTCATCATTGCGCAAATCTTGGTGGGCATGGGTTCCACACCCATCTACACCTTAGGACCCACCTACCTGGACGACAATGTCAAGAAGGAGAACGCTTCGCTATATTTGGGTAAGTCTTCAGGAGAAAGTGGGCGGAGACGTCATCATATAGTTAGCAGCAATATTAACAAACCAGTGCAGCACAACACCACTCCTTCACAGCACAAAGGTTTTTGGTTTGGATCCTCGCTGGGCCCTTTCTTTGTAGAGTTTGCTTGTTCTCTAATAACATGTTTCATGGTTTAATTCCACTGACTATATGAGAATTGGACTGAGTAACCACCCCCCCGGCATTCCAAAAAGGAAGTATCCGCTGGCTCCAAGAAGCCAAAATCCAATTAACTTTAACTGAAATTTAAACAGCCATTACTCATTCTCTTTGTCAGAATAACCATTCTTGCTCTGCTACACTTTTTTTTAGCACATTCTTGCTAATATTAATTTTTTCAATAATCTTTCTGTAGTGCAATTTATTCAAGTTATAAACTGACCAATCAGATGCCCTTCATAAAAGCATGCCAGCAAGCACTGGCCCCCAAGTTGAACATTCTAAACATTTGATGGACAGGTTCTCCCGTGTCAGCTTTCAAGTGGTAGGGGTGTAGACTTCCAAAAAACTCACCACTGATTGGCGAGAGTGGTTGCCATAGTAAAAAACTCTGACTTATTCAGACCAACCGCTGTTTACTGACATTGTCTGGGTCCAACACTCCAACATCCATATCCCAAAGCAATGGCCACTGAATTGACTTTATTTTGTTCAAGCCAGATGTAATTTTAGGTATAAGTATGTGTGTCTTTGGAAGTGGCTGCTGGGTACTTCATTGGAGGGTTGCTTACCTATGCCTGACAAACAACTGGAAGATAAAAACCCTAATATGTAAATATTTGGTATCATAGATCAATAGATAGATGGACAATACAAAACCCAAACTATGTAGTGTTCTTTGATCTGCCTTCTAACTTTAATCACTGAAAAATGACCAAGTAAAAAGTAAAACCTTTGAACATAGAGCGATTTAAGTTGACAAATAAAAAAAAATCATTATTTGTTCACTTTTTAAAATCCATTCTTCAAGAAATCAAGGACTAATATATTCAGCTTACACTATTTTAGGCACAAACACCTTGGTCAAATAGTGCCTTCTCAGGTTATTTGAAATACTAACATAGATTTAGGGGCTTTGGATTTAAGACACATATGTTTTTTCATCTATAATTTTGAAAAATAGTTTATCAGAAAATCAGAATTACACTATGTCTGAATTCCCACCCTAATCCCTACACAGTGCACTATATAGTGCGTTCGCCATTTTGTAGCAGCATTCAAATCCACAATTCCAAAATCGAGTGCCCTACAAATTTCCCAGAAGTCTCTGCGAAAAACCAGTGTGCATCGATGTCCACTAGATTGGCGTATATAGACCACAATGCATTGCGTCGGAACAATTTTTGCCAAAAAAAAATGTATTTAAATGAATTTTTTAAAATAAATTATCAACGCTTTTATCTTCAGAAGACAGCGGACTGATAAATAATTGTCGCAAACATGCTAATATTAATTGGAATTAACTTTGTTAAAATTGATGACGTCATATCTGCCGTTTAAAAAAAAAAGGAAAAAAGTAGTGAGCATGGTGTCCGAATTGTTTTTAAAATTCAGGGCACTATAGAGTGCCGCACTACTTAGTTTTTGGGTAGTTAGGGGTTACGGTGGGAATTCAGGCACAGCCTTGAGCTGCAAATTTGCTGTGTAATGTTAGCCAAAATGGCTGTCTTGATTTGGCTTTTTTTTTTTTTTTTTTTTCTTCACATTTCTGAAAGAATCTGAAAAAGTTCTTGAAAGTTTTTCGTTTGATTTAGTGGATTTCAACACCAGGAACTTCAGCTGCACATTTTTCATAAGACATTTTCTGTTTATCAAAGTTTTGTGTTTGTTTTGTCTTACTGCTGTGCAGTCGTTGCTAACATAATAATGTGTTCCACAGAAAAAAACACAAAGTTACGGCATTCAAAGATAAGTTGATTCTGTTTACCAGTATTTTTGCTGCAGCCTTGAAAACCGAAACAAAAGCTTTCAAGATATTGACAACTACTCAAAAAACTAATTATTTGCTTTGTCAAACGTAACGGTTAATAATAATGGTTATTTACATCTAAATTTGCATCTGAAAGCCAGGAATGTGTGTGAGGTTTTTGTGTACTTTGTAGCCATCCTGACTGGATGATGGACCATCTGCTCAAAGATCACCAACTGTGCATGAACCCAACTAGCTGATGCTACCTTTTTTGGATTTTTCCTTTTTTTTTTTCTGGTTTTCATTTCACTGTTTGACGTTTTTATGTTATCCAGCAAAACAACAAGCAAAAAAAAAACAAACAGCTTTTTGATGTTAAGAATGTTTGAGGTCTTGTTTTGAAGTCTGCATCTGCATTTTTATGACTAGGATTTTATTAGCTCAATAAGTCATTGATATTTTCCATATATTGTCAAAGATTATTGGATAACCCCTGCATTAAATCTCCTGTTCATTGTTCATTTTTATTTTACTGGTTAAAAACCCAGCTATACCAAACAGCAGAAATATTAGAAATTAGAATTTGTCCGGTGCTTAAAATTTCACATAAATGTCTGAGATGAAAGTGAAAATCTAAACTTCTGTGAGCTTAAAGTGTTTTTTAATTTCTAATGTAGCGCAGCTGTTCTTAGTATGGTAAACAAAATGTGGTAATTCTTCAGACTTGAGAAAAAGGACTTAAGGATCCTGTTAAAATTACAGCAGTGCAAAATCATTCATACAAAGAGTGATTACACAATAAACTAGTAAACTTGAGTCTTGGTTGACATTGCTTTCCAGTGTGTATCTTCTGAATCTTAACTTAGCACTTAAAACCTTAAAAAAACAAAAACCTGTCACCTTCGATGCACACAATTTTATTGAATACATAGGAATTATAACATTTGATGATTATCATTTATTTTTAAGATTAATTTTGTAACCTTTTAATATCAGTAAAGCTCAGTGAAATTGAAAGGATGCAGTTCAAAAAGAACGATTTGTGTTATAGTAAAATCTTACATTAGTATTTGAAGCTGCATTTACGAAGAAGCAAAAAGGAAAATTGGACAAGACTCAATGACTGGCATTTAAATGATAGTTAGGACTACAAAGAATGACCTTTAATCTACATTGGAGTATCTAGCTGAAACCATACTTTTCAAAACTACACTAGTAAAACATTATATCTTCTAGAGCCAAAATCCTGAATTGCCTTCATGATTTTCTTTCTCAATGACTTTTACACCTCATTTGAAGTTGGTCAAAAAATACATCAATAATTTAAAGGGGAATATATTATTGAAGTAAGATTAAACTAAAATACAGCTTTTGGCATCAAATCAACTGTTTGGAGGGCAAGGAATGCTAGCTTGGAACCCAGGCTAATAGTGTAAAATTTGGTGGGGGATAGGCCAGCACAGTAAATCGCAAATTTATTGTTGTCGTGATATCAAGCTGTGCAATACACTTATTGCGATAGATGGCGAAATTTGCAATAAATGGTTACCTTAGATGTTCTAAAACAATCTTATAGCAGCTTGAAGCATTTAACGAATCAAATAAAGCCATTTATGCATTTGACCAATTAGATGGAGACCTTCAAAACGTTGTAGACCAATCGGATGAAGCTCTTTTATGCTAGATGTTGACCTCCTGTGTAGACTAGGCTTAACTCTTATTTAAACTGTTGCAGTGAAATGCAAATTAGGTTTTTGGTTGTTTTACTAATTGTTCATGTATCGCAAGTTATATCGTCATTGAAATATTGATCACTAATATCGCATTTCGTATGTTTTCCTCATATCGTGCAGCTCTAGCGGGGGAGAAATTATGGTGTGGGGTTGTTTTTCAGGACTTGGGCTTGGCCCCTTAGTTCCAGTGAAAGAAAGGATACCAAAGCATTTTGGACAACTCCATTCTCCTAACCTTGTGGGGGCAGTTTGGAGCGGGGCCCTTCCTCTTCCAAAAGGACTGTGCAAAAGTGCACTAAGCAAGGTCCATAAAGACATGGTTGACAGAATTTGACTTTGGGATGAATAAGAGTGAAGACTGAGAGCCAGGCCTTCTCGACCAACTTCAGTGAGTGACCTCACCAAGGCGCTTTTGGAAGAATGGTCAAAAATTCCTATTAACACACTCCTCATCCTTGTGGACAGCCTTCCCAGAAGAGTTGAAACTGTTAAAAAGTCCCTCTGAAAACTATCATTTAACGTCTCTAAACCCTTTTGTCAAAAATTCTCATTAGCTTAGTTTCTATTACACATCTGTGCAAAACTATCGAAATTCTAAAATTGTAGAAAAAAAAACACAATTTCGCTATAAGAACATTTCAATTAAATCATAATTATTCGAATAAACACAAACCAACTTGAGCGATAATTTATTAAAAACACGGTGACAGATGTGAACAGTACTTTGATTTACAGCACATTCATTCAAATTTTTGCCCCGCTACTGGTGTTCATCATCATCTATCAAAGGAGACATTGGCGTCTTTTTTCAGGCCATGGAGAGCCAGATTCTAACATGACATGCTCAACTTTTGATGGGCTGTGTGGTGCTGTGGGACCTCTTGAAGTGCCCGTGGCGCAACAGTGTTTCCATTGCAATTTTGCGAAATATGTCAATCTTAATACGTCTCAAAAACCACCTCCTCCAAGCACATAAACCTTTTTTTGATAAATGCACGTTTTTTCAAAATAGACGTGTTTTCATTTAAGGAATTTATTATCGCAAGTCCAATTTTCGCGATTTCTAAGTGAATGGAAACGGAGCTACTTTTGTTCAGCAAAGTATCATCAGCATATAGGTGAAAGTTTATGATGTGTGGTTAAATTAAGTTAAAGCATGAAAACGTACAGCGTATGGAGTGCAAATAAGTATTCAAAAGACCCGAAAACAAATACAAAACCCTACTTGGAGTGTTTCATTGACCTACACATTTAAAGCTAGCTCTAAAATGTTTTGCAGCCGAAACCAAAATCCAAAAAGTGATCCTCCACCCCCCACCCCCAGTTCCTTTTAGATCTTTTCTCAGAAATTCTCGCCCCAGTAGTTTCAAACAAGGTAAAGCTGCTGGTAATTAAACCACCAAATGAGAGCAAGGTTTATGAAAGAGGCCAAGGGGAGGAGGTTGGGGCGATTTGGGAGGCAATACTGTGCATTGCTGCAGTTCTTTTTAGAGGTGCTAAAAGGGCTCCCAGAGGACTGGTCACAGTTTGAGTTTTTTTTTTCTTTTTTTTTTTTTTTGGCATTTTAGTAATTGGTCAGAGAATCAAAAAGGAGTGGCTTGATCAAAGGGGCAGTTGGATAGAGGGGAATCTGAAGAAAATTGATTGTGACTGGACACTTCTTTCCCATTCCAGCTTTAATAAGTTTAAACAATTGTGGAATTTTGTTGCACATCCACCAGATTTCCTGTCCCATATCAAGCCTTAAGGAATTGCAGGAACTTAATTATTTGCATGCAAGAAATTTACGATTTACAGAGTTTACTTAAAATTGTTGATTTGTTGATTTTACTTAAGAAACTTTGAATACTTTAAAGATTTGTTTAGGAATCCTCACTGTCAAATTTTCTTGCATAATTTACTCTTGTTTTTAAAATGTGACGTCCAAATTCAGAATCCCGAATGTTGAGTCACTATGGGTGAGACACTGGTGCTGGAAATGACAAGAAAACGAGCAATATGATGAACTGTTGTGACAGCATGCAAGAAACATTTGGCAATGAGAGCCTCTGCCAGTCATTCTGTGTGAAAAATATAATCTATAAATACATAGAAAGTTTAATTCCGTCAAGTAGTACTGTCAAGTAGAAAAAAACATCTGTAATCAATGATGCAGCCGTAAGTCGCTTTCTTTTGCTGCCATAAAAAGTTGTGTTTGCAACATCCTAGCATGGTTTATGTTCATGTTAGTCATCACAACTGGGATTGGACTACTTGTCTTTTGCACTGCAATACTTTATGAGCAACAGGACAGGACAGTCCTCTGCTTCTTGTTTATCTTTCTTCAGGAACTACAGTAAACTACAGTAATTCATGCTCTTTATCTGCTGCCTTCCGTGGATATTTACAGCAAAACATGGCTGGAGTTGTATAAACTCACTTTAAGTTTAAAAACAAGACTATAGCTACTGTACATAAGTATAGGGGTATAGATGCAGGGGAAACGTTTTTCACTTTAAAGTTTCTGGTTCCGAGTGATACCTAAGGATGCTTGATTCTGTCTGATAAAAGTTATGAACCGGATAATGATTAATCATGTAATAAAATGGTTAGAAGAGCGGTGGAATTATATAAATTTGCTTCCTTCCACTCCCTTTCAAGCAATATTTAATTTTATGTCTAATTATCCCAAGTTTGATATGTCATTGTGATTGCTTAAAGTGAACCATTTCAAATCAAATCTAATCAAATCAAAGTTTGTCAAGTGAGATATGTTAATTAATAGTTTACCATCTACTCTGAGTTTAGCTGGTGAGGGTATTAGAACATACATTAGAGCAGGGTGCTCATTACGTCGATTGCGATTGACCAGTCAATCTTCAGGCCAGCAAAGACAAATAACCAAAAAAAAAAAAGAACTTATAAAAAATCTGTCAACGAATCAAGATTCTCACCAAGAAGTACGGGATTTGATTGACATGCACAACGGCCAATCGAACATCCTCTGATACATCACTGCACATGCGTGTTTAAGCGCAGATTTTGTCATCAGAAAGTCGCCACTTGCCCTGCGGCACGTCAAGCCCCAGGCAGAAGACCAGTCCGACTACTGGAGTGTTTATTGAGCCTCGTATGTCTCCTACTGCTGCCTGCTCCGTAGTTCCCCCCCTTCTGTGGCATGCGCTCCTCACGGAGCCAGCTAGCTTCAGAAAAGCCATGCTCCCCCCATTGCACGGTTTACAGGAGAGCATGACATGCGAAAGTTCCCTGTTTCTGTTGTAATAAAACGCCTCATCTGTTAATACTAAAGTATCTTTGTGTATTTCTACTGTGTAGTTTTTTAATTATCAATACATAAACAATGTAATGTACTAATAGTTCATAATACTATGTTTATTAAACAGTATTTTAGTCTCAAAATACCATACGTACAATTATATACACACACATACACACACATATATATATATATATAGGTAGATCTTCAAGACATTGTTGACTCAAAAGTAGCTCACATGCCAAAAAAGTGTGAGCACCCCTGCATTAGAGAAACATTTACAAATGTATAGCCTGTGAGTTGTGTCAAATTTAGACGTTAAACCTTTTAAAAAATGGGGTCAATGTTTCTTTCCCTCTCCTCCACACTTTGTTTTGCATAAGTTGAGATCTGCAGCACAGGGGTATTGATCATTCCTGGTGCACAAAAGGCTAACTGTTCACATAGTCCTCTTAT
Organism: Oryzias curvinotus; assembly: GCA_023969325.1. Lineage (NCBI taxonomy): Eukaryota > Metazoa > Chordata > Actinopteri > Beloniformes > Adrianichthyidae > Oryzias > Oryzias curvinotus. The sequence continues at coordinate 12,357,392 of CM043722.1, forward strand.
GCTGCTTAGCCTACTTGGGTTATTATATTAGTTACAGAATGTAAAATGAGTGGGAGCAGATTGTGTGTTCACTTAATCCATAGGATACTGTGCAGCAAGAATGCCTCCTTTATAGACCACCACTGTTGAAAATCAATCGATGGAAGGCTTAGGGGTAAACCATTTGTCTCCTAATACTTTGTCTGATCAAAGCTGCCTTAATTTTTTTTCTTTGTCTGGTGTTAATAATTTAAATCCTAATTGGGAGGAAGGTTTTAGGTAAATCTTAAACTGGGTGGCCTTTTCACTGGGAAAAGATCCAAAAGCAAACCTAGTGGAATAACTTATTTTGAGGGCTGATAATTAGATTGACTGCAGTTATTTTAGTGTTTTAAGTGGTTAGTGACAAATTTACATGGCTATAGCGTTAAAAATTATTTTTTTTAGCCACTGTTGCTATTGATTTAACTTTGACAGAAGCACTTAAGGACTGAAATTAACAAGATAATGAAACAAGCTTTTTTCTAAGCACTGCAGCTCTCCCAGCTCAGCATCTTTAGTCGGGATATTGCCATACTTTAAAAACCTTTAAGACCTTTCTGGTTATCAGTGAAATTGATATGAAGGTAAATATGTCTGCAAAGTATTCACAAAACATGTAGGCGACAGTTTAAAAAGAAGAACACTATGCTGAGGCAGAAATTGATGAAGCAGTTATAGCTGGAATGAGAGGAAAGGAGGACACTGATGTTCCACTTTAGGTATGTGATGGTACGAATGCAGAACTGAGGAACAAATGTTATAGTCTGTGTCAGCTCTTCTTTGCGTTAACCTACTTATGAGATCATTCCCAATGGCACACCAGGCATCCATTAGGATAATTCAGAATAACATTGCTTTGTAACCCTAAAAAGAGGTGTTCTGTTAAGCTGGAATCAGAAGCAGAAGGCCACGATGTAGCTACTTAATGTCTCTCCTTAGTGATGCGGTCAGTTTCCTCTTACTGGGACTTTTAATTAACGGGCAACCATTGTGGTTACCTTTCACATCTTAAGTTCAGTGAACATCATTTGTTTACAGAAATAATTGCAAGATGCATTACAGAGATGGCCAACAGAGAGAAATTTGTGGTCAGATGTCTTTGATTTGGGGGCTTTAGATACCATCTGTGTTACTGCTTATGTGTCTCCTTGTGGAACCTGCCTGTAATAGACACGCTAGTAGACAGGGGTGCATGTTAACAACACACCATTCTATGTCAACATGAAAACTGTGTAGTCGGTACAGTGGTGAGATTGTCTTTGACTTTGTCACTGTATTGCAATGGCTATGATTTGGATGTAAAGACACAAGGAAATGTAATGGTTTTTTTTTGCCTTTAAAAAACATGGCAACTGTTTATGACCAACAGAATCTACCGCATACTAAACCCTTCCATAGGTAGGTGTTCTAGATTGGTGTTCTAGCTTGGTGTTTTTTAACCAACAGTATACTTTTCTGCCTTGAAAGATTGTAAGGTGTGTAAAATAAGGTGTAAAAACAAAACCATTGCCAGGATATCAGCTCTGTGTTCCAAACAAAAAAGGCTGAAAACAACTGTTTTAGATTGTTACATTGCACTTTCTCCAATTTTATGATTTAAACAGTTAAAAACAACTTTATTTGATTATATTAATATTTTTCGGAAACACCAGCGCCCTTGTAGAAGGACATTTTTGAAGCCCCATAAGAAATGACATATTTTATTTTTCTTTTTTAGTTATCAATGAACTAACTAGTTGTACATTTTGACATTGCCTTAAAATTTGTAATTTTTTTAGGCCTTTTGCTTTGTTTAGACAGGCATGAAAGCTTTGTCATTTTTATGCAGACATGCATGTTATTCATACATGTATCCTCCCATCTTGTTTTTGCTTAATCACCAAGTCTCTTTGGCTTCAGTTCAGCACTTCTGCTTCTTACATTATCTATGCTGCCTAAAATGTTTTTACATTGAGTTTCACATTTTAGTTGGCTTGTTAGTATTTTAAAATGACTAAACAGCAAGTTTAAGGTTTGTAGAGGTATTACAAGTTAGTTTATGAGGCATTTAAAACTCTGTTCTAAAATGTTTTGGAACTGACTAAAAACAAGGACATGGAGGCTTAACATGCAAATATCACGGTTCATCAGAGAACAGTCTGTGCTCACAAACAGAATGGAATGAATGTGAAAAGTCTTTACACCAATCAAGGCTGAGTGATTATATGAGCTGGGGTGGAATGAGAAATTCCCATGCTGAAGATAAAAATTCAGAGGATAATCTGTCACTTGGAAATTTGGGCTGTTGGCTGTTACTTTAAATGAATAAGGACTAGATATATGAAGCATGATTGAACAAGCTAAGCAAGCATCAGATCCTGCTACAATGTATTGTATGAGGGAAAATATGATGAACAGTGTTTGTATTTACCCTGATTAAAAATCAAAACTTTTATTATTTGACACTGTTCATAACAAAACATCATTTCAAAGTACACATGATGCTTATAGATCAGAGATTAGTTTATCCCTAAGATAGGTAGAACAAAGTAAACAAAAAAATGCTTGTGGAGTTGCCCAAAGATCTGATTTGTGGTCTCATTACTCTGAAGACACAAAGAAACTAAACAGTTTAGTGGAATTTAATGCATATCTTAAATTATTTTTGTTCCAGAAACACGTATGTGTGTGGTTTCCATGGAAAGAACACTGACTTGATGTGCTGTTTAGATATTCTGCTGATTTAGATGACTTCCTTTCTTTTTGTTATTATTAATCTTTTACTCGAGAGTGAAAACTAGTTGATGACAGCTGGACTGGGAATAGTTCAGAAAGTCATTGTGTTGACATGGTATTAGAGCTGCAACAATTCCAAGGCGTAATTGATAAGGTCAACAATAATAAATAGTCAGGTAACAGATTCCTTACTGATGCATCATTTAACAAACTGCGTTTGCGTAACGAACTTCAATTTTTGGGTTGCGGTTTTGTTTTGGTTCCATTCACCTTCACTCGATTCAGTTCAATGGTGTAACATACAGTTTGGTTTCAGTTTAGAAAGTCTGGCATGCCTGACTTTTATTCACTCACTGGCCACTTTATGTGGTACACCTTGCTACTACCGGGTGTGACCCCCTTTTGCCTTACCTTAATCCTAGGTGGCATATGTTCAGCAAGGTACTGGAAACATTCATCAGAGAGTTTAGTCCATACTGACATGACATCATTACGCAGTTGATTCAGATTTGTCAGCTGTACATCCGTGATCCCAGTCTCCTGTTCCACCACATCTCAAAGGTGCTCTATTGGGTTGAGATCTGGTGACTGTAGAGGCTGGAATTAGCCAGCAGAAGATGGATACACTGTGGTCATAAAAGCAATGGACATGGTCAGCAACAAAACTCAGACAGGCTTTGGCATTTTAACTATGCTCAGTTGATACTAAGGAGCTCAAAGTGTGCCAAGAAAACCCCCCAAAATACCATCACCCAGCCTGACAGTGATAAGCAGATTGACATCTTTCCTGTTTTGAGCCAAAATTGCCTACCACTGTTGCACAGTATAGAGACTCATTGAAAGACCATGTTTTTAATCTCTACAGCATGGTCCCAACCTTTTGTCACGTGGACCGTACACTCAGACACGTTCACCGCGGACGTCGGGGGGGGGGGTTGAGGTGCAACGCAAATTACGAACCGGGGGTGTATTTCGCTTAGTCATAATATCATTTATGAAATTTCCCTTGTCAATGCAACTTTCAGTAATAGAGACTCATTTGACAAGACAATGTTTTTTAATCTTCTACAGTCCAGTTTTGGTGTGTCTGTGTGAATTGTAGCCTCAGTTTCCTGTTCTTAGCTGACAGGGGAGGCACCCGGTGTGTCCTTCTGCTACTGTAGACCATCTGCCTCAAGGTTGGACGTGTTGTGCGTTCAGAGATGCTCTTCTGCAGACCTCAGTTGTAACCAGTGTTTATTTGAGTCACTGTTGCCTTTATATCAGCTGGAACAAGTCTAACCATTCTCCTCAGACCTCTGGCATCAAAGGTATTTACACAGAACTGCAGCTAACTGGATATTTTCTCTGTTTCGAACCATTCTCTGTAAACCCTAAAGATGGTTGTGGGTGAAAATCCCAGTAGATCAGAAGTTTCTGAAATACCCTAACCAGACCGTCTGACACCAACAACCAAAAAGTCACTTAAATTCCCTTTCTTACTCCTTTTGATGCACTGCAGCAGATCGCCTGGACCATGTTTACATTCTTAAATGCATTTAGTTGCTGGCATGTGGTTGGCTGATTAGACATTTGCGTCAATGAGCAATTGGACAGGAGTGACTAATAAAGTGGCCAGTAAGTGTATATATGCTGAACAAAACATCAAGCAGATATTTGTTTAATTGGCATTAGACAAAGATTTTTGTTAAAAATGAAAGGAGTTTTTGAAAGCTATAGGAGACCTAATATTTAAAGTAACTCACACACACACATAAAAAACATTTTAGATCAATCAAAAAATAAAAAAATATAAATGTTTAGTTGAAAATACTTGGATTTGCCTAAATTAAAGACTTTAAAAAAATCTAAACCAGTAATTGTTTCTGTTACATCATTTAAGTTGATGTGCTTGGACAAAAGCAGAATTAAATGCTAGATGTTCGTTTAGAATTAAAATATTTGTAAGCTGCCCCACTGAGAGTTTGGTGTGGGTGCTGCTGCCGTCCTATTGAAATGGTATAAGACTTTGCTGTGTCAGCAGGTTACCATGACAACGTAGTCGTCCTCGTAACATTTCATTGTGTCCCTATCCTTTTTATTCCGGGTCGGCCTGGGGCCTCACTGTGTCTGTCTTTAACTTACGGCCGCTGATCTCCTCACTCTGTAGTTTGCAGGTCGTAAATAAACTTTTGAATATGTTATTTTTAAAACAGCAGAATATAACTCTTAAGAGTAGTGACTCTAATACTACTTTTTCTGTAAATCAGAGTCTTTTACTTAGTAGTGGGGGGAGACTGAATGTGGCTCACACTATTCGCTCTAGGAGACAGTGGTGCAGTAACATCTGAGGGGGCTCTCTGTTCTCTCATTTTGTGGGAAGGTGATCCAAACCCTCCTAGAGTACCTATTATGACCAGAGGAAGCCCTGTGGGTTTTTATTGTTATTAATAATATTATTATTATGGATTTACAGAGCTTTGGTACAGTGTAATCTGCTGTTGCCAAGAAATGAGAGCTTGTGGATCTCAGGGGTGAACCCGGAGAGATTGAAGTGTGAATGGAAGGAGTGACAACTGCTAATCTTCTCCAGGGTTGGTTTTCTAGCTGATGAAACATGAGTCATATTTGAGTTCTGATATAAACTGGATCTCACCAGATCAGACTGCTTGGCTGAGGACAGCTGTTGTATAACAGCAAGAGCTGTTCCGCACACTGGATGACATGGATGCAGGGATCATCAGTTTTTCTGTTGCCGCACAGATTGTCTACAACAAAGAGCCTCCATAATTAAGTTGATGTCAATTCTTTGTTTTAGCAGAAATCGTATAATTACATTCATGGTTGGTGTAAATCATTTAAAATATTTATTTTGCCTTTTTTTAAACCAAGGGCTCAAGGGCTAATACATTCAATGTTTCAGTTGTCCTTGCCCTACCAGCTGCTGATGTTACCTTGATCAGATGGAGGACAAATGTAGAAATTAAGATTTAAAACTGTGTTTCTGACCATTTCTTTATTCAAATCATTGTGGATAAGGTCCAAAGTCAGCTTGAAAAAGCTTAAAGCAGTAATTACTACTAAGCAGTTTTACAATCTGCAGGCCACAAGCTTCTTGCTCCTTTCCATTCCTATACGATCATCCGCATGCAGACAAATAGATCCATGTACATTTAAATTTCAAAGCTGGCAACTGGCTCAAATTTGTATGGCTGGATAGCTCCAATATTACTCGCAATTTTTGCTGCACCAATAATGTTGGGTTAGGCCTGTAAGATGGCAGGACAGCATGTAAACTGCTGGATGATGGGAAATGGGGGTGGGCTTAATCCCCACAACTCAGAGGTGAATTTCTAATGAAATGCTGCCTCTCTGCAGTTTTTTTTTTATTTTGACAAAAGGTTTTTTTTGCAGAGCAGCAAGGATTCATCACTTGTGTATGAGTTGTGGATGGGACTGTTGCCAGGGAGTGAGCTTGCACTCATTTTTCATCATCCCTTTATTTACGCTTTCTCCCGTTAGCTCACAGCCCCTCACAACCATTGACTGCATAAATGAACCGGATTGAGTGACCCCTCCCCTTTGCGTTCATTCCCTGACCGGAAGTACCTCCCGGCTCTAAAAAGTGAAAATCCCATAGACTTAAGAAATAAACAGCTATCACTCAGTCTGCCAATTTGTCAGAATAACAATTCTTGCTGTGCAACATTTTTTAACATAACCTTGCTAATACTAATTATTTTTTCCATGTTATTTTTTTTGTGCCGATCAGAAGTCTCAACAAAAAGCATGTGATGCCTGCTGGCTCCACCTCTAACATTCGAAATGTTTGATTGACAGATCCTCCCAAGCTACTTTCAGTGGAAGGGGTGTGGACTTTCAACAAGCTCACTCATGATTTGCAACAATAGTTGCCATGAAAACCTTGAGTAAGTCCAACTTGAACCATTCACTGCTTACTAACCTTGTCTGGCTCCAAATGCCGGCATCCGTATTGCAAAAAAAATGGCGATTGAATTGACTTCTTTTCACTTGACCTGGATTAAGGCATTTTCTGTGGGTGATGTAACACCCCCATGGATCTATTTGTCTGCAAGTGGATGCATCGGAATGGAGGGGAGCAGGGAGCTTGTGGTCCGCCGATTGTAACTTGTATGTAACCGCTTGTTTTTTTTAAACAGCAGTTTTTCGTCTTGACTTGTTTCCCCTCGATTTGCGTAAAGAAATATTTAGAAAAGCCACAAGAGCTTGTTTAAATATATATATTGGAATGGTCTTTAAAGTTTGTCTCACATGTAGAATCAAGGAACAACTGGTGGAAAATGTTCAAAGGTAAATTAACAAATATTTCTGCGGATGTCGCAATTAAGATTTTTACATCCAAAATCAGTATCCGAATCCTTTTAAAACAGTTAATTTCAGAAATAACTTGTTTGTGTTTACTTTAAAAGCTTTATAATTGATCCAAGAGTAAATTGATGACTGCATTGTTTTCTATTCAATTATGATGTTCCTCTTCAGCATTAGGATGATATAAACAGGAACTGGAGCTACTCTCTGGTGTGAAGACATTAAATCTAAATGATTGAATTCCTGCATTATGTTTTCTTTCCAGAGTATGAATAGATTTCTGTGAACATTTTTCCTCACTTAATGTGTTTTGTGCACTTTACATACAAGTTTTCTGGAACAAAAGCACATCATTGGAGAACTCAGACAGTTTGCAGGGTGCAGAGCATTTGTTCTGCCAGAGGAATCAAAGCCGCATCTTGTTTTCAGGCTGGAGTCCAGAGCAGTGACTGACGGGAACGATGAGGCTGAAAATCAGCCGCTTTGATGGTGCCCGAAGGTTTTGTTCCATCAGCGCAAACTCTGCTGCCTCAACAGCTGCAGGCCGTGCCTGTCGGACTCTGCTTTTGTCTTTGGAAATGCATTTTTCTGCATGTTTTGTCGTTCATCATCCATGATCCTTTTGAACCCTTTTGTCTGTTTACTGTCATACTGACAAATTTCATAGCAGTAAAAAAAAGGAAGATTACCAGACAGTCAGCTCGAAAGCACAATTAAGTTAAATAATTTGAAGTTGCATAATTTTGGCATAACAATTACATGAATTAAATATTTTTCTTTATACATAAATAATCTAAAATAATAAATTTAATTCCCAATTTAATCTAAATCAAAAACTGATTAAAGATTGAGTAGTTGCTTAGGTTATTACAGTATTTTAGGGTTAAAATACTCTAAGCTTTAGTGTCTTACCTTAGTTCTAGTTTAAAAACAAATGACAGTTTTCCTCTCCACTTGTGTCTCAGTATTTATCTTCTTGCATTTACTTATGTGGCATTTTATGCCTCAGAGGTGGTCATTTACCATCAGTCATCTTTTATCCCTCCTCTTGATATCTTACATCATGTTGCATAACATATCTGCAGACCAGTTGAGGGTTTCCCATCTTCTCTGCCTGCATGAGGGATAATCTGCCGAAAGGCCAAGCTGTCGGTGCAATCCCTATGTTTTATCATCCTGGGGCTGGCTCTTGGTCAAGTGATGTAATAATCTGTGCAGAGATGTGAGGAAAGATGAGAAAATTCTTTGCTCGTGGGGTTTGGGATGAAAAGGGGACACAGAGGCTATTTATAGCCTGATCACAAAGTGAGCAAATTTGACCCTTAACCAAAAATACATGTATTCTAAATCCACCAAACTGAGGTCAAAGAAGCTGCAAAAAATAAAAAATAAAGTTGAAATCAAACCCAACATTTACACCACATAGCCATTATATATGAACACAGAAAACCAATTTGGGATACAGAATTTAGCTATTCTGATTTGTGTATATAATTTTTAAACATGTTAATAGATGTAGATATGTAATATTCCTTTGGCTTTATTAATGTTAAAAAAAAACATTAAACTACCAACAAATTGACATCTGTTGGGCTAAAGCTTCACAGTTATCAAGATATATATATATATATATATATATATATATATATATATATATATATATATATATATATATATATATATATATATGTTTATATGTCAGTAATACTCAAAGATTTATGCATATTTTTTATATGAGCCAGCCTATTGATGATCATTTTCATTCAACCATCTGCAGTCATTATCCCTAACATTGTTAACACTTCTTGTGGAGAAAGGTTTTTCTTTAGGGTATTAACTAGCCACGTTAAAAGCTGCCAAAATCGTTAATATGACACTTTTCCCTTCAACAGTTTCACCAAACTGACTGTCTAAAGTAAGAGCAGATGCACTAGTAACATTTTATTCTTAATTTGTAAAAATGTTTGTTGTATAATAGTCAGTCCAAACCTCAGTCTAACAATCAGGAAGGAAAAATAACTATGAACTTTGACTGTATAGAACACATAAATGTTGGTTGCTATAGAAAATCATGAAATTTAGATATTGTAGCTGCTATGGAGCATTGACTTTATATTAGAACCGGACCAAGTGAGTGACGTCACCCACAGAATATGGCTCACTTCCAGCTCCAACGGAATTAAGTCAATTCAATGGCCATTTTTTTTGCTAAATAGAGCTAGACAATGTTAGTAAGCAGTGATTGGTCCAAGTTGGCCTTAGTCTATATTTTTCTAGCAACTACTCACACCAAGGGACTCAAAATCTGTCAAATGCTTCAAAAGTTTCATTTAACCCTTGTGCTATCCTAGGCGCTTTAACATTGGGAGTTGGGTCATCTAGACCCACTAGACAGTGCTCTGAACTTTTTTCTTCAATGATTTGTGATCTTCACTGGTGTCCTTGGATTACATAAAATCCTCTTCACCTTTATCCACCTTTGTCATGGTAGGGAGAACACGTCAAGGTAAGGGTGGGGTCATAGAATAGCACAAGGGTTGAGACCACATACTTTTATTGAGGAATCTGATTGGTCAGCTTATAGTTTTAAAAACTTGCAATAAACAAATAAATCATGAAAGAACAACAGCTAGGATGATCAAGAACCTGACAAGCCTATAGAGATGACTGGTGTTGTGATTTTTGGGCAATATAAATAAAATTGAATTGAATTGAATAGAAAGGTATCAGAGCAAGAATGGTTCTTCTGACAAATAGAAAACTGTTTATTTCTGTATGGCAGTCTGTGAGATTTTGAATACTTGGAGCCAGCAGGTACTCCCTGTTTGGACTGTGAGGGGAGAGGGCCACTCAGTCCAGTTCTAATATGTAGACAATGGTGTGAACCTAACCAGGACAGCCACTTTGGATCAGCATTTCGTTTAATTCACTACAGAATTACAGCAACACTGAACTGGATGTGTTATGATTACAAAAGCCATCATTGCAGTTTGTGTGTGACCGGGTCATGAGGAAGACAAGCCACCATTTATGACATTCATTCTCCAGAGACTCATCCTTTATGTGAATTCAGCCACACGTGCAAATGCAGAAGAAAGCTGCTCCAGGAAGTAGCAGGATGAAGGAAATGAAGGCAAACTCCAGCAGCACTGACGGAGCTTCCAGAGCATTCCTCTGATGGTTAGATAACCCTCCGTCTGGTTCTGTTCTGTGCCTGACCCAGCTTGGAGTTCGAAGTCACGCCACCGGATTTTTGCTTTCAACCCCAGCCAAAGATTAGGGGTTTTTAATCCCCTCTAATTGGAAAAATCTTTTTCTGAGATCCTGGCGGGCCTTCATGTAGCGGTCAGATGGTCTGGACACATGACCAGCACACATGGGCTTTTGTACTCCACTCTTGGGTTTGGATTAGTAGTGGTCAGAAAACTCAGAGCTTGGGATGCTTAGTATTGCTGATAATATGGATAAAAAAACATCAAATGTGGGTCAACAATGCATGTGTTATGTTTTTACATTTTCAGAGTTGTTGTGGTTGTTGCTCACACCACAGCAGAAAACAGCAAGATAGGACAGAAACAGACCTTTTCAAGTTGGTTTAATGTATTCGTTTTTGTTTTTATATTTTTCAGCTATCATGTATGTGATGGGAGCTCTGGGCCCGGCTGCTGGTTACCTGCTGGGAGGGGTCCTTATTGGCTTCTATGTGGACCCCAAAACCGCTGTTAACATTGACCAGAGTGACCCCCGTTTCATTGGAAACTGGTAAGAGCAGTCAGCCTGTGTTTAAGGATTGGACTGACTCACACATTTTTTGCTTTTCGAACAGAAGAAAAGTTCAGTATTTAAAGACTTAACTTTAAACATTAACTGAAGTAAATCTAAAGAAATAACATAGATGAAAATTTTAGTTGAAGATTTGCACAGCTTGCATCATTTGTAAGCTAGGAGGGCCATTCGTCGTCTAAACATGAACACATGAACAAAGAGGATGTTGAGCACTGACTAAGACATAAATATGGAAGGCTGCAAATGACAAAAGGTAAAAGTTACATTAAAAAAAACCTACTGAGTATTCTAAATATTAACTAAAAATAAAGAATAAATAAAGATGCCCTTTTTCCATAAATATTAATATTAAAAGTACCATTGTTTATTTGGAAGCACATTTGAAACTAATTTGGTTATGAAGCTACATTAAAATATATGTTTTATTACTTAAAGCAAAAACAATATGGTGTAGATGGTGTAGATGGTGTAGGTGTAGATTTAGGCTGATATTAGATTTGTGTTTAAACATTTTTAAAATCTGCATATTTGTAAACTACATGCAACAACACAATAATTTTTTTTAAATAAATGTAATATTTTTTTTCAAAAAATACTTCCTAAAACTTCCTTTAAATCATATATATTTGCACCTCAGGTGATGCTTTTGCGCATATCTTCATCGTGTTGTTGGTTGCAGCATGAGAGATGGGATTAGTCATCTCCTCTGAGCCAGCAGTGATGCCATCCTCTGACTTAGCAGCAGGCAGCCACGGGTTTCCTGCAGGAATCACAAGTGATGATTGCAGGAAGACGTTTATTTATGTATTCATGCACAGTAATGAGGCTAAATAGGAAACAATAACAGACAGCCTCCTTGGCGCTTCTCACACCTGAACCAACATGCATCTTGATTAAAAAAAAAAAAAAAAAAATAGAAAAAATCGGAGTTTTACATTTAGACAACATTGTAAGATTGCACAGAGATTAAACCCACCTTATGCCTGGTTTTATATTTAGGGCCAGTTCTCTAAAATGCTGACCTACTGTGGCCCTGAAGTGCAAATCACAGAAACAAATCATTTAATGCAGAAACACACTTTTTCCTCTGTTGTTTCATTTATTAACATTTCATTTAGATTTTTGGAAATAGCTTTTTTTCCCCCATAAGGTTTATATCCTTAAAAGGAAACCAGAAAAGGTAAGAACTATAATATTGGGCTATATAAATTGAATTAAAATGAATTAAGTGTTGCTGTGATGTTTAATATGTGTTGAGTGATTAGTTGAAGTGATTTGCACTTCTGGGCCACCGTACTGACCTCTTCAGAACACTGGATCATTTTGGTGACACATCTCCTTTTAGAAATTCTGTTGAAACTGTTAGAAAAGTGGATCTATTCTTAGTAGTCTGTATTTTTGCAAGTCGATAAAAGCAAAGCTTGCCATGGCAGAGGAACTCAGCTTCAGGAACTCTCTCTTTCTTAGGTGGAGCGGCTTTCTGCTGTGCGCCGTGGCCATGTTGCTGGTCATCTTCCCCATGTTCACGTTCCCCAAGAAGCTGCCCCCTCGCCACAAGAAGAAGAAGAGGAGGAAAAAGGTGAGTCTTGACGACCTGTCCAGTGACGACGACGTTCTCAAGGAGAAGAGCAACAACAAGAGCCAGACGGTCACCTCGTCCATGGGCTTCGGCAAGGACATTAAAGGTACGCCGTCTCTCAGGCACCCTCTGACCCACAGCACTTCTGTCATATGAAGTGGGTGAAGTATAAAAAACACACAACAATCAGATGTTATTGAGTTTGTTTTAAAAAAAAGAGTGAACTGTACAGGTTATGTTCAAGGTAAACTCAAGGATGCCTTAAACTAATACTGTTCAAACGGGTAAAAAGTAAATAATGACACGATGAACAACTAAAATATTGAAGACATTTCCACAAATTATATTCTAATTGATGATAGTAGTATTCAAAGTTAAAACTGATATCTGTGGCATGCAAACATTCTGATTGTGATCAGAGGAAGGCTAAGCTAAACATTAGCCTTGGAAGCTACAAGATGTGCTTAAAAATATCTACATTTTGGAGAAGTGTTGCCTTAAAATGCTGATGTGCTTGTTAGCCAGAGTTCAAAATAATATAAAACATCCTGGGAAAATGTTAAAGAAAATTCCGGGTTTTCAAACAAACACATTATTTAACCTCTTGTAGCATTCTTTTTCATATGATTAAAAAAACAAGCTGCTCTTGAATGCATCATAAGCCAAATTTAAATGTGTGTTAAATCCATGCAATCTTATAATAAAGTCTTATAAGTAATTTAGAATTTGCTGGAAGATTTTTTACATGTTTGAATTTGGCTTAAGTGATGCATTCAGGGGCAGCTCAGAGGACAAATACCTTTAATATTTATTTCAGTTGTTTTGTTTTGACCTTAGCAAAAAGTAGTTCAATTGAAAGTTATTTTACTAAAATTACTTGAGCACAAGTATAGCAGGTCTACTGTAGACCATGTATGTGTAGTATATTGGAACATTTTAAGTTTACAGATAGTACTGTAAATAAATAGTAAACTTCAGGTATACTGGCTTGCTTTTACTATAGAGTAAGTATGCTTGTAGTACTCGTAAATACTTTTTTTGCTCAGTTTAAAGATGCTACAGACAGGCTAATTTGAAGCTGCTGAACTACATTCATGTAGAAGTTGATGAACTTGATCCCATTCTTTTAACTTCTAAACCAAAAAAAAGTATGTACAGAAATAAATCTGTTTTCATATTCAAACTATATTCAGTAAACAGCAGTAATGATACAAAGAAGCTGTGTTGTTTTTCTCACAGACCTGCCTAAAGCTGCAGTGAGGATCCTGAGCAATGTGACCTTCCTCTTCGTCAGCCTGTCCTACACGGCAGAGAGCGCCATCGTCACCGCTTTCATCACTTTCATTCCAAAATTCATCGAATCTCAGTTTGGGATTCCGGCGTCCAACGCCAGCATCTACACTGGTGAGGGTTACACGCGATCCCAGAGAGCCTAAACTTCTCTAGATTGAGATTATTTTGATTGTTGCAAGGATGTTTTGTTGCAGCAGCTTTAGCCAAGATGCAGACGGAGCAGAACACTTAAACAACACCCCAGACTTTGGCATCTGTCCATTAAGTGCCTGGTTTTTATCCCAGAGCAGGAAGCCCACATTAATAATGGAGAGCCAGCTGAGCTGCGGATGAAGGGTGCTCCGAGGACATTTAGCTGAAAAAACTGTTCAGACATGCATGCACACGAATGCAGCACTGCTGGACATGCACTCCTGACCCCCCACATACTGAAGCACACATAGAAACAGCTCAGAGTGATGCATACTTGCTGCTGCCTAAAAACTATAGAAGATGCCGACTAAGGTCACAGATTACATAGGTTGCTGTTCTGCATTGGTTTAGGGCCTTCCTAATCTGTTTTCAATATTGTTTGCATTGCAACAGACTTTTTGCCATCTATGAATACTATGTGCATGGAGCTACTATGTGTGACATTTCTGGCTCTAAAGCGAATTAAAACCTACGCAGAAACCCAACTGGACAGTCGGCTCTCTGCACTTTCCTTGAAGGCAATAGAAGGGCTGAGTGATTCAGACATAGCACTACCGAGGGCCCGAGTGTGTAATGTAATGTAATGTAATGCACAGTCCACCACTGATATGTTATGGTATGGTACTGGTATGTTCCAGTCAGGCTCCATTTGTATACAAAAATGTTATTATTCATTACAAGTTTCAAATAAACTAAATCAGCAATTAAGACAAAGATGTCTTTCTGTGAATCTTTTTGTCGTAGATGGAGCTTGTAACACTAGAATTGAGAAACTAACTTGTCTGCAACCACATGACCACTTTACTTCTTGAGAAGAGAATCAGAGAAAGACAGCGGCAAGCCATAGAAACGCAGTTTCCTTTTTATGCTGTTGTTCAACCTGAAGGGTGAGATTGATTTTACCTCCGGTGTACGACTTAAATAATTTCTGTTTTTAGTTCCTGGTTCTTCTCTTTTTTTTCTTGGTCTTCATTTTTTTTTTTAATCCATTTTTTTAATCAATTTTTCCATGAAATGGACTAAAAATGTATGTATAAAGCTACATTCACATCGCCCTTGGAAACATGCGTTCAAGTGACCACCTCCAAGGAAAGGTTTTTGTAAACTTACATACATGCATGTTTCGGGCTTCTGCGTTCAAAACTCTGGCTTTCAAGTGTAGCTATGTACATTTTTAAGACCCTTTTTGGGGTCAATATACAAATTAGGTCAAACTTTGATCAATTTACCTGTTCTGATATCCAGCAATGCATCCTTTTAGACTTACTTGTGTGCTTTTATTTGATGCACCAAACTATTTACAGACCTAGAAGAAGAATTTAGTGTGATGTAAATGTGAAAAAGCTGTTCAGGACAGGATTGGTTGGGTCTGGATCTGTACATCTATGTCTATACGCGGGTGCTGTGAGAACGCCCACTCCCTACATGTCAGTACAAGGCAAGGCTGCTGCTGTCGGAAATAATGTAAAATTTACAACAGATTTCCAAAACGAGAACCTCAGAAAGATCACAGTTTTGTTTGAAAATCATCTTTTGAATTATGAACAAATGCGTTATATGAGAGTTCGTTTCTCCAAGTGATTAAAATCTGTGATTTCATGTTTTAGTTGCCCAGTTTAGATATCAGTAAATGTCATCCAACAATTTTAGAGTGATAGACAAAGTCTCCAAGTTTAATTTTTTTTCATCAAGTAAATATTTAATGGTTTATTCAGACTGGACACATCTGGTTTGCTTAAAGTGAGCCAGAGTTTGTTTCTCCCAACAACCCAGAACACATTTTCCATATGAAGAGACTCAAGCGGGCCTCGGTCCGGGACCAGGGACTGCTCTCAGACATAACTGTTGAGGTGGTCTGGGTTTCCAATCGGACTGAGCTTCAGTTTGCTCAGAGTTTTCTCACCAGAACTGGACCAAACGGCATTATGGGATGCAAACAGAGTGGGAAGGGAGCAGCCAATGAGTCGCGGACAGATGTGGAGCAACAGCGAGAAACAGCAACTCATTGAAATATAGCCGTATGAATGCAGGCTCATTAGAACAACTTTCAACGTGATACACATTAGTTCTCACTGTTTTCCTGACAAACTATGACATAAAAACTAATCAGAATACCCTTTTAGCTGTCGCATCCTTAGTAAACACCCTGCAGCATGCCTCCACCGTACTAACGCTACAGTAAAAAGTGTTGAGGCTGACGTTGATGCAGACGTTCAAAATTGGTCAGTAAAATATAAAGTTTGAATAAGTGAACTATCCCGACAAGGATTGCAAAGTGCAGGACTTCCATAAGTTCTGTCTATTATTGCTTTGCACTGCCCTCGTAATTGCTGGCCAGTGACTGAAGAGATCTTTAGTCACATTATTTTGTTTATAAGCTTTGTTTCGAAACAGAAAAGTCTGATAGGCGGCAGTCTAAGTACAAGCCAAAGGCGAGGTTCAGGACTCGATCCGGACCAACAGACTTTTCCAGTCTGAATACAGCTAAGTGTTTTCTTTTAGCCTCAAACTGAGAAACCAAAAACAGTTTATAAAAATTCTCCACAATTACAGTTTAGGTAATGAATCTAACGACATAAATTCTGTTGTCAGGGTGTCTTTTGGGTTCTGCTGCTAAAGTTCTATTGTTTTACTTGAAGATAGACTTCATGATGTAGCTGTCCCCCTAGTGCAGGGGTGGGCAATTATTTTATCTCGCGGGCCACATTGGGCTCTAAAATTGGATAGAAGGACCGGTGTGGGTACCGGATCGACTCAGGCTGCCGAGTCGATCCGGACCAGGAGCAGATGCGTGGAGTGAGAATGATATAACATGGAATGTAGATGAAACATTTGGATTGAAAATTGTATTCTAAAACAGAATATTCTAGAGTTTTTAGTTAAAAACTTTTGTTCCCATTTTAGATCTCTTTTAATGTGAAGCCTCTTTGGTACCTTCAAGGAGTTATAAAGTGTTGTATGAATAAAGTTTCATTCATTCATGAATGATCCTTTTAAGAAAATAAAAAACATTATTTAAGAAATAAAACAATGACCAAATAACACTATGATTTTCAAAGACAAGAATTCAGGAAAAATATACTGATACATTTAAAAAAAAACAATAAATAATGGATCCTCTCCCGTCATAATTGTGTAGAGACTTTGAGCTCATCATACGTCTCACAGTTTGCGCAGCTGCGTGTCTGTTTGTCATCCAGTAATACTGAAAAAGCACATTTCTATGTCTTCTGCTGCAGCTACACATATATCTGCGTTACCTTTTACAGATGTTTTAAATTTATGGCAGTAAAACTCCTCACTGCATAAATACACTTTTCTCAGACAGACACGAACATTTTTCTCTGAACTTTTCTCTTGTTTAAATTCTTAAACCTTCGTAGAAATTAGGTCCAGGATCTTAGACTGAAAACAAAGATCTGATCGATCAAAGATTTCTGTAGATCTGAAGAGCTGAGCGTTTCTGTACAGGAGACACGGTACGGACTGGGGAGATTGATTGAAAGGGTCTCCAGCCAATCAGGACACAGAACAGGGTGCGCTGTTTTAAAAAAAAGCAGTATGATCGCTCAGAAATTATGAACTAAACCGGGAAAGATGAACTGCGACGTAGAAAGGGAAGACTGTCTTCTGGTCTATTTGACAGAAATTTTTAGAGGTTTTCAGGTAGAACACAGACTGCAGAAGGTGGAATAAAATGTCACGTCTTGATCGTGATCGTGTGGCCAGATTTAAAAAAAAAACATGGGTCTCTGATATTGTTCAGCGGGCCGGACCAAAGATGGAGGCGGGCCGGATCCTGCCCACCCCTGCCCTAGTGGATTGTGCCCGATGAATTTGTCATTTTTCGGCCTTGTTTTTCTACTGAGTATGATATTTAGGCAAAAAAAAAAAAAAAAAAAAAAACACACAAGTGGAGGGAGGACATTTTTAATTATGTTTTCATTTAAAATGAATTCTTAGTATGATCATAGTAAAAAAAAAAAGGTCTGTTTTGTGCAGAGTAATGACATGACTGTTTTAAAAGAAACAGTCATCAAGAGACTGAAACAAATTAAGAGAACTGCTGTTTTCGGGCCTCTGACACATTTTTGCAAAGTAAAAAAAATTACAATAATCAAGACAGACGGCTTCACTAAAAACCTGGCCACCCCCTCAGGTGCATTTGCTTTCCTCTAAAACAGGCTTCTCTGTCTGCTCAGGTCTGATCATCGTGCCCAGTGCCGGCGTGGGCATCGTGCTGGGCGGATACATCATCAAGAAGCTGAAGCTGGGGGCTCGCGAGTCAGCCAAGCTGGCGATGATTTGCAGCGGAGTGTCCCTTCTCTGCTTCTCCACCCTCTTCATCGTGGGCTGCGAGAGCATCAACCTCGGAGGAATCAACATTCCCTACACCACCGGGTGAGAAGCTTGTCCGTGTCCCACCCGAAGTGCTCTTCAGGTTTGTGTTTTCCATGGTGATGTAACTGTGGAGGACGGAGGCTGCAGCAGACAGTGAGGGAGGAGAAAAAACAGACAGATGACGAGCAGATATAGGAACCATGCAGGCCGAGTTTCAGACACCCACAGAACACGAGTTATAAAAGAGAGCAGCAAGAAAAAAAAAAAAAGACACTTTTCAGCAGAGCTGCTCGGCAGTCTGCCTCCTGCTCTGTTTCTAAAAGCATCGATCCAGAAAAACAGACGGACAGTGAATTATGAAATCCATCATCTGGGTCTCTACACCAACTGTGCATCTATGCAACTACACACACACACACACACTGGCATGCGCACACATTACAAGGGAGCACATCTTCAGACTGCCTACTGTTGGGGCGAAGGTGGGAGACAATGTCAATTTTTTGCAGAGCAACACAATCACACATCCAAACCTTACGACAATTTAGAGCAAGGGTGCTTATAAAAAAAAAAAAGCTTAGAGATGCCGATTAGAAAAGATCATACATGCACTTGTGATGTAAAAAATACGCTGGGCAGGCCAAAAGCTCCCCTAGATCTAGATCCATGTACGTCTTTGTTTTCCTCGTCTGAGCTGGCATCTGGTTGAAACTGTACGACTGTAAAGCTTCAAAATTGTTCGTCATTTTTGTTGCACCAGTAATGTTAAGTTGAGGAAAGAGTGGAGCGGGAGTGTAAACTGAGAGCTCTCAGCAACTGGGAAGGGGAGTGGGGGCGAGGTTGTTCCTCACCAGCAGTCCTACCCACAACTCAGAAGAAAAATCTGATGAACTCCTGCGGCTCTGCAGAAACTGTGTCCTAACTAAGGCCAAAAACAACATAATCAAATTTAAAGAACCACCGAGAACAATTTCATTCATTTTTGAGTCGATATTAATATTATTTTTGATAAAGATTAAGAACTCATCAATATAAGCTTCACTAAAATTGCAAAACAATTTTTTTCTAAATGAATAAAAAAACATTCATTCATTCATTTTCTATACCGTTTGTCCCTTTCGGGGTCACAGGGCTGCCGGAGCCTATCCTGGCCAGTTGTGGGCGAAAGTGGGGGACGGCCTGGACAGGTCGCTAGTCTGTCCCAGGGTAGAATGTCCACAATCACACATCCATTCACTCTCAAAGGCATACCTATGGTACCTATGGTCAATTTAGAGTTGCCAATCAACCTATGAAGCATGTTTTTGGACGGTGGGAGGAAGCCGGAGATCCCGGAGAGAACCCACGCACACACGGGGAGAACATGCAAACTCCACATTGATGTTGTTTTTCATGTCCCCCAGCTGGGACTTGAACCGGGGGCCTTCTTGCTGTGAGGCAAGAGCGCTAACCACTGCGCCACCGTGCAGCCTGAAAAGTAGCCTGGTAGTAGCAAATATTCAAACGAGAACTTTGAAGGCTGAAGTGGAGAAGGGTTCCATGAACAGGAGTTGAACATGGGTCAGTCGGTCCTAAGGGATGGGAATAAAAAAACAATCCTAATAAAACTGTTAGAAATACAAATTTTTGATGCTTTAATTTGTAACGGCCTTCCCCTCCGCTGCTCTCATTTGCCACCCTTCCAAAGTCTTCTCTCCTGCTCCTATCCCCCATATAAAATGTTTTAGCACCGCCCCTGTCGTCAAACCTCCAAAAATGGCAGAATTCCAGTTCTCTGGTGAGACCAGGCGTTGAGGCTCAGACAAGCACATCACATTCTGCTCTTTTTGTAGAATTTATGTTCCTTCTTTCTCCTGATGACTGGACAATTTTGTTGAGATGAAAAAGATATTTTCAAAACTGTTATTTTACACGCAATATTAGGAATACATTAATTATTACTACTTTTGGTGGTCGCAGATTACATAAAATTATTACCAAGAAGATTATTGAAATTCCCTGTAGGGATGATGGTTCAGTGCCTCATTTTGACTTGTTGGGTATTTGTTTATAACGTAACAAGATCAGTGACTAGATTTCCCAAGTCCATCTCCAAAAAAAACAGTAGTTGCATAGGTTGTTTCCAGGTACAATTATCAAAATTCTTAAGAAGCTCCATGGACATTTGTGTGGAAAAAAGTGTCTGATGGTGCTGTCATGCTCTGAAACAGCTAAAAAGCATCTATTATTTGTCAAAATGTGTGGTAATGGGTGAAAAAAACCTCTCCTGTTAGTATTTTCCTCTTTGAACAAAATGTTCCTTCCCATTTAATTTAATTGTACTCAACTGAAGTGTAAAATGAGAGGAGAAGCGTCCTCCAGTGATGAACGAGCTCCTCAGGACTCTCCTCCAGACGATCGTTTTTTACCTTAACCTCCTCCCTGTTGCTGTATCTTTAGAGTCCACAGGGGCTTTCCTTACAGTCAGGACTAAGCCACCTAACACCAGACCCCTTGGGGGGAGGCAGTGGTGGGTTTTCATCTGCTCATCTGTAACGTCTGTGCAGAATAATGAGCCAGCAAACGGGGGTGTTTTTTTTTTCTCTGGGATGCAGCATCCCTGAGAACAATTACATGGCAACAGTGGCAGGCATCCAAGGACAGCATGGAGGAGAGGATCTTTTTTCCCCCTCTTGAGTTTCTTTTAATTTCTCTCCTTCAGTGGGTATGGCTGTCCTTTTGTGCCATTATCTTCTCTTCGTTTTTGTCTGAAAACTCTTCTTTTTCCATCCACACCAGCCTCTGTCATCCATGTCTTTATGGACCTTGCTTTGTGTACTGGTGCACAATCTTGTTGAAAGAGGAAGGACCCCACTCCAAACTGTTCCCACAAGGTTGGGAGCATGAAATTATCCAAAATTTTTTGGTATCCTGAAGCATTCAGAGTTCCTTTCACTGGAACTAAGGGGCCAAAGCCAAGCCCTAAAAAAGCCCCCACACCAAAATACCTCTTATCTTCCGCTCATCTTTGGGGGCAGCAGTCTAATCAAAGATGCCCAGACTTCCCTCTCCCCGACCACTTCCTCCAGCTCCTCTGGTGGGACACCGAGACGTTCCCAGGCCAGCTGAGAACCCTAGTCTCTCTAGCATGTCCTGGGTCTTCCCCAGGGCCCCCGCCCAGTGGGATATGCCCAATACAGACATCCAAAACAGACCCCCTTCACCCTTGGCTGCACCTAGAAATTCTGTCCATAAAGACTAGAACCAGTGAAAAGGGACAACCCTTTATCACCAGAGCCAGAGTCCAACATGCACCAGGAACAACTTCGACTTACTGCCGGCTATGCCAACCAAGCTCCTGCTCTGGTCATACAGAGACAGAGCAGCCCTCAGTAAGGCTCCCTGACTCCCAGAGCACCCTCCACAGGACACCACAGGGGACACGGTCGAACGCCTCCTCCTAATCCACAAAACACATACGGACTGGATGGGAAATGTACTGTTCTCCTGGCAGCCTCCAAACCCAGATTCTTCCATCAGATTGCCAGATGGAAAAGCGTGATTCATCACTCCAGAGCAGACTTCTCCACTGCTCTAGAGTCCAGTGGTGGCGTGCTTTACACCACTGCATCCAACGCTTTGCATTGCACTTGTGGATGTGTGGCTTGGATGCAGCTGCTTGGCCATAGAAACCCATTCCATGAAGTACTTGGGCTGATCTGAAGGTCACGTGAAGTTTGAAGCTCCGTAGCAGAAAGTCGGCGACCTCTTGACACTATGTGCTTCAGCATCCGCTGACCCCTCTCCATCAGTTTACGTGGTCTACCACTTGGTGGCTGAGTTGCTGTTGTTTCCAAACTCTTCTATTATGTTATTACCGAGCTCCCAGTTGACTGAGGAATATTTAGGAGCAAAGATATTTCACCACTGGATTAGTTGCACAGGTGGCATCCTATGACAGTTTCATGCTGGAATTTACTGAGCTCCTGAGAGCGGCCCATTCTTTCTCAAATGTTTGTAAAAAATAGTCTGCATGCCTGAGTGCTTGATTTCATACAGCTGCGGCTGTCCTCCATGATTTATCACCAGACAGATGCATTAACGCAGTGGTGGAACTAGAACATGTGATTGGGGGGAAAGGGGGAGGGGCAAAAGACTTTTGAAGGGTGGCAAGTGAACAGCAGAGTGGAAGGCCATTACAAATGAAAGGATCCAAAAGATGTATTTTAAACAGTTTAATTTACTTAATGCATTGCAGTGATGATTTCCTAACCTTTGTCAATAGTGATACTTACTGTATATTGACTCAAAAATTGGTGGCTCTGCCCCTGAACAGATGGATGAACAAATGGATTGTTCTGTCTTAAAACTGTTGATAATGGTGCATTTTTCTTTCTCCAGGCCGACTCTCACCATGACTCAGAGGAACCTGACTGGAGGCTGTAATGTCAACTGTGGCTGTAAAATCCATGAGTACGCCCCCGTCTGCGGTTCTGATGGCATCACGTATTTTAACCCCTGCCTGGCTGGCTGCAGCGGTGTGGCCAATGACAGCAACGGGGTAGGCAGAGAGGGGCTCAGTCACATATAGACGGTTGAGTTATATAACCAAAAAAGTGCAGATATTACGTCTTCTTTGCAAACCGTTCTGAAGAGTTGAATGTGAGTTTGAGGCTCTCCTTCCACTTTCCTTCCCTCTAACATGTTGTATGACCTGCAGGTCCGTAACTACTCGGACTGCGCTTGCGTCCAGAGCCGGCAGGTTATAACGCCGTCTTCCGGTGGTCAGGGCAGCAACCAGCTGCAGCTCGTCATCGTCAAGACATACCTGAACGAGAACGGCTACGCCCTGTCCGGGAAGTGCAACCGCACCTGCAACACCCTGATCCCCTTCCTCATCTTTCTCTTCATCGTCACGCTCATCACTGCCTGTGCTCAGCCGTCTGCCATTATTGTCACCCTCAGGTAGGAGGCAGTCAACTCTTCTGTTTTCCATTGAACCCAGCAGTCACAGTTTCCATTAAAAATGAAAACAAAACAACCATAAACCAACTTACATCAGTAAAAGACACAGACCTATGTGTTGAAGGAGAGGCAGGTTCAGAAACATGGAGAGTATGGTGGAGGCACTTTAAGCTGCAATACCTAAGGTGGCCACTAGACCAAATATCTTCTCTAAATCTTTTTAGAGACTCGCTCCAATGAAAATAATTTTTTCAGTGTTTTTCACACATTGTAGCATTTTTTCTCATGATGGAGGACCTATATAAAATCATTTGATAATAAAATTATGTTTCTGAGTAATTCTTTTATTCAAATTATGATGGATCAGGAGCAGATGAAAACCCGCGGTTTGAAAAAGCTCAGGTTTGCGTCAGCAACTGCCATGAGCTGCCCAAAGTCTCCCTTCTCCATTACAATTCTAAATTCTCCATTTGTCGACAAAGACATCCAAGTATTCATAGTCTGACTTCAGTAAGCTGCCATCATGCTCAAAACTATACGGCTAGATAGCGTCGGCATTGCTCGCCATTTTTCTGGCTATGCTACTTGTAACATCTATTCATGTCTGATAATGTACACTGGAAACACATTACCCTACTTATACCATGGTCATTTATGAAAATAAAAAGTTAAATCAATTACTAGAGGTTCAATTGTGTTATATTTTGTTTTAATTGTTTTAACAAAAAGCAGACTATGTCAAACGCTATATGTCGCGTTGTCATGGTAACAGCTGGACCGACCGTGCTCTGCTCTCCCTCTTCTCTCTCTGGGGAAAAATTCTTAGATTCCCCTTTTTTATTTCTCTTCTGCTTCATCCCAGTCTTCAAAATGATCACATTCACCAAACAGGTTAAAGGAAAGTATAAAATCACACGTCTTTACTGTCTTGCTGTTGTGATAAACTGTGGAATAAGATCTGTCAACGCATGTATTATGGTAAAAACCAAAAAACAAAACAAAAACCTTAGTGTTGTAAAATACTGAAAATAAAGCTGCGTTTTAGTTGTATTTTGAGCTTTTACTGTGCCACAATGTCACAAATTTAAATGAAAATACATCAAAGTTAGGCCTAATACAGAAATCACAAAGTTCAGACTATATGTGGTTAAAATAGATGATTTTGATTAATTAATTGCAGGTCTTGATAAACTAAACGCATAAAATAAATCAATCGCTTGACAGGACTAACTTTAAGGTAGGCTAACTTCCGCATCAACAACCCAAAACGTGAATTTCTACTGAGCTCCTGCCGACGTGCAGAAAAAATTTCTTTAAAGAAAACAACACAGGCTTTTTGATTTAGGCTAAAAACTGCATAATCATAATTAAGGATGACTGGGATCTTACAATAGAAAAAAATGTACAGTAGTTCAAATGGGACTTTAAATATTTTTGTGGTTTCAATAGATAATTTTTGATCAGATATTTCTGCCAAATATTTTTATAATAATTTAAATACAAGTACTGAGTTAAATTCCTCAGGATGTTTGTATTTACGTTAAGCTTCTTTTATGCACTTAAGAATAAGAGTCTCAAATAAAAAAAAGGTTTTCAATTGTGTATATTAAAAAAGGGAAATAACATTGTTTTTGTGTTTAGAAATTACACATTTTTAAACAGAAATTTTGTTACCTTTTTCAATTTTGACATTTAAATATTACACTATATTACACACACACACACAAAAAATTAAGGGGAAATGTATGTCATTTAAATGATATGAAATAAAAAGTTTATACACATATTTTTTCCTTTTTTCTAATTTTGAATTTTTTTGGACCTTGGCGCTCTTTTCATTCCATACAGATTTAAATCTGAGGATAAATATTTAAAGGCAAGTCATTTGACACACAATACACGTTTACTTTTTTATGATCTAGAAAGTTTAGTTTAAAAAAAGTGAAGAAAAAACTGTTTTTAATTTGTATTTTATTTTATTTTTACTGAGGCCTTTAATTACTTCAACAAGTTAGTTTTGTTTTTTTTAAAGGGGTAGTTTCCTGGCATGAATTGAGCCTCTTTGGACAGTCAAAGGTTGTTTTGCTGAGTCACTCTAAGCCTCTGTTTGGTTTGGCGTTGCAGGTCTGTGGCGGAGCAGGAGAGACCGTTTGCTCTGGGAATGCAGTTTGTTCTCCTCAGGACTCTCGGTGAGCAGAAACTTGAACCGAATGCTTTGAGTTTCCTGAGGGAGCTGACCTCACATCTGAGTTCTCTTTGTTTCATATTTTTTTACCTTAAGTTCTGTTGAAAGTTCAGCAGGTTTACTGATCTTAAACCAAATCGAGATGCCTCTTCCTTTCTGACCTCCTCTTCCTTCTCATCACTTGTTTTCCTCTCAGCTTACATCCCGACTCCCATCTACTTTGGCGCCGTCATTGACACCACCTGCATGTTGTGGCAGCAGGACTGCGGCGTGCACGGCTCCTGCTGGGAGTACGACGTCACCTCCCTGCGCTTCGTCTACTTCGGTCTTGCGGCCAGCTTAAAGTTCCTTGGCTTCTTCTTTATCTTCCTCACCTGGTACTCCATCAAATATAAGGAAGAGAGGGTGGAGCGCTGGCTGAAGCGCCACCTGTCTCCTGTTGACACCGTCGGCAGCTTAGTCTGCCACCCCGGCGGGCACAAAGGCCACGCCCGCACCCGCTCCTGCCCCGTCAACATCCCTAGGAGCGACCCTAACACCCTCCCTGCCAATGCGCCGCTGCGGGCCGGTGCCCTCAACCGTGGGGTCAGTACCCAGAGTTGCCCTGGCAACGAGCTGAAAGCAATAACCCCTCCTCCTCCGGCAGCTGCAGCGGCACCCTCCCCGACCCCAGCCCAGTCGCTGGAGCACGTTTCAGTCCGAGTTTAAGCTTCAGAGCAGCCAGAGGAAGCCTCCTCTCTGTCCTCTTTTATTCTGAAAAGTCAGCTAGAGTTCAGCAATGATTAAAGGCCCTGCCCTTTCAAAATAAGGTGATCAACTCCTGCAGGAGGCCCAGATATTCGTAAATCCTGAGCTCTAGTCGGAGCAGGAACTCTTCTGGTAGTGAAAGATTCTGGATGAAGACTCTGCCCTCCTGACCTCCCCTGACCTGACCCGACCTCACCACGGCGATATGTGCCTTCTGTCACCTCAGTCTTCACATGTACAGAACACACTCAGTTTAAACTGCATTCATATAGACAAATACCTCAGCTTGACACCCCCTCCTCTCTCACTCTTCATCTTCCCTTCATCATGTGAGCAACTTCTGTACTCTGGACTTCAGGAAAAAAAACAAAAAACGAGCCCTGTGGAAATGTGATTCCTCAAGGAAGTGGAACCGATGGCATGGTGCTATGTGAAGAACAGCGTTTGTGTCTGTTTGTTTTGTCTTTTGTGTGAAAAATCACTTGAAAAGAACCCAACCGGAGAACAGGTTACGGGGACAGGCAGCTCAATGATCGCATTCCTGTCTGACCTGGAGCTTCTGGCTGATCCCCTGATGCAGTAGCTCTGATCGCAGGCCTCCTGCTTCACACCCATTCACCCACATCCCCATTTTTAACAGCCAGCATGATTAGGGGCTTAGCCTGACTTGAACAAGATCAACATTCTCGTCCCGAGCACAATCCCCACCGGGCTGAACGCTGGGAATGCTTGGAACAAACGTGACGGAGCACACAATAAAAAAAAAGAAATAAAAACAACAATGTTCAAAGTCACCGATGACATCTCAAGCAGACCTTTTCTTGCTGCTTTGGTTCTGGTAGTTTGAGTCCAAAGCACTAAAAGTTTTTCCAAATTCCATCCAGAAAAGTATTCAGGTTTTGAAACGAGTTTAACATTGAGAGCTGCCCGAAATCACGCTGGAAAACTATTTTGTGTCTCAGGAGAAGAGATGAGCTGTTTGTTTCAGTAGGATCAGAAAGCAGTGTTGGCACTTATTTCCAAGATGGACCCAAATCCATTATTTGCACTTTTTTCCCCAAAAAACTGAAGCCTCAACTGAATCTGCAACTTCAACGTCCAAAAAACGGAGTCCTCTGAGGACACCTGCTGGCCGTGTGAGGAACTGCATTCAAACAGAGGCTGGTGACATCATCTGGTCGCATTTATAACTTAGTTAATAATCGAATTCCTGTGTATAAAATACACTGAACTATAATACAGCTACTCGTTAGATAAATAAAATCTGTCTGAGGTTTATTCCTTAAGGACGTGAAGAAACCTACCTTTAGATCATGTTTGATCTTAAACCTAAACCGGAATTAGAACAATCCACAGCACACTGTTGTGTAGCTGTAAGCACAGAGAAAGATAATCAGTTTTAATTCTGGATAAATATTTGCTGTTTTTTTTTTTTTTTTTAAAGCTGCTTACGGATAGTTTTGGAGATTTTTCTGAAAACGGTGAAAAACTGAATTTTCAGGCTTAGATCTGGACCCAATTTGCCTGATGGAAAAAGTGCAGCTAAAACGCGACACTTCTATTTTCCCCTTGATTGAAAAAGTCAGGTCGTTGTAAAAAAAAAATCATTTTTAAAAACGAATCTTTAATTTTGCTCATTTTTTTTTGGTGATATGAAGCACGGAAAAAGTGATGGTCAGTATTATTCCTTGCAGAGAGGAACCAGATCTGCAGAAAGTCTTAAAATGTAGTAGTTGTTGAAGTGAAAACTTGAAAAAAGGACCAAGCAGTAGAAAAATTACCTTTAATTTGGAGAATTGTTGAACGTATAGAAGGAATCTAAAAAATATTTAGTTTTTTCTCCCTTTATAAAAACTTCAGCTGTTTGCTGATGACTAAAAAAGCAAATTTAAGTTGATCATGTTTGCAACTCATTAAATGAAAAATAAAGAAAAAGGTTAATAAGCAATGTTTAGTTTTTTCATATATTTAGAGTAAAACATGAACCCAACCAGCAGGCTGGAGCCAGAAGATGATTTCTACAGTAATTCTTCATTGTAATTGTGTTTAGTTTTTAATCAGGACATGTAGCTGGAGTACAATGAATGAATCCGTCTCTGTGGGAATGAGGTTAACTGGCAAAATGTGAGAAACAAACTAAAATTTAAAGACTCAATTCAGCGTTTAATCTAAAATTAGAACTAAACCCACACAGCTTCTGTCAGAGTTATGCCTAACATGTCTAGAAATATTATTTGCATTTATTTTATTTTTACAATTATTATTATTACAAACTTGAATTATAAAAAAGGAAATTATTAAAATTAGAATTTTTACCACAACAGAAAAGCTGCCTAGAATTTATAAAGCAACTTATTTTTTCCATTTTTTTTTATCTCTTCCTACTCGAATTGTTCACTTCCTGGTGAGTTTTCTTTCCATTTTTGACTTTTCCAATCAGGTGTTTTCCTCCCTACAGCCTGCATCCATTTCTGCACACGCTGGACACCACGAAACCCACAAAGGTGGATGCCTCCATGTGTGGCGCAGCAAACCAACCGAAAAATAGAAACAAACTGGCCAAATGGAGGCCTCTGAAAGTCTAGAAGTGATGCAGAGTTCTCGAGCATTATTGCCAACTAACCTCCTTTTCACAGACGAATCATTTTGATTTTGAACTGCACTGGAGCTGAGCGACATGTTGTGAAATCCTCAAATCTGTTTTAAATGTTTGTAATCATTTGTTCAATGATCACAGTTTAATTTGCTTCAGTGAACTGAGAGTGAAAATGTGGAATCAAAGTCTGAGGAACGCAAACCTTCATCTGTGGAATAAAAAGCAGATCATCTCATTGTTCTTCAGAGCAGAGAAGAGAAGCTGCTTCAATGTCAGCGCAGTAGAAACAGTAGAATAGAGTAGAAAAGCAGCATTCTGTCTTTGTGTGAAGAAAGCAGCAAATAAACATGACAGCTGTTTCAGATGGTCGTCTGCCTTCCTTCTGTTTCATGGAAACGACAGACCTCAGACTCTCCAGAGTCTCACCGTGGAGCCGCTAAACGCCAGCTTCAGCATCACGCCCTCATGCTCCGCCCTCCGAGCCCCTGCGGGCGGATGCAGCCCCCCCCTCCTTTTATTATCAGTATTTATTTGAGCAGCGATTCTGTTTGACTGGAAAACAAAAAAACGTAACAAAAAAAAAAAAACCACACTGATGAGGCTAAATGTAAACTCTGTGGACTGGACGTTTACAGCCGCCTTTGAAACGTGACTTCTGTCAAAACAATGTGAAAATAAAATAGTGTTATAGAAACATCTGCTGTCTGGGTTTAGTAGTGTTTCCTTTTCTTCAGCAAATGCAAAGTACATTTACCATTGGTTCCATCTATCGATTGATCCACCCACCTACCTACCTTTTCCCCCACAGCTGTTTGTTTTAAATGTACAAAATTAAGAGTTTTAGATACAGTACAGACAAAAAAGACCAACATTAGCATGTTTTTCACATTTAAATCTTTGTAATATATTTCAAAATTAGATGAAACTGATCATTTTCAATCAAAAATATCTTTTTTGAAAGTAAGATGTAATTTTAACCTCTTCATGCTAGACTGATTTTTTGATTTTTATAACATTTTTTGAGGTGTTTTTTTTTCTGCCCCATTTGCTAAATTTAACAAATTGCTGAGAAGCTGTCTGAGCATCTTAACCCTTGTGCTATCCTAGGCACTTTAACACTGGTAGTGGGGTCATCTAGACCCACTAGACAGTGCGCTGAACCTTTTTTCTTCAATGATTTGTGAT
The DNA here is from genome assembly GCA_023969325.1 of Oryzias curvinotus. Taxonomy (NCBI): domain Eukaryota; kingdom Metazoa; phylum Chordata; class Actinopteri; order Beloniformes; family Adrianichthyidae; genus Oryzias; species Oryzias curvinotus. The sequence goes on from CM043722.1 coordinate 12,387,305, forward strand.
CTTCACTGGTGTCCATGGATTACATGAAATCCTCTCCACCTTTTTCCACCTTTGTCATGGTAGGGAGAACACGTCAATGGAAGGGTGGGGTCATAGGATAACACAAGGGTTAAAGTAGCAACTCTTCATGCTGCTTCTAAAGAAAAAACAGATTTATGGTCTCGGACATGTTTCAGTCTGTGAAACCTCTACAGCTTTGGGACTAAGGACAGATACTACGCTCATGTGGGAAAAACTCAAGAGTGCAGAGCAGGCCTTACTTCACTCCGTTCAGGTCAGAGTTTAGAACTTCTTAGATTTGACAGACACATCTAGATAAACCTTTGGAAAGATCTTCCATTGAGAAAAAAATCCAAAAAAAAACCCCTATGTGGTGGTAGAGTGGTAATGAGGTGCTGCTTCTGCTAAAATTGATAGATCCGCTTCAAATTTCTACCTTTCCAGATATCCTCAGTAGGTGAAGAGCTCCAAAGAACTCAAAAAGAATATTGAAAATTCAGCGTCTCAAAGAAAAAAAAACAAAAAGAAAAAAAACATTTGAGCAATAATCAAATATAGTGGTGGTAGAGTGATAATGAGGGGTTACGTTTCCTAAAACTGATGCAAATCTTCTATTTTGGACCTTCCCACTGACCTCCTCTGTCAGGTCACGGGCTGCAGAAACTTTTGGCTGAGGACGACCCAAACCCAGCAGAACTAGAGGTTCCTTTAGAGGTTCTGGTCTCAAATCTGAAGAGTCTAGACTTCAATTCAGATTCTCCAAACTCTTAGTTGGAGACCACTGATAAATTGAAGGGTGGATGTTTGTTTTATTAGAAGAAAATTCCCCAAAGAAAATACATATTTTCAAAAGATAATTCTGCATCTATTTATACTATTTTTATTTGATATTGAAGCAGTTTATTGGTCAGAATCATTTTATGATTTTTGCTTTTATTTGAATGTCTCATGACTTTTTATTTTTTTTAATTAATGTTTATACACGTCTTTTTGTGAAGCACCTTGTGCTTCACAGCACGTGGATGAAAAGTACTTTATAAATAAAGGGACTGATTGAATAAATATGCCAACACCGTGAAATTAGGTGTGATTGGCTGGACAAAAGGAGCGATTGATTCTACATTTCTCTCTTTGTCTTTTTCTTTTTTTACTTTTCAACGCCATAAAGATTATTTTAACAAAAATATAATACTTTGTATGCATAAAATTGTATTTCACTAAACCATTTTTTTCTTTATCTTTGGGCTCACATGTTTGTCAAAAGTCAAATACCGGTAAATCACTTTTTTAGCACCTCTAAGAGAAAACTGAAAAATGTCTACAATAGATTTCAAACAGACCACATTAGAACCAAAAACCAAACTTCTACTTGAGATCCTAATGAACAAACACAAGCAGAATGTGAAAAACACAAAGTTTTATACTTTAATGGTTGCATTTTGTCCAGATTCGTCTCATGAAAACATGAGCTGTGAACCTGCAAATCACGGATCAACATTCCTATATTTCCCTCTATTATAGCAGCTCCAGATTTCCTGCAGGAGCTTCAATAAATGCATCATTTTTCATTTTACACAATGTTTTTTTCTTTGTCATAAAGTAAACAACATTCCTGAAGCGTCCATGCGAGTTTCTGCTGTGGCGTTTCTGCAACTTCATTTTTTCAGAGAGCAAGCAGCTTCAATCTCTTACAGTGAATTCAAAGCAGGCAGGTGAAAACAGTAAACATTATGGTGACAGTGACACGGTTACATCTGAATACTGGGTTTAAAAAGCTGGTTTCAGCTGAACTCAAAGTGCTTTTTCTATTTAAAAAAAAAAAAATCCCTCAGAAAATCCGTAACACAGACAAAAATGCTAAAATTTAGCACAAATCTTGGCACAAAACAGCTTCATAAACAGCACTTTCTGGAACTTTTTCAAAGTTCACATGAAGGAAATTAGGTGTTTTTATGGCCACTTTAAAAAAAAAAAAAAAACCTAACAACGAAAGAGGTAAAATATGTAAGGCAGAGAGAGTTGATGTTCAGAATGAGCTGGTCTGACGGAACCAAAAAACATTAAAAAAAAAAAAAAGAAAAAACCACAAAAAAAACCCAAGGTGAGACGGAAAGAAGAGGAAAGGATCTCTGCTGCGTCGCTCGGTCCCACCTGTTAGGTCACCTGATGAATCAGCCCCTTTTCTGGATCATGTTTGTCTTCTAGATCCTCGTCAGAGTCTGAGCAAGAGAAGGAATGAGAGCGGATGCACGGCCATTTAAAGAGGGAAGGAAAGAGGATTTATGTCAACTTTCACTGGTTCTGCCGTCGGTTTTGGTAAAGGAGAACGTAGGAAGGTGTGGATCATCATCACTGAAATGTTCTAACCCTGAGACTGAGATTTTGAGAGGGGGCAAACCTTAAAGTCCCTCTCTGATCCTCTTTTAATCCCTTTTCAAAGCGTTCCCGGTAGGGGCGTAATAGTTCATTTCAAATATTGGATTCATATCATAATTTGTGGTTGACAATATGATTCAAAGTGTTTCCACACATTGGACTGTTTCTGTGTGTGCTGCCAGCTGTGATGCACTTGGTCGTTTTTACTTTATAGTAAATCAACCAAATGGTATCGATACAATAGAGTCATTTCAGTTTGGACTCATTTATAATGAACAGATGGATTTGATTAACAACTTGCCTCATACAGAGCGATCTGGTTTGACCGTAGGAATGTAAATCCAGTCATGGATTCATCGTTACACCCCCAGTTCCCATTGGTCTTCCATGAATGATTAGGATGTTTTGAGCCTTTGTTGCTTTCTAGGACTTGGGCCGAGTCCTAATAGCTGCCCCACCTCTCTGGCTCCTCCCTATTGCTCCAACTGTAGGGGTATTTGAAGCTGACGTTATGCATTTTCCGTAGATGACAGGTGAGTATTGATGACATCATCAGCAGTTGTAACGTCCAAATTTGATGACACTGGTTTTCCATACCTCACTTGCTTGGAGGGATAAATGTAGGGACAGGGAGAAGCCATAGGGGAAGGGGAGCTATTGGGATTTAGAGCCAGAGTTTCTGCAGAGCAGCAGTAGTTCATCAGAAATTAACCTCGAAGTTGTGGGCGGGACTGTTGGCGGGAAGTAAGCCTGCCTCCTCTTCCCATCATTTCTTTGTTTACACTCTCATTGTTTTACTCGCCTGGCATCAGGTTCAAATCTGTGCAGCCGGATAGCTCTTCTATTGCTCACCATTTCTGTTGCACCGGTAATGTTAGTAGGGGGTGTGAGGGTCTGGGAGGGAAATGGAGAGTGTGTAAACAGAGAGCTCTCAGTTCTGGATGACAGGAAGAGGGGGGGGGGGGGGGGGTTTGGTCTGCACCAACAATCCCACAACTCTGTGGTGAATTTCTGCCGCTCAGCAGAAACTATGTCCAAGAAAATGACACCATTTTCTTTTTAAATTTTGCCTTAAAAACAGCATAATCATAAATAAAAGACAATAATTAAAAGATTCAACTTAATTATAAACTAAGTTAAAACAAAAAAGGAACAAAAAGCAGAAGAGTCTTTTTTTGGATTGACGGTTAGAAAAGCTCAGACCTGCCAGAGACTCAGGTGGAGAGTAGAACTGTCCCTCCGTCTGTCTGTCGGACAGAGGACCTGGACCCATGACCGGCGTGCGGTCTACCGAGTCCACGAAGGGCTGATATCCTGAAACCCAAGCGGGAGAGATGCAGCTGTAACACCTGGAAGGCAGGTCATCAATACTAAACATCGTTGACACTCATTCAACCTCCATTCATGTGATGAGGTTCTTAAAGCAACTTCGTCTCAGAAAACTTCAGTGCATATTATTATTATTATTATTATTATTATTATTATTATTATTATTTTATTCATTTGTGAAAAACTATGTACATAATAATGACGCTAGAAATTAGAAGGAAATTCATTTACTGTAGTACAAAAAACTGATTAAAAGACAAGAAAATTCTGATCCTTCACTTTTAATAAATTTATAATAATATAAAGGTTAGTTTGGTTTTATTATTAACGTTTTTTCAACGAAAACTAGTTTGAAGATTTACCGTAATAGAGAAAATGGTAAAACCTTATCCTTTTTTTAACCATACTTTTGGAAATCTGTATTCTTGAAAAAGGTTTTTCCTTATTAAAACACTGTTTTTATCCACGCAAATAAAAGTGTTTCTTCAATATAAAGGTAGTTTTATTTTGCAGCAGGAACATGAACTGATGGCGGCTACGTTGTGTCAGGTCTCCTCCAGAGCGCAGTTATTGCTAGTTATTCTAGTTCTAACCTGACCAATCAGATGCCTCAATGAAAGCATGCCGTTTCACGTTCAACGCTCCAAATGTTTGATTGACAGATTTTGTCTAGCCCGCTTTCAAGTGTTAGGGGTGTGGTCTTTCAACAAGTTCCCCCCTGATTGGTGAGAGTGGTTGTCATAGACCAACTCGGACCAATCACTGCTCGTCTGGTTCCGACATGTCGACATCCGTATCGCGAAAAACTGGAAGTCACTCTCTAAGGGTGACGGCAGACTCGCTCAGTCCAGTGGTGATTTGTTTGACATAAAATGAAAAAGGTCTTCTCTTCTACTCGGAGCTTTTGTGACTCACTGATCTCGTCTTCCGCCTCCTGAGGCAGCACCTTGAAGTCGAGCAGCCACGTCTCGATCCAGGCCAACACGAAGGAGACGATGGGCAGGAGGTAACCGAACGCCCCCTGAGTCAACAACTACACACACGTACACACAAACACACAGCCTGATTATAAAACACTCACCTCTACCACGAAGGAACATCATTCTCCACATTCTTTCAAGATAAACGTGAACACGTGAAACAAGAATGACAGTTTATATCAGCATGGAGGTGGAAGAGTGAGGATTTGAAGCTTTCATGGTGAAATCTATTTTTTATTTTTTATATCTCTGATGGCTCATAAACTGAAGTGATGCCTGCCATTCTGATCCTTTATTAAAAATCCTTTCCCTGAAATGTTTTCAGAGCTATGTTCACATCAGGCATGTTATGTGCATGCAAGAACCCTCAATGCACATTCTTGAACGTCTGTTTAGCTCGTGGTTTTCACACTGGACTGTCGCTGCCTGACACTGGTGCAGGTTTGCTACCTACAGTTAAACGAGGCTTTGCTGCTAAATGTGGAAATCTGGGGAATCTTGCTCCAGGTTTTTTCTTTCACAAATCTACTCAGACATTTGAAAGACTTAGTGCTCAAACTCCAATTATTCATTTCTCCTTCATGACCCATTTTCAAACGGTTGGCCATGAATGAAATGACGCCATCCATACGGTAGTACCAAATCCAAGTCCCCGATTGGTCAGAGTTCAACTGGTTTAACTTTCGATGGAAGAGGGTTTTGTATGTAGAGTCTTAAAACGGTTTTATGAATGTGCGGGGCTACGCATGAACGTGAGCGTTTTGAACACAGAATCCTGAAACTCCATTTATGCACGTCTACATAGACTTTTGATCGGAAGTCTTTGCTTGAACACACAATGCTGAGGCTGGTGTGAACGTAGCTTATATTTTGCTCATATTTTGTTCTTGAAGGATTTTGTACCGATTTCTTTCTGACCCTTACCTTTGACAAAATGACCTTTACAATCAGGAAGGCACAGCTGACTGCAGTGGTGATCTACAGGGAAACAAAAGTTAGAGAATCCTGCAGAGCACAAGTGTTTTTTCTGTCCAGCAGCACAAGTATTTATAAGAACGGAGGTTTGAGTTCAATCTGTACATGTTTTTCAGCTGACAAAAACTCAGAGTATCATTTCTTTGAACTCTATTAACAATGCATCTTCTGAACTTCCAACAAGTGGGAGGCAGTTTAGCTCAGGCGGTGGAGCAGGTCCTCCAAAAACCGAAGGCTTGGCGGACCGATCCCCGCCCTCCCCAGCGAGCTGTCGCCCCCCCGAGCGCGGCTTCTCCGCAGCCCACCGCTCCCCCCAGGGGATGGGTCAAATGCAGAGAACAATTTCCCCATAGTGGGATAAATAAAGTATCAATTACTTTTTTTTTAACTATTATTAAAATTCTTCACAGCCCTCTTTGCAAGCATGTTCTGCTCTTCATCAGAGTGGAAACACATTTTTCGCTGTAAAAAATGTTTTCCCTCTTTGGTCTGGAGCCATTGTGAGATTCATTTTCTAAATATTTCCTCCTGCTTCATAGCATCATATACGATATCCACACTGACTATTTTTGACTTTCAGCATGAGCAGTGCAGCACTAACTGCACACATTTCCTTTTTTAGCCTCATTTAAGATCTTTATTTAGACTGCACAATTATTACAATAAACGATTTTACAATAACCGGGTTTCCTTAACTCTATTTGTGCAGAAACAATAAGACTACGTCACGATGACAATTAAAAAAGCTAAACAAATATTTAAAAAAAAAACATGACATTTTATAAATGAAATGTTGTTCCTCCTGTAAACCGAGAGGAGAAAATAAAACCAAAGGAAACTTTTAAAATAGTTTAAAGAGAAACCGATAAGCCTTTTTTTTCCGTCTTTTGTTCTGTGACAACATTATGAGCGTTTACACCTGAAGCTTTGCACATTCAGAGCAGCTGCCAATCCTTTTGGTTTCTGCTCACCACCCTGTGGCTAAAGCTACACATTACAGGATAGAGAATGACAGAAAAGAGGAAAGTAAGTCCAACTTTCTGCAGAAAAAAAGAGAAGATTGACCATTTCCAAAAAAAATAAAAAACAAAGGGACTCACAGCGATGGCCCACCAGTGACGGAGCTTACAGATGGCGTAACTCAGGATGAGAGCAGAGAACCTGAAGACTGCCAGCAGCTGAAAAAAACAGAAAGAAAAAAGGGCTTCTAATTGGAAATATACAATTTATGCATAGGAAACATATTTTTCTTAATAAAAGGTCATAATCTTACAAAGATGTCGAAGAAAGAGGCATGGTAGTCATAATGCAGAACCTCTTCTTTCAGCTGTGCCTTAATACTGCCGTTCACCTGAAGACAAACAACAAAGACCCACAACGACAAAAGTGAGGGAAACTCAGAATTTAGGGTCTAAATTTCTGAGTCAGACTCAGAAACGGAAAATCCTGATGGAAAAGTTGCATTATTCCAGGTTACTTCAGTGTTTGCTGCAAGCTTTGGTTTCTAAATACATCATCTTACTCTCTCATCTCAGCAGATTTGAACTTTCATTTGACAAAACGGAAGAATTTTCCCTCAAATCGGACCAAAAGGTTTGTGCATGATGTCCATTCCGCTGAATCGTTTTAAATGAGTGGGATTTGAAACTGGAATCGAACCCTCACAGCAGGGATCAATCACTTCTGAGGGCCTTATCTTGGGGTTTCAGTGACCCAGACTGCTCTTTGAACCTGTTTTAAGGTAGATTCTCCACACAGCATCTGGCAGGGACCAAGCTGCTCGAAAGCAAACTTTCTGACAGCAAATGTGACGGCTGTCCTCAGACTGGACTAATCATCCAGGCTTCATTTTGAATTTTTGAAGCTATCAATTGTTCAACAAAAGTTCACATATTTTCAGGTTTGCACATAAAGCTTTCAACGTATTCATCAGGCCACAAAAAGCAGAAATTCCTTTAAAAACGAAACTGTCAAAAAACACAGAATCTCTTTGGGCACTTTGAATGGTTTTTCAACAGAGCGGTTTTGTAAGATGACAAAGAGCAACAAAAATATGTTCACTGCCTTTATTATTTTCCACAAATTAGCAGAATTATGAGCTCTAATACAAACATGTCCTTAAACCAGCTACACTTCTGAGCAGCTTCAGAGAAATCCTTTTAACAGCTCGAGTCCTGCACCTGCGAACAATAGCTGCAGAATAAAATCAAATGGGATGTGTTTCTCTTTGAAATTCCCTCATTGTGTCTAAACCACAGGACGGTTTGGTCTTACATTGAGCTCTATAATCCAGAGCATGGTGATGAACAGGAGGTCAAAGGTCACGAAGAGGCAAAAGGTCCTCCGAACGTCAGAGATGCACTTCTTATCTGGTGCTTCGTACGACTCCAGCCTGGCAGAGGCGACCATGGTGCTGACGGAGCCCATTCCTTTTCCAGTGAGTCGGGAATCAATGCTGCTCTCCATCGCTGGCCACAGCCCCCCCCCCTCGACAGGGCAAGCACTCTACTGCTCAGAAAGAGTTCTCAGAGTGAGACGACGTGGGAGAGGACGCCATCCCTGCATGGGACAAATAAAAAAAAAGCATTAAAAACAGAGTTTGCATGGGATCAGATTCAGAGTACAGAGAATCTGCCAGGTTCTTCAGACAAGAGACGGTCACGTCTAACAGCTAAAACCTAGAATCTCTGAAGGGTTTGGGCTTCAGGCACAAAGGTATAGTTGGAGCATGAAGAAGTGAAACATTCTGGGAAAGACAGAGACACAGAGCAAGTCAGCAATCCAGACTCCAACTTAAAGGGTTTGTAACTGCGACCATCGGCAGTAGGGCCCTCTTTGAATCAATACCCATGAATCTAAATCAAATCTACACTCACCAGCCACTTTATTTGGTACGCCTTGCTACTATTAGGTTGGACCCCCTTTTGCCTTCAGAACTACCTTCATCCTTGATGGCATAGACCCTACCATCCGAATGTCACAGCAGAAATGGAGACTCATCAGACCAGATAACGTTTTTCTAATCTTCTATCATTCAGTTTTGGTGATTCTGTGTGAGTTGTAGCCTCAGTTTCCTGTTCTTCGCTGACAGCAGTGGCCCCCGGTGTGTTCTTCTGCTGCTGTAGACCATCTGCCTCAAGGTTGGACGTGTCGTACATTCAGAGATGCTCTTCTGCAGACCTCAGTTGTGACCAGTGTTTTTCTTTGAGTCACTGTTGCCTTTAAATCAGCTGGAACTAGTCTGACCATTCTCCTCTGACATCAACAAGGTACTTCCACCCACAGAACTGCAGCTCACTGGATATTTTAGGGTCTGTAGGGTTAAATCCCAGTAGATCAGTAGTTTCTGAAATACCCAGACCAGACCGTCTGACAGCAACACCCATGCCACGTTCACAGTGACCTCAATCACATTCTTCCCAATTCTGCTGCTAGATTTGAACTGCAGCAGATCGGCGTGACCATGTCTACATGCCTAAATGTACTGAGTTGCTGCCATGTCATTGGTCGATTAGAAATTTGCATTGGACAGGTGTACCTAATAAAGTGGTCAGTGGGTCCATGATCACATTCAAACCCCCCCCCAATTTAGATGCTGACCAACGACAGTCCTGAGGCTGTTAGGGAAGTGAAACCGTCTTCAAGCTCCTGCAAACGTGTGATTGTAGTGCAACAGCATGGCTAGCCATAAGTCTACCATTTTTATGCATTATTTTCCTCATTATAGGATATACGTGTCAGGAGCTTAAACAAAGATGGGCAAAGTCCTGAAATCCAAATGAAACCCATGATTGAGAAAAACCTCTTATCAAATACTGTAGCTGCCCCTAAAAACCCTGCAGCATCTGCATGTTCCTCCTCACGCGTAGGGGAGCTTCTACAGCCACAGCTCACATTCACACACCTACACCCTTGAAATAACAAATGTTTGGTTTAATGAGGTAAAAAAGATGACAGTAAATGAGACTGTTGATCATTTCAAAAATGAAAAATGATCTTTTTTTTTTATTTTTTATTTTACCATTTTTACTTTGAACAACATGACAGGAAAACATTTCCGAGACCAAACAGTTTCTTTTCTTGATGCAAAATACATCAGCATCAATGGGGGACTGCTTTAAATCTTTTTCTCCATCCTGGAAGTCAGAGAGTGGAGGGCATCTTTCAGCATCTTTCTTTTGAGTTGTTTGACGTTTCCACCAGATGATGCGCCTGTCTCTGGATGAGTGTGCGTTTGTGTGGTATGTTCTTATTTAAACATTTCTTAAGAAATCTAACAGTTCTAAGACAACTCAAGGTTTTCCACCAAACATTCAAGGTTCAGAGGGTCATGGCTTGTAATGATTAAAGACCCACTCTGATGAAAATGGTCTTTTTGGTGTTTGTAACATGTTCTTGTGGCATTTTCTGATGATAAGTGACATAAATTAAGAAAATTAAGCTTAAAATGGCATTTCTGAGTATTTCTTTATTTCAATTGGGAATCAGGAGCAGACAATAAAAGGCAGTTTGTAAAAGATTGTCACTGTGAAGTAGAAGCTACAATCAATTCTGATCCATCTACTTGTGGATGACTAGATCCACAAACATCCTTGTTTTCCTCGTCTGAGCCGGCATCTGGCTCAGAATTGTAAGGCTGGGTAGCTCCAATATTGCTCGCCGTTTTTGTTGCACCGCTAATGTTAGGTTGGGGTTGCGAGGGGCTGTAAGCTAGCAGAAAAGCACGTAAACACAACTCTCAGTTCTGGATGACGGGAAGAGGGGGCTGGGGTTGCCAATGGTCTCTTCCACAACTGGGAGGCAGATTTCTAATGAACTACTGCTGCTCTACGGAAACTAGGTCCTAGAAAACAACACGTGTTTTGATTTTCCCTAACATCAGCATAATCATTGTTGAAAGACCACTAAGAACGGGTTGAAAACAGGTCAAAAGATCATTGGAGTGAGTCTTTAAAGCAGATTTTAACAGACAGATGGTGATAGAAGGCAATTTCTCTGGTTTAATGCTGCATGAAACAAAGGAGACTCGCAGTGTAGGAGGTTAATATTGAAACAACAGGGTAAAAATGGAAAATCCCCCATTGAAAAAAGCTGATGCTAGCACTTTGTTACTTTTAAAGTGCTAAATATTTCAAAAGACTACAAAAAAAAAGCAAACTATATTCCTCTGCAGGGGAAATCCAGGCGTTTTCACACAGATTTATGCTTCATAATAGGTGAATAAACCTTTTGTGAACAAAAGTTTGTCTGACTGCAAACCTAAGAGGGGAAAAACTGACAAAACACCATATGAGCTGTGACAGCACTAATATAACTAATACATTTCATTTCCTTTCTCAAATTCTTCTAAGTTTATACTCTGTTGGTCTGAAGAACAGCTCTGTATGATATGCAAAGACAAAAAAAATGCTTTTGTTTGTTTACAGGCCATTTTTGAAATGATCTGCATTAAAAAAAAAAAGGCCAGGAATGCTGTTCAGCACTGAGACACACCTTTAGTCAGCCGTGTGCTTTTTTTTTTTTACTGCAAACAAACTCAAAATGAACTTTCAGGGGAAGACCAAGCATGAGAACATCAGCCGCCGTCAACAGATTCCTTAAAAACCCATTCACATATTTCAGATAAGTATCAGTAAAACACACTGAAGCGCCTCTGTCCCCTCATCTATTCACTTTATTAACAGCATTGACTTTGTCAAGCGCCTGACTCACTATGAAAACAGGTCAACAACATGGCAGTCCACAGCAGCTAAAGTCATTTCAATATTCTGACAGTTATCCCACAAACAGACTGAAGAAATTTGCATCTTTGACAAGAAAAGCAAAGCAAACAAGAAAAGACACAGCTTGGAAAGAAAACAGCAGAAAACAGAAGAAGGAAATTCCTTTATGCAATCAAACAGAGAAATGTAAAACAAAGAAAAAAAGAAAAACACAAAAAAGCTACACCAGAATGGGGGGAAAATAATTATCATACAAAGTCAGAGCATTCCAGTGCAGCAATTTAGCTAACAAACAAACAAAGGAAACAAGCCTGATGTTGACGGAAACAAACGTTTTAAGCTCAACTCTAAAGTCAGTCTGACCCTCAATGTTGCTTCACCATAATACAAATATGAATTTCATGCATTTTTATGTTTGTTTAGAGCTGCTTAGTAAGCCTGTAGTACAGGATAATTGTTTAGCTAATAAATTTCTAAAACAAACATTAAAACATGTATATAAAATTCATATTTATTTCAATTTAATTCTTTCCACTTAAAAAAAAAAAGGCTTAGGGACATTAACTTAAAAGGAATACATAAAAAAAAACTCATTGGAGCGAAGGGCTGGATTTTCCTGCCCAAATGCTAAATGGGTTAATTTTACCATTTCCAAAATGTATTTTGGTTTCTAACTACAAGACCCAATAAAGATGAGTCTGTCTGATCCCAAGATTGGGTTTTAAGGTATTTTGAATAACCCTTTTTTCACATAAGTATTGATTTAAACTTTCATTTCATTTTTTTTCCTTTTATAACTTTTTGGTGAAGTAGATTGACTTTTTTTTTTTTTAGCTAAACTTTCAATAATACTACTTTCTCCACTTTCCTTATAGACTCATTTGCAGCACTCTGGATAAAATTAGTCCAAAACACTTTGTGGTAGTTGAAATAAAATCCAATTTGATCAGATTCACCTTCTTTGAGCAAAGGTCCCAAATATGAGTCTGGAGTAACTCCTGATAAACATAAAGAGCAGACAGGTAATCGAACAGATGAGATGGTACCACCTACCTATAAATATAGGAAAGCCAAAACACTAAAGCATGTTTTTTTTTAATTCTTTTTACTGTCTTTTTGGATTTCCGCAGACATCCATAGCACATTTATTTACACAAGAACCAGCTTTGTGTGTGTGTGTGTGTGTGTAACACAAAATGACAAACTGTCACAGTTTGGACTCACCTGTCCCAACAGGTGAGTCTGATGTAAGAAAACTATGTTAAGCACAGCTTCATTACATAAATGTAACATTTGAGCCAAACTGACAGAATCCGAGCTGTCAAACAGATGTAGTACGAACAGGAAGCTCTGAACATGCTCAAGTTTTCTCTTCTTCTAGTCAAAACAATGTTCACCCCCCAGATTTTTATGTATTTGGGTTTTTTGTTTGTTTGTTAGTTTTTTGTTTTTTTTTCTTCAGAATTTGCGCTGTGGTCATTGAATACTCTAAATAGGAGGAAGCTGCACTGAGTGCTGACGGGAAAGACCATGACGATGCTTTTAAGAATTTTTTTTTAGCTAAAGCGTTTCTATGTCATCCAAATATCTGTAAACAGGTCGATCTGTGACACTCAAAAGAGGTTAAAAATATCAATAAATATTCAGGGAACTGAACAGAGAAACCACCAACAATTTAATCAAGTCACAAACAAAAAATGTAATAAATGTATCAGGCAATAACAACAGCAAGAGGCCGACATGATCATGGACAAAAATGTATCGATAAAGTTCACTTGACAACAAGCTAGCCAGCTAGCTTACTTCCATTTCGCGCTTAAATCACTACTTTATTCTGTCAGTGTTGGTTTTCTTACCTCCTGAGAATCATCTCACAATTTCTAATATCCAAAACCAACCCGTCAGTGTGGGTAAATAAAGACCCTACAGACTGGAGAGGACTCATCCGCTTCCTCTTCATCCGATTTAATGGGACGGAAGAGGCCGGCAAAAACATGACGCAAAGGATGCTGGGACTTGTAGTTACTGACCTAACTACCGTACGTGCAAAATGAAATGTCAAACCTAAACTTGCATCAAAGAGATGTTTTTTTCCCCCCGTTCTCCATTAAAATGGGCTTAAAAACACTTGATGTTGTCTAACAATTAAAATGGCAACAAAAAAATATTTAAAACAACACAAAGTTTAATCCACAGCTCTGTTTGTCATTTGAGATGTTAATTCTGAAAAAAAAATGGTAGTGCTCATAAGAGCTGTGGCATCATTAGTAGGGGCTGGAGGAGGCAGCTGGTCACAAGGATCCTGGTAGCCTGCAGGGAGAACACTGGTGGTTACTGCTGTGGCTGCAGGAGGTTCTGGACTGTGTGGTTACACTAACACAGAATGTTCTGCTGGTGACATTGAGTCCCACTGGTATGAATGTGACTGCCAGCTAGGCTGGTAATAGGACTGCTGCAGCAATTGAGGAGGCAGGAGAGTAGCTGCAGCTGGAACTATGTGATGTGTGAGCATGAATGTGTTAAAGAAAAAAAAACACACTAACATGTGTAACTTTGTAAAATGCAAATGCATGCATTTAAAAACAGCCTCCCAGACCACACATTCGCAAGATCAGTGCTTACTGCCTGGACGCTGACGAGCGAGTGAGGTTCATGTGGTGGATCGTACGTGTCCTACGGAAGTTACTGCAAGAAGCTGCCAAACCACAAGTTGACCTGCTTTGAACAATAACACCTGTTGATTTCTCAAGGGGGGGGGGGGGGGGGGGGGTGTCTCTGACAGGTTGATAGGTTGGTCGTGTATTTCACCGCCAGCCACCAGACAACTTCAGGATGTGGTTAATGTCATGAAAATGTCTGCTGAACCTGCCGGTGGAGTGAGCACCAGCTCCTCAAAATCCCCCAAAATGAGTGGGTCCTCACACTGAGACGTATGAACGTGGAGGACAGCCTCTTCCAGGAAGAGTCTGCGCTGCCAGCACCGCCCCCAGGCTAACACGCACACACACTTTCTCCATGGTGCTAGAGGTGATCTGCAAAAATGCTTTAATTTTGTATGCACTATATGCACATCCCTCTTTGCAAAAGTTTGAATGCTTTTTGTTTTTGTGGGCAAGAATAGGTTCGTCTTACTTTCAGATAAGAGAAAGGGCTGTGAAAATAACAAATGGATCTATTTGTCTGGAACTGGATGCATCAGAATGGAGCGGAGCAGGGAGCTTGTGGCCCGCTGACTGTAGTTTGTACGTAACAACTAAAAGGTTTTTTAAAATGGCATTTTTTCATCTGCTCTTGATTCACATCGATTTGAATAAAGAAATACTCAGTTCTTAAGTTTCTTCATGCATGTCCTACATTATGAAATAAATGCTACAAGAACATGTTAAACACACCCAAAATACAATTTCTAATTAAGGTGGTCTTTCAGGATAAATAAATGAATCAGAAAGTGCATTTCTTCTGCAAGATTCTACTCCCCATTTGTGTGTTCCCTAATGGAACAGCAGGTCTATGCAGAGGGATTTTTCAAAAATGCTAAATGTTTCTTAGAAACTGTAAAACCTTTGTCAGCTCAATAAGGGTCTATATTTCAACTTGACCTGAAAGTCAATGAAAACAATGTACAGTTTGCAACAGTTTGCTGGGCTAAATACATTCTCTCATTTTATACAGCTTTTTATTTAAATAATAAAATCTCTGCCCTTCATTTATTTACTTATTATTACTTTTATTACTTATGCTTAAAGAACACATTATCTTTCAAGCAACAAAAACATTCTTGAACTGTCTGCATGAAGGGTTTTTGTGCTCTTTTTGGCATTTAACGTTTCCTTATGACTAGAGAAACAATTAAATGAAATAAAAGAAAAGTTTGATTTTTGAATAGAATTGGGGGGGGGGGGGAAACTCAGGCTTGCAAATAAAAATGTAATATTTTGTCATACCAGTCTTTGTTTAAAAAGGAAACTTTAGTTATTTCTTTGTAGTAATAAATAAATAAATACATATATGAATAAATGAATGTGATTTTATTTTTTGAAAACATGTGAGTAGGTGGGACAGAGACTAACTGCATGTTTGGGTGGTTTTTGCATGTTTTCTGTGTTTTTAAACCCTTTGCATGCTGCATGTGGACACGCCCCTTAATTGGATGCACCTGCTCTTAATCGAGAGACTATTTAGGAGTGGAGCAGAGAAGAGCAGAGAGAGAGAGAGACGCTCGCTCAAGGAAGTTGCAGAGTCTGGGAAAAGGTTCCCACCCAGCCAGGAGGGCGCATGCCCCAGAGGTGCTTGGACCTGCACGCCCTGGGAGCATGGTGCACACTCTGGGAACCACTGGGCCTGTACGCACAGGGGACGCATTTGAACCGCCAGACCACTCATCAGATGCACCGATGAAGTGAGGAGGGCGCACGCACCGGGATCAATTGGACTGCTGGGACCACCCGTTCTGCCATGCAGTCAACACGCAGGGGCAGGGCAGGGTCCCTGCCTGTGTTGTAAGTAGCCCAAAGTGACTTAGCAGACTGGTTGAAACGCACAAGAAGGCTGGGTGCAGCCTGGATGTTGGAGTGCCTTTGGTGCTGTCGCTTGCGCGGTTCCACGCAGGAGTCCCAGTGCGTCGGAAGGCCAGCCAGAAGTGACACGACGTGGGGAGGTGTGTGTGACGCTGAATATGTGCAGAGGCAGAGGGGAACTCTGCCTGCCCTGCAAGTATGGGAAAGCGTAGCCAAACTCCTCGGGATGGCCTGAAGCAACCATGGGCGCTTCTGGTGCTGGCAGATATGTTTGCCTGCAGGTCCTGGTGCGTGTGACCGGAGGACTTCCCTGGTCATGGAGGGAGTGGGCATCATGGGCCAAGTCTGGCGGGAAGAGGGCGTCCCCTTGATTCTGGATCTGCTGTCTCCCAAAGCGGCTTTTGTCGGCTGTCCCCCAGGCTTGTAGTATTTTTTTTTTTTTAGCAGTTTTTACCCTGTTTCTGCATTTTATTGTATTTTATACTTTTTAGAACTGTTTTATGTATTTTATAGTTTTTAACCATCTCAGTGGCCAAACAGGTTTTATGAGTAATAAATTTTTGTTGTGGCCAAAAATACCCGGTTCCTCTTTGGTGACATGCGGGGTTTTCATAGAAACAATGACTCTGAGCAGCTCTGACCAATCACTGCTTACTGACGTCGTCTGACTCCAAGATGGTGGCATCCATATTGTGAAAAAATGGTATCTGAATTGACTTCATTTGGTTGGAACTGTAAGGCAATTTCTATGGGTGATGTCACACTTGCTTCGTCCAGTTCTCATACAGTCAATGGATAAATCTCAGGACTTTTTATGGTTTCTGATCACATTAAAACAGGTGATGGACAGCATCGATCTGTACACAGTAAAGCACGCAGTTCAGAGCAATTGATTTCTAGTTTAAACAGTAAAATATATTTTTTTACAGCAAATTCCCCCTACATGAGCACTGCATCTCATTGAGTTTCCATTTGAGAAAAACCTTTCGTTCCATTTCAAGAAGATGGTGCTGCCTCTGTACATTTGTGCATTCTCATGTGAGCGACCAAAGACCAGCTATGGATGAACGTTTTCCTGCACGTTTCGCAGCAAAAATATATGACAATATATGACATGATGAGGAAACATGAAGCTCATTCTGATGGGCTCTTCCGAGTTTTTTAATAATAGATTTATTTATCTCTGTCTGTGTAGAAGCACTGTTTTAAAATGATTACTTTTTCAAGGCCCAATAACTCTTTGTTTGATGACTAAAATAAAATGAATACAAAAAGATGGAAAAAAAAGGAGACTATCAGAAAGTGTATTCCTTTGTTATTAAAAATTATGAATAGGATACACAATGGAACAGAAACGGTAACCTTTAGCATAAAAATATATTTCAAAATATTAAATCATTGTGAACTTACGTTCAGCGTTTCTGCTGCCAAACTGAATTCAGGTTTGGATCATGAACGTGTAATTTAATTAACCTGTCAGACAGTGCTCAGGAAAAATCATCTTGTTTCCAGGAGGTCAAGACGAGACATTTTCATCACCTTGCTTGTCCAACAGCTTTACTTCACATGTTAACAGGAATTTCCTAAAGAACACTGACCCACTGAAATACAGGGACATACAGCTGCAATGCGGTCGCGATGATCCCTGCTTGTTTTCAGATGGCATCTGAGGTGCTCATGTAAATCCACCATTAGAAACTAGGCATCGTGCATTAGTTCCACGTCAGCTTCGTTCCTTTTTTTTATGTCTATTAATACAGCCTTGCTTGGGTTTTACTGCAACCTCTTGGAATGGCGAAACGAGATATTCTGATTCTTAACCTACATTTAAGTGTTATTAACTCAAAATAAATAACACTCACCTAAAGTCTACGTCAAGGCTGTATCCAGGATAACAAATTATATTTCACTGGTTAAAATATAGGTATTTGTAGCATTCCAACAGAACCTTGTTCTCAGATATTGTCTATTTTATTCGACTGGATAGCTCATTTGATAAGGTTTGATTCCCAGCGGGCGCGATTATCATTATTTTGTTTGGCTCCGTAGGCAAGACCCTTCATGCTATCACCTACCTCATAACACATGAGAGACAATGAAACACATGGCATGTGTCGCTTGGCCAAACAAGCTCTGCATCATGTCCTGGGGAACCAGAGGACCCTGATGGAAAGCGGGCTACTGCAATAAAACGGAAATGGACTACATGTTAGAACAAGGTTCTACTCAAGGCTACTACTTAACTAATCATATTCAGAGGTATATGCAGAGAATGTGAAGTGAATGTATGCTATGAAACCCACAATCAAGGCTGACTGCCAAGCAACTATTGCTCAATGTCCCAACATCCACAAATGGCAATTGGTGTCACAACCAGAGATTGAAGTGGTCCAACATTAATGCAACACCATGGGAGAGCCACAACACCAAGTCAGACAGCTGCATCAAAGTCTCAAGCAGAAATTGTGAATACAGCCCCAATAAATACCAATACGCCGAGCGAGGCAGCAACTGACCAGAAAGATAATATAATGGCTAGAATGAACACTAAGCAACCGCAACACCAATATCAATGATTACGGTAAGTGAAGTACCTGTGTACAAAACGCGCAGCAATTGAAGGGGAGTTGAAAGTTAAACCTGTTGAACTTTGACCAATCAATGCCTCAAATTTGATAGGGTCCTTTTCGGAACACGGAAGGGCCATCCGGCTTCTGACACACAAAAACTTGCTATTTTGCCCAACGCCCAAAGATTTCAAAGGCCTCGTTCACACTGCAGGCTGAAACGACCCAATTCTGAATTTTTTGCCCCTAAGTGGCCCAATTCAGATCTTTTCATGACAGTCTGAATGACACAGATCCGATCTTTTCAAATGCGACCCAGGCCCCGTGGGTTTGCCGGCCTGATTCTGATACGTATCCGATCTTTTCAATTGCGACCGCCGTCTGACCGGACAGGCGACTTGATTCTGAACCGTACGTCATCGATACGCAACAAACGTCATCATTCTGCGTTGAAGTAGGCGGGAACGAGAACATAAACAACAACCGTGGCAGACGATGCTGCTGAGATCAGTCAGTGGAAGGGAAGCGAGGTCCCGATTGGATTAATATTTGGGTAATCGCTCTATTCAGGCCAAACTCCAGGGCTTTCATCGCAACTGGGCGGTTTTTGAAAAAAAAATTCCAGCTAAAAGGCCGAGTGGTGGTGTTGAAACTTTCCCGCGATGACTTTTTTTCTTTCTCCCTTCCGTCCGTGCTCAGAAGCGCGGGGGACCCGAGGCGATCCTCCTCCTCCTCCCTGTTCTGATCCTTAGATTCTCCAGGATTCTCCAGAACGGCTTAATAAAGAGTCCATAGCATTTATTCTGGGGGAAACCTTCGTTTTTTACCGTTCTCCTTCCTCTGTAACACACAACATGAATGCGCGCCCACACTGCCCCCCCCCTTTCTCTATCGCGGCACGTGCTTGCACACGCGGGCGCGCGGCTCCAACGCACACACATTCCTATTCCACAACAGTGGGTACAGACGATCCCGACTCCATTGCCTTCTTAAAATGAGTAGATTGTAATTGTGCTGCTCCTTCATGAAAATAAATGTAATATTACAAAAGGAGCTCCGCTGTTGACAACACTGTTGTTGACATCCATTGTTAACGTTGGCTCTGCAAACAACGAGTGACGTCGTTCATTCACCGTTGAGTATTCTTCTGCTTCTGCGCATGCAGGTCTCGTTTGGGTCGTGTCACGGTCACACTGGAGACCACAAAAGTTCGGATTTACTTGGAAATGTGAACGGTCTTTCAAAAAAATCGGATTTTTTCAAAAAATCAGAATTGAGCATTAAGCCCTGCAGTGTGAACGTAGCTAAAGTAAGGCCACCAGAACCACATTATAATTTAGGTCATATCACCACAGTAGTTAAAAATGCTTAACTGAGGCCCTGTGACTATGTATGTAGATAGACAACCGATAGCATGGAGACTAAGATTGTTGGACCACAATTGCAAGAAACACCCACCCACAGGTAATTTATTAAGTGCATTTTATATATATAACTTCTGTTTTGCACGTAGGCTCATATTTATTAGATTTACATTTAATTTCATGATTTTTAAGTAAAAAGGTAAATATTAATGTAAAGCCTAATTTGCATGGGCTACTACCCAATGTGTCGCTGTATCCGCCAATCTTACAAGCGCCGCATGGAGAGGATCGAAGCCTGCCGGAACCATCGCGCCATGGCTTGTTTCTTACGGTGGGTTTACATGAGCACCTCCGATGCAATCTGGAGACAGGCAGGTATCATCGCGACTGCATTGCCGCTGCATGTTCTCCGTTTTTCAGCGGGTCAGTATTCTTTAGAGAACCCTGTGAAAATCTGATGCGAAGCTGTTGGAAAAGGCGATGGACGTGTCGTGTTTTTCACCATCTTTCAACCTGGAAACAAGACGAATTTTCCCTGAGCGCTGTCTGACAGGCTAACTAATTCATTTTCAAACCCTGAATTCAGTTTGGCAGGATACAAACGTTCTCAAGAATGTGATATTTTAATACTAAATAAGAAAGTAAGATCAAGGTTACAGCTTCTGTTCCGTTTACATCCTTTTTCAGATTTGTTGATAACAGAGGAATCACCTTTTTATGATAGTTTTTTACTTTTTCTTTTGTTCTTTTTTTTTTTTAAAGTGTATTTAATTTTATGATCATTATTTTGTATTCAACGTACAGGCTATGGAAAAATAAACGATGCTTCATGGTTTTTTAGATAGGCATGCATTAATAAATAATTCTATTCATTATAAAACTCAGCAAAATCCACAAAGACGAGCTCCATGTTTCCTCATGACTCCATGTCATATGGTCATATATTTGAGCTATCATTGTTGACAGTAGTGTGATAATTGTCATTTAGATAGGTAGAAAGCCCTACATTGAACCATCATCGCCTCCAGGCTAGCAGGAGTCGTCAAGTTTTGTGATTTAAAAAATTTTTTTTTTCCATTGATTCATTCACTGGTGCACAACTCGTTGTGCCCCCCCCCCCCCCCTTCTGTACATTAGCATCAGAGATGATGAGCTTCTGTTGTCAGAGTTTCTGACCATCATTGCCCAGCAGCAATGTCTGCTACAAGGAGCAGCTCCAATTTGTTGATCGTAGGAACAATGGAACTAGTTGTTAAAAAAAAAAACTAGAATTAAATTGGTTGATTCTTCAGTCTAAGCAGTCAGTTTACATGTTTTTCTTCACTCTCAAAGAAACCTCTTTTTTTTTTTTGCTGTTTCTGCCTCCAGATGTTCCACATCAGTCTGTCTGGATGGAGATTAAATGGCAGCTCAGTAACCAGGAGAAGAACTCCAGTCTGGACCAAGAAGAACCAGAACCTTCACAGATCAAAGAGGAACAGGAAGAACCATGTGTTCATCAGGAGGAAGAGCAGCTTGTTCAGAATCAGGAGACGGAGATGAAGGTGGAGTTTGAGTCTGAGTGTGAAGAAACATCCAAAGTCTGTGAAGATCCCACGTTTGAGTTCAAGGAGGAGGCCGACCATAAGTGCAGCCTGCAGAACATCATCAGGGTTCCTGTCATCAACTTACATAGAATAGGTATTGAAACTTGAGATTTCTGACAAAGTTTGTTCCTAAATCTCACAGAAAAGCAAAATTCCATTTTAGTCATATTTAGAATTTTTCTTTTTTCTCACAGATGTTTCCCAGCTGCACGTCTGTAAGGAGGAGGATGAGGAGAGGAGCTGCAACCAGAAACAGGAGGAATCTGAGCCTCCAGAGATCAAGGAGGAGCAGAAGGAGCTCTGCATCAGTGAGGAAGGAGAGCAGCTGGAACTGAAGCATGAGAACGATGCTTTTATGATCACTGACACCAAAGCAGAACCACGTGAGAACAGAGTTCTGGAAGTAAACAGTCATATCAGAACCAGCAGTCTCACTGAGAATGTAGACCACTCTCCCACATTAGAGGACCACAGTCTTACAGATGAAATCTTGATCAAATGTTGTGTTTGTGGGAAAACCTTCAGTCGTTCATTTGGGAATCAGTCCCAAATGCAGCATCAGGATGTAATCCAGTCTGGTGTGACACTAGGCCTTTGTGAATTCTGCAGAACCAGATCAAATCAAAGTTATTCTGGGAATGTCCAGGTTTTCAAAAAAAGTAGTAGCTTGGAAAATCACGTCAAAATACTCCCAACTAAAAAAGCTTGTATCAAGACTCCCAGTTTGATCAAACAGACAAAGACTGATGAAGCCAGAAGGCAACATTTTTGTAAAATATGTGGAAAAAGTTTAAAACCAAATTCTTCCATAAAACGGCACATGAGGATTCACACAGGCGAGAAGCCTTTTATTTGTGGTACATGTGGAAAACGGTTCACACAGAGGTCTTTTTTAGCTGTTCATATAAGATCTCACAAAGGTGAGAAGCCATTATACTTGTGACATATGTGGAAGAGGTTTCACACACAGGGCTTATTTAGCTGATCATGTGAGAACTCACACAGGTGAGAAGCCTTATACCTGTAAGACCTGTGGAAAATATTACAAGCACAATCAAACCTTAAAGAACCACATGAGGATTCACACAGGCGAGAAGCCTTTCATTTGTGACACATGTGGAAAATGTTTCACGTGGAGGGCTAATTTATCTGATCATATGAGATCTCACTCAGACGACAAGCCTTTTATTTGTGCGACGTGTGGAAAACGTTACAAGCATGCTCACACTCTAAGGAACCACATGAGGCTTCACACAGGTGAGAAGCCTTTTACCTGCAAAACCTGTGGAAAATGTTACAAACATGTTCAAACTTTAAAGAACCATGTAAGGATTCACACGGGGAAGAATTCTTTCCCTTGTGACATTTGTGGAAAATCTTTCACACCGTTATCTAAATTAACTGAGCATGTGAGATCTCACTCAGGTGAGAAGCCTTTCACCTGTAAAACCTGTGGAAAATGTTACAAACATAATAAATCTTTAAGGGACCACATGAGGATTCACAAAGATGAGGGGCCTTTTGCTTTGTAATATATTGTAAATGGTGTATACTTGCGCAGAATTCATTATCTTCTAATCCAGTGAGGGTGGAGGGTCAGCATCCTCACAGAGGCCTTGTGACCAAAGAGAAGCTTCATGGATGTAGTCAAGAAGGACATGTAAGGGTCAGGTTTAGGACGGACAAACCAGAAAGACAGAAATGCAGAAGCAGAAAAGAATTTATTTGGAAATAAAGCTCAGCAACTGGCAGAGATTTCAAAACTATTAGTCTCTGGAGTTCTCAAGAGGTGAATGTCCAGCAAATACTGGGCAGGATGAGGAACTGTGGTGATCAGGTTTGTGGTAAATCCGGATCTGTTAGTGAAGGTCAGAAAACTTTGTAGATCTACAGGCAATGAATTGAAAGTATAGGACAATGTACATGATTTGTTTTTACTTCTTTGTTTTGCTAACATTTATTCAAAGTCTTTCTACAAAATGCCACTCACTTATACCAAATAATATTTGGTATAAGTCCAATGGATTTCCTACCAGAGCACATGGAGTGAGCCAAATGGATGAAAGGCTTCAGTGCTTCATGAAGCTTCATCTGCCCATCAATAAAAAAAAGGTTAGAAACTAGTGATGGCAAGATCAAGTCTAAGTCTAAATGTCTAAGGCACACCTGTGCAATAATCATGCTATCTAATCAGCATCTTGATATGGCACACATGTGAGGTGGGATGGATTGTCTTGGCAAAGGAGAAGTGATCACTATCACAGATTTAGACAGATTTGTGAACAATATTTCAGAGAACTGGTTATTTTGTGTATGTGGAAACTGTTTCACATCTTTGAGTTCATACCATAAAAAATGGGAGCAATAAGAAAAGTGTTGCGTTTATATTTTTGGTCAGTGTATTTGATAAATTCTTGGTCCTGTAACCATTTATGCTGGAAATGGCATCTGGGTGGGTCTTTAATAATATTTTTATCCATACATACTAAACAGCATTGAGCATTGTCTGAGATTACAATGGAGTCATAAAAACAATGTTACCACCAGATAAGGGGAGATGTACTGTGATCCTGAATACGGTGGACTATGAAGCCAAAGTTAACAACCTACTCAGTGACACCACCACATATGAAGCACTGAGAAGAGACCCAACAAGCGTATACAAGAAAAAGGTTATAGACTGCCTACAAAGAGTGAAGAGAGATCAAGTCATCGACAAGCCTCTATATAACAGACTGTACCCAGGTAATACTATTCCCTGCATCTATGGCCTCCCAAAAATCCACAAGGAAGGAATACCACTGAGACCCATTGTCAGCAGCATTGACTCCATCACTTACAACATGGCTAAACACCTGGCTACTATTTTGACCCCTCTGGTTAGCAACACAGAGAATCACATCAGGAATTCACAAGATTTAGCAAAGTCAAACATCTTCAGCTGGATTCCGACAAGACGATGGTGTCTTCTGACGTAACTTCTCTCCTCACCTGCATTCCCACCACCAAGGCAGTGATTTCAGTGAGGAAGAGATTACTGCAAGACTCTAAGTTACAAGACAGTACAAATCAGACATCAGACCACATCTGCGAACTGCTCAGACAGATCAGACAAAAACTGGTTCATCCAAAGGACAAAATTCCCAGCTTCAATCAGAGTAATGTTGTGTACTCTATCCACTGCAAAGAGAACTGCAATGACCAGTACATTGGAGAAACCAAACAACCTATACACAAGCGGCTTTACCAACATCGCAGAGCCAACTCTAGTGGACCTGAGTCTGCAGTTCACCTCCACCTGAAGGCCATGAACCACTCATTCAAGGACAGTGAAGTCCGAATTCTAGCCACAGAGAAAGGATGGTTTGAGCGAGTAGTGAAAGAAGCCATCTTTGTTAAGAAGGATAAACCTTCTCTTAAAAAGAATGGTGGTCTCAGGTTTATTCTTCCATCCATCTACGGCAGTGTTCTGAAACCCAAACAAACCGAACCAGTTCCACCTGGGTCGTTAACAGCTGAAAGAGAGGACGAGTTTGGGGAGGGAGTCACTGGCTCCCCAAAACTCCAGCTGAGGACAAACGACTCTTAAGAACCTGAAACCATGTAGGCTAAGTTGACAATACCATCCAGTTTCCGGTCTGACTCCTCCCCCATGAGCACATATATACCTTTTACCAGGTAATTCATAATTGACAAAGCCTCTTGTATAAGACTTACTTACTATAAGAGGTGAAATGTCTTCTAACTTGAAAACTAAGTCCAGATGACAGCCCCTAAACCTACTACTACAATGGAATCAACCTGGATGAATGAGAGTCTTCATAGACATAATCCTGGAAAATGTCTTATATTTACAAGAGTAGCAGGAGTAGCCCTTGTCATTTGGGTTTAATTCTCTCCATATGTCTAATAGGTTCAATTATTTTAATGTAACATTGAATAACCGCTCTCCAGTTATTGTGAGATTGATCTTTTTCATGTTTATTTATGTATTTTAGGATCTAGATTATAGTTAAAGTCACCTGCTATAATATACTGTCGTGTGAGTGATGCCATTGTAAGAAATACATCTTCAAAAAATTTAGCATAGTCTATGTTAGGGCCATAAACGTTTACAAAACATAAATCCTCTGAAAGTAAGTGACCTTGAATGATTAGATATATTCCCATTTATCTTTTATTATATTTTTTACTTGAAAAGGAACTTAAGAATTAATATCATAACTCCTCTTGCATTAGAGGAGAATGGGGTTGTGAATCGCTGCCTTGCCATCTTCTTTTAATAACTGTCAAATCTTTTTTAAGAAGATGAGTTTCTTGCAGAAATACTACCTGACCATCCATATCTTTTAGTCTGTTCATGACTTGTTTAACTTTGTTTACATTTGTAAGACCTCTGGAGTTCCTAGAAACAAAATTAAATTTTACTTCTTGTGGTATATTCAACGAAGACATACATATTAACTTGCAACTTTTTCAAACATATACAGTAAAGAGGCACAAAAAACCAGAACATGCATAAAAACAAATCCCCTTTCCCTTTGTTTAAGTAAGAAAACCCTCCCCCTCCCCCCCTGAAAGTCATCTCCCGTTATCGCCTTTGACCGTTCCACGCCTGCGAGGATCGGTTCCTCCACTCAACATTGTCTTTATTTGAACACTGGTGCTATCTTGTGTAGTAACACTCCATATTCTACTCTGAAGGTGTATCTAACATATTTATTCACTGATAATTTTTCAATTGTCATCTACATGAATTTTCCCTCCCCCGTTTAACTGTTGCCACAAACTTTGAATGTACCAGATATTACTTACATATTCACATATTGTTAGTAATAAAACTAAAAATGACATTTGTCTTCCTGGATCTTCAACAAACTTCTGTTCTGCTGGAGTTTCGAAGGTGTGGGTGCGATCTTTGTTGGTTACCAGCAGTTTTGCAGGATGAATCAGCCCATGCCGAATTTCCCGGCTGCGCAGCTCCCAGCGCACCGGGTCAAACTGCTTCCTCAGCTGGTGAAGTCCTGTGGCTTAATCCGGAAAAAATTGCACCTGTTTTTCTTTTTGCTGCCACCACGACCTCTTGCTTCTCCCTGTAGTCGGTGAACTTCATTATTAATATTCTCAGTGGTGCCCCAGGTTCCCTCGCTGGTCCGACCCGGTGTGCTCGCTCCAAATTATACGAACATCATGCCTACATGTTGATAATGGCCCTGCAGCATCATGCCTGTCAACATGTGTACGATTAATGAAGCCCAAGCAGCATTAAAAGAAAAGAACTATAGTACTTACCTGTCAAATGTTATGCCTTCCTTCTTCATGAACTCATTTATCAGATTTTGACAGTTGAAACCCACACAATGAACTGGAATTTTGCAAAAAATATGTTCACATGCATGCACTGCAGCAGTAACTTGACCTCACCAAGATGGCGGTGCTCTCCTCCCATGGAGAATCTGACGTGATGTCTCCTCTAGTGATATAACTCATTGGTCTACACTATCTCCCACTAGCTTACAGCCCCTTAAAAGCCCCAACCTAACATTAGTGCAGCAACAAAAATGGCGAGCAATATCGGCGCAATCCAGCCGCAAAGTTTTAAGCAGCTTAGACGAAGAAAGTAAAGACGTTAATGTATCATTTGGAGTTGCTGCATCATAATTGAGAGCCTTTTTTCAAAAGATTTTAAAACAAATATATACTTTTATTTAGTTTTAAAGAAATAAAATATAGTGTATTTGTGGTTTTCACTTGTTTTTAATTTTTGGAATTTTGTTTGAGACTTTTTTTTTACAGACAGCCAAACACCAGGGGGCAGTATTTGACTTGTCTTGCTGTAGTTTCAAACCTGAAAGCGCGTGGTTTAGTTGAAGTTTGTTCATTTAGATTTTAAACTTATTTAAGTTCAACAGAAACTGATAGATAATAAACTAATTTTGAGACCTTAAAGAGTCCAAATCATTGATTTTCTGACTAAAACTCCTTTTTCCTTAATCAGGGTTCATAAAGAAACTGTTCATTTCAGTTTCAGACTGGAAAATCCTTTGTGCAGGTTTTTTTTCCCAATGAACTTTATTGCACAAATTTTTAATTTACAGAAATTCACATTCGGTTGCACAAAAAAAAAAAAAAAACTATTGTTAATATCAAACACACATATAAGACCAAACAACAATAATAGTAATAAGCCCTGAGTGTTTTTTTTATTTTATCTTATTTTTAATAAATGCTCATATACAAACCAAGTTAGGGTGAACAAACGTTATAAAAGCGCACATATAAAAAACAAAACAAAATTAGAAAAATAGGCAGAGGCAAGGCAATAAACAGTTCAAAATAACAATACTTTTGATATATCTTAGTAAAATACTTTAGTTTCCTTGTTTTTGTTTGGAATGCATTTAAGACACTTATAATAATCAGAAAGAAAATACTAAACAAAGGGCATGTATTTTTCTATTTACATAAATGAATGAGATATTTTCATAAAAAAATAACAACATTGATGACATCAGAAACTCCTGGGTCCAGATTTTCCAGAAAAGAACATCAGGTAAGGAAAAAAGGGAATATTTAAAACTTTGAGTGACAACCAATTAATTAATATCCATCCAACATATTTTTATCTGGTTGCAACTGTAAAAGAGATGTTCTAACGTTTTAGTTTCAGATGAACAGAATATGCATGGTTCCTATTGGAATTTGAATCTTTTATGTAAAAAATCTCAGACAGGGATATTATTTTAAAATGTGTTTCTTTCCTTTTAGGTGGAAGTGGGTAGCTTGTGTATAAAGAAAAAGATGTGTCCATTAGGGTGGTTTCTAAGTCGTGTCTATTGCTTATACTAAAGTTGCAGAAAAGTATTTGTTTAGGTTTTGTCACGGTGCCTGTCAGCCACCTCCCCCCTCCCTCCTGCTCCTGCTCTGCTGATTGGAACCAGCTGTCCTGCATCACCGATCATCCTGACTGCCTTCTTAAGGGTTCTACTCATCAGTATCCAGTGCCAGTTTGTTATACTCTCTCCGGTCCTCATTCCATTGGTCACGCTGGTTCCTCGTCCCGAGTTTCGCTCCAAGTTCGACGCTGGTCCCGCCGTCCTCGGCGCCCACGCCTTCCCTCAAACTGGTCCCGCCGTCCACGGCCACCGTTCTTCGCCTCCAAGTGGCTCTGCCGTCCTCGGCGTCCACACCTCGCTCCGCCACGCTTCCGTGCAGCATCTCTCTGGTTTCACTCCATCAGCCCTCGCTGCTCCCAACTCCTGAGGCGTCCGATCTTCACCCAAAGATTATTCCACTCATGTTCTCCGAGAGACTCTGTTCATATCCTGGTGAAATAAACCACTTTCAAGCTAGTCCTTGTCGAGGGTTACTTCCGGGTTTCAGCAACTGGGTCAGTTACGTCTACGACATCATGACAGGTTTAAGGTTAGAGTTAATTTATTGTTGTATTTTTTATCTTTATGGGGAATGTCATTAATTTTCAGCTCTGGAAATTGTGGTTTGATTGCATTGTACTGTAGTATGTTATGGATACGATTAAGTAAAGGTATGGGAATTGCTTTACAGACTTTGTTATAACAGTTACTAGAATTCTTAATTTTGTACAGCATTCCATCAGTACGCATCAAGTCATAGACAAAACACATACCATTAATATACCATTCAGACATAAACAAGGATTTCTTGTTTACAGTTATAAATCTGTTGTTCCATAAAACAGTGTTGTGAGGGGAGAAGTTATGGGTGAAAAGCCTCTTCCCAAATTCTAAGGCTTGCTTGTAAAAATTTGATAGTTTCATTGGTATTCTAGATAGATTATAATCACATTTCAACAAAACCTCCAGTCCTCTGACCTTCTCGAAGAGTTTATTTGGGATATGATACCACATAGAATGAGGCTGGGAAATAGTCTTTTCACCCTTTCATTTTAAACGCTATAATTTGTGATTCAACGTCTAAAGCTTTTAAGCCGCCATTTTTATAATCTCTGACCATTTGGAATTTTTGTATATAGTGGGTCTTATTTTTCAAAATAAATTTAAAGAGAATAGAATTAGACAACTTAATGTTTTTTGGGGATGGATACAATGAGTGGCAGGGATACACAAGCCTTAAAAAACCTTCCGCTTTGGATAATAGAATGTGGCCAAATATTGATAAGCCACGTCCCAACCATTGATTTAATGTTTTCTGTATTTTTATTCTGGGAGTAATATTTACACTTTCTCTATCATTACTGTTTTTTGTTATTATTAGACCAAGATATTTCACTTCACTTTTTACAGGTATGTTTCAATATTACTTTGATTGCAGGTATGTATAGGTAAGATTTCAAATTTTTTAAGATTTAGTGTAAGGTTCTTGAAAACGAAAGTATTTTATTGATAACAACAGGTACTATATTTTTATTTTTTTTTTAAATAAAGCTGTGTCATCAGCAAATTGACTAATTTTAAATTCCCTGTCTAGAATGTTAATACCCTCAAAATCTGAAGAATATTTAAGAAAGATGGCTAGTAATTCCACCGAAATTATGAACAACAGCGGGCTAGTTGGACATCCTTGGCGAACACCTCTATTTACAGGAAAGTTGTTTGAAAAAACCTCGGTTAAGTGCAATGTTGCTACTTGTCTTTGTAGAACATTTTTATTATGTTACAAAATTTTGATTCAAAGCCAAAGGCATTAAACAAGAAGGCGTGTTTTAATTAGTCGAAGGCCTTAAAAAATCCAAAAGAGGATAAGACGTTTCTGGGGAATAATTTGGTTGCAATCTTATATATCTAAGATTAAGCGAGTGTGGTGATGAATATGTCGCCCCTTAATAAAGGCTGATTGTGTTCTATCTATGATTTCAGTCTGTTAGCATAGACATGTGCTCATATTTTATAATCACAACAAAGAAGTGTGATTGGTCTCCAATTATCAATTAATAACACATCTTTGCCTGGTTTGGGTAAAAGGGAAATAATGCCTCTTTTCATTGTAGGTGATAACATTTGTTTGTCAATACATTCATTGAATGCCTCAAACAACATTTCTTTGATGTCATTCCAAAAGTGTTTATAGAACTCAGCTGTAATTCCATCAGGTCCCGGTGATTTACCACTGGCCATTTGGGAAACAACTGTATCAAGCTCATCTATGGTAAATTCAGATTCTGTGAGATCTCTGAACGTCTTGTCTATTTTAGGGACTTCACCATAAATTAACCTTTCAAACAAGAGTGTGTTTTGACTTGAATATTGAGTAGTGTAAAGGTTTTTATGGAAGTTAGTGATATAATCCTTAATATTGTTTTGGTCTTCTACTAAAGAATTTTCAATCTGTAACTGAGTGATATATTTTTTCCTTTGCCTGCTTTTATCCAAGTTAAAAAAATAAGTCGAACTTTGCCTTCGAACAAATACATGCTCCTTTGGCTTTTTCAGTATACAGTTCATCTAATTTAGATAGCAATTTGTTAATTTCAATGACATTCTCCTTACTTAGTTGAGTTAAATGACACAATGTGTTTATTTTGGAAAATATTTCAGTCTGTTCTTGTCTTTTTTTCCCAGCCAAAATTTTTCCTTCTACAATCGCAGTTTTTCTAATATTACATTTTAACCACTCTCATCTGTTAATAGGAGACAGGTATTGTATTTCTTTTATTTCAGGAATAAGTGATTTGATTTTTTTTTTTTTTTACAAAAGTTTGTGTTATTTAAAAGGCTATTATTGAATTTCCAGTGGGATGCTCCAGTTTTTGGTTGATTTTTTTCAGGGGAAAGAGCCAAAGTGATAGCACAATGATCAAACACAAATCTTTAATCAAAAGTCTTTACTGGTGACGTCACTGATTCCATTTGTGATGCAGCTTCCTTCCGTTCACATGATAACAACACAAAAACATGAACAAAATATTTGTGTGAAATTTGAATACAAACAGTCAAATCCCAAAGTTCAAAGAAACAACAAGTAAACAGATTTTACTCCAAAAAGTTTGAGATTCATGTTCAAAAATGTCTCAAATCCACATTCTAGAGATTTTTATTTTCTCCGCAGAGTATTAACAGTTAAAACGTTTAGTTCAAAATTATCCAAAGCAGAGAAATCACTGAAAACAAACATTTCACTCCTTTCATCAACTATTTGAGTTTACAGAACTCTGCTGTGTCTCCAACATCATAATACAACCTCAGTCCAGCATGGAGCGTCTGAGTGAATGTGGTCTGGACTCTGTGGAGGAGAGTCATGCTTTCAGAGACGCTGTAGAAGGACAGAACACCTGCTCTGTGATCCAGGTACACTCCTACTCTGGAGGGAACAGGAGCTGAGATGGAGGTTTCTATGCTGTTGTGGTAAAATGAGAAACTGTCTGGAGAACAATGTAACGCCCAAGATTCATCATTAAAACCAAATCTGCTTTCATCTCCAGATCTGCTGATGTTCTTGTATACGACTGCTACATAAACATAGATTCCTCTCCTCTCCACCTCCCAGTAACAACGTCCAGTCAGACTCTCTCTACTCAGAACCTGAAACCAATCAGTAAATCTGTCTGGATGATCAGTATAAATCTGAGAATTTTCCATCACTGTCACCTTTCTGTTCTCCTCTGACAGTAACAGTTCTCTGTTTGCTGTGTTTGGATCCAGTGTGATTGGACGTGAATATTTGAAGAAGTCAGCTCTGCTCTTTGGTTCTGGTTCTGGCAGTAAAACATCCACATGAGTGACTGTCAGTGAGATGTTTGTCCATTCCTCTCTCAGAATGTCCTGCAGTTTGTCTCTGAGCTCTGACACAGCTGCTGTCACATCCTCAAAGTATCTCAGAGGACGGACATTGATGCTGGATGAGTGTGTGGACTCACTGAGTGGTGGCAGTGAGGCGTAGTTGAGCAGAAACTGGCTGTGATCCTCTGTGAGTGAGAGCTGCTTCAGATCAGCGTCTCTCCTCTTCAGCTCAGTGATCTCCTGCTCCAGCTCCTCCTGAAGATCTTTGACTCGACTCACTTCAGTTTGCTGCTGGGATCTGATCTGCTGCTTCACATCACAGCTTCTTTTCTGGATGAGACAGATCATCTCAGTGAAGATTTTCTCACTGTCCTTCACTGTTTGATCAGCAGAGTGATTGATGGCCTCCACCTCCTGTTGAAGCAGCTTCACCTCCTTCTCTCTGTCCTGGATTCTCTGCTGGATTTGTTGTTGACTCTCCTCCAGCTCTCTCTGCCTCTCAGTCCTTTCTGCTGCAGCTGAGACTGTGTCGTGGCCTCTATGTTCTTCCACAGAGCAGAGATAACAGATACACTTCTGATCAGTGCGACAGAACATCTTCATCACCTCATCATGACGGGAGCAGATGTTCTCCTGCAGGTTCTTGGAGGGTTCCACCAGCTTGTGTTTCTTCAATGCAGCTGCATCCAAATCAGGCTGAAGGTGTTTCTCACAGTAAGAGGCCAGACAGATCAAACAGGACTTGATGGCTTTCAGTTTTCTTCCAGTGCAGACATCACAGACCACATCTTCAGGTCCAGCATAGCAGAGATCAGCAGGAGCAGCTTGGAGTCCAGTCTTCTTCAGCTTCTCTATTATATCTGCTAACATGGTGTTTTTCACCAGAACAGGTCTCGGTGTGAAGGTCTCCCTGCACTGAGGACAGCTGTGGATTTTCTCCTCTTTATCCCAGAATCCTTGAATACATTTCATGCAGTAGCTGTGTCCACAGGGAATAGTCACCGGATCCTTCAGCAGATCCAGACAGATGGAACAGCTGAAGGTTTCTTGATCCAGATCAACTCCTTTCTGCGCCATTTCTCCTCTCAGACTCAAAGACTGTGTGAGTTTCACTTCCTCAGAAATCAGTTTGTTTCCAGTCCCTCAATCAGGTGTTTTCACTGTGAGTTCAGCCAATCAGCTTCTTTCTTCTCTTCCTGTTGGTTACGCCCATCATGACAGAGGAGGAGCTGCAGATCAGGAAGAGGAGAACTTCAAAGAACGTTGATATATTCTTCAGCAGATCTAGTAATAAACTCATAAACATTTTTTGGTTTTACTGTCATGAAAGAGACAAAGTACAAAGTTTTTCATGGTTATCAGCAAATGTTGTGCTTACTAACTTGGATATATATACCCTTTAACTTCTAGTGAGATTTCATTTTAAATGAGGCTGAAACTTTAGTAACATATTATGAAGTTAAGCTTTTACTTTTGTTTTTGATGCAGTTTATTTAAACAGTTTATATCTTATGGTTTAAATGGTCAAAAACATATTTTAATGAAGGTAAAGATCACAGATGAAGCAGAAACGTCCCAAAAATAACAGAAATATTATGAAGAAATTTGAATTTGTTGATCATTTTCTTCAACCAGTTACAGTTTATTAAATTACAGTTAATGGAAAACTTGATCTCACCTTGGTCTTGTTTCTGTGTAAACAGATGAAAACTAAAAAATAAAACAGTGTATTTTAAGTAAGACAGAAATACTTTATCAATTTAAAATGAATCAAATTAATTTTTAAAGCTTTTTTCTTTGAACAGTCTGTAATGTGAATCAGTTTATTGTAAAGGAAATCTGACAGCTATTCTTCAGTTGTAGTGGGGCAGATTGCTGAAACAATCTTTCAATTGGTGATACAAGCACCAAAATTGGTACACAGATGCTTCAGAACCTCCTCTTTCAGAAAAGCACGTTAGCCAACTTCAAAAATAAAATGGCCGCCATTTTTCAAGATGGCCGCCATTCGCACCAGTATTTGCACTAAATATTGTCAATGATGACAATACATCGACCTGTACATCAAAATAAATTATTTTTGACACGAGGAATCGAGTTCTGCAATCAAAATTTCAATCAGGAAGCGTTATAGTGATATGACGACAATTATATGAACTAGCACTGTCTCAGTTAAGTTACCGCTGTGGTATCTCAAATTGTCGTGACAGAAGCACAAGTTACTATGACAAACTTAACTGACTTGCTTGAATTTAACCTTAATCATTGTTTTACTCTTTGCATTTACAGCTACACAGTTGTGTGCACTTCAGGGTGTAGCGATAACATTTGCATGGTCCCCGACATTCACCCATGCAACGACATTTTTTCAGCTGCTGGCAGGACTGAGCAATGGGTGGGAGGGTTGACCAAAGTACTTCCCAGGCTTCACCTTTTTTTTGCCAGGGCTTTCAGATTGCTTTGTACATAGTGTTGAGTGGTCCCATATGCAAGCAGCTTGGAATGCAGATTGTCTCACATGCTGAACCAGAGATGCACTAGTTGGTGGAAGGGAGTCATAGGGTCTTTCCTCAACTTGAGGGGACAAACCACACCTTCCTCAACATATCTACTCACAACTGCATCTTCTAAACTTACAAGAATTAATTATTAATTCAATGTATTACAGTTTTGAATAATAGATTGAAGGTACTCTGTTACAGGGGGAATAGGAGGAAGTACCCAGGTGCAGAGAGGAGGAGGCAGGAGGTTTCAGGAGAACAGGATCTTTAATAACTAATACTAAACAAACCAAAAAGCACTGCAGAGCAGGCTAGAAACACTCAAAACTCGAAACTCGAAATACTCTAGGAACAGGGAAACATTAACCTGTGGAGCAGCACAGGAGGAAAGGAAAGACAAGACTTAAATACATGCAGACAAACGCGACACAGGTGGAAACACTCAGGACTGATGGGGAAAGGTAAAACTCGAAACAACAACATAGATAGATAGATAGATAGATAGAATTTATTCCAGACTCATGGTCCAATCAGTAAAAAGGAGTACACAGACCCACCATATTTAAAAAGAAATACACAGTGTCAAGAATACACGAGCTGAGGTACAGTGTAAAGTTACAATTAATACAAAAGTTAATAAAAAAAAAAAAAAAAATCCTTAAAAAATAAATAAATAAATTAACAAGGATAAGAATAAATACCAAGATAAAAAGATTACATATACCACACTATAAAGTCTTAATTACAAAGACAAGTAAAAAGACAGTCCCTCCAGTGTTTCCATAGATTTGACCGGAAACGTATTGCACTAAATCTAATCTTGCTTATGGCCATGATGAGAGAATTCTCTGAAGCGTTTAATCTGCAGATGAATTTGAACATAAGCGAACGCATGCAAGCCCAGAGAGTGTTAATTCTGAGTGAAACGAAAAGCTCACTAGCACTCGTCCTCCTTGGCTTATTTAAAAGCACTCTTAGAGCATCATTGTACGCCACCTGCAGCTTTCTCATACTGGCACTTTTATAGTTCGCCCAAAGATGAGCTGTGTACAGAGGAGTGCAAAAAGCTTTAAATAATGTCACCTTGACTCCTTCTGTACACATACCAAACTTTCGAGAAAGAGTGTTGGCTTGGCCATATACAACACGACACTGCCTGTAGATATCTGCATCATCTGACAAGTCCTCCGAAATGATATGCCCAAGATACTTGATCTTATTAGTACACACAAGCACAGCATTTGACAGGTAAAAATCAGGGAATTTTTGGTTTTTGTCTTCTTTTGTCCGAGAGATCATAATCAGACTTTTTTGAGCATTAAAAATGATATCATTATCAAGCCCATAGGCTGAACAGATGTTAAGCAATTGTTGAAGACCAGCAGTACTTGGACTCAACAAAACTATATCGTCAGCATACATCAAATGGTTGATAATTAGATCTCCAGCCACACAGCCAGTGCGACAGGAATTAAGTTTAAGAGACAGTTCATCCAAATATAAATTAAACAGAATAGGAGAGAGAATGCCCCCTTGTCTCACCCCGTTGGTGGATTTAAAAGGTTCTGAGACCTGGTTTCCCCATTTAACCTGTATTGTTTGTTGAGCATACCAATACGCCAGAATACGCACAACACATTTGGGTACACCTCTCTTCGTCAGTTTCATAAATAATTTCTTATGATTTACCCTGTCAAATGCTTTAGAGGCATCTAAAAAACACAGAAAAACAGAGGAATTTAGACTCCTATATTTGTAAATCATTTCTTTGAGAGCATATATACACATGTCAGTACCAAGCTTTTCTTTAAACCCAAATTGATTGTGAGTCGTTTTCACAAACTCTGTAATCATGTCCAGCAGGATTATCTCAAAGAGTTTAGATAGTATACTAGCCAGAGCAATTGGCCTGTAGTTTTCAGTGCAACCAATCTTTCCAACTTTGTTTTTTATCACTGGTACTAACATTACAGCTATCATAGAGTCAGGTAAAAACCCATGAACAAGAAAAGCTGTAAAACACATGGCAAGTAGTGGAGTTACCCTTGTACTGGCAAACTTCACATGCTCAGACGATACCCCATCAAGTCCAGTAGCTTTGTTATTAGACAGTCCGGAGATGGCTTGTTGAACATTATGTGTTGTGATTATACCAGTGGTATCAGCATCATTGGCAACATACATATCACTCTGGACACAGTTAAATATTCTTATGTAGTGTTGTCGCCATAGCTCTAAAATATTTTCAGTGCCAGAGACCCCGTCTACCACACATGGAATTGTTTTTATGCCAGCAGTATTAATTTTCACTTCTTTCCAGAAGTTTCGACTGTTGTGACAAAATAGATTCCTAGCCATGGAGTCAGCTCTCATTGCCTGGTCGTTTTTACAAATAAAACGTATTGCATACTTATATCTTGCATTGGTAACCCTTTTTTGCTCAAAAACTGGCCCATGCCTTGGTTTCCCAGCGAGAACCCATTCCCTTGATGCTTCTCGTGCTCTTAAAAAAAATTCTGTTACATGAGAACTCCAGCCTGGTTTGCCCCTTTTCTTAGCTTTTGGTTTAAGAAGGAAGCTACTAGAATCAAGCAAAGCTTTCGTTATATTCTCATACAGAGAGGAGATAGCAGAGACATGAGCAGGGTTTTTACAATTTCCATTTCTACATGTAATTGCTTCTCTAGGCAGAGAAATGGAACTTAATAATGTATCTGAATGTACAGAGTACAATGACACTTCATCTTTTGAGAGAGTGCTCCAATCCAAATATGAGGAACTATCAGGATTGTACCTTTGCCTCAAAGGTAAACTCAGCAAATTTATATGCATCCCAAAAGGAATATGGTCAGCAAATGACAGTTCATAAAAAATGGTCATGTTAGTCAGGGAGGCATGAGCATCAGCTGTTGTAATACAATGGTCTAACCAGGAAGTTGTATGCCATGCTTCACTAATGTGTGTAAAACTATCTTCAGGCAGCAAGATTTCAGATGAGAGTGTCAGACCATTATCCACACAAAAATGTTTCAAATGATTCGCAAAAATAGATTTGTTGTCAGAGACGTCAGAGTTCATATCACCAATAACAAACACATTTAAAAATGTATAATCTTGCATAAAACAGTTAATAAAAGCAAGCCTATTAAGAAACTCTGTTTCATTTTGATGACACTCATGGGGGGTGTACACATTAAGGATGACACATTCCTTGCCATTCTGTGTTAAGTGTATAGCTATACACCAGTCCACTTCCAGCCTAATGATATTTATACAGGAATCAAGTCTTTTATCCCAGAGGATGGCTACTCCCCCTGATATCCGACCTCTTATTATTCCTTCACAGATATCCCTCGTGGACTCCCCAGCCCCATGGAAATTTTCATGTACTGAGTTTAATCCCTCCAAGTCCTGCTTTGTTAAAAAGGTCTCTTGTAAACAAAGCACATCACATTTTTCCAGCAGTTGGTCTACAACAACTCGGCGGGCTCGGTCTTCTGCACTCTGACCCAAACGCAGGCCACGACAGTTGTAGGAGAGTACTCTTAAATCCATCAGTTCAGCTTTAAGGCACTGCTGCGCTACTAGGAGGTGAAGCCCCGCCCCTCAGCTTGCTTGGAAGCGCGTTGTTTAAACCAGTGACACCAACTTTACGTGGTTCAAAGAATCGCCGCACATAAGTACCAGCTGGCCAGATTTCTGGGTTATACATGTCAGCCACATTATTGCACTCAGCTGAGACTTTGAAGGATGCATATCTACTATTAACAGTGTTCAGCCTCTGGCACATCACCTCCCGGCCAAGTTGCCTCTTGAGATAATCCGATAATGTCTCTGGATCAAGATCTGGAGAGAATTTTGAAGCAAAAACACTCACCATTTTTGTGGTGACCATACGGATATTCTCTGCTGCTCCCGTGCCCACGATCATATTTTTACCCGGTTTTTTAACTCCGGGTGCGGCTGTTCGTTGGACCTTTTTGTTCTCCATTTGCCTTTTGCCTTTTTTTACAACGTCGCTCCATTTCGGGGATCTGGATGTATCCCTGTGTGATCCGAGGACAGGGATTTCTCCAACATTACTTTCCTTGGGCGGAGGGGCGTGCAGAAACCTTTGACGGGGCAGGTGTTGCGTCGAAGAGTGGGGATTCCCATCCTGCTCACCGACACACCCACTTGTCGCCGCACCGGTAGCTCTAGGGGCCTGCGGGGTCTCTGACGTCGAACCACCTCCTTTAGCCCCCAGGCCAGCACCAAGGACACGCTGATCACTGCCACGAGCCATTTCCGTTTCCAAACTACACACCCGATGATTCACGTCAGTGGTGATCGCACGAAGATCCGTACACACATCCACTTGAAGCTGTAGCGCGCATCCCATAGCGCTGACGTCAGCATGTAACCTCTCCACTCTCCTCAGCAGGCCGCAAACATCCAGACTTGTAAATGTAACTGGTGGCAAGTCCTCCAAGTAATGTGATACAAATCTCGGAATATTTTCCCCACATTCATTTAGGACTTTCAGACAACTTTTCAAATTATTTACGTCTTTTTGCGCTCCTTTGTGCGTTATATTTCGCTGCGTTGTCGGGCAGAGCTCAAACAGCACTCTCTTGGAGGCCTCAATCCATTCAGAGTCAAAGGTGTTTGCAGCTAGTAACACAATTTCATCCAGACTTAAAGTTCTACTTTTCACAGCAAGGAAATGTAAGAGTTCATCCTCCACAATTGTTTTGCCATCCACAGTTCTGTAGACCTCAGGCAAAACAGGAAATACTACAAAATAAAACAGGAAGTTAAACTCAAAACATCACAGAACAAAAAACAACTTGAACACAAAAGCAGAAAAACCTAAAACCGTGACATACTCTGCTAGTCTCCAGAGTTCTTCAAAGAGGCATTCTTCTTTTTTCTCCTCCTCCACATCAGTTCTATAGCAGGCCCTAAAATCTGTTCAAGGATAGACTGCAAACAACAGAGCAGTTTTTATTCTTCCAGCTCCGACAGCACACATGCATGTTCCACCATGAATCAATGACAAGCCCAACATTCTTCCTTTATTAGAAAAACAAAAATGACAAAATTTAGAAAAAGCTAAAAACTGAAAAAACATATCACAAATTCATCTATTTATATGCAGTTGGTCTGATCTGCTGGATAAGATACATCACATTTATCTAAACACACACTAGCATGTAGTGTGTGTTTAAAAAGGCAACAGGAGCAAAACTGAGTTTGTTGTGATTTCTTTTTCTGTCATAAAACAGCATCTAAAAAATCCATCAAAGTCCTCATCTTCTGTATCTGAAATGAACAGCTGGGCAAATTTTTTTATCAAACACGCCAGGTTCCCTTTCGTCATTGTCAGAGTCCGTATCGTTGCAGTGCAGATCCTCATTAAAGATGCCGGCTTTTGGGAAAGCTTGAAGAACAGCGCAATGCAAGCAGACACGTTAGCCCAAGCTTCTACAATACATTCACAGATTGTGGCTTAACTCGCCTGGCGCTGCCTCCCAGTCTTAGTGAAAGTGTGTTCGCCATCTGTCAGCCATTGCTCTCACACCGTTTGCAACCTTACTTTGAATGCCCTGTTCACACCAATGTCCAGCGGTTGGAGGTTCTTCGTCAAGCCTCCCGGAATGACAGCAAGCTCCGAGTTTATTTGCTTCACTTCGTTTTTTACAGCGTCTGTGAGATGTGTGCGCATGGATTCACAGATTAACAGAGACGGTGACGCATGGAAAAAAACGTATCTGGTCTCTTTACGTAAACGTCACTCGGCCACACTTCCGTTCCCCCATTCTCATGCTGTCTTCTCCTACGTCCTCTGCCGAAGTCACACAACAACACATTAGGCGCACCGCCACATAGGGCGCCCCCTATATTTAGGAGAAAATTTAGGACTTTTAAGTGCGCCTTATGACCGTTAAAATACGGTACATGTGGTTTTTGTGGATCTTAGCTGCCATCAGAAACATGTGGTTCTCTAACAAGGTTTGGGAAGTGGGATGTTCAGATGTTCTGTTCACCATCAAACAGTCTTGTAACCATCACAGTGGCAGACATCCAAGAAAGACTCTCAGGTATGAAGAACTGGACAGCACCGGGCCCTGACATGATACATGCCTACTGGCTAAAGAAGCTTACCACACTCCACGAGCGCCTGGCAGCACAAATGAACCAGCTGATAAGAGATGGGACTCACCCCGAATGGCTAATGGAAGGGCAAATGATCCTGATCCAGAAGGATCCCTCAAAGGGTGCAGTCCCATCCAACTACCGGCCAATAACCTGTCTCTCCACAACATGGAAGCTCATGTCAGGCATCATTGCAACCAAGATAAATAGGCACATGGATCAATTCATGAGTAACACACAGAAGGGCATTGGTAGAGACTCCAGAGGAGCCAAACACCAACTCTTGGTCGACAGAACAGTTGCTCAAGACTGCAAGTCACGACACACCAACCTGTGCACAGCCTGGATTGATTACAAGAAAGCCTATGACTCAATGCCACGCACATGGATTACTGAATGCTTGGAGCTGTACAACATCAACCGGACTCTAAGAGCCTTCATAAGAAACTCAATGAAGCTGTGGAAAACCACCCTTGAAGCCAATGGGAAACCACTTGCACAAGTGTCCATCAAATGTGGGATATACCAAGGTGATGCTCTGTCCCCACTGCTGTTCTGCATAGGTCTGAACCCCCTCAGCCAAATAATCAACATGACTGGCTATGGATACCGACTCAGAAATGGGGCCAACATCAGTCACCTCCTCTACATGGATGACATCAAGCTATATGCTAAGAGCGAGCGTGACATAGACTCCCTGATCCACACCACCAGGATCTACAGTAATGACATTGGGATGTCATTCGGGCTCGAGAAATGCAGCCGGATGGTGACAAAGAGAGGCAAGGTAGTCCACACAGGGGGGGGTCTCACTCCCAGAAGGAACAATAGCAGACATCGAGGACAGTTACAAGTACCTTGGAATTCCCCAGGCAAATGGCAACCTGGAGCAGGCAACAAGGAAAGCTGCAACAGCTAAGTACCTTTAACGAGTAAGGCAAGTCCTGAGAAGCCAACTCAATGGCAAGAACAAGACCCGGGCAATAAACAGCTATGCACTGCCAGTTATCAGATACCCTGCAGGAATAATAAGATGGCCAAAGGAAGAGATACAGACCATGGATGTTAAAACATGAAAGCTCCTCACCATGCATGGAGGGTTCCATCCCAAATCCAGCACTCTGAGACTGTATGCTAGCCGCAAGGAAGGAGGCCGAGGACTAGTGAGCGTAGAAGCCACTATCCAGGATGAAACATCCAAGATGCATGAGTACATCAAACTAAAGGCCCCAACTGACAGTGTGCTCAGTGAATGTCTCAGGCAATGGAGAGCAGAGGATACGGTGCTGGAGGACAGATCCTCATGGGAGGACAAACCCCTCCATGGGATGTACCACCAGACCATAACTGAAGTGGCTGATATTAAGAAGTCCTACCAATGGCTAGAAAGGGCTGGCCTACAAGACAGCACTGAAGCGCTCATCCTGGCAGCTCAGGAACAAGCCCTGAGCACCAGAGCGATAGAGGCTCAGATCTACCACACCAGACAAGACCCAAGGTGTAGGCTGTGCAAAGAGGCGCCTGAAACAATCCAGCACATAACTGCAGGATGTAAGATGCTGGCAGGTAAAGCATACATGGAGCGCCACAATCAAGTGGCTGGAACCATATACAGAAACATGTGTGCAGAATATGGACTGGAAACCCCAAGGTCAAAATGGGAAACACCTCCGAAGGTGGTAGAGAATGAGAGGGCAAAGATCCTGTGGGACTTCCAGATCCAGCCTGATAGGATGGTAATGGTGAACCAAAAAGACATCGTAGTGGTGGATAAAGAACAGAGGAAAGCCGTTGTGGTGGATGTGGCAGTGCCAAGCGATGGGAACATCAGGAAGAAGGAACATGAGAAACTGGAGAAATACCAGGGACTCAGAGAAGAACTGGAGAAAACCTGGAAACTGAAGGTGACAGTGGTGCCTGTGGTAATTGGAACACTCGGGGCAGTAACCCCCAAGCTTGAGGAGTGGCTACAACAGATACCTGGAAAGACCTCAGACCTCTCAGTCCAGAAAAGAGCAGTGCTAGGAACAACTAAGATACTGCGCAGGACCCTCAAGCTCGAAGGCCTCTGGTAGAGGACCCGAGCTTGGAGGAGAAACCACCCGCGGAGGGTGAGAGGGGCATTTTTTTTTTATATATTAAAAATTTGAAAAATATAGATACAATAAAATTACGATGAAATTTCTCACAAAATATTGATTGTAATATGAATATGCTGACGATTCTTCATTACCACCTCATATAAATGTTGACATTTTTTCGTTTTTGACAGATTATTGATTTTTACAGAATGGTGTTTTCTCTGAACTTGCACTTTGTTGATGGTCCCTTGGCATCCGTCTCACTGTCGTGTCTCCATTTACTACTGGAAAAGAACAATTCTCATTAAAAGGCTAAAAATGGGACCCAATGCCTCCCTGCTTGACACTCAGCATTAAGGGGTTGGCTTGGGGGCTTGAACCACCAAATGGTTCCCGAGCAGGGCTTGTCTGCGGCTTGCCGCTCCCCCAGGGGATGGGTTAAATGCGGAGAACAAATTTCCCACTATTTGTGTGACAGATGCTAGCATTTTGTAACTGTAAAACATCTTTAAAACGTACTGTAGTGGACTGAGTGGACTGGGTGGTTGTTAGGTTGTGTTCTGAGCTCCAGAGTTCCTTGAACGCATCAAGCAGAGATGCTGGTTGGCCCTCAGTTCTTTCGTCAGCCTGTCATTGCACAGTTTGGACCAATGGGGTTCAGCTATGGGCAAATGAGGGAGGGCTGTGACGGGAGTGAGGGAAAAGAAGTGGGGAAAGAGCGTTCTCAGAGAGAGTTGAGTTTTGCAAGATTCAGAAGTTGCTGAATGTTGTACGGCGTTGGTTACGGCCTACAGTAACCATAATAAAAAGCTCTTTCAGCCACAGCACGCTGCACTATGTTTTCTGCAGATACTTTCAACTGCAAGAGTCAGGAGTTTCGCGATTCAGAGTAGACAGCAAAAAAAAAAAAGAATTTCATTGTACAGGGAAACCAGTTTCTTTACTGTGCATATGATAATAAAC
This sequence comes from Oryzias curvinotus, assembly GCA_023969325.1. Lineage (NCBI taxonomy): Eukaryota > Metazoa > Chordata > Actinopteri > Beloniformes > Adrianichthyidae > Oryzias > Oryzias curvinotus. The sequence continues at coordinate 12,431,123 of CM043722.1, forward strand.
TGGAGAAAGAGAACGGAGGGGGAGGAGGTGAGAGGAGCTCACAGAATGGCGGACAGTGACAAACAAAAAGAACACAAAGAGTCTGTGAAGCAAATGGTTGCTAGCTTGGCTGGCGATGCTGGACCGGGTCACTGGAAAGAGCCCACGCTTCAAGATGCACGCAACTAGCGCACCCTAAGTTACTGCAGGAGGCCCCGGAGCTGGCCACAGAGAGAGAGATGCTGTGGAGGCCCTCCTCCAGAGTGGAGCCTGAGGCCCCTCCAAATGTTAGAGCTGCAAGTGCATCAGAGCCTGACACCAGGGGGCCTGCATTGGCAGAGGAGCTGACCCAGCTAGCGAGGGCTGTGACCCTGAGAAATGAACAGGCATCGAAGGCCCGCCCACGAAGAGACTGGAGCCGACCCAGAGCCTGCTGGGGTTGTGGGAAACTTGGCCACTTGATTTGTGACTGCCCTCACAACCAGGGAAACAGGAACGGGACCGCATAAGCGGGACAATGCAGCACCCCGAAAAACCGTCCCGATTGGCAAAGAAGACTAATCTGAGAGACTTTTGACTTTGGACCGAATCTGGGTTGGTGACTGCTGGTTCACAACTATGAGTGTTGATGGAGCATCATGCTCAGCCCTAGTGGAAACAGACTCATCTGCAACATTGGTTACCCCTGCAGTGGTGGGGAACAATACAGCCATCCTTCCTACTGCTGTCAAGCTACAGACTGTTATTGGAGAACAGACTTCCAGAGGCTGTAGTGACTCTGGGGGTGGGAAACCAGCGAGTGAATTAGCCTGTGTGGGTTGCTGACTTGGAAGAATGCACACTAGGCCTTGATTTTTTGCGGGCCCAAGGCTGTGTTAGTGATACCAAGAGAGGAACCCTTAAACTTTCTGATGGACATGTTATCCAGATGACCCGAATTTCCTCTAGATTGGGGTCCCGTGTGGTTCACACTCTGTCCATGACTGACAAAACCACGTCTGGTTCAAGGGGAAAGGAAGAGCTCTGTTCCTACTGTATACCCAGATGAGTCACCTGAACCATCTATGAATAAAACACCTGCAGACACAGAAAAGATTGCAGTGGTGAGGGACGTATGGAAGAGGAACTGCAAGGTCTATCACCTGATGAGCAAGAGCTGCTTGGAGTCTTCTGTTAGATTTCAAAGACTGTTTTTCTGTGTCTGAAGATGATATGGGTCGGACTGACCTCATCGAGCACAACATTGACACAGCTGGCGCCCAGCCCATCAGAACCACACCCTGAAGGCTTCCTTTGGCTAGACAGTCTGTTGCGGAAAAAGCCCTGCCGGAGATGCAAGGGCCTTCCACAAGTCCATGGGCTTCAGCAGTCATGGTGCCAAAGACAAACAAAAATGAATGCCGTTTCTGTGTGGACTTTAGAGCTCTTAACAAAGTGACCAGGAAAGACCCGTACCCTCTCCGCATCGATGAGACTCTGGAGCGGCGTCGTCCTGGTTCTCCTCTCTGGATCTGCGGAGTGGGTACTGGCAGGTACCCCTGGCTCCAGAAGCAAAACCAAAAACTGCCTTTGTTATTGGTGGGGGTCTCTGGCAGTTCAAGTTTCTCCCTTTTGGCCTCTGTAATGCCCCCGCCACATTTGAAAGACTAATGGACAAGGTTCTGATGAACATTCCTTGCTCAGAGTGTGTGGTGTATCTGGATGACATCCTGGTCCATGGCTCCTCATTTACCTTAGCCCTGGAAGCGCTCAAGTGAGTGTTAGGAGGGTGGAAGCTGCGCGCCTGAAATTACACCCTCAAAAGTGTTGCTTCATGCGGCAGGAGGACACCTTTTTGGGACACAGACTCCAAGGGGGTGGGGTCACCACAATGCATGACAAGATTGAAGCAGTTCGAGACTGGCCTACACCCACGTCTGCACACAACTTGAAGAGTTTCCTGGGTCTGGCCTCTTACTATAGGAAGTTTGTCAAAGGTTTTTCATGCATAGCTGCACCTTTGTTCCGTCTGTTGCAGAAGGGGGCAAATTTGACGTGGACTGATGAATGTCAGACAGCTTTTGTTCAGCTTAGAAAAGCCCTGACTGGAGCACCTGTTCTGTTCCCACCTGACCCTGCTCTGCCCTTTCTACTAGACACAGATGCCAGCAATGTGGGATGTGGTACAGTTCTGACCCAGGTAACACCTGTGAGGGACTGAGTCGTTGCATACTACAGCCGGACTTCTTTTTTTAACTTGTCCTGTCCAAAAGCTGGGCAAACAGATGAGAGCTGCAGGCCTCTTGTGTTGGACATATTTTACTTTAACAACAGGGGTTATTAATCTTCAGACAAACCAGAGGTATATCTGAATAAACCCCTTTTGTAATCTAGGCCAAACTTTATTCATTTTAATCGTGTTTAAAAATCTTTGGTGTTGGACCAGACGGAAAAGGAAAGGAGGGAAGAAGAGAGAGGGATATTAGGGGGGAGGGGTAAAGGGTGATTATAGAAAGGGGGGGGGGGTTAAACCATGCAGCAGCATAAAGCAACATGTTGCTGGATGGTTATCATTACGGTAAGTTTCAGATGTACAACAAATCTCAAAGGGGCGGGGCCTATCTACACATACACTCAAATGTTAGAAACATACCTGTTGGCTCCAAAAATGTCCACATGTCAACATGTACCGAATACAAATATTGTTCACACATGCATACTTTGCCTTCAAACCAACTAGTGTGAAATATTTCATTCAACCACGCAAAATATTAGTGCAGAGGTGAACTAACACCTGTGCTCTAGTGAGTGTTTATGTTCTTCTAAAATGGATGATGGAATGTGAAAAGAAGGAGGGGGAGTGACCAGCCAACCCCACACCAAGACCCCCGCCAGCAGCAGCAGCGGCAGCCAGAACCCCCCCAACACCAGGAGAGCAGCTCCCCCCACTGCGGAGGGAAGGCCCAACGCAGGGCCCTGCCCCAGAAGAGTGCCCACAGCCCTAGACGAACACCTCATCACCAGCCAGGAGTTCTGGGCATCCCCCCGCCCCAACCCCAGGTACGAGCCAGGACTCCCACGGGAGACCCGCCCCGTGCTCCAGGCAGCCACCACGGTTGGTCCAGGAAGGAGCAAGGCAGGGGCCAGCCGCCCCCATCCAGGAGAAGAGGGGGTCCACTTGAGGTGTTGTAAACATGGCCCGACCAGGCTTGGCCAAAGTTGTAAATTTGGCGGGGCCCAGCGCTCGGGGCAAGGACCAGTACCCACACCACAGGGACACAGACACCCCTGGCTCAGTTGTGATGTGATCCCCAGCTCTTGGCCTTGCCAGAAAGCTCAGGGATCCCTCTCCCTGCGTGGAGAGAGAGGCCCGCCGGGCCCAGGAAGCCAACATCCAGGGAATACGGCCGCCGTTGCCAAGGGCCCAGTACCCCCTACTAGGGATAGGGTAGGGGACAGATGGTCCAAGGTCCCACCTTCCTTGTGAAATGCGTGTGTGTGTGTTTGTGAGGGTGTGTGTGTGTTTATGTTGGAATGTAGTAAAGGGTGTGTGTACTAAGGGGGTGCAGTTAAAATTGGCGGGTAGGGTGCTAGGAGGACATCTGCTGCATGCTGGCAGTGATGTCCAAGCACCCCCCTTACCAAGGGCCCTGCATGTCTACGGTGCAAATAAAACCAAGGGGGGGGGGGCATTCCATACGGCAACCACGGGAGGGGGGTGGGTGTTCACGCTGGTGCGGGCGGACCGGAACGTGGCGCAGAGCGGAAAGAAGAATGGCATGTGAAAGTGAAAATTACAATACTGCCTCTCATAAATAACATGTAGACTTCACAAAGCAAGTCTTACAATTAACAGCCCACACGAACACCCGTTTGATCGATCAGCAGTGAAAGAAACAAAAAAAACAAACGAAAATTACAACAGAAATTCAAATGAACACACATTTGCGAAAAGAAAAGTGTAATATGTTCTGCAATATTGGCATGTTGTGCAATTCATCCTTACAAATAATATAGTTATCGCTGTGTTGGCCCCAACCCTGAACCCCATCCCCACGCATTTGAGCCAAATGCTGCTGCTGTGCGCCAGCGTTTGGAAGTGATGCGTCGCTTGTAAAGAACAACAAAAGCTGGGGAAAATATTATTTATTTAAGAATTCCCTCATCGTGCAGTTTATTTCATTCAGGGCAGTCTTGATTTCGCCCAACTCCTTGGCCACCTCTCTGATTGAACTAATGACTTCCCTCTGCATTTCAAGGACTGCATCGGTGAGGACACGTCCACTGCTGGAGGGTTGAGAGCCGCGTGCCGTGGAGACGCTGTGTCCAGACGGCTTCTCAGCTGCAGCATCGTAACCACTGGCCCCGCTAGAACACCCACCAACTAAAATAAAATTGTTCTATATTAATAAACCGTAATTGTGTAGCCTACATACATGTGACTTGACTGCATTTATTTTCATTATTTCTCTTACCTGTGTCACCCGGTGCATCTGGTGCGTCAGTGTCACCTTCCGCCTCAGTCACCAACACACTTAATAGGGATTCCCCAATTATTACCGCCAGTCTCTCATCAAGAGGGGTCAGCTCCAGTGTCCCCTGTCCCCCACCCGTGGCAGACACACTCTGGCAATGCAGCGCCAGACGTATTTTTGCCTCGACTTTGATGTCCGACCATTTCTTTTTTATTTCGGCCACTAACACTGGAGAAGGTACTGGTCCTCGGGAGGACTTCCTGCCTGGTTCCAGTTCCAAAGGTACCTCGTCCTACGGAACCGAACCACTTCAGACCTGTCGCCTTAACTTCCCACCTGATGAAGGCCATGGAGAGGATCATCCTCAGCCACCTCCGCACCCAGGTGAGCTCAGCACTTGACCCGCTGCAGTTTGCATATCGACCAGGCATCGGGGTGGATGACGCCATCATCTACCTGCAGCATCGGGCCCTGTTTCACTTGGAGCCCCCTGGGAGCACTGTGAGAGTCACATTTTTTTTATTTCTCCAGTGCTTTCAACACAATTCAGCCATCACTGCTGAGGAGGAAGCTAGAGGTTGCAGGTGTGGACCAACATCTGGCTTGGACAATCAACTACCTCACAGACAGACAACAGTTTGTGAGGCTGCGTGTGAAGTGCTCACTATCACAGATTTAGACAGATTTGTGAACAATATTTCAGAGAACTGGTTGATTTGTGTATGTGGAAAATATTTCACATCTTTGAGTTCATACCATAAAAAATGGGAGCAATAACAAAAGTGTTGCGTTTTTATTTTTGGTCAGTGTATTTTCTTATTTTTTACTGTGACATCAAGTACAACTCATCAACTCATTTTGTGACAGTATGTGGACAGTTGGCTACGTCCTCGCCCTGCTGTACACAGGCTCTTACAACCATCCACAGGACTCTGAATAACATCATCAGAGCCATGGTGGAGATGCATGGAACGCCTGACAATGAACGTCTAGACCAGGGATTGTCCACCAACAAGTTTTTCACCAAGACTGGAGAGAACTCCAAAGTTGTCTGGAGGCTGGATACACCTAAAAAGCGGTCCAAAAAACAGGGGAACAAGTCAAAGACAAACTGGACTGCTGGTCCTTTGATGACTTCAAATATGTCTACTATGACCAGACAAAGATGAAAGAAGTGGAACAGTTGATAGAGCTTCTTAAGCTGATGCTGGAGGTGGATCCAAACTGTTCTTCAAATTGGAGAAGAAGCAACCGAAGACCACAAAACCTCAAGAACCTGCAGCCGTAGAGGTCCACCAACAGCCACAAGCAAAAGAGGTCACAAGTGTACCTCAGGGATCAGCAGCTAATCCCCAGGAGAGATCCAGTGACAAGAACAACAAAAGCTTGATCCAACAGCAAAAAGCTGAAAAAACAAAGGCTCCAGCTGCCGAAATAAAAGAAAAGAAATAGCGACCGACAGAGCCAGGACCCGAAAAGAGTTAGCAAATTGAGGCAGTTAAAAAGAAAAAGAAATCTTAGAAGATTTTCTTTTAAGCATCAGGAAAGCATTCTTAAAGAGCCTGATGCAACCCCACCACACCCCCCAAACAAGAAAAATTATGGAAGATACGGCTACAGATTGTAAAAATCCTCCAAGGTTCCTTCAACAATTTGGCCCCAGACTACCAGGTCTGTACCTCCCAACTTAAGAAGAAAATCTTCCTCCCTAAAAGTTTCTCTACACTCTGTAGAAAAACCCAAAATGAGCTTCAAAAACAGAGGTAGCATGTTGGTCTGACATCGTTGGCTGACAGAACTGCTTCTGCTTGGGTTTTTCCTAGCGCTTAGCCCCCCCCCCCCGCCCCCCCCCCCCCCCCCCCCCCCCCCCCCACACACACACACACACTTTTACAAATGCATGGGATGAGTAAATATTTGGTGACCTTTACACAGGTGTAGACCAAAGCCTAATTATTCAGCTTCCAGCTTCTCGATTTTGCTGTGAAGTTTCACTGAGCAAAGAGGTCCAGCTCAAGTTACTATCCCTTCCAAAGAAATAAAGATATAAAACAATAGAAAAATAGTACAAATAATAAAATGATTCAATTTCATCCAATAAAATTAAAAAACATCAGTCACCAAATATATAGGGAAATAATTCAAACAAATCCTGGCAGTCCTGTGGGTTTTCTCTGAGTACTTCGGTTTCCCCACAGTGCGACTACTGGCGACCTGTCCAGGGCGTCCCCTGCCTTCGCCCACAAGTGGCCGGGATAGGCTCCGGCAGACCCGTGACCCCGAAAGGGAAAAACGGAATAGAAAATGAATGAATGAATGAATGAATGGCTAGTGACTAATGAATTCCCCTCCCTGAATCGCCACCCTATCATGGTGGAGAGGTTTGAATTTTATTACAGGATACAATGATTCTTCCCAACAAGATTTGAGCCTCAGCTTGGAGCCAGAACTCCAGGAGGGACTCATGAACTAGTTTGTAAAGGCTGTTACTGCCACCATGTTTTCTTTTTGGCTCAGTCCAAATGAACTCCATTGCTTCCCCTTTACAAGGCAAGAAATGATCAGTAAATACAAAAATGTCACTTCTGTATAGGTGCTATGCAGAATTTAATGAGAACGTATAACATATACAAAACTGTAAATAGAAATACACAAATCAACAGCTGATGTAAAAAAAAAAGGAGGTGGGATCATACAAGATTTCTCTTTGTGACAGACAGAGCTGTGGGTGGTAGTTTGTCCCTCATGGTGTACCATAGGTTAACATTCATGGCCAGCACCTGTCTGCTGAGCTGTAATTGGCCCATGAGGCTTATAAACAGCAGCTGTGGGAGTTCCAACTAGATGCTGATTTCCTGGTTTGGCTTTGGTGAGTGATCTTGACATGTGGATAGGGATCGGAATAGAAGCCCCATGAAGCTTCCCTTGGGGTTCTTGTAATTGTGCCGGAAAAATGAACCACCCATTCAGGGCTTTGAAACCACACAGAACAGCGACATCTGGTGGCCGACTGGACGTATATCGACACATGTTTCAACTAACCTCCTTGTAACACTTCAATGTTCAGTTGAAGAAATGATGATGAAAAAAAAATAAAACAAAACAATGTTGTTAGTGATGATTAAAGAAAAAACAACGTAAAACAACACAACATTTGATGTTTTCTGTGAGAGGTGCTTGACACTGCAAAATACACAACACATGAAGAAAATAAACGCAAACCAAAAAAAATAAATAATAAAATTGTAAACAGCAGGTCTTGAACTCAGAACCTCAGAATGCAACCTCCACAGACTGCTCCACTGAGCTAACTCTACCTGTTTTCACTTTACTTGTCATTATAAATTCATTGCAGTATTTTGTTTTTTATACACAATGTTCAAAGTGTATTGTTTCATTCGGAGAAATCGAGTTGAAACGATCCTGAGCCACAGTACTTTTTTTTTTACCAGGAGTCATATGATAAAGTGCAATGAACTGACGCTGATTCCAATCTTGGGGAAACAATAGAACTGGTCAGGAAACGTTCTGGATTCATTTCTCATTTTTAGAGAATAGCGCGCCCAACTGTTCAAAACACAAGTGACATCAGGGGGGTATTCCAGAAAGCAGGTTATGCTAGCTCCCACGGAAAGTTTGAGGCTAAGGAAGTTGATAACCTCAGCTTTCAGTTCCAGAAATGGAGGTATGTTTCATGGTATGTCAAGTTGCCATGGCAACTCGTGCTCTGAACATAACCTGGTCTGGAGCAGGTTAAAATGAAGGTTAGTTTGTTTTCAGAGAGGTGAAGCATCATGCCCTGTCCATCTGAAAATAATTTAGTGGATGAAGAAGCTCAGATAATAATTTTCCCACCATGAGAGGGTGATAAGACCACATGGATGTTGGAAAAATACACCTTTTTACATTGTTGATCTAACTTAATTATTTGCTTCAGTTAAGATAAATCATTTTTTTTAAGTCAGCTTAAAAATAACACGTAGTTTTCAGACAGTTATTTTACTTTCATTCAAATTAATTCAATTAAGTAGGTGTAACTTTGGTGCTGCTGTTAGAGCGGCACTGCAAGGGATTGTGGGATACCATTCCCTTTGCCTGTCCGGACGGATTTGGGTTTAAGTGTGGGTTTTTGACCAAATGTGTTTAGTTGTTTAGCTGTTTTACTGTATTTTGCAGAGTTATTTTGTCCTACTATGCTTAAGCCTCTGCACCTTGAGTGAGAGGGAGGGAGAAGATGATGAGTTTATATCTAACCCCTGTTACATATAATGCGCACTGTTACATATAATGCGCACTGTTGTAAAGACAATGTCAGAAAATACCTGACTGAACTCGTTTTCGCTGTGCATATTGTTTCGTTCTTTCTATTGTTATACATCTGAGTGTATCTGCCGGCTAAAACTTAGACATATAAGAGTTCAAGAATTATAATTAAATAAGATGGAATAAATATTAATTGAATTGGAGTACCGGTAATATGACATTAGTTAGATAGATATGTAAATTTGAGTTGTATGAACAATTATTGAGTTTTACAGATGTAAGAAAATAGGTTGAATGAATTTAACTCAATTACTTACTTGTTACCAATAGAAGCAATTCATTGAAGTTCGCAAAATTGGAAAAGTTATATATATATATATATATATATATATATATATATATATATATATATATATATATATATATATATATATATATATATGTATGCGTCACAAGGAAAATGGGAATAAGATCAGAAACTCGTGCGTTTACTTTGTTCTTTTTCTACAAGAAGTAACTTTCTTTTGCTAATGCAGCCGTGTCACTTTTTTGATGGACTTATAATCTTCATACACCGTCATTAAAATCTCTGACTCCGTCTCACTGATGTATAGCGCTCTCTTTTTTTTCTCCACACGTTTCCATGGTGACTCTGTAAATCGGCGATCCATTGAGGATGTCTTTATGTACTTGCTGTGCACGTGCATTAACCCAGGGTTACCGAGTCGAGCGTAATTACGCTAACTCATATCCGGTCTTTTGGAACCCACATACCCCGAGTAAGCAAGTTCAGGCGGATATCAGCCAGAGTTCAGGCTTAAAGTTAGGCTAGTTTAAACATGCTTCCTGGAATACCCCCCTGAACCGTGGTTCAAACAAACGATGCATTTGGCGCGTCATACGTCATCAACCACGTGATCTGCGCTAGTTGACACACGCCCCGAAACATTGTGCTGAAACACTCTGTTTCATGAAGATGAACCGCGCGCCAAAACGTCCGTGTCAAACCCTACATGTGGACCTTTTTTTAATCATTTGAGTCCTTTTACTAAAGTTTTTAGGCATTTGAGTTTGCAACATTTTAATTAGTATTTATATTAACAGGTGGTGGCATGAGTTCTGACTCTGGGCATGAGAGGCAACATAAGGGTTTGTAAACGCAACGTCCCAGGGAGAACTAACCTATTTGTCTTTTTCCACCAGACTTGCCACTGCTGTTTTGCTTCTAGTGATTTTAGTCAGTTTTTAATGATTTAATCAAACTTGACACCCTTTTTTTCATCCATTTTAAACTGTTTTTGTGTCCTTTTAGTCTCTTGGTGGTTGGACCTGGCTGGAGGTAGCTGCTTTCTCCCTTCCTCCTTACAGTAGCTGGTAGCATTGTGTAAGGGGGACCCCCTGTTTTGGCCTACAAGTAGTTGTGTCCTGCTCAGGTGCATCCCCTCTGTTTTGTGTTTTCCTCTAATCACGTTTGGGGTTGTGGTGTGTTTGTTTGTGTATTTGGGCCCTGAGCAGGTACTCTTGGCGAGGGTTGGATTGGCGATATCCCTTGGCGTTGTTAGTTGGCTACCCACCAGTGCAGTGGGGTTGAGGAGTCCTTGGAGGCAGTCACACTCATTCAGTGTTGAAGCACAGTCCAACTGTCAGAGTATACTGTAAATGTCTCTTTTGTGGAACGTGTGTTAAGTTTTTCATAAATTGTATATTTTTAACCACTACTAAATCCAGTCTCCATTTGGGGCGTGAATGTAAGAGGGCATTCGGTCACATCTTCAACTCACTCCTTTTCAAGCACACTGTCTTGTTGTATCTGTCTATTTCAAACTCTTGTTTTTATTTTCATTTGTGCTTGAAATAAAGAAAATTTAATTGAATTTTAATTGAATTTTAACTTTGACGGACAGAACTGCTTTCAGGCAGCCAAACACAGATTTGTCTCCAACAGCCTTAGAATGGCATCTAGACTGTTATGGAGTGAGGGGTGTTCGGAGAGTGGGTCCTTTTTACAGCAGAAACAAATTCATACTAGGAGCTTTGCAGCTTTCTAAGATGGTTTGGTTTGAATTTTCAGCACTTCAGTCTGGACTGACCTACTCCACGTCTAAAAACAGGCTCCAGACTACAACAGTGTTAAGCTGAGGCTAAAATGTTTTTCAGACCGTCAGATTTCATCTTAGACTCTTTCCTATTACACACTTGGTAAAAGTCAGATGAAAAGCTTGAGCGTTTTACTGAAACCAAGCTCAGTGAGGGTTGACTTCTCATTTGATCATTACTCTGATTAGCTCCATCCCCTGAAAGCTTTCAATGGTAAGTTTAGAGACGGTCAGGTAACCCCCCCCCCCATAAATGATATTTTTGTTCTCAAGTCTCAAAAAGGAATGAGCTGATAAACAGATCAAATGGTAAATAAGCAGTAACATATGAGATCTTGAAAGTTGTTGGTAGTTTAACAACCTTAGAATGGGGATATTTGGGAGCACAGCTCTCTGTCAGCTCTGCCAAGGAGGAGTTCATGGAGGCAGGAGCATGGAAAAACCTGCAGAACTCTGGATCCAGCAAGACTAAAGTGTCAGGGTCAGGAATCGTGGTGAAGATGGGGAGGAAATGGAGGGCGGGTGAGACAGTCCAGTAAGCTGAAACATGGCTGAAGCATAAGGCTATGCTAGATTCCTTTCATGTTTAGACAAAAATATAGATTGATAATGGTATGCCTGGTTTAGCAGGTTAGAGTTTGATTCCCTATGGTGCTCTGCTAAATATTGTGACTTTTATACATTGAAAAATGAGCATTGCAACCATGAAGCTGGATTAATGCTTATGTCCAATTTTGGATCAGTGGCACTAAACGACAGAAATAAGACAAAACACATTGAATGCTACCATAAATGTAATGATTAACAATAATTATTACATTAATTCAACCATTAAAAAAAACGAAGGAAATTGTTTGAAAAAGCTTTGCTTTTTTACCTTCTTAGGACACCTCCTGAGGAATAATTGAACCACTAACTGCACATCCGCTGGTGCACTGGAATGCAGGACAGGGGGCTGCTTCTCCTGGTAGTTGATGCTCTGTAGTCTCCCAGCTCAATAGAATAAAATTTGTTCTGGGAAAATCTCATGGAAAATTGCACTCACAACCCAAGTGTCTGTCTTGTTTTAGTCGATCATGACTCCACGTCCCGGGGCTGCAGAAGCTACCCAATGCCAGCAGCATGAAGAGACATGATGGGCTCCTACAGCTTGCAGACACGACACCAAACAATCCATGCAAACTTATGAATAATGGTAACACAGCCAAACAATACAACTCTTGTGGCTTGGTTTCATGGAGAACCACAGTTTATCATCTTATAAGGACACATTTATTTCTATTTTATGTCACCTTTTTCTCATTAGTTTGATGCTTAAAGGTCAAATCTAACAACTGATAAAGGAAGGTATTTAACTTTAGTAACACCAAAGGCTGTGACCCCCTTTTGCCTTCAGAACTTCCTTCATCCTTGGTGGCATAGATTCAATAAGGTACTGGAAACATTCATCAGAGAGTCTGGTCCATATTGAGAACACATCATCACACAGTTGATGCTGATTTGTCAGCTGTACATCCGTGATGCCAATCTCCTGTTCCACCACATCCCAAAGGTGATCTATTGGGTTGAGATCTGGTGACTGTGGAGGCTGGAATTAGCCAGCAGAAGATGGATACACTGCGGTCATAAAGATTCAAGATTCAAAGGGTTTATTGTTATATGCACAGTAAGAAACGGGTTTCCCTGCACAATGAAATTCTTTCTTTGCTGTCTGCTCCGAATGCCAAAAAGTATAGCGGAAACTGAAAATTCACACACAACATACACAAAAACACAAGATGTCGAATGTCAAATTCTAAAAGTGCAAATGTGCAAGAAAAGTGATACTAGACAGTAGTGAATGATGAGGATGTGCATGGGTGTGCAAGGTGCAGTTTGTTGTTCCAGACTCCTGTCAGCAGTTAAGGAGTCTGATGGCAGAGGGAAAGAAGGAGTTTCTGAGTCTAGTGGTCCTGCACTTCACACTCCTGTACCTCCGTCCCGAGGGGAGGAGAGTGAACAGACCTCGTTGCGGGTGGGTGGCATTTCCCTTAGAAATAGGATCTGTTTTCCGTGTGTGTGCATCGCATTTACATATTGCCACTTTAGATGGTAACATTGCAGCAGTCAATAATTCTTTCAGTAAGTCTACATGAGTTACTGGATTTCCTGTTGATGTTTTAAACCCTCTGTTCTTCCACTGTTGACAAAATAAATGCACTGTAGCAAACGCATATTGGCTATCAGTGTAGATCGTAACTGGCTTATTTTTAAACAGTTTGCAAGCTTCAGTTAAAGCTGTCAACTCTGTTGATTGTGCTGAGGAATTTCCAGGCAGGGGTCCTGCCTTCAGAACCTTATCTTGAGTTACAACAGCATAGCTCACTTTGTTTTTGTCTGTTTCATCCTTCTCTGCTGACCCATCACCAAAACTATTTCTCCTTCAGTGAGATCTAAACATTCATCATTAATTGGTTGAATTTCTAGTTTAGATTAATCTTTTATCTTGTCATTTTTTCTACTATCTAGTCAATCTGATTTCTTCCTTTCAGAACAATCTCTCTCACCCAAAGATCTCTCTGTCCACAAATCCAACATCCATCATCAACCTCCTCTAACCCTCTGTTTCCCCTTCCTCTAAACTTTCCTTTAAAATGTCCTTTTCCACGACCACGCCCTTGGCCACGTCCACGATTTCTTCCTCTGTTCACATTCCTTCCAAAAAACACATCACTACATTCCTCCTGCCAAAATGTATCTGCACACTGATTCCTAAATTTCCTTTTATTCACCATCACTTTATCTGCATGAATAGCAAAATTCCTAAACTGTTGTAGCGCTCCTGTAGGCAGATCAATGTAATGCTTCCTTATCCAGTCTGCAATCTCTGGTCTCATAGCTTGCAGTAAAGCTTGTTTCAGCTGCTGTCTATAGGCACCATCATCATTATCATCATTATCATCATCTCTGAGTCCACTATTAGCTTTAAAAACTTCTTCAATTCTGACTCTAAAATCAGACACTAACTCTCCATCTTTTTGCTTAGTTTGACCAATCTTTCCATAATCAGGTCTCATTGGAAAGGCTTCTCTAATTCTTTGTCCTACAAGTGTAAGACTTTGAATTAACTCTTGACTGTTATGAGGTCTGGGTGGATCGTCATTATCCATAGGGTTCCAATTTCCCTTTACTTTTGCTTAGTCTGCTTTCATAGCAGTCATCCATGCTTGTTGACATTCAATGCCATTCAGATGGTAAGCTCTCTGAACTTCCATCATTTGCTCATGAAAATCCTGTGGATTTTCCCTGTAAGAGATAACTCCCTCCACTGCCTTCCTAACATCCTCCACTGTCCAGGTCCTAAACACAAGAAGCGTAGGCCTCTGGCCATCTTCTCCAGCTCTGGGATTGGGCACTTCAATCTTTGGAAATGTCTATGCAAGTTCAGATGAACCTCAGGCTTCTTCTAAACCAGGGGTGGCGAACAAGTTTGACACCAAGAGCCGAATTTTTTCATTGTGAGAGTCAAAGAGCCACACCACACACTGACCTTTTCTCTGCCTCTCTCTGACACACACAACCACTCAGTGACAGGCGGTAGGGATGGGTATCATTAAGGTTTTAACGATACTACTACTCTTATCGATACTGCTTATCGATCCGGTACTCTTATCGGTACTCTTATCGATACTTTTTGAGGACGAAAAAAAATAAATAAATAACAAATTAAGAACATAAAGTGTTTTATTTCCTCACTATGCAACAACATTGTTTTTTTTAACAAAACATTTTACTTTATACATGAGAATGTTCCAGACAGGATATTTATTTATTTATTTAATCTAATTGTTTTTATTATTTATGAGTGTGATGTTTCATTTGGTCTTTTGTCCATTTTCCACAACCTGAATAGACGTTTCTGTCTATAAAACACCAGAGTTAAGTTAAGTTAAATGATGGAAACAAATTCACTTTGATGCAGACTCCTTTCTATTTTGCCAACTCCATTTATTTTTCTTTAAATCCAGTAAACCCAATAAATGATATTTATTTTACGGATAACAACTATCATTAGTTATTAATTATTATTAAGTATTAGGAAGCAGCTGATAGTTTGTCGCGGGTCTGGAATCTTAAGCGGTGAGTCTAAGCCCCGCCTCTCTATCTGTATGTTGTATTCTCCGCGTGCAACGCCCCCCCACCCCCCCTCCCGCTGCCCCAGCCTGTTCTGCACAAACAGCGCAACATACGGTCATCGTAGCAGCAAGGTGACAGGATGGTCGGCAAACGTAATAATTTTTACGCAGAAACGTTAGTTCTTAGTCTAGGGCGGCATGTGTCCCCTAAGATCGCCACTGACTGTGTGTGCGCTGCCTTGTCTTGTGGGTGTGCGCGCGCGGCGCGTGCTGTCTGAACAACAGCCCCGCCCCCCGTGCACACAAATAGACAGAGCTCTCAGCTTCAACGAGAATACTGAAATTAATATCATCATCTATAATTAACGCAAAATTGAGTGACTTGGTGAGTTAAATATGGCAGATAACGTTTATATTTTGTGGGACACAAAAAAAAAAAAGTAACTTCTCCAGTACCGATAGCAGAACCGTTAAGGTCAGATCTTAACGATACTGCGGTCTTGAAGAATGCGGCCCCGGGGCTGGTTCAATACCGGGGCACGGTACCCATCCCTAACAGGCGGTGAGGTTGATGCTGGAGAGGCACTGACTTCTCTGAAGTCAGATTTACATCAGTATTTAACTGGTAATTCTTTGTAACTCAACATTCCTCTTTCAGTGACCCTTACACCAACAAATACACAAACATCTGGACAGAGCATCCTTCTGGGGGGTATTCCAGAAAGCAGGTTATGCTAGCTCCCACGGTAAGTTTGAGGCTAAGGAAGTTGATAACCTCAGCTTTCGGTTCCAGAAATGGAAGTATGTCTCAGGGTAGGTCAAGTTGCCATGGCAACTCATGCTCTGAACATAACCTGGTCCGGAGCAGGTTTAGTTGAAGCTTAGTTTGTTTTGAGAGAGGTGAAGCAGCATGGCGTATCCATTTGAAGATGATTTAGTGGATGAAGAAGCTCAGATAATACTTTTTCCACCATGAGAGGATGATAAGACCACGTATGGATGTTGGAAAATTAAACTTGTTTACTTTGATCTAACTTAATTATTTGCTTCAGTTAAGAGAAATCATTTTTTTGTTAAGTCACCTTAAAAATAACACATAGTTTTCAGACAATTATTTTACTGTCATTCAAATTAATTCAATTAAGTAGGTGTAACTTTGGTGCTGCTGTTAGATCGCCACCGCAAGGGATTCTGGGATATCATTCCCTTTGCCTGTCTGGACGGATTTGGGTTGAAGTGTGGCTTTTTGACTAAATATGTTTAGTTGTTTAGCTGTTTTACTGTGTGTTGCCGAGTTTTGCCGAGTTATTTTGTCCTACTGTGCTTATGTCTCAGCACCATGAGTGAGAGTGAAGGAGAGGAGAGTTTTTATAGCACCCCTACACTCATATTCTGCAAGTACAACGATGGGAAATTCTTTAATTAATTTTTGCACTCCGTGCATTTTTTACCGACCTTTTTATTGTTATAAAAATTAGCATATTCACTGGCTCAAACTTAGACATATGAGAGTTCAATATGCGTCACAAGGAAAATGGAAACAAGATCAGAAACTCGTGGGTTTACTTTGTCTGTTGATTTTCTCCAAGCAGAAATTCTTTTTTTTTTTGATGATGCAGCCGTGTTACTTTTTTGTTGGACGTATAATCTTTATACGCCGTCATTAAAATCTCCGACTCCGTCTCACTTCCGTCTCAAGTGTCGCGCTTTCTTTTTTTTTTTTCTCCACGCGTTTCCATGGTGACTCCAGAAATCGGCGATCTATTGAGAATGTCTTTATGTACACGACGTGTACGTGCATTAACCCAGGGTTACCAAGTCGAGCGTAAGTACGCCAACTCATATCTGGTCTTCTGGAACCGACATACCCAGAGTAAGCAAGTTCAGGCGGATTTCAGCCAGAGTTCAGGTTTAAAGTCAGGCTAGTTTAAACATGCTTCCTGGAATACCCCCCTGGGGCCTGTTTCAGAAAGGAGGTTAAGTGTAAACTCTGAGTGAGTTAACCCTGAAATCAGGGAAACTCTGGGTTTTCCGTTTCAGAATGGGAGGTTTGTTAAACCAGAAAAAGCAGAGTAAGTCAAACCCGTTTCTGAAAGAGAGGTAACTTATACTCTGAGTCAGTGTCCATGGTTACTTATGCTGTGAACCTAACCTGGTCGGGAGCAGGTTTTATCCTCTAAACTCAAAGTTTCTGCCGGTCCCCTCCCCTTTTTAAAGACAAAGCGGTATTTTTCGCTTTAACCTTCATTGCCCACATTTCCGTCACACAGAGACGATCTAAGTGACAAGAAAGAATTGTCCTTTTTTGGAGGACCCAATAGACAAGGAGGCTGCATTAATTCATAGAGAATTATATTTACCTCGTACGAGGATTTTGAGAAGACTCGATTTTTTGTCATTTCCCCATACGTTTTTGTTTGAGCGTTACCGTTTTTCGTTGCAGTCAATTACATATATACAATGAAAACAACATTAGATATTGCTATGTAGATGTTTCATATGTCAAATATTGTCAACAAAGCCTACATCATGACATGCTCAGATTTGACCTGATTGAATTATGTTTTATACTTCATATTTAGCAGCTGCCATGTTCTTTTACTTCCTGCAGGATTGCATCTACATGAAAATGAAATCAGGGACATTGAATTAGATTAATGTAACAATTACTTTTTGGAAACACAATTTGCTAGCACTGCTTACTTTCTTAATCCCATATAAACCTATACCACTTGATCAATACAAGGGTAGTGTTGCAGTGTGTGTGTGCTGAGCGGGGTGCGATCCACGAGAGACAAGGGGAGGGGCGAGTGCAGGTGCAGATGGGGGGGGGGGGGGTGAGCACGGAGCGGAGGCGTGTGCGTGGTATATATTGTGTGTTCGGAGGACGGAGCACTTAGTTAAATACAGAGAAGGTGTCATTCCCAGAATAACTGTTTTGGGGTCATTCTTAATCCGCTCTGGAGGTTGAGGGTTTCGAACGGGAAGTGAACCCCGAAGGAGAATTGCCTTCAGCTCTGGAGGAAATCTCCCCTGCGCTTCTGACCACGGCCGGAAAGACGAGAGAAAAGAAAGGAGAAGCCTTCGCGCAGCGAAAGGTTCAACAGTAGACAAAAGTTAACTTTTAAAAACACAATTGCATGTAATAATAATAAACTGACCAACGTTTGCAAGAGGGGAAGGTTAACAAAAAGTCCTCTAAACATTACCGACGTTAAATGCATCCCCCCCCCCCCCCCCCCCGATTGGTTGTACACTATGCAGCATTTAATGCAATTACACCAGGAATAACACTTCAAAAGTACACCTAAATATCGCCATTTTTTAATTTCACACCTTACGCTACTTAAAAAGTTATTTATTACAGCCAATATTTTATACCAATGATTTAAATGCAAACTTCTGCATTAACTCGAGCAGCTATGTTCTCCCACGCTGTCTCTGTTTTGCAGATGCAGCGGTGTTGCTTTTCTTCTGGAATATGTGCTCATATTCACTGTAACTCTGCAGCAGCACGTCAAGTTCAGCTGGAGAAAAATATGCAGACCTCTTTGTTTCCACGGTTGCCATGGTGACTCGTGATATCTGCGCTCCATTGATAATGGCTTCTTATGGTCGCGGTGCGCACGCTCAACTCCGATTCAGTCCACTCAGAGTTGATTGACCTAACTCCGATCAGCTTCTCTGAAACAGAAAACTCAGAGTTGTTAATCTCCCGATTGACCAACTCAGAGTTCAAGTTCAACCTCAGAGTTGGTTGAACCTCCTTTCTGAAACAGGCCCCTGGTGTCTGAGTGATTCATATTCACAATAAACACATTAAATACATTACATTTAAGTTGTTTGCAACTTAAATTAATTTTAACTTCATTAGAATTTCTTGCCTTTACATGTTTTTATGAAAAATTGAATGACTGCCTTTTTGCTTCAAAAGCAAATAATATATTAAATGTTACTACATTGCAACAGTTAAGTTCATACTTCAGAGGAGTAATCAGCTGAATTACCATTAAACTGGCTGCATTATCCCCCCCGTATACATTAAGAGTCCAGTAACTGGAGTACACATACATACAGCTAAACGGCATTGTAGTGACTTCTGCAAACAGGTCCTTGACTTATGGTTTTACAATTGAGATTCCCCCCATCCCATGAGTCTTAGGGGCTGAAGGCGGGGCTAACTCCCGGTAGCCTCTCTGATCAGTTCCTTTACGTGAGTGTCAGTCAGAACGGACCGATGCCTTGATTTCACGTGGGATGATTGTTGTTTTGAATGTGCGCTTTGAAAAGCTTCAACTTGTTAATAAAGGAGACACTTTGTGTCAGATGATCAGGAAGAGTTTTTAATTTTCTCCGGGATACGTTTTGTTCTTTTCTGCCATGACCAATGTTACTGCTTCCAAAAGCTCAAAATGATAAACATTATGACTTTCCATTCTGTTCAGTAAAAAGTAAGAATCTTCCCGTTCTTCCAGAAACGTCCTGTGTTTATCTTTATACTCTGAATTTCACCATTTTAACTATGAGGGTAACAGTCTGCACGCAAATCAAATCTTTATGTGTGTTCCGGCAGTGGGAGTAACCTGTGCAAATGATTGGCGGTCACGTATGTGTCGGGAGCAGCATCAAACACACACACACGCAAACACACACACTGCCAAATTACTTTTATTATTAATTATTATTTATTTTTAATACCCTCTGATGGTTTGAGTGTGGTTTAAGAGGGAAAAAATTATGAAATGAGGCAAAGTGTATAGAAAATATGATGAGACTCAAAGAGCCACACGCTCATTGGCCAAGAGCCACATGCGGCTCGCGAGCCGCGTGTTCGCCACCCCTGTTCTAAACCAACCCCCATAGTTTTACTCCCTTCCAGTTTTTTCCCTTTTCCTCTTAACGTCATTTTTTCTTTTTCTGGTTTATTTAAATCAGTCAGTGGCGGGTAAAAACCCATCAAAGAAGGAGCAGTTGGCTCCTGATAAGGAGGAGGTGAGAAAACAGCTGGATTCTGCCTCCCCTTATCTTGTTCCTGCTCGGTCTGCAGCTAAGCTGCAGGATTCTGGGTCTCATCACAACTGATTCATCATCCTCTTTTTTAGCAATCAGGCATGCTTCCCTAGTTTTACTTTTCTGAATGCCATTCTTTCTTTTTGTTGCTTCATTTAACCACAGTTTTGCACAAATTATTTCTCCACTAGTTTTTGTTTCTTTTTTTTTTTTTTATTCTGTTTTTAATTTGCAACCGTTGAACTTATTCAGTACATGACTGTACTCCAAGATTCCCCTTAAAATCTTAGTTTTTATCCCATTTTCTCAAGAATGTAGTTGAACCTGGATGAACTCTTTCCATGTATTTTGAATCGCCTGTTAATTCTACTTATCTATTTGAATTCCCCATTTTTTTTCATTTGTATTTACGTTAGTCCCAGAGTGTGATCAGAACCAACAGAGAATGTCTCTCAGGACTGAATTTCACTCCCCGTGCAACAAGCTTCTAGGTCTATTGTCTGATCCGGTCACACGTTTAGGGTCCTCCCAGGAGCAAAACCCGTTTTAGACTCTGGGTCCTTTTCACCTAAAGCCTAGTGAGATGAAATCTTGTTCTACTTCAACAAGCAGCCTTGTGTTAACACCCCAAGGTTTCCAGCTGCCCGCTGCTTCGAACAAATTCACCCCATTTACACATGCACTCACATTCACACAAAAAAAAAAATTGTTCCCCTTATTTTTATAGGCCTTTTAGGGACGTGAACCCTCTTACGCGTTTTAGGCTGCAGGATTTGAACCTGCACCTTTATTCAGAATTCTGGACCTTTTTGGGACTTCAAACCCACACGTGTTTTAGGCTACAGGACTCGAACCTGTCCCTTTCAGAATTCTGGGCCACTTCGAGGACTCGAACCTCTGAATAAGCGCTTTACTTGCCTTGTTGTTGTGGCCTGAAACCTGTGAATTGCTGTCCCAGCAGCTGCGCGTTCCCGTCTCTGAGAAAGAGCACGCAGATGCTGGGACGGGATGTGTGAGGAAGAAAGCGGGGTGTGTGGGGTGTGGGGGGTGGGGGGGTTGTGGGCACAGGCAGCAAGGTGAATCGCGCAGAGATTGTCAAAACTTAAGACACGCTGCCGGTCACTCACTGCAGCGTGTGAGTGTGTGTTTGGCTCCACGTCTGCATGTGAGTCTTTGTCACATCTACAGAACATTCAGACCTACGATCACGTTTAAAGTCTCAACGCCTGCATGAAGCAGAAACTCACCACGTATCAACCCCATCAGCAAAACCAACATATGCAGCACCAGAAGTCACATTAATGGTAAGAAATACTCATCATTTATTAGCAGCAGCATAACAATGTTATTAAAAAGAATCCACAGACTTATTGTACTTTAAAAGTGTTGAAATTACATCAAATGCTCACATTCACTTGTATTTTTAGTTTTAAACATATTGTAGCGGACTGACTTGGACTGGGTGGTTGTTGGGTCGCATTCTAAATTCTGGAGTTCATTGAACACATCAAGCAGAGATCTGATTGGCTCTCAGTTGTGTCACTCAGCCTGTTGTTAGGTAGTTTGGACCAATGAGGTTCAGCTATGGGCCGAATAAGGGAAATGGGAGGGCTGTTGTGGCAGTGAGTGAATAAGAAGTTGGGAGAAGCGCTCTCAGCGGGAGAGATTGAGGAGTTACTAAATTAATTGTACGGCGTTTGTTACGGTCTACAGTAACCAGAATAAAGAACCTTAAAAGAGGTTTAGGCTTTCTCAGCCAAAAAGGTTCCCGACCCCTGAGGTAGAAGAGCATGACACCAATACTGTTGTCACCTGTCACAGTTTAAAACCTTCAAATTGGATACAGATTGTTTGACGTTGTTGTTTTCATTTTGGATTTTGTCTAAACAATCATTGGATAATAAATACATGTGGCTTTTGTGGATCTTAGCTGCCATCAGAAACATTTGTTTCTTTAACAAAGATTGGGAAGTGGGAGGAGTCAGATGTTCTGTTCACCATCAAACAGTCTTGTAACATCTGTGTTTCCTAAACAGAGAAAAGCTGAATTACCATGAAAGGACAATCTTCAACTGAAAGTTTTTTACTTTAACGCATTAAAATGTTCTTTCGCTAATACTGAAAACAGGAAGTTACTTTCTTAATGGAGGCATTTTGTGCTGCAATGAAATGTTTCATTCCAGAAGGAGGATTGAGGACATTCTGGACAGCAACAGCAGGAAGGTGTGGAGGTTTGTTCTTTTTATGCTGCTCTGAGTTTGGATTTCAGACTTAGAAATGTGTCTGCACACGTTCCTTGGCAAAACATGTAAAACATGTCTATGAAGGTGGGATAAATTGTTGCTGCCTCTTCTTTCTTGGACACTTTTTTTTAGAGATAAATGTAGTGAAAAGGTGTGAAATGTTTTGCTCTTGTAGTTTGTAGAGGAAACTTACATTTAGCTTTGTTTGCTCTAAACCAGGGGTGTCTAACTCATTTTGGTTCAGGGGCCAGATTAAAGGCGTATGTTTGACACCCCTGCTCTAAACATTCATCTCACGTTTTACCTGCAGGAAACTCCAGACAAAGTTGATGTTTTTTTCATGAACTTTATTAATACACAATTACTCAACATCAGCAACTCCGTCAGAAAGCAACAACCATTGATATCTTTCAAATAAGGAGAATCCATAACAATTTATGACAGTAATGGAAGCATAAGTGAGCAAAAAAAGGACAGCTGCAGGTAAAAAGAAAAAAATTACAATGATAAACATTAAATCTAAAATGTTTCACAAGAAAGGGCGCTATTCACGCAAAAAGCACCAATTGTTCCAGTATTTCAGGCTTTTGATCTATTAATCTTTTAAGATATTTATAAAATTGATAGATCATAAATCAGTTCATTTGCACTGTAAACCCGAACAAGTTACCAGAACTTAAAAAAATGAAGGCAATCATTTGCCACAATTTTTTTGAGTTGATTAACTAAAAAGTCAGAGTTTTCCATAACATAAAAGATTTAATTGTGTGCTACTTGTATTTCTTTATAATAGTTAAATTAAAAGTGTCAATTCGTGCAAGTCAAATATTGGCATTTAATTTTACTTAAATTTACACATTAAGACAACTTAATTATCATCAGTTACTATGACCTGCAGTTTTGAGTTTTAAAGCCACAGGAATAAGTTTGCATAACTTAAAAAAATAGGAAAAAACAACAATTTTATCTTAACAGAACTCGATATATATTAGTTACCTTCTTGTACAAGAATAATCAATTTGTTTGAGTCAGTAAACTCAAAACCATGCTTTTCAAAACTTATTTTCTTTAGGCAAATGATTGCCTAAAAAAATAGAGTAATGGTAACTTAAAACACTCTAAAAAGAAAAAAAGTTGATCCAACTTAATTGAATTACTTCAGTTGGTAACACCTAATTGAATTGAGTTTATGCAACTTAATTTTTTATGGCAATTTAACTCAAATTGATAAGTTGGTCTAACTGAAAAGAACAAATTATAAATTTTGCTTGAACAATTTACATTGGCATATTTTTCTAAAGTTTCAACTACTGGACCTTGAATTATTCACAACAAAGACATGAATGACCCAGCAATGTCTCATAGATCAAGACAGGAGCTCAGGTATTGTGAACTCTGTCTTTAATGATGGGACGTACCATGTTTCCTGCTCTACGGGGTTGGTCATCATCCTCTACCAAACTCTACACTGTAAACCCGAATAAGTTCAGTGAACTCAAAAATTTTGAGGAAACAGATTACATAATAATTTTTGAGTTATCTTACTTAAAAAGTATAAGTTCATTTGAACTTAAAATTTTTGAGTTGAATAAAATAAAATAATTTAACTAAATGTAAACTATAACTTTTTATTTAACCAACTTAAAGATTTTTACTTTACTAAAATAGCATATTATGATTTTATTGAACTTTAAAACATTACTTAATTAACTGAAAAACATTAATTTATCTCAACTCTAATTTAATGCTTTGAAGTATAAACTCAGTCTTATATTCTTAGTCAAGATTACTGTTACAAAAAACGGAGGCAGAATTGCAATTGCATGTTTATTACTTATCAACCTGCATGAATGTATTAGAACAATTTGTTGTAAAACAAAATACAAAAAAACTGCACAAATTGTGTTAAAAGTACACCAGCCATTAAAATATAAAAATTAACCAGCCCTTAAAAAACAAAAAAAGTGCATCAGTCTTGTACACCATTTGCATATAATAATTTGCTGTAATGCAAAACACAAAATACAAAAACACTGCACAAATTGTGTTAAAAGTAAACCAGCCATTAAAATATAAAAATTAATCAGCCCTTAAAAAAAAAAAAAGTGCATCAGTCTTGTACACCATTTGCATATAATAATTTGTTGTAATACAAAATACAAAAACACTGCACAAATTGTGTTAAAAGTACACCAGCCATTAAAATATAAAAATTAACCAGCCCTTAAAAAACAAAAAAAGTGCATCAGTCTTGTACACCATTTGCATATAATAATTTGCTGTAATGCAAAACACAAAATACAAAAACACTGCACAAATTGTGTTAAAAGTACACCAGCCATTAAAATATAAAAATTAATCAGCCCTTACAAAACAAAAAAAGTGCATCAGTCTTGTACACCATTTGCATATAATAATTTGCTGTAATGCAAAACACAAAATACAAAAACACTGCACAAATTGTGTTAAAAGTACACCAGCCATTAAAATATAAAAATTAATCAGCCCTTACAAAACAAAAAAAGTGCATCAGTCTTTGTAAATTCTCCCACAAAACTTTGTCTTTTAACTGCTTTTTCTTGACAAACACTCAACAAAATGCCAATCAATTTAAACAGCCATCAATGAAATGGAATGGAAAACAGTGAGATTTGTATAACAATATTTTCAACAGTTAAGTAGAAGAGGAAATTAAAATCAACCACCATGAACATGGACAAAAAATACCATTGCGAGTATTTCCTAGTATAACAGCTTGACATTTGGAAAACTAACCTAACTATGCATGTGCCAAAACCGTAATATGCTACTCTATCAGTGAAAGATCGTTTTTGAGACGAAGAAGACATGGTTTCAACTGTTTCCCATCTTCAAGGCCCATCAGTTCTTTTTGGATGAATGTGAATGTATGAATCAGTCTTTTTGGATAGTCCAAATGCAGGACATAGATCAACCCAAACAACAAGACAAATGCATCAGCCCATTTAGAAATGTCACTAACCACAACCTCATCTTCCACGACAACTGCTGCACTGAGTGGACTGAGATGGATTAAACTGTTCTCATTGACAGTTGTCAGAATGGCAACAGAGGTGCTTCTGATGTCTGGCTCTGGTGACTCTTCAATCTGGAAAGGACAAAAACAATGTAGTATTAAAGAGAGAAAATTGATCGTTTCAGGAATGAAAACTTTATCAAAACCTACAACCTAAAATTGAATGACATTAAAAGCATGTCAGAAATTACATAAAGAAAATTATCCAAAGAAATCAAAATAATACTTTATTTGTATAAGACTGCTCATCATTCCATAAGGCAGCTCAAAGCACTGTATGTAAAAATAAAAAAACTTTTAAGACATGATAATCTGAAAACAATCAGATTCTTTCACCCAAACCCCACCCCTCCGTCCACCTAACCAGTTTCACCAACATTACCCTCAGCTCGTCAGATCCAGTGCAACGCGGACAGACAGTGATGACCTTTTTCACCTGCATCTTTAAAACAGTGTTTTTCAACCAGTGTGCCGCGGCACACTAGTGTGCCATGTGAAATTGCCCTCATTAACTGATCTAAAAACATTTTCCATCTCCAGGATTTCAGCTCTGTGTTCATCCAAACATCCTGATAAAACACTGAGTAGTTAAGAATATAAAAGATCATAAAATACTTTATTTGCGTTTATTTTATTATATTAAAGACATTTTGATAAGAATGACATTACCGCGATTTAGCCGTAGCTTCAGCTGTTTTCGGAAAAGTCCCGCCCCTTTAACTGTCTCCACCAATCATTCTAGAAGGCTTAATCACATGTCATCAGTCTGACCAATCAGAAGTGGTTAAAGTTGTCACTTCCTTGTCCCGATTTAGCTCTTAAAGTCTCTCAGTTCCAACAAAAATACCAGCTAAAGCTCGTCTTTAGCGGTGTATTTTTCCACAGAATCCTGTGTCAGACCGTGGAACAAGTAAACAAAACAATGAAGCTCAGAGACGCTAGTCTTTCTGCATTCGGCGGATTTTTGCACTACGACTCCCATGATCCATTGGGTTAAAGTGACAACGTCTCTCGGCGCACAATGGGTCTCTTTTCTTAACGTCTTGAAACAACAACAAAACACACATCAACCAGTTTTTAAATCTTCTAACTTAACTCTTATTACATTTTGTAGAAAAAACAGCTGCAACTTTCAGCTTTTTCTGCCACAATGATCACAAAATGCTTGCGAGATTGTTGAGGGGCTGTAGATCAATACTAGAGGTAAGATCGGGCCTAAAAAATCCAACCCGAACCAGGCCCGCAGGCATTAAAGCCGGCCTGAACCAGACCTGATCGGAAGAAAAATGTGTGAAAAAATAAAAAAGGCAGCTGGACTTATACTACGGTTGTGCCGATGGACGATACCATCGTCCAACGTGATGGGTAAGTGACATCCCGATGGAGAGACACCATCGTGACGCAACGCCCCTGCCACGTTGCGAGTCGACACCATAAGCCGCGGTTACATGTGCAAAATATCTTGATGGGATTGATGGTCGGATTAGAATCCAACCGTGTACATGGGCCCAGAAAAATGTTTTCAGAATATAACAAACGTTCACTAAGGTCACACTTTCGGTCAGAATAAATCATTCGCACATGCGCAGTAGGGTTTGACAAACCGGAAGAGGATATAAGTTCCGCCGAGCGGCTATTTAAAAAAAAAAACTTTATTGAATGTAACAATTCATTACAAAACAATGTTAAACAGCGCCGAGCGTCCATATATATTGACATGTCAGCTCAGTATTATACGAGACGATCTTCTAAACGTGCTTTTAATAATGTTACGGTTATTATGAAACACCTGTTCGCTCATCATTTGAATTTTAATCCGTGTGGTCAGTGCTTTTTCTGAACGGAGCCGGAAAGAAGCCAGGATTAGCAGTATGCTAACACGGGCTAACAACATTAGCTTTGGGTGGCGCTGCAATCTGCATCCTTGCTGCACGTAAACATGTGGGAATAACATCAGCCTTTATTTAGTCGGGACACGACTGGAAATACAAATCCACGTGATTGTTTGAATGGTTTCTAAGGACTGAGCGACATTTCTGCTTTGAAGCTCAAACCGCTATGTGTGCTGACGATCCGAGCTGTGCTCAGACACACACTTTTAGACCCGGTTCTGAGTTCGGTAGCTCGTACCCCTAGAGCTGCGGGACGGATCGCAGTCTTAAATCTCCCACACATACTGCTCATGTAACAAAGCACCCCCCCCCTTCCCCTCAAACACAAAGCGGTCCACTTGACTAGTTAAGTGCGGGAGCGGACTACACTTCTTTTCTATTTTGTTTGTTACTTTTTTTGTTAAAGTCACTTCCCTCAGTTTATACTGGATCATCGCGGATAATCCATTAGTTGGGAAATAAAATAAAGTAATAAAGTAAAAATAACGAATAGCAATTATACAAGAACGAAAAATTTAAAAATCTTTAATAGAATCAAAAAAACACAAAGAAAAAAGTATTTTATGATTTTTCATATTCCTAATTTTTCAATGTTTTATCGGGGCCTGTTTGGATGAACACAAAGCTGATATCCTGGAAATGGAAAATGTTGTTATATCAGTTAATGAGGGCAATTTTCCACACTGGTTGAAAAACACTGCTCTAGGGGAACAAGCTGCTGAACTCAGGAGAACTGTTTCTACTAGTAGAACTGTGTCTCCGGGCAGAACTCGGAACGCCAGCTCACACACCGGCTTTGGGGCGGCGTGTGAGCTTTTCAAAGCAGAAATGTCGCTTAGTCCTTAGAAAACGTACAAACAATCACGTTACCCAACAAAAAATACTTACATTCCAAACTTTGAGGAATTGTGGGTCCTCCTCGCGTAGATATATTGGAAGCCCGTGCAGGACCAGAGTACGCTTGACATCGGCATCTTGCTCTTGCTGCACAGAGACGCACACAAATTAATATGGCAAATATATTTGAAATGACTGCACCTCTTGGTCTACCTCAGTTCAGTTTTTCTATTTTTTATAATTTTCTTTAAGTTATACATTAATTAAAAAAGGAAAAAAACTGCACATACTATGACACTACATTCATATTTACCAACGCATTGGGATCATTTTGATACTACTGATGGAAACATTTCATTCACTGAATTAGATACACTTGGTCATCAACATGAACCGACCAAAGTCAGTCTTTTCTTTTAGCTATACTAATGCATAATGTTAATAATGCCATGCAGTTACACCTCACCTGTTCGTCATAGAGGTTCAGAAAATTCCGTAGAACCTCTGAACCCCTACCGGTTCGTGTCGCTTTTTGTCTAAACAAAATCAGCATCCTTGGTGTCCGTCTGTCTAGTTCAGAGTAGAACTGATTTCTTAGGTTAACATTAGTGATGCGATGGAACTCCGCACAGATCTACAAAAAAAAAATGTGTTAATCACCTCTTAAAAATCTATTAAAAGAACCGAAAGAAAGGTTTTACCTGTGAATCAATGCGGAGCGCAGGCCATTTTTGCAAGAACTCTCCAATCATTGGGTCTTCTTTAATGATCTCTAGGCGGCGAAGTGCAAAGGTCATCTGCATGAGTTTGTCAATCAACAGGAGATTTCTTTGACTTCTCTCAACTTCTTGTATGATTTGGATTCTAACATTCTCAAGGCTGGTAGAATCATGTCCCTTAGGGAAGTCAGGCAGGTAGTTCACCTCAGCATGCTTGGCTTTTTTTATATTGTGATGCGGATGCTCTTTGTCAGGATTATTGTGGCTTCTTCTGCCAGAATTAACAGCGACTTCTAGGCATCCAGCTTTGGCTAGCTTACTACGAAAATTCCCCATTTTATACTGCAAGCTCCACTTCCATCCATACCATCCACTTGCACTACTTTTCTCTTTGAGACATGGATGAGCCGTCACAAGAGCTTCTGCTGCCATGGCTATATTTTTTTCAGTAGGATAGGGTTTATAATTCATCATTGCTGTGGCCATGCTTTCCAAGATGCTACTTTTTTGGGATCTGGTCAAAGTGACTGTTTTCCATGACTGTTCATAAGCTGCATTTCCTTCTAGAAGAAGATGTTCCACTTCATAAGAGAAAGTAGGCACATTGAAGATGTCTGGCCAGGATTTCAGTCGGTCACTAATGGGCACATGAGGAAGCATTTCAGTGTTGGAACTTAATGACTCGTTTTCATCTTCAGATCTGACAACTTCAGATCTGACAACTTGGAGTGTCCCTTTTTCTGGTAAATCTTCAATGTCAACCAAGCAACAGAGTTGGCCATCAAAATCTGGATCTTCATAGTTGAGTGTAAACTCATGGTCAAGTCTTGGCCTGCACTTTTCTTGCAGTGTTTGGATGAGATGCTCAACTGAATTGGGACGCTCAGTGAGGGTCAACTTCACAGCTATTTCTGGAGCTATGAAAATGCGTAGTATGAACTTTGGGGGTTCTGTCATTGTCTGAATAAAAAAAAAGAAAAACAAAAAAACAAAACAAAACAAAAAGAAAAATAAGATTACTTCACATTTTGATTAATTCACAGCAACATCACTTCCTAAGTGGAAGTATAAAGCGTTTTGGTGTCAACAAGAGTTTACCATTGACATTGTAGGCATAGACTGGCAAACTGTCATTAAGTTCCATTAGACTATGAACAGCAGTATTTCCAGGGAACAATTCAAATGATCTCAAATGTTCTGTGTAAAAGGACTTGTGATCATTGCAAAGAAAAGTTACATTGTTGTTGACAATGAGGATGTTTTCAACTTTGCTGAACTGTGGTAGTCCCCCTTCCTGACCAACTGAAACAAACATTCCAACATCATACGGAGTGCCATCAATAACAATCTTAGATGCTGCGTAAATGATGTCAGAGTCTGTTATGTGATGTGTGTGTTGTTTTGCCACGTCTGGTAGTTGTGAAACGAGAACAGAAGAAACACTGGATGTTTGTTGATGTGGCTTAAAAAAAGCTTTGGCGCTAAGGTGGTATGCAATCATGTACTGATGTCTAGTTGCAAGTGTTTTAAGAACATTCTTGAAATTTTGTGCATCATGTACAATGCGTTTGAAAAAGCGATGTTTCCCCTCAAATCTCATTGTCCACAAATGGACAAGGTGGTGTTTAGGGAGGAATGTGAAATCAGGAAAAACTTCCTTTAACATCTGTCTGTGATCTAGTATCTTGCTTTGCAAATACTGAATAGACTCCTCATCAAATACTGGACACAAAATAAGCTCCACAATGTCTTTCAAATCCATCAATATTGTCCAAGCCCCGTCGCCCTCAGGAACTTTGTCACCAATAATCAATGGGAGTAATCTCAATAATGCATTATTTTCATGCCCGTTGCCACCAATGCTTCTCTTGGTGGCAAAGGTTTTGGCAATGGGTCTTGGTTTATCAGTGGCATCAGAGCCCTTGTATGGAAAGGAATCGATTTTTTTGTTCAAAGAATCAAGAGAAAAATATTTGAGGCTAATCATCCGATCAATACAGAGAGCCAATTCTAGTGGCACTATGCCCTCTAAAAGATCATGCAGGACATCAGGTGGGAAGCCAGTGACTGGATGAAAATGCTCAAGAGTGCTTTGCAAAATACAGTCGCCTTTAACACCACACAGACTGGAAAGATTTCCCTGCAACACATCCTGTACATCTCTGTCATGGGTGGGTTTTGTCCTAGGATTAAAGTCACCCTGGAAAACATCAAGAGACTGAATCTGGTTGTGTGTTGCTTTGCAGAATCTACACACATAGCCAGCTCTGAAACATTGGACAAAGCCAGCGAAAGAATGAGCAGCCAGATTATCAGAAACGACACACAAAACAGTGCCATGAACAGTACAACCAAGGGGCTCAATATACAGACCATCTTTTTCAAGAGTGCATAAGTCTTTTAACAAGGGACCAAGGGTTTTTTGATAGCCATATTTCTGAACATCTGTCACTTTACAAAGTGCAGCTAGTTGAATTACATGAAGTGCTGATCGGTATTTGTGAGGAAGGTCTGCAAACACCCAATACACCGAGCAGAGTTTGTGGATTTTTCTAGACGTACCAAGAGGATTTGCAATTTCCAGGTCATCGATGTACAACATTAGTGGCAATGTCAACTCTAAAGAAGACAACATCTCATTTTCCTGGTAATACAAGCCATCTTTATGGCTCTTGTAATGCCCTTTTTGTGAGTTCTTAGTTTCGCTAATGAGGTCAATGACATCAGTGTGTTTAAAGATTTCTTGAATCATTTCAAGTATTGGCACATATACTGCAGTGTGCCCTGCCTCCAACACATATTGCACTGGCATGACAACAGGAAAATTACTCTCAATGTATGTTTTTCTGCGTTTTGCAGATGACAAATCTTGACCCTTGGCTGTTTCAGTGACAAAAATGTTTGTGTTCACAACTGAAGTAACCAATTCATTTACAACAACTTCAGTAGCTGGAACAGAGTGTTTTTGCAATATTTCTTTGACAGCATCTTTTAAGAGAGGCTGAGATAAAAGAAATATCTCCCTCAGATCATTAACAATATCTTGACAAGCTCTCTCAGAGACATGAAGAATTGCCTGCATTTTAAGAAACAAAGAGGCCAAATTTTTATGCAACTGGGCTTCCAACAAATCAGTGTCACAAATCTCATCTTCAGAAGCAGGCAAATCTTCATGCGGATCAAGACAATGCTCTTCATCAAAATCAGCAGTAGTTTGAGCTGCCATGTTTTCTGTAGACACAACATCATCACTGAAATTTGAATCGCTACCATGAGTCCTACTCTTATGGGCATTGAAAGATGAGCAAACATTTGTGGTATACCTACAGTTCTTAAATGGACATGGTACAGTCTCATGGTTTTTCAAGTGTCCTCTCAAATGACAAAACAAGCTTTCCTTTGATAAAGGCTGACTGAATGTACACAATGAACAGGTAAACAGTGATATACCTGCGTGTACCCCAGCATCACCTTTATGTTGGTGAGAACGTGACAAGTGAATTTTCAAGGCATTAAATGATGCAAATGTACAAATGCAGTTCTCAAAAATACATGGCAGTGGTGTTACTTTGGAATAATGCACGTGTTTTAAATTGTAGTGCTTCAATAGTTTTGTCTGCGTGTCTGAAGAGTGGACACATAGTTTACACTTCCAATTCATTTTACTTTAACTACATAGTGGCCTTACTAGCCTCCTAATCAAGTGTAAAAGCCCTCAATGAGTTGACTCCTACAGCGATGGTCCCTCGTATGTGTTCCTGTAACAGTTAAAAAGTAGTGTTATAGAGATGCAATACATTTTTTTCCCATTTGTTACATGAATGAACTGTAAGTTACCAAGTGACAGGCTGGTGATTCTGACAAACTGCAGATTCTTTAGGATGTCAAGTCTATGTATAGAAAAAGTAGATGAAATTAAACTAAAACCTAGTACTAAACGTTTAAACTACAAAAATTGCTTCTGTTGCTCCCAGAACTATTTCATCAAGCAGCTCTTGGTCAAAGTTGATGACAAAAAGATAGACAATCAAGATTAGAACTTCTTAAAGATTCACAAGTACTGTATTTCTTAAATAGCCTGTATCTAAATGTTATCTTTTAGATGCATGTTCACTTTGTACAACTTCTATATTTTCAATAGAAAAATAATATGCCTGTCGTTGAGAAAAGTCAATATGATCTGGTAAGGGCCACATGAAACACTTTTGAAAGTATAAAGATGCACATCAAAGAGTACCAGAAATGTTATTGGACTGGCATTGTCTTTTCTTAATCTTTGATCCTCAACATACTTCCGTTTTTTTCTGATGAATTCAAAGGTTTGCTTTCTTGCTAATGTCTGACTTTACATTATTAAACATTTTTTTAGTTCAAATATAGAGCGTTTATACTTGGGGTACTAAGGGGTGGGCAATAAATTCCAATTATTTTTTTAGACTATTACTTTTTGGAGAGGAAAAAAAATAGAATAAAATAAAATGACAATCAAGATATTTTCCCAGCGGTCTGCTTTTTTGGGCTTCCATTGTTCTGAGTAATGTCAGCATGTCTGTCTCTACAGGGCTCAACATAGCAATTTGCCCGCTGGTCCGGTCCTGTTTCTCGAGCAATACGGTCCACAAGACTTTGTCACTTGTCCACTCAAGCCACTAAAATATCTAACGGTTAATATATTTTTCACCTTTTTCAATAAATTATATTTTACGAAAACGCTTAGATTTACCTCGTCTTCATCGCTTTTAAAGTTTGACGTCGGCCATGATTGTTTTGATCATGTGGTGCGCATCTTCCGCAACAGCGAACAGCGTTCACTCTCTGCATCCGTCGGAGCAATTTAACGGGGAGAAAATAGTGTTGCGGAGTGTGTATGTGCTGAGAGGGGCGCGTGCCGCGAGAGAAAGGGGAAGGAGATGCAGGTGGAAATAGGGGTGTGAGCACGGAGCGGAGGTGTGCGTTGAGATATTGTGTGTTCGAAGGACGGAGCACCTTACTAAAGAGAAGGTGTCCCCCCCCCAGAATAACTGTTTTGGAGTCGGTCTTAATCCGCTTTGGTGGCTGAGGGTTCCAAACGGGAAAGTGAACCCCGAAGGAGAATCGCCTTCAGCCCTGGAGGAAATCTCCCCTGCACTTCTGACCACGGTCGGAAATAGAGAAAAGCAAAGAGAAGTCCCTGCGCAGTAAAGGTTCAACAATAGCTTGGGAAGTTGGACAAGGAGACAACGAACGCACAAAGATGTTTCTCGAACCTCCCCAAGCTGGCCAAAGATATTTAATGAATGCATTGAAGATGAAACTGTATGCACTAAGCTTTAAGTTGAATGTCAAAGAATCAAAGGCAACTCCAAATACCTGAATCTCAGACTCAAATGCAGTATAATGTCAAAGTACTTCATTTTGTTTTTCTTTACAACACTGTAAGCAGTAAGTTTTTCTTGTCAAAAGCTGGATGATCTCAGTAGTTTAATTTTATTGAATTTTTCAATTATTTAATTTAATTAAGTAACTAAAAAGTAAATGTAACTTTGCAAATTTAAACAATTAACTCTGCAAATTTGAACAACATAACAGTAATTAAGGATCTAAAAAGTAAATGTAACTTTGCAACATTAACAAAAAGCAGAACCTCAAGGCAGTCAGAGCAAAAATGTAAATAAAACTTCTTAACTATTAATTACGAACAAATGTGAAATAGCAGTGATTAGAGCAGCATGAAAACGTCTTAACTAGTGTTACCTACTACACTGCAGTGCTCTCTTCAGAAAATCTGAACAGACTAGAGCATATTTAAGTTTGATATGGTCTGTTTCAGTAATTGAAAAGTGTATAAATAAGTGTTAGATGTCACCAGAATGCACCAAATTGCACCATGCACCTGCAGCGGTGGGTCGCGCTGTGCGCGGTGTCGGGCCAGTAACTTTCAGACAGGGCCAGTTACTTACAAAAACTACTGGCCCTGGGGGCCAGTGCAAATTTCTGGGCTATGTCAACCCCTGCTCTAGCAACAAGCAGATATGAAAAGCAGACATGAGGCAGGCAAATCCAATGACAAAAAAACTCATGCAACCCAATCCCTGGAACTTTTATGCTTCTCCCAAATTTTCGGTTGATAAAGCTGTGGGACAAGTGGCAAATTTCTTAAGTTTTCAACTTTTATAAATCAGAACTGCTGAGTTGCATAACTATTAAATTAATTTCAAAACATTATGGTTTATTGTACGGAAATTTAATCTGATATTTTTCTCTGGACTACAACGGCCTCAATAACCTGTCCACATTGTCAATGTTACATATTAATATTTTTTAAAACGTATGCATATACTATAATTACAGATTTCAGAGTATATGAGTAGATGAGAACAATCTGGAGACGAACAATTTATTTTAAATTACTTTACATTTAGAAACACAAACCACAACCATGGGCCAAATATACCATTTTGAGTATTAAGCAAATATGATATAATACAGGCATCACTCACAAATCTGAGCCCAATTCATGATATACCTACTACAAAACTATGGAGTCCTATACTGCTCATAATTAAATAAATGAATATTATGCCATTGGGAAAAACAGCAACATGAAATAAAAACAAAGCTACTTTGGAAGATATTTATTTTGAAATCTTAGTTTTCTGAAAAAAGACGTAGAATAATAATAATAATAATATTCCCCATGATTAAAAATGAATATTTTAAAATGCTGTTTTAAAATAATGAACAGATTTTTAAAGCAAAATGAGATATATTGAATAATATAATGGCTAATTTAAAATCTTTGTCCAGCTTTTTCACCATTTCATGATCTTTTTATATATTTATGAGAGATTTATATTGGTTGATTGTGTATTTGCATGAGGTCATATTTATTTATTGAATTAAATATTTGTTTATTTAATTGTCAACAGTATAGGACTCCATACATAACATCAAATTAAGACTTGGATATCTTATTGAATTGCAACTATTTTGTTAATTTACAAAATAAAAACTTACTTCAGCTCTTGGCGGAAACTTCTTTAAAAATCCGCACAACCGCCGCCTCACTAAGAGGATACGAGAACACGTTAGCAGAAGCTAGCTTTGCCCACATTTGCATTCATATAGTTACTATGTCAAATAAAAGTTACGCGAAAGCGTTACTATTACCAAATCACAGAGTTTCTTGTGAGATCAAGTAAAACAATAACAATATTAGCAATTCCTGCTGACTAGTCTGTGCTGCCACTGGCTCCCGTCCTAATCGAGACAGGCAAAGCTAGCGGTTAGCTAGCGGCTAGCCAATTTGAAATGAGCGCCAACCAACTCGGTAAACGTAAGAGTTTTCGGTTATTAAACAACTTCATTTACAACGCACAACGTTTCTCTGATGGCATCATACCGACACTGCTCAATAATTTAATGGGGAAAAAACCCGTATCATTCCGAACTGTTTAATTCCAAAGAATTTTCGCAGTCATCATGACGTCATCATGACTATGCAAAAATTGTTCGGATAGTTAGTAGTTTAAACTCGCGGAGGGCGTCATGACTACAAATGATAAACTAGAAGGAACATAAAAAGAAGCAACAAATATATATTTTCGGGGTGAAAGTAATAAAATAGATATAGAAAATCAAACAATACTACTTACGTAAACGTATGTATGTGGTACACTTCGGCTCGCTTCAGACCTCCGCCATCTTGAAGACTTTTCTCAGTTCGCGGCTCATGGACGTACGTTATGACGTCATCACGTCTCTTTACTTAAAAGTTTTGACAACAAGGTTTCATTTACTCAAAATCTTTTAGTCCAATAAAGACATAACTGACGTCAAAGTTGAATCGGCTTATAGGTTTTAAGCTGACTCAACTTGGTTGCTACTTTTGAGTTCTGTGATTATAAAACTTTTGAGCTCATTGGACTGTTCGGGTTTACAGTGTAACTTATGGTGCAGAAAGAAATAAAAATAATAGTTTAATTTACTAGTTAAAACAGAGTAAAACAGCTACACAACAAAAACCATGGACAAAAACGCACACTTAAACCCCAATCTGCCCAGATTGGCAAAGAAAATGGTATCCCATAATTCCTTGCGCTGCCTTACGTTATGAGATCATGGTGCATTTACACCAAAGTTACACCAACTTAATTCAATTAAGTTGATTGAAAATAAATAACTACATCAGACAACTTTTTAAGTTGAATGAACTCAAAAAAATGGTTTATTTTCACCAAACCAAATAATTAAGATAGAACAATGGAAAAAAGTTTATCTTTCCAACAAAATGTTGTAAACACCTGCCTAACAATATTAATGACTCACTTCTTTCTGGGCAATGCCTAAATAAAACTAATGAAAGTACTTTTCTCTATATTGATGAATTTAAAAAAAGGAATACACTTTTATATTCATATGTAAATTTTACTCTTACAAGAAGTATAATTTTAAACAATATCTTTTGTTGTACAAAGGAGCCTTCACATCTCCCTACTTCTTCCATTTATTTGAACAAACACATACAGCCAAACAGCATGCATGTCACTTCTGCTTCCAGCCCTCTCACTCATGGTTTTCACACCAAGATTTCCCACTTCCCATGAGTCTTAGGGGCTGAAGGCGGGGCTGCAGGTTGCTACAATATTTAGAAAAATAAAAATAAAAATTTGAGAGCATGCGGGGCAAGGAATTGTTTAATCCACCTGAAACAAGAGAGATAGGAAATCCAGGATGCAATACTTAAATCTATATATTACACTTTAATTATGTTTTAAGTTTAATTTACTTAATTTAAACATATTTTATTTTAAATTATAAATTATTAGTTACATATACTCAAAACAGGGGATGTGTTGAACAAGCGTTATATGATTGAGTTAGAAGAGCTTTTTTGAAAACTTTGAGTATTAGCTACTAATTATTTTTAATTAGTTTGAACGTTCGGGTTTACAGTTTGCAATACTTAAATGAATATATTACACTTGAATCATGTTTTTAAGTTTAATTTACTTAATTTAAACATATTTTATTTTAAATTAAAAATTATTAGTTACATATACTCAAAACAGGGAATGTGTTGAACAAACTTTATATGATTGAGTTAGAAGAGTTATTTTAAAATTTTGAGTATTAGCTACTCATTATATTTAATTACTCTGAATGTTCGGGTTTACAGTGTACCAAACTCTAACTTATGGTGCAGAAAGAAATAAAAATAATAGTTTAAATTATAGTAAAACAGAGTAAAACAGCTACACAACAAAAACCATGGACAAAAACACACACTGAAACCCCAATCTGCCCAGATTGGCAAAGAAAATGGTATCCCATAATTCCTTGCGCTGCCTTACGTTATGACGTCATGGTGCATTTACACCAAAGTTACACCAACTTAATTCAATTAAGTTGATTGAAAGTAAAACAACTACATCAGACAACTACGTGTTTTTTATAAGTTAAATGAACTCAAAAAAATGATTTATTTTCACCAAACCAAATTATTAAGTTAGAACAATGGGAAAAAAGTTTAAATTTTAAATTTTTAAATTTTCATATTTACATTTTTATTTTTAATTCCTTTGAACGTTCGGTTTTACAGTGTGGATGACAGTTTATTAACTCTGCATTTATATATGGAAATTTTAGATGGGAGAAGTAACAAATTAATAAAATTTTGTAACTTTCTATAATCAGATCAAATATGTAAGAATTAGTTTGACATTTATTATAACATTAATGTTTAATTTTAATTTTAAGCTTATAAATCATACCAAATGGATCCAGAATTTAAGTAAGAATTTACAATGGTAGAAAAGGAAAAGAACCTATTCAAGAAAATAATTTTAAAAAACAGCAGTTATGGTCTATATTTGAGAACTTTGACTTTTTATTAACTACACACTGACCAAAAACATAAACGCAACACTTTTCCAAATTTCGCCTCCAGGCAATCACACTTTATAACCACACTGACCAAAAATATAAACGCAACACTTTTGTTATTGCTCCCATTTTTTATGGTATAAATATACACAAAATAACCAGTTCTCTGAAATATTGTTCACAAATCTGTCTAAATCTGTGATAGTGAGCACTTCTCCTTTGCCAAGACAAACCATCCCACCTCACAGGTGTGCCATATCAAGATGCTGATTAGACAGCATGATTATTGCACAGGTGTGCCTTAGACTGGCCACAACAAAAGGCCACTCTGAAATCTTCAGTTTTGGTTTATTAAAGGGGTCAAGGGATTCAGAAAACCAGACAGTATCTGGTGTGACCACCATTTGCCTCATGAAGTGCGCATAGAGTTGATTAGGTTGTCTATTGTGGCCTGTGGAATGTTGGTCCACTCTTCTTCAATAGCTGTGCGAAGTTGCTTGATATTGGCAGGAACTGGAACACGCTGTCGTATACGCCGATCCAGAGCATCCCAAACATGCTCAATGGGTGACATGTCCGGTGAGTATGCTGGCCATGCAAGAACTGGGATGTTTTCAGCTTCCAAAAACTGTGTACAGATCCTTGCAACATGGGGCCGTGCATTGTCATGCAGATATAACAGATGCATGCCCATACCATAACCCCACCACCACCATGGGCTTCTCAATCTACAAAATGGACATCAGAAAACCGCTCACCCACACGACGCCACACACGCTATCTGCCATCTGCCCTGAACAGTGTAAACCGGGATTCCGTGAAGAGAACACCTCTCCAACGTGCCAGACGCCATCGCATGTGAGCATTTGCCCACTCAAGTCGGTTACGACGACGAACTGGAGTGAGGTCGAGACCTCAATGAGGATGACGAGCATGCAGATGTGCTTCGTTGAGGCGGTTTCTGACAGTTGGTGCAGAAATTCTGTAGTCATGCAAATCGATTATTTCAGCAGTTGTCCGAGTGGCTGGTCTCAGACGATCTTGGAGGTGGACATGCTGGATGTGGAGGTCTTTGGCTGGTGTGGTTACACGTGGTCTGCGGTTGTGAGGCCGGTTGGATGTGCTGCAAAATTCTCGGAAACACCTTTGGAGACGGCTCATGGTGGAGAAATGTACATTCAATTCCCTAGCAACAGCTCTGGTGGACATTCCTGCTATCCTGCTATCACCAATTGCACGCTCCCTCAAAACTTGCGACATCTGTGGCATTGTGCTGTGTGATACAACTGAAGATTTCAGAGTGGCCTTTTCTTGTGGCCAGTCTAAGGCACACCTGTGCAATAATCATGCTGTCTAATCAGCATCTTGATATGGCACACCTGTGAGGTGGGATGGATTGTCTTGGCAAAGGAGAAGTGCTCACTATCACAGATTTAGACAGATTTGTGAACAATATTTCAGAGAACTGGTTATTTTGTGTATGTGGAAAATGTTTCACATCTTTGAGTTTATACCATGAAAAATGGGAGCAATAACAAAAGGGTTGCGTTTATATTTTTGGTCAGTGTATATGCTATAAATGCTCTGTTGAATTTTTTTTTTAATTTTTTTAATTTTCCTATTTATATAAATGTATCTGGCTGTTACCATGCTTTTTCCAAATTGATTTTCTCTAAAATATTGTTCCATTAAAGTCAGGGGATATGGAGACAGTTGTCTGCATGGAAAGACGGTAACTGGAGCAGCAAGGGCCAGCACCCCAAACTGCAGTTCCTGTGAAGGAGCACCCAAAAGCAAGCTGCGAAGAACCCTTCTGAACTATACCCCCAGGGTTTCCAGAGAGGCGGGGAGAATGATAATCTTAAACGGACAGATCTATCGGCAAAGTCATCAGCTAACAGACAACCTATAAAGAGAACGGTCTGTACCTAAGGCAGAGATCAGGGAGATTTTGAGAAGAAAGCTCTTCACACTAAGATGACCAGAGCAGCATAGAAGGAAAGAAAAAGAGAGGGGCAATCAAACAGCCCAATTGCTTCAGAAGTTTAAATATCAGCTCATCTCTATCAGCCTGGTGGGATTTTCTAAAAAAAAAAAAATACAACTTCACCATATTTCCATACAAACTCACCCCCATCTGGAACAACCCTGACATCTTACTAAACAAAAACATGATCCACTTTAATTTATGGAAGAACAAAGGAATCCAACAGTTTCAGGATATAATTCAGAATAGAACATTTATACCACTTCCAACGCTATCCTCAATTTATGGGATTAGTAAAAACAAATTTCTAGAATACCAGCAACTTAAATCAACTATAAGTACTAAATACAGTTTGACATAAAAAAAGACCTAGAACTTCCTCCTACAGTTAAAAATTTCATTGATCTTAAGAAACCAAAGCTTACTTTCAAAATTTACAAACTGATATCTAAGACAGAAGACACAATTTACCTACCCATGACAAAATGGGAGTCTGAGCTATCATTGAACTCTAGTGAACAATTTTGGCTGCAAATCTGTCTAAATGCCTTAAATATGACCAAAGGTCCTAATCTGCAACTTGTTCAGTACAAGATTCTCCACAGAGCTCACTACACAAGACAGAGGTTATTTAAAATGGGTCTCATTCAGTGTGTGTCCCTAAACTGGAAATCCAAAAAATAATCTTAGCATTAATCACTACAGAAACCTCATGTCAGACCATATTAGTTTAGAAATAATGTCTTCCTCTACATATATTCTGTCCGCTTCAGACTCTCCTTGGTCCCAGCTGATTAGTCACATCACCTAGTAGGGGTGGGATGGTGATGGGTTGAAACCGGGTCCTAGCTGGTCCGGTGGGCTGGGGTAGGTTTGGGGGCCTGGCGTTCTCCTGGCTTGGGGCTTTGCCCTTGGGGGGGGGCAAGCATTGAAGTTCCTGGGTCAGTGCCATTTATTATGGCCCGCAGCAGCAGTCACTGACTGCAAGGACCATATTGTTTTCGCAGTTGGAACGACGACTTCGCCGCCTTTCAGCGAGAATGTGAACCCCGCCGCATGCTGGAAAAGTCACCAAAACGTGCACACACCTGGGATAAATTGCAAATGAATTTTCCACAAAGTCAACGTCACCCCCCCGAAGACAATGACATCACGGCCAGCGATCCCGTCAAAAAAATGAATGGGCCGAAAATCGCGTATGGGGCCCAACAAAATGTACTTCAAAATGCAGTCGCGAAACCAAAACACACGTGTTGGGGATATCCCAAAGAAGTTTTGAAATCATTATGGGGCGGCCACACGACCTACGGCTTGGCGGCCATTTTGTGGCGAACTCTGAGAATTGGCGATTTTTGTGTTTTCCCACGATATGGGGAAACGACACTTTTGTTTGAGCGATTTTCACGCAATTGCACACACTTGCTCCCAGCTCCAGTCTACAAACACCACACAAGTGTGGTTGACCTTTGACCTCGGGAAAAGGCCGCCATCTAGAATTTTCTCAAAAAAGCACCTTTAGCACCAGATACAAACGAAAACTTGTCGTTGGAATTTTCAACGATCATCTCGAAACTTTTTGGCCAACAATGGCAAGCTACTGTGGAAAAAATTTTGGAATTAGAAGTTGTAGATTTTGAACGCCATGCGCGTGGCGAGCTAGTAAAGTGGCGCACTGTTATGACTCCCATGCCTTTCAATACAATAAAGTGAAAATTGAATGCATGCATTTATGCCTGGATCTGAATACATTGAAAAACACTGGACAAGGACATATAAGGAATGTGGGCGTGGTTAGCATAAAACCACTGTTGCTAAGGACAACAAAAAGTTTACTTTATCCGATTTGTCTTGAACTGACGTCAATCTGTTCGTCATCCCGAGGTGACTAAAACATAAAACGGTTGCTATGTAGATAAAATCAACAGAAAAGCCGCCATTTTGAAAAAAGTGGGTTTTTTATCAACTCATGACATACAGCTTTCACCAATGGAGCAATGTGTTTTTCTAAGTAGCTATGGTATCGCTATGGTAGGACTTTTAGCCACGTTAGCATAGCTAGCATAGTTAGCATAATTAGCATCTTAAACAATGTGTTTTTCTGAGTCAGTTGATGATGCTGAACGCTATGCTAGCAATTTTAGCCACATTAGCATAGCTAGCATAGTTAGCATAATTAGCATTTTAGGTAATCTGTTTATCCGCGCCAGTTGATGATGCTGATCGCAATGCTAGCACTTTAAGCCACATTAGCATAGCTAGCATAGATAGCATAATTAGCATTTTAGGTAATGTGTTTTTCAGAGCGAGTTGATGATGCTGATCGCTATGCTAGCACTTTTAGCCACATTAGCATAGCTAGCATAGTTAGCATAATTAGCATTTTAGCTAATGTGTTTTTCTGAATCAGTTAATAATGCTGATCGCTATGCTAGCACTTTTAGCCACATTAGCATAGCTAGCATAATTAGCATTTTAGGTAATGTTTTTTTCTGACAGAGTTGATGATGGTGATCGCTATGCTAGCACTTTTAGCCTTATTAGCATAGCTAGCATAGTTAGCATGATTAGCATTATTAGCTTATGCAGCTTTTACTATCCCTCATCAAAGGTGGGAGGTGAGGGCGGCGGTGGTGCGTAGAGTTGGGCGCGGAAGGCGGGTTGCGTCTGCGGGCCATACAACGCCGCTTGCGGCTTTAATTGCATTTATTTTGGGGTTTCCTCTGGGCAAGGGCTTGATTTATTTATTTTCACTTTGTTTAATTACTTTACCTTTATTTTATGTATTTATGTATGTATTTATTTATATAATAATAATAATAAGCTTTACTACAGACTCAAGGTCCATTTGCCACAAAAATACACAAAACATATAAAAGATTTAATGATGGGGGGGGGCGTAGTGCTTGTTCCTGGTGAAGGCTAGGGGCATGAGTGGAGGTGCTGGACCTCCTGCCCCTCGGGTGCAGCGCTGGGCCCCTTCCTTGCTGACTGTCCCAGTCTCTGTCTGCTGCTCCAGTATGGTGGAGCGCGCCTGTCCTGTGGCAGGTGGGCGTGTCAGCCTTAGGAGGAGACTGGTTAGTGTGTGATGTTGCCACAAATAGCATGCTAAGCACCGTTTTAATTATTTTGTTATGAATCCCTGCAGGGGCAAAATACCTGCTTTGCGTGCTAATGTCAGTGATCTGGCCAGAGCTTTACTGGGACTTTATGGTTTGGGACTGTTTTGAATGGACTTTGGTAAACGTGGAAAAGCAGCATGCGCCTTTACAGGCACCACGGCAATCTGAGAACATGATAGTTATTTTACTAAACCAGAGAGAGCCGTAGCACAGGGAGAAAAGAGTCGCATTTTGGACCGTTTAGCTCTTTCCGCCATCATATTTCTTTGGTAGCGTTCCTGTGTGCGCGCGCCGCATGCTGTCTGAACAACAGTCAACAAAAAGCCAGACAGACCTCTCCTCTTCAGCGAGAATAGCGAAATTAATATCATCACTAATTAACGGAAAATTGACTGACTTGGTGAGTTAAATATGGGAGATAACGTTTATATCTTGTGGGAAACAAAAAAAGCGGCCTCTCCAGTACCAAAAGCAGCACCGTTGAGGTCAGATCTTAACGATTCTGGGGTCTTGAAGAATGTTGCCCTTGAGGCTCGTTCAATACCGGGGTTCGGTACCCATCTCTAATCACAACTAAGGATGGGTTCATCTTTCACAAAGTACAGCGGCCAGATGGAGGGGAGAAGATCTTACAACTGCTGTTGCCTATTTGCCTCAAAGAAGTCTTGCAGCAGCTGCATGATGACCACGGCCACCAGGGTATTGAATGTACAACTGAGCAAGTATGACAGAGATGTTATTGGCCAGGAATGAGCGACGATATTAAACAATGGCGCAAAGATTGTACACAATGTATCCTGGCAAAGACTTCTCAGCCCAAACTCAGTGCACCTATGGGGCATTTGTTGGCTTCCCACCCTAACCAGATATTAGCAGTGGACTTTACCCTTCTGGAGCCGGCTACCGATGGGAGAGGGCATGTCTTGATAATGACGGAT
This sequence comes from Oryzias curvinotus, assembly GCA_023969325.1. Lineage (NCBI taxonomy): Eukaryota > Metazoa > Chordata > Actinopteri > Beloniformes > Adrianichthyidae > Oryzias > Oryzias curvinotus. Next base: position 12,475,694 of record CM043722.1, read on the forward strand.
GTGGTTTTTTTTAGGCGGTACCTATCAGAGACATGCGGAGAAATTCTGTTGTTGGTCAGCTGTGTAACCTGTAGGGAGTGCAGAAATCCCAGACTACACCATGCCACCCTCAAGGAAATGGACAGTATGAGCGGTTCAATCAGACAATGCATGACCTGTTGCTCTCACTGCCAGCAGAGAGGAAAAGCCACTGGCCAGAACACCTACCTCAATTGGTGTTCTGTTACAACACAACTATTCATCAGTCGACAAGTGAGTCACAATAATACTTGATGTTCAGTCAAGAACCTCAACTGTCTGTCGATTTCCTTTTGGGCAGATTAGAAGAGCCAAAACAGAGGCAAGTAAGTGACTGGGTGCGAGAACATAAGTGGCACCTTGCAGCGGCCTTCCATGGTGTCAAGGAACGTCTACAGGCAGCTGCCCTAAAGTGCAAGGATCGGCATGACAGACAAACCTTCTGTGATTCATTGGCAGAAGGGCAGCTGATATAACTGAAAAACTGCACCATGCAGGGTCGCACCAAGATCCAGGATGCCCGGAGTCCTATTTAAATAAAGTAAAACAGGCCCCTAGACCAGATGGAGTTGTGTATTTAGTTACGCCCGTTCAGGATCTGGATAAGATTCGTCAAGTGCACCAAACTATGATGAAGGTGGCCAATCTAGATCTAGCCTCAGCGCTGCCTCACATGCAGAAAGTGCTTCAAGTAACCAGAAGGTTGTCTAGTGGAGAGGACAGCCAGGGTGCATGGGTCAGGCTTGACCCCATGGGAGGCCGACCTGAACCATCTTATGTGCGAACCCCCCTCTAAATTGACCATGTGGACAATGCTACACCTCAGGAAGAGTGGGTCCATCCTACACAACTTTTCCAAGCTCCTGTGGTACCCACTGGGGCTAACGCAGAAGATCCAAGGAGGTCTACACACCCCACTACAGAACAACATAGAAACTTGTATCATCAGTGCTAAATTGGGCAGACGGGGCTACGAACTCAGAGGCAGCTGGCCTAGAGGGTTGTGTGACTGCAGTTTTCCGGCCATAGTGTTGAGTAGGTAGGTATGTTCATTGTTTTCATCCCTATGGCACAGATAAAAAAAAAAGGGGGGGGGGTTATAATGTGACGGACAGGGCTGTGGGGGGTAGGTTATCCCTCTTGGTGCATCATAGGCTAACCTTCATGGCAACCACCTGTCAGAGTTGTAATTGGCCCATTAGGCTGATAAATAGCAGCTGTGGGAGTCCCAACTAGACTCTGGTTTTCTGGCTTGACAATGGCGAGTAATCTTAATATGGGGTGCTTTTAATAAAGTTTTTAAGAATTTGAGTTGGCAACATTTCAAATTATTTCTATATTAACAGGTGGTGAAATGAGTTCTGACCTTGGGGCATGAGAGGTAGAATAAGGGTTTGTAAAGATGATGCGTATGTCCCAGAACCAATTTATTTATTTTATTTTAATTTTTTTATTTCCCAGCAGAATTGCCACTGCTGTTTTTCTTTAGTTTTTCTTTTAGCCCCTGTTCCGGCCTACAAGTAATAATGGAGCGCTTACAGTGTGTCCATTATTCATTCACTCCTCATTTATACTTGGTGATGTAACTACTGTTGTAGCCACAGCTGCCCTGGGGCAGACTGACAGAGGCGTGGCTGCCAGTTTGTGCCTATGGCCCCTCTGTCCATCACCAGGACATTCATGCACATTCACACACCGATGGAGCTGCACTGGAGGCAAGGAGGGTGAAGTGTCTTGCCCAAGGACACAACGACAGTTGGCTGGGGGAGCGGGGATCAAACCGCCGACCTTTTTGATTTTCATTGGATGACCTGCTCAACCGCCTGAGCCACTGCCGCCCCTAGTGGTGGTGTCCTGCTCAGGTGCACCTCCTGTTTTGTGTTTTCTTGTTGGGGTTGTGGTGTGTTTGTGTGTGTATTGGGGCCCTGAGCAGATATTCCTGGTGAAGAGGTTGGATTGGAGATCTCCCTTGGCGTTATTTGGCTACCCACCGGTGCAGTGGGGCTGAAGAGTCCTTGGAGGCAGCCAGTCAAACACCAGGGGGCAGTATTTGACTGGTCTTCCTGTAGTTTTAAACCTGAAACCATGTGTTTAGATAGGATGTTCATTTAGATTTAAACTTATTCAAGTTTAGCAGAAACTGACAAACTCATTTTGAGACCTCAGTAATTCTTTCCAGACCTGACTAATTCTTTCCAGGAACAATAAAGTGTGATGATGAGGCAGCATGACAGGGTGAAGGTAAGTTCCTTTAATGTGACAAAGATGCTTTGTTTACATATCTGCACTGCACCGCTGCAGTCCTGCTTTCTCACATGGAAGTAAACTAACACTGACTGCCACGATGTCGGCCTTTGTTCAGAGCGTTGTACACATCAGTCTGATCAATCAGGTTGCTGAACTAGAATCCATTGCTGGGAGGTTCTGCAGAACCTTGGGCCGCTTTGCCAATAGCATTTAGGTTGATGCTAAGTGCATTAGCCTATTAGCCGCTGTGCAGCTGCAGTGCTTCACTCGTTCTTATCTGAGACAGGTAAAAAGCACCGCGATCCGCGTTTTTATGTGTTGCTGGCAGCAACATGGCACAGAGTTTCAGTTCGGTACACATCCCAAGTAGGTAGTACTTCATGTCTCACAACAATGAAAAAAGTTGCCTCTGACCAAAGTCTTCCTGTTGTTTTGTGCAGAGTATAGCTGCTCAAAGAGGCTCAGGGTGCTCTGCTGCCAACTAGCAGTTGGAAGGTAAAGTGGAAAACAAGAGTCAGACACTGAAGGATGCTCAGAAATAATTAAAGAAATATCGTCCTGACATGATTTTGAATCGATACGAATACAAATGGACTATCGCGAGATATTGCTAAGTCGATTTTTTTTTTTCCAACACCCCTAGTAGCAGACTTTGTCAGATGTTACAACGCCCCCTGTCAATCAGTGTTTGGATGAATTAGCTCAGTGTTTGGAATTGAACAGAGAAAAACTGCATCACATTCAGAGCAAGAAACCACGCTTTCATCTGAAAGAAGGAAACATTCAAAACAGTTGAAACTGAAGTGAAGAAGAAAATTCAAACCTTCAGACACTTTTCCTCAGATTTCTGACAAGTTAGAACAAAAGATGCTCTCAGCTGCTCTAAACTGGACTCTGGTTGAGGTTTTTGTAGACACTGTTGACCTGTATGAGCAAACAGTTCATTCATGGAGGAACATTTGATTGGTAAGACTTTTGAACTGATCAACCTTTTCATGTTGGGACCTAACAGAGAAGCAGCAATATTTCCTAATTTTTAGTAGAAAGTAGAGCAAAGAATCCTGGTTCCTGATCCTTTCCAGTAGATGGCAGTAATAAAACGTTCCGTTGCTGTTGTAATCTCATGTTTTTAAAGACTTAGACAAAAGAATCAGGATGTTTTTATTATCAAATGATCAGAAAAAAAATTCTCTGAACAAAGGAATGAAAACACATCTTTAATCAAAAGTATTCGTTTGTGGAGTCACTGATTGCATTTGTGTTGCAGCTTCCTTCAGTTCACATGACAACAACACAAAAACATGAACAAAACATTTGTGTGAAATTTGAATTCATATAGTCAATTTCCATAATTCAAAGAAATGAAAAGAAAACAGAATTACTCCAAAAAGTTTGAGATTCATGTTAAAAAATGTCTCAAATCCACATTCTAGACATTTTTCATTTCTCTTTTTATTTCTGACTACAAACATTACTCCACAGAATATTAACAGTTAAAACATTTAGTTTAAAATGATCCAAAGCAAAGAAATCACTAAAAACAAACATTTCACTTCTTTTATGAACTTCAAGAACTACCGGTATTTGAGGTTACAGAACTCTGCAGTGGCTCCAAAATAACCCAGCCTCAGTCCAGCTTGGAGCGGCTGAGTGAATGTGGTCTGGACTCTGTGGAGGAGAGTCATGCTTTCAGAGATGCTGTAGAAGGACAGAACACCTGCTCTGTGATCCAGGTACACTCCTACTCTGGAGGAAACACGAGCTGAGATGGAGGTTTTTATGCTGTTGTGGACGATTACGTTTGGAGAAGAAACTAATGACCAGGATTTTTCATTGTTGCCAAATCCACTTTCATTTCCAGATCTGCTGATGTTCTTGTATGCGACTGCTACATGAACAAAGTCTCCTCTCCACTCCACCTCCCAGTAACAACGTCCAGTCAGACTCTCTCTACTCAGAACCTGAAACCAATCAGTAAATCTGTCTAGATGATCAGAATCAGACTGAGGTTTTTCCATCACTGTCACCTTTCTGTTCTCCTCTGACAGTAACAGATGTCCGTTTCCTGTGTTTGGATCCAGTGTGATTTGACATGAATATTTCAAGAAGTCAGCTCTGCTCTTTGGTTCTGGTTCTGGCAGTAAAACATCCATATGAGTGACTGTCAGTGAGATGTTTGTCCATTCCTCTCTCAGAATGTCCTGCAGTTTGTCTCTGAGCTCTGACACAGCTGCTGTCACATCCTCAAAGTATCTCAGAGGACGGACATTGATGCTGGATGAGTGTGTGGACTCACTGAGTGGTGGCAGTGAGGGGTAGTTGAGCAGAAACTGGCTGTGATCCTCTGTGAGTGAGAGCTGCTTCAGCTCAGCGTCTCTCCTCTTCAGCTCAGTGATCTCCTGCTCCAGCTCCTCCTGAAGATCTTTGACTCGACTCACTTCAGTTTGCTGCTGGGATCTGATCTGCTGCTTCACATCACAGCTTCTGTTCTGGATGAGACGGATCATCTCAGTGAAGATCTTCTCACTGTCCTTCACTGTTTGATCAGCAGAGTGATTGATGGCCTCCACCTCCTGTTGAAGCAGCTTCACATCCTTCTCTCTATCCTGGATTCTCTGCTGGATTTGTTGTTGACTCTCCTCCAGCTCTCTCTGCCTCTCAGTCCTTTCTGCTGCAGCTGAGACTGTGTCGTGGCCTCTATGTTCATCCACAGAGCAGAGATAACAGATACACTTCTGATCAGTGCGACAGAACATCTTCATCACCTCATCATGACGGGAGCAGATGTTCTCCTGCAGGTTCTTGGAGGGTTCCACCAGCTTGTGTTTCTTGAATGCAGCTGCATCCAAATGAGGCTGAAGGTGTTTCTCACAGTAAGAGGCCAGACAGATCAAACAGGACTTGATGGCTTTCCGTTTTCTTCCAGTGCAGACATCACAGACCACATCTTCAGGTCCAGCATAGCAGTGATTAGTCTTCTGCATTTCCAATAAATCTGCCAACACGATGTTTTTCTCCAGAACAGGTCTCAGTGCAAAGGTCTTCCTACACTGAGGGCAGCTGTAGATTTTCTCTTTTTCATCCCAGAATCCTTGAATACACTTCATGCAGTAGCTGTGTCCACAGGGAATAGTCACCGGATCCTTCAGCAGATCCAGACAGATGGAACAGCTAAAGGTTTCTTGATCCAGATCAACTCCTTTCTGCGCCATTTCTCCTCTCAGACACAAAGACTGTGAGACTTTCACTTCCTCACAAACCAGTTTGACTCAGATCCTCCCATCAGTTGTTTTCACAGTGAGTTCAGCCAATCAGCTTCTTTCTTCTCTTCCTGTTGGTTACACCCATCATGACAGAGGAGAAGCTGCAGATCAGGAAGAGGAGAACTACAGAGGAGATTTAACTTTTTTGAAAATAGCATAAAAAAGACATCAAAATTGTTCTTCTTCAGCAGATCTACTAATAAACTCAAATATTTATTGGTTTTACTGTCAGTCAAAGATCACGAAAGAGACAAAGAACAAAGTTCTTCATGTTAAAAGCAAATACTGTGTTTACTAATTTGGAAATAGAAATCTTTTATCTGGCTGCAGGATCATGATGGAACATCTACCATCCAGAAGCTACACATTCAAAGGAAGGCTGGACCTCCAGACAAAATCAACATCATGGTAGAGAAACAGCAATGGCAGAGCAGAGAAAAAAAAAAACGAGAATATAGAAAGATTGGTCCCTGAGGACTGGGGTTGGAGACCTCAGTCTATGGTGTCAATTCAGCGCCTACAGTGTTGCACATCAAAACCATAAAACCGCGAATCAAAACCCCAAATCCACGAATCATAATGCATAAATTGAAAACCAAAACCCACAATTTGCAACCGAAAGCTATAACCCAAAGCACAATCATATTTCTCAACATTCTGAAATTGTGGTTTTGAATTGCGCTTTTATTCTGAAATTGTCTTTTTAATAATAATAATGGATTGGATTAAACTATGCTTTTCCAGACACTCAAAGTGCTTATAGAGTGTCCATTAGTCATTCACACGTGGTGATGGTAACTACTTTTGTAGCCACAGCTGCCCTGGGGCAGACTGACAGAGGCGTGGCTGCCAGTTCACGGCTACGGCTCCTCTGACCATCACCGGGACATTCATACACATTCACACACCAGTGGAGCTGCACTGGAGGGAAGGAGGGTGAAGTGTCTTGCCCAAGGACACTACGACAGTTGGCTAGGGGTAGCGGGGATTGAACCGCCGACCCTTCGATCATTGGACGACTTGCTCAACCGCCTGAGCCACTGTCACGCTTTTATTTTTTGAGTTTTTGAGAAAATCAACGTCACATCAGTCAAGGGGAGGGGAGGCAGGACCTCTCCAGAAGCATCCAGAAGCTCATGGGCTACCAAATAACTCAGAGTCTTACATCAACATACCAGTTTAGAAGGTAAGTTTCTCCTGTTTTTCAAATATTTTACTATATTAAACAATCAAACGTGTACTTTATGTAATCGGAGGAGGAAGCCAGCACATTCAAATGAGGAGCTCCACCAGTAGCTGCAAGTGAAAGAAGATGTTAGAAAGTAAGTTGTTGCATGAAAAACTATCGGCATTCATTGTAAACAATGCTCTCCTGTGTTAGTCATGCTAGTTAGCTCAATCAATGCTAGCGGGGTTTCCGGCTCATTTCATGACTTTTACGAATTAAGGAGTCGATTTTTTGCGACAGTGTCAGGATTGGTCATGTCAAACCTGAGAAATTTGCCCGTGAATTGTCACTAGGATTATTTAAAACATTTTTTTTCAAGAAGTACATTAATGTATAATCTATAGGTGGGATAGGTTTATTATGGGATAGCACAAGGGTTAATGGATGCAGCAGGTTTGTGATGTCATTGATGGTACTTTGCTACCACTGTGTGGACAAAGATGGAATTAATACTCCTAAACAACAGGTGTGTTAGTGTAACAAGTGTTAAGTTTATATTAGTGTAACCCTTGTGCTATCCTAGGCAATTTACCATTGGGAGTTGGGTCATCTCGATTCACTCGGACAGTGCCTCTGAACCTTTTTTTTTTTTTCAATTTTTTTTGTATATTCACTGGGTCAATGGAGATTACATGAAATTTTTCCACCTTTATCCACCTTTGTCATGGTAGGGAGAACATGTCAAAGTAAGGGTGGGGTCATCCAAGATAGCACAAGGGTTAATTCCACCACATCTATAGGAAATTGCTGTTTGCGTACATTTGCACCAGAGTATTAATTGGTCTGAAGGTACTTGAACTCACCACGAACACGCTATCAGGTGCTTATGAGCATGCGCACTCAGACAGTTGCGAGCTGTGGCTGAGGTAAGACGTGAATTTTCGTATGTCCGCCCTTACTAGTTTTATTTTTCTGTAAATTGTTGGTTAGTTTGTTGCCATCATAACTCACAAAGTTAAAAATTGTGTGGTGTCAATTTTACGTAGTTTTATATTGTTTTATTTATTTTTAGCCGCTCTATATGAGCAAATTTGCACTGTTTCGTGGGAACTAGTTGAGGTTCGCGCCATGTTTCATTGATGTTTAAGTTAACTTTTCTGTCCTTCTCTTTTTGCATTTTTCAATTGTTAAGGGGGAAAAACACAGAAGAAACTTTGGACGGCAAGTTAATTTTGGTTTTCTGTTAACCAGGATTAAAAGAGATTGACTCAGCATCCAAGCCTGGTCTTTTATTTACTGGAAAATATTGCAGAGCGGAAAACTCCACCCAGTTTCATTGGTGCCGTGACCTCTTGGATTCCAGAAGCATCAACGTCATCTCGATCACTGGGAAGATCATCTCTTCACAGCTTTTCAAGTTTTTTTGGTTTGGATTGTTAATATTTTGGACTTAGTGATTTAATTTGGCCAAGTTGAGCATTTTTACGAATCCTGTATTTTGGTTTCTTGCCATGTTCACAACACCTAATCCAGGCGTTGATGAATGTGCTTCTGATGGGGCAATTAATTCGAATGTGGGTTTCGGGAGGGGATGGTTTAAAGATGTTACTGAGACTCCCCAGGTAGCAGCGTTAAGGACTCCGAGGTTGAGCTCTACTTGTGTAAACCCCCCCTTATATGTTACAAACTCACAAGACATAGACAAAGCTGAGCTTAGCATTTTAATATCTGACTTGGCTAATCAAATTGGTCAGTCTATTGCTGCTCAGATTCAGAACAATGTTGGGAGTTCTCATTCACTGTCCCACAGCAGTTTTCAGACAGCTCAAAGTCCTCCAGAGCTAAACCTGTCTGGTGTCAAGTCAAGTCAACATTATTAATAAAGCGCTTTTAAAACAGCAGGAGCTGACCAAAGTTCTTGACAACACAGAATAGAAACAAAACAACAAACTAAATCAAACAGCATAAAATCAATAAATAAATAAAACCAATAAAAACATCAACTCACACTGAGGTAAAAGCCAGGGAGAAAAAAATGAGTTTTTAACTTGGATTTAAAATCATTCAGTGAACGGGCCCGCCTAACCTGCATAGGGAGTGCATTCCACAAGCTGGGGCCAGCAACGGCAAATGCTCTATCCCCTCTGAGTTTCCGCCGTGTCCTTGGCACATCCAGGAGCAGCTGATCTAAGTGAGCGGGAAGGGGAATGCAGCTGTAGCAGCTTAGAGAAGTAGGGCGGAGCCAGACCATTTAAAGATTTAAAAACAAATAAAATGATTTTAAAACGAACTCTAAAATGGACAGGCAGCCAGTGGAGAGAAGCCAGAACTAGTGTGATATGCTGCCTCTTCCACGTTCCAGTTAATAAGTGTGCAGCAGCGTTCTGCACCAGGTGGAGACGGGACAAAGATGAGTGAGGGGCACCAAAGTATAGAGAGTTACAGTAATCCAGCCGAGTTGTGACAAAGGCGTGGATTACTGTCTCAAAGTGCTTTCTTGATAAAAATGATTTGACTTTGGCAAGCTGCCTTAACTGAAAGAAGCTGGATCTCACCACCGAACTGGTCTGCTTGTCCAAATTAAAGCCATTGTCCATCTTCACTCCTAGGTTTGTGACAGTAGATTTCACCGATTGAGTGAGAGAACCCAGAGCTATAGAGTGTTGCCACTGGGACCAAAGAAAATCACCTCTGTCTTTTCCTTATTGAGGTGGAGAAAATTAAGAGCCGTCCAGATTTTTAATTCCTCCAAGCACTTAATGAAAGGGCTGATGGAGTGACACGTATATCTGGGTATCATCCACATAGAAATGAAAAGCACAGTTGTGCTTTCTAAGAATGGAACCCAGGGGGAGTAAGTAAAGGGAGAAAAGCAGAGGCCCAAGGACTGAACCTTGCGGGACCTTATACAGTAGAGGAGCAGAGGAAGACTGAACATTATTGAGGTTTACACAAAACGTTCTATCTTCTAAATATGACCTGAACCACTGCAGAGCAGTGCCACGGATGCCTACAAGTTGCTGTAATTGGGAGATCAAGCTGTTGTGATCTAGTGTGTCGAAGGCAGCCGTAAGATCCAGTAGTAGACTTGTAATGCAGTCTGATGTTAAGGAAGCACCAATATAAAGAGGTGATGGGAGTGATAAATGCTCAGTTTATGAGTGGGTTCAGATGGTATAGCATTTTTCTGTCTAAGAAAGCGTTTCCAGTACAACAACAGAAAACTGAAGTTTTAACTAAATTGTTGGGAAATAGCTAGAGATGTAGTGACAGTGACTTTACGCAATCTTCCACTGACTCTCAAACATCTGCTGTTATATTCAACATACTTAAGTAGCACTTTGGTGAGCTAGCCTACTCTGCTATGCCCATGGCTGACTTCTATGACACCAAGCCACTTCCCAATGAAAGTGTGATGGACTACTGGATCAGACTGAACAAGGCCATCAATGTTGCTGATGAATGCCTGCGGAGACAAGGTAGAAGTGTGGTGGACCCAGGCAGGGAGGTGTCTATGATGTTCATTAAGTATTGCCCAGACCCAATCCTTGCAAACAGGCTGAGTTTTTTAATCTGCAGAAGAATGGACAATGAGTGAGGTTCAGGAGCGCATCACCATGTTCCAGCGGGAAAGTTGGGCTAGAAACCACCAGTTCTCCACTTCACCAAGAGTTGTGACTAGTTTCCCCCAATCTGCTGCTGCTGGTGAACATGCATGTGGACCAACTGAAAAACCAAACATCCTTTCCAGTGCACAACTGTCATGCATGCAGGCTCTGCAGCAGTCAGTGCCTTTGCTGCCGTCATATTTAGATTGAGTTTCAGACCAGAAGCTCTGGAAAAAACATTCATTAATTGTTGAATCACAGAAATCTGACTGCTGTCCTTCATAAAAATGGCTGTATCGTCAGCAAACTGAGTGATTGCTATTTGCTGGCCTAAAGCATTAAGTTTCTCAAATTTTGAGTTTTTTATCCAAATGGATAACATTTCAGCTGCTATGATGAAAAGTAAAGGAGAGATGGGACAGCCTTGTTTAACTCCTTTGTTAATGGAGAATCTCGGCAAGGTCCCATGTGGCAATTAAATGGCACTATTCGTATCTCTATTAAGTTTTTTGGTAAGATTGATAAATTTGGGTCCAAAGCCAAATAAATCTTAAGTTTGAAACATAAATTGATGTTCTAGACCAGGCGTGGCAAACAAGTTTGACACCAAGAGCCGAATTTTTTCACTGTGAGAGACAAAGAGCCACACCACACACTGACCTGCTAAGACGTACACACACAAACACGCAATTAAACCTGTATTACTTTCCATAACACACTCCTCTCCCTTCAACACAACAGCAAGTATTGTACTTGTGTTTATTTCAAGGAAAGTGTCCACCCTCAATACACACTTCAAATGCAGCTTAGCCAAAGTTAACACAGAGACTACCCTGGAGGTCAGAGACCCCCTTCACACACACAGGCACCTCTCTCTCATCTCACACACACACTCTCTCTCTCTATCTCACTCTTTTCTCTGCCTCTCTCTGACACAAAAAACCACTCAGTGACGGGCAGTGAGATTGATGCTGGTGAGGCACCGACTCCTCTGAAGTCAGATTTACGATGATAAAAACTGAATATTTCACTGTTCATCCATCAGTATTTAACTGGTAATTCTTTGTTACTCAACATTCCTCTTTCAATGACCCTTACACCAACAAATACAAAAACATCTGGACAGAGCATCCTTCTGGGGCGATAAATGGCGATAAACAAACGATAAATGACAGTGGGTCTAGTTATATGTGATAACAATGTATAGTGAGTAGTGAAATAACTATTGGTTTCCATTTGTGGCGACTGCTGATTGACATTAGGGATGAGATTATATAGATCCTGGAATTTAGCCTGGTCTGGAGCAGGCTAGCTCCACAGAATAAATCTCCATGGTAACTTATACCATAACATATCCTCCTGCCCCCTATCCAGCTTTAGTGCAACCGGATTGGGGATCAATTGAGCCAGGATCACCAAGATATCCTGGCTCAATCCCTTATCCTACTTTTGTGCAACAGGCCCCAGGAAGCATGTTTAAACTACCCTGACTTCAAGCCTAAACTCTGGCTGAAATTGGCCTGAACTTGCTTACTCTGGGTATGTCGGTTCCAATAGACTGGATATGAGTTAGCGTAATTACGCTCGACTTGGTAACCCTGGGTTAATGCACGTGCACAGCAAGTACATAAAGACATTCTCAATGGATCGCCGATTTCCAGAGTCACCATGGAAACGCATGGAGAAACAAAGAGAGCGCCATACTTCAGTGAGACGGAGTCTGAGATTTTAATGACGGCATATGAAGATTATACGTCCATCAAAAAAGTAACACGGCTGCATCATCATCAAAAGAAAGAGTTTCTGCTTGGAGAAAAAGAACAAAGTAAACACACGAGTTTCTGATCTTATTTCCATTTTCCTTGTGACGCATATACATATATATATATAACTTATCCAATTTTGCCAACTTAAATGAATCACTAACAAGTAATTGAGTTAAATTTCTTTAACCTAATTTCTTACGTCTATAAAACTCAATAATTGTTTATACACTCAAATTTACATATTTATCTAACTAAATGTCATATTACTGCAATTCAATTAATCTTTTTTACATCTTGATTTATTATCATTCTTGAACTGTCATATGTCTAAATTTGAGCCAGCAGATATCCTCATTTGTATAACAATAAAAAGAACAAAACTATATGTTATGTTTACAAAGATCCATTTAGGAATTTTCCAACATTATCATTAGAGCTCATGACAGTAGGGGTGCTATATAAACTCATCATCCTCTCCCTCCCTCTCACTCATGGTTCAGAGACTTAAGCATAGTAGGACAAAATAACTCAGTAAAACACAGTAAAACAGCTAAACAACTAAACACATTTGGTCAAAAACCCACACTTCAACCCAAATCCGTCCAGACAGGCAAAGGGAATGGTATCCCACAATCCCTTGCGGTGCTGATCTAAGAGCAGCACCAAAGTTACACCTACTTAATTGAATTAATTTGAATGAAAGTAAAATAACTGTCTGATAACTACGTGTTATTTTTAAGATGACTTACAAAAAAGATTATTTATCTTAACTGAAGCAAATAATTAAGTTAGATCAATGTAGAAAGGTTTATTTTTCCAACATCCATATGTGGTCTTATCACCCTCTCATGGTGGAAAAAGCATTATCTGAGCTTCTTCATCCACTAAATCATCATCAAATGGACACGCCATGCTGCTTCACCTCTCTGAAAACAAACTAACCTTCAACTAAACCTGGTCCAGACCAGATTATGTTCAGAGCATGAGTTGCCATGGCAACTTGACATACCCTGAAACATACCTCCATTTCTGGAACTGAAAGCTGAGGTTATCAACTTCCTTAGCCTCAAACTTACCGTGGGAGCTAGCATAACCTGCTTTCTGGAATATCCCCCTGATGTTCAGATCTGAACAATGTTTAGTTTCCAGAACTGTTATTCACATAGACTCCATTTTTATGAAAACACTTTCTAAAGATTGCTTTATTTGACTTGGACATCTTGTTTTGACAATAACTTCTCACCCGCCTCAACTGCTGGTTGGCTTAGAGGAAAGACAGAAGAACAGCATGGCTTTAGAAACTTTTATACTTTCAAGGGCAAGCAGTAAAAACAAAGGTGACTTTCTTTCAAACGTACATACATTTATGATGCAAAATCTGTTTACTAAGAAAAACAAAAACAGCTACAAAAAAAGGAATCAATATTGTGTTTCATTATGAGAGACATAGAGCGCATGTAGAGAGCCAATGCTTCATTCAGCATTGGTTTCACAAAAAAGGGAATACTGTTAGCTGTGGCTACAATAGTAGTTACCATCACCAAGTATGAATGAGGAAATTAATGAATAATGGACACACTGTAACCGCTTTGAGCGTCTGGAAAAGCGCAGGTGAATCCAATCCATTATTATTTTTATTATTACTAAATCTTCAACATCAGAACATTGAAAAGAATTTGCAGGTCACTGAAGAAGATCCTTGTCCCACAAAGACTGATTTTCCGGCGGCAGTAAAGTGAGGCCCAACAGCATTCTGGTACATTGATTCCTGAGATAAACTAAAGCCTTATGGTATCACCATTACTGGGTGCAATGATGAATTTAATCACCATGTTATGGGGATGGAGGCTTACACAACCAACTTCACATTTGAAAGCAGGTTTTAAAAAAAGCACCGCTTTCTCCTCGTAAAATTACAGTTTTTTTCTTATTTGTTTACAGGTTTTCTCATATATGTACAACTTTGAGTATGCCAGAGTTCCCTCCCTAACCCCTAACTACTGAAAAACTTTATAGTAAAACACCATCTAGTGCCCTGGCTTTGAAAAGCTATTTGGACCCCATGCTCCCTACTTTTGTTTAACGGCAAATGTGACATCGCAGATTTCATGAAATAAAAACCAAACCAATACGAGCATTTTACAAAGACTATTTATGAATCCACTGAGCTCTGATGATGAAAACTTGGATGGCTTATAAAAAAAAACAAAAAAAAAGCAATTTTAGGTCAATTTCCACATATATTACAAAGCAAAAGGCCCCTCATCTTTGTGAATCCTCATGTGGTCCCTTAAAGATTTATTATGTTTGTAACATTTTCCACAGGTTTTACAGGTGAAAGGCTTCTCACCTGAGTGAGATCTCACATGATCAGTTAATTTAGACAACGGTGTAAAAGATTTTCCACAAATGTCACAAGGGAAAGAATTCTTCCCCGTGTGAATCCTTACATGGTTCTTTAAAGTTTGAACATGTTTGTAACATTTTCCACAGGTTTTGCAGGTAAAAGGCTTCTCACCTGTGTGAAGCCTCATGTGCACGTTTAGAGTGTGAGCATGTTTGTAACGTTTTCCACACGTTTCACAAGTAAAAGGCTTGTCGTCTGAGTGAGATTTCATATGATCAGTTAAGTTAGCCCTCCACGTGAAACATTTTCCACATTTGTCACAAGGGAAAATGTTCTCACCTGTGTGAATCCTCATGTGGTGCTTTAGGTTTTTATTATGTTTGTAATATTTTCCACAGGTTTTACAGCTAAAAGTCTTCTCACCTGTGTGAGATCTCATATGATCAACTAAGTTAGCTCTCCATGTGAAACATTTTCCGCATGTGTCACAAGTGAAAGTCCTCTCGCCTGTGTGAATCCTCATGTGGTTCTTCAAAGTTTGAGCAAGTGTAAACATTTTTCCACAGGTCTTACAGGTATAAGGCTTCTCACCTGTGTGAGTTCTCACGTGATCAGCTAAATAAGCCCTGTGTGTGAAACCTCTTCCACATATGTCACATGTATATGGCTTCTCGCCTGTGTGACAACTCATGTGCCGTTTTAAGGAAGAATTTGGTTTTAAACTTTTTCCACATATTTTACAAGAATGTTGCCTCCTGGCTTCATCAATCTTTGTCTGTTTGATCAAACTGTGAGTCTTGATACAAGCTTTTTTAGTTGGGAGTATTTTGACATGATTTTCCAAGCTACTATGTTTTTTGAAAACCTGGACATTCCCAGAATAACTTTGATTTGATCTGGTTCTGCAGAATTCACAAAGGTCTAGTGTCACACCAGACTGGATTACATCCTGATGCTGCATTTGGGACTGATTCCCAAATGAACGACTGAAGGTTTTCCCACAAACACAACATTTGATCAAGATTTCATCTGTAAGACTGTGGTCCTCTAATGTGGGAGAGTGGTCTACATTCTCAGTGAGACTGCTGGTTCTGATGTGACTGTTTACTTCCAGAACTCTGTTCTCACGTGGTTCTGCTTTGGTGTCAGTGATCATAAAAGCATGGTTCTCCTGCTTCAGTTCCAGCTGCTCTCCTTCCTCACTGATGCAGAGCTCCTTCTGCTCCTCCTTGATCTCTGGAGGCTCAGATTCCTCCTGTTTCTGGTTGCAGCTCCTCTCCTCCTCATCCTCCTTACAGACGTGCAGCTGTGGAACATCTGTGAGAAAAAAGAAAAATCCTAAATATGACTAAAATGGAATTTTGCTTTTCTGTGAGATTTAGGAACAAACTTTGTCAGAAATCTCAAGTTTCAATACCTATTCTATGTAAGTTGATGACAGGAACCCTGATGATGTTCTGCAGGCTGCACTTATGGTCGGCCTCCTCCTTGATCTCAAACGTGGGATCTTCACAGACTTTGGATGTTTCTTCACACTCAGACTCAAACTCCACCTTCACCTCCACCTCCGTCTCCTGATCCTGAACAAGCTGCTCTTCCTCCTGATGAACACACGGTTCTTCCTGTTCCTCTTTGATCTGTGAAGGTTCTGGTTCTTCTTGGTCAGGACTTGAGTTCTTCTCCTGGTTACTGAGCTGCCATTTAATCTCCATCCAGACAGACTGATGTGGAACATCTGGTGTCTTAGAAACAAAAGAGGATAAAGAAAAACATGTAACCTGACTGACCAGGCTGAAGAATCAACCGTTGAACTTCTCATTTTTCTGAACAACTAGATCCATTTTTTCACAAGAGCAACAAACTGGAGCTGCTCTTTGCAGCAGACCTTCACCAGAGGCTCCTGGGTAATGATGGTCAGAGACTCTGTCAACAGAAGCTCATCTCTGATGTTACTGTACATAAACAAGGGGATTTATTCACAATGACTTGTTCACTCCCCTGCGATGGATTGGTATACTGTCCAGTGTGTACTCCACCTTTGCCCTCACGGTGCTGAGGAGGCTAAAGCATCCCTGTGATGGAGTTGTACACAAACCACAGACAGCCACTGCTTAATTGTATTTAGAAACAATGACAGTGCTGTGCAGATCTTCTACCTGGACTATCATTACAGCTGTTTTAATCCATCCATGCTAATGTTGAATGAAGTATACTATACTACAATAAAATCCCTAAGTGCTTTACAGTCATAGTCCCATTCACACTCTGACATACGAGCGGGAGAGGTGGGAACCAAACCTGCAATATTCCGATCGGAGGTCGAACACTCTACCTCTTCATTACATCCGCTAACATCATCAGTGGCAGCCCAAAGACATGACATGATGAAAAAACAGCAGAGTTCATGCTGGCAGGACTCAGGTCTTTGCTGGACTCTTTAACAAATCAATTTGTTTCCTGTATACAAAATCATAAACCAGTTTCATTAAAGTAACTTTTTAGTGGACAGATTTATGATGCAGTTATAAAACTATTTCCCCTGTTAATAAAAAAAAAATACTATGAAAAAGGAAATGGACAGAATAGACGCTGTAACTATGCTCTTACTTTCACGTCTCCCATGGTCAGGGTGAACACTGAAAATCTGATTGGCTGCAGAGTGTTCAATAAAAAGTGATAATGGCCATCTAAAAAAATATCTGACTACTTAACCTGAATGTTCTAAATTATTGTGCTGGCCTAAACGCCAGTTGGTAACCAGATCAACAAAACTCAGAACAATGGACATGCCAGTATCCTTATCAAATGTTACAATTAACTGTAAAGTTTTTTTTTTTTAAACATTTTAATAATCCCAAAGGAAAATTATTGGTTCTGCTAAACAGCCCATGCAATGCCTTTCATTTCTAATAGTTGGTTGTCAGTCTTTTTGTTTTGCTTCCCTTATTGCTTTAGACTGAATGAATATGTGTTGATAAATTATTGTTTTCATTGATAAAAGAAATTGTTTATTTGTTGATACGCAATTAATGATTGGAGGACATTTAGCTTCATCATCTGGAAAACAAACACAAGAGGACAAATTTCTCTCTGAAATGATGCTTTAAATCTTTTAACAAAAGGTTCATCATAGATGCATACCACTTTCCTGTGCAGCAGCAGAGCTCTGTGACAGTTACCATGACAACGCACCACACCGCCTATCATTACACGTCCACTATTAATTTTTGATACTGGACACCTCGTTGCGCATCATCACATACATAAAGTAAAGTATACCTTACACATAAAATACCAGAGAATCTACTTTACATTCGGTGTTTATCCTGCCAGACTGAATTCAGGGAGAACAAGTGGCCTGTCAGACAGCGTTCAGGAATAAATCATCGATTTTGCAGGTTAAAAGATGGTCCAAATAAGGCATTTTCATTACCTTGTCAGCAGCTTCACTTCATGTGGTATCAGGATTTTTCTAAGAATACCGACCCGCTGAAAACAGGGAACATACAGCAACAATGCAGTCACGATGATTTCTGCTTGTCTTCAGATTGCACCTGATGTGCTCATGTAAAACCCACCGTAAGAAACAAGCCACACACAATAGTTCCGGGTCTGCTTGTTTCCTATTAGTGCAGCTTACAATTTATTCCTTTTGCGTTCCCAAACTAATGCAACATGTTCCCAAGAAATCACATAAAATACCTTACTTTAAGTGGACGTCAATTAAACATATATTTGATTTAGTCTAGCTGATAAAATGTCTTCACTTTAAGTGCTTTAGCCTAAACCAGGGGTCGGCAACCCATGGCTCCGGAGCCACATGTGGCTCTTTCATCCTTCTGTTGTGGCTCCCTGTGACTTTGGAAAATAATGAGTATTTTATAAAAATTCAAATTTATTTTAGTTTGTTCATTTTTCATTTTCATTTCAAAGGCGCTGCTGGCTCCGTACGAAGCGCGTGCCTCGTAAAAAACAGCTTCCTTAATGAGCTCGTATTTATCGGGCGAGAACTGCAGAGCTGATAGCAGGAGGACAGACGCGGGGCGGCCTCAATAACCGGAGTGGTCTTCTGCCGGGAACTTGACGTGGCGCGGGGCAGAGAGCAACTTTCTGATGACCGAGAGTTTGCGCCAATGTTGCCAGATAGAGTCACAGTTTTCCAGCCCAAAAGTCATCTGAAAACCGCCAGACCCAGCCAAAAACCGCCCAACAGCTTTTGTTGATTTTGTTTTTCGTACTGGACTGATTTAGCAAAATAAAAGATTTTTCAAAATAAAAGATAGTTCAGACTAATAATGAAATGTGTACACTATTGAATACTTCTTCAGCAGGCCGCCTTCCATTCATTTGCTTAACCCGCTCTATCCCCGCTATAACCTGCGTCTGGCTCTTTCATCCTTGTGCTTCGCTGGAGCGCCCCGACTATCGTGTCAACCTATGATGACCGTATTTTGCGCTCTTGTCTTGCGACAAATTGTTTCATCCAACCAGATTAAACTATTTGATGCTAGTTGTTAATTGACTCAAATCTTACAATAGCATTCTAAAATCATTTCAAAATTAAATAAATTGATTTTAATCAATATTGGCAAATACCATTTGGATTGAGACATGGTAGATTCATTTTACTGTAACATAAAAATGATCAAGTGCATCACGTCAGAAAGCACACATGTGAGAGTAACAAAAAAAAGATCATCATTTGATCAGTCCGTTATTACAGTCCAATGTGTTGAAACACTTTATTTAGTAAAGACAAGTGACCACACAGTGTGGTGTGTGTGAACTGAAAAGAGGACTCAGAGCGGCCAAGACATCTTACAAGAGGAAAATTGAGGACCATTTCCATGACAAGAATAAGCAGCAGATGTGGCAGGGAGTACAGCAACTTACCAACCACAAGTCCAGCAACACCAGAGGGCGACGCTACGCAGAGGAGTTGAACCATTTCTTTGCACGCCTCAAGAAGGAAGGAGGGCCCAAGGCAGCCACAGCTCAAGCACTGGACTGTGTCAACTCCGATATTAAGGTGAAGAGCACGAGGTGAAGAGCCAGCGAAGGCAGTGAACCCCAGAAAGGCTGCCGGACCAGATGGAGTGACTGGAAGGGTTATTAGGGAGTGTGCAGACTAGCTGGCAGTGGTCTTTACCAAGATCCTCAACACATCACTGTCCCAGTGCTTCATCCCACCATGGCTGAAGTCAGCCATAATCATCCCGCTGCCTAAAAAGACTTCAATGAGCAGCCTCAATGATTACCGACCAATCGTTCTGACTCCTGTTATCATGAAGTGCTTTGAGAAACTGGTTCAACGGCGCATAATGTCTTGCCTCCCACTGACATTTGACCTATTTCAGTTCACATACAGACAGAGGACGGCATTGTTACAGCCCTCCACGCCACCATCTCCCACCTTGACCACCAGGGGAACTACGCTAGACTGTTCTTCATTGATTTTAACTCTACTTTTATTACTATACTCCCAGACAGACTGACAAAAAACTGCCGGACATTGCTGTTGGAACTTTCTCTCTGACTGTCAGAGAGTCAGAGCGGGTCCCCATCTCTCCACAGCTCTCAGCATCAACACTGGCTCACCACAAGGCTTTCTGCTTAGCCCCCTTCTGGTGGCCAATAAAAATGTGTCGGAGCTGAACAGAGCAGAGCGAAGCAGAGCTTGTGTCTTTTTATCACAGATAAGCAGAATTTTAAAACATTAACGAAGGGGTAAACTAAGGCAGCCAGGAGGATAAGGTTTTCTTTTCACTACCAGTGACATGTCCGGAAGAGGAAGAAAAACAAACTCCCACTGTGAACGCGATCAGATCTATCAACAAGAAATAAAGGAACTGAGTATTTGCCTAAGAATCTGAAAATGGGCTTCACAAGACCCTTCTGGTGGTAAAAAGCCTACTATTACAAATGAGACAACTAACAGTGACATAGACTTTAATGATGATGTGTCCTTTCTTAAACTTTGTGCAGAGGAACTACGGGTTAAACCAAAGCGTAAAAGACGACATAACATCTGAAATAAAGCTTACAAACAGATTTTGACCTCTATCACAGTGTCACAGTATCACTCTTATGTCAAGTCTTGTACCAAGGACTTAAATGATTAATTATCCATGTAGGTGCTGTTGATATCAGAAAAGAACAATCTGAACAGTTGAAAAAAGACTTCATAAAGTTATTTGAAGAGATTGACAAAGTAGAGGTTAACGCATTCATCAGTGGACCTCTTCCTAACATTGATGGGATGTCACTCAATTTTAGCCGGCTGTTTCAGCTGAACACATGACTGTCCAGAGAGTGTGCCTCCAGAGGACTCCATTACATTAAAAATTTTAATGTATTCTGGAAGCGAAAGGACCTGTTGATGGGAAGAGGCCCACACCTGAACAGAGATGGAGCAAGACAGTTAGTGAAGAACCTCCTCCACGCTCTGACGCACAGAGGCCAGGGCTCTGAAAAGACAGTAAGGAAAGACTGAGCCAGGGTTCCAAGAACCACAGCACCATGTCAACAACAACAATCTCCAGGACTCAACTGCAGCAGCACCACAACAAAAACCTCCAGCTAAGGGCTCAACTGCAGCAGCACCACAACAACAACCACCAGATTTGGCCCCGGAGCTAGCTCCACTATCCCTGGGGCTGTCGTTACAGGCCTTGGATCCATCTGTGGCCCCAACAGAGAGCCTGGACCAGGAAATACTACCATCTGACCAGCTGTGGGTGCCCCCTGCTACATGTACTCCCAGTGAAGACTCAACCCCCCCCACACACACACACTTTCACCCATGGCCCTACTCAGCCATCTTGATAGCCTCATCAAACCAGGAATACAGATGGCTCCTCTGACACCTGTGGGCCTCACACCACACAGCAGCTCTCCTACTCCTTCTGCTCCCCTTCCTTGTCATTCTCCCAAAGTCCCTTTATCACGTCCTTCCCGCCTTTCATCCAAACCCCCTCCAACACGTTGGGGGGGCTACGTTCCAAATCCCGCCCAGCTCCTGGCCCATCACCCAAAATACCCTCTACTCGACCTCCCCCGCGTGCCTCTAGAGGTGGTTCAGAGGAGTTAGGATGAAACGGGACCCCAGTTGTCCCAGGACTTACAATCATGATGACGGTTACTTCAAACTGGGGCCCTGTGATGGACAGCTTTCTTCTGGTGCTATACCTGACGTTACACCACATAGATTGCTAGGCAAAAGGGCAGTCAGACTGCCAAACCAAAGAAATCTAGTTCACATCCCCTGCAAGAAGGCTATGACCAGTCCCACTGAAACTAATCTCAAACCTGCTGCACTCAATGTCAGATGTTTAGGTAAAAAAACATTTTTAATCAATAATTTAATCTCTTCTTATAATCTTGATTTTATGTTGTTACCTAAAACATGGCTTGACAAAAACACAGGAAACATTGTTCTAGTCTAATCAACTCCCCCCAACTACAAATCTGAATCTGAAATAAGAGAAAGTAAAAAGGGTGGAGGCGTTTCTGCACTGTTTAGAGATAATATTGTAACCCACAGATGATCATTGGGTGTGTTTTCATCATTTGAGTATGTTTCCTTTACAACTGAGTTAAAACAAACTTCTTCCTTACTCTGCATTTTTTTAACTTGTCCGGTCCAACAGCTGAGCAGACAGATGAGAGCTGAAGGCCTCTTGTGTTGGACATATTTTACTGTTACAATAGGGGTAATGAATCTTTTGACACACTGGGTGTACATTTAAATAAACCCCTTTTTATAGTTTAAGATAAACTTTATTCATCTTACTTATATTAGTAATATTTTTATGTTGGACCGGATGGAAAAGAAAAAGATGGAAGATGAGAGGGATGCCAGAGGAGGTGGGGGGGATCGGAAGGTGATTAAAGAAGGGGGTTAAAACCAAGAAGCAGCATAAAGCAACGAGTTGCTGGATGTTTATAATCATTACGTGAACCATCATGAACCATCTTGGACTCTGAGGACCTCAGGGACCAGCCTCCTGTGGGCGCCCAGAGTCAGGACTAAACAAGGGGAATCAGCGTTTCAGTGCAGCTAAAAGCTGGAACAGTCTCCCTGAGGTTGTGAGACAGGCCTCCACTGTGTTAAGGTTCAAATCTAGACTCAAAACATTCCTGTTTAGCTGTGTACATAACTGATGGGTCCTTATCGACACCACTTTTTATTTTATTTTCTCTTTCCTTTCTTTTAAAGTAAATTTTATAATAATTATGTGTGTTTTTAATCTTTGCACTGTTAAGTATTGTGATTTTAATTCCTTTTCCTGTTTTGTGAAGCACTTTGAATTACTTTCTGTTCGAATTGTGCTATACAAATAAACTTCCCTTGCCTTACACTTTGTATACAAATGACTGTGTCAACATCCACCCAGACAACAGTGTCACTAAGTTTGCAGACAACACCACCACCACGGTGGGGTTCATCTCCGGTGGAAATGAGACAGCAGACAGGGATGAGGTCCACAAGCTGGTGGGGTGGTGTGAAGACAACAACTTGGTGCTCAACATCTCCGAGACCAAATAACTAATTATTGACTTCAGGAGGAAGAAGTCCAACCTTCAGCCCATCTACATCAATAGAAGATGTGTTGAGTGAGTAACCAGCTGCAAGTTCTTAGGAGTGCACATAGATGCAGACCTCCAGTGGAACTCCAACACCTCAAAGGTTGTGAGGAAGGCCCAACAGCGTCTCCACTTTCTGAGGATTCTCAGTAAGAAGAGGGAGCTGCTGACCGTCTTTTACCGCTGCTTCATTGAAAGTGTGTTTACATATTGCATCTCCATGTGGTTCTCTAGCTGCACCACAGCACACAAAAAGGAACTGCAGAGGGTCATTAACACCGCCCAAAATCATTGGCCATCCCCTCCCTCAGTCTCCCTCCCTTAAAGACCTCTACAACACACGCTGTCTAAAGAGGACACGCAGCATCTTGAGGGACTGCACACACCCAGGACACCGGGTGTTTGAGCAGCTGCCCTCTGGCAGGAGATTCAGACTGCTGAGAACACAGACAAATATACTGAGGGGCCGTTTTTACAACCGGGCAATAACCTTAATTAATGCAAAACATTGACACCAGGTCATTTGTAACAATTTGTTGTGTTTTTTTTAAACTACTTATTTCTTTTTTTTTATTTCTCTCTCTAAAGGCACTGATGTGGAACAGTATCCCAGTTTTATTGGACTTTGTACAAAGTATCCCTGTGCAATGACATTAAAGATTTATCTTTATCTTTAGTAGAATGCTCTAATAATGTTCCCTTCCAAATTATTTGTTGTGGAAAAACAACAGTGGGCTGAACATTATAGAACTAAAATGTGAATGGATTTGCCATTAATAGTTGTTTACTTGTTTGTTTGAACACATTTAATTTACACTTGATTTTCTTGCAAGAAAGACAAGGAATCTAGAAAACGTCTGAGTCACACTGGTTACATTTTTGGCTAAAGATGTCTTGGATCGATTTTAGGTCAGCGAATCAGATCAATCAAAATGAACTAATATTGACGACAAATCAGACTGTGACTATAAATTATGGTATGAATCTAGAGCTGCTGGGGGGGGGGGGGGGGGGGCTGTAGCTGTCCTCGAACAGCAAGATATGCAAGAAGCTGCAGGAGACTATCTTCTGAATGTGTTTTCGTTATTGTTATGATCATCATTAAGGGCCTGTTCTCTCATGATTTTTTAAATCCGTGTGGCCAGTGTTTCTTGGCAGATAGGACCCAGAAGAAGGGTTAGCATTAGGATATTACGTGCTAATAACATTTAGGTGTGGATGAACTTAAACTCCGTGAGGGCAATGCAGCAATGTGCATCTAAGATGTACATATTTGGGAATAACATCAGTGTCGTGGGTCCCACCAGGGAATAATTGGGCAGAGGCGCCAAGGTGAAAGTATTCTTGACTTTAATGCAAGAACAGAGCACAACAATCGCTCCACAAAGGTTAACCAACATCCGTTTCTCCACTCCAAATTCTCCTCTCAGACTCCCACACTGACAGCTGTAACTGGTTCTCTTATAAATGGTAAGCCCCTCCTCCTGGGCGTTGCTCTCCATCAGTCCCAAGAGAGAGGAAAATAATTTACAAAGTCCAAGAACATAAATAAACAAACAGAAATAAACAGTGTCATACAAAGAAACATTGTGTGTTCATCACAAAGACATTCCAATAATCCTTAATAAAAAATAACTACAAACAGTGAAAGATGCCGTGGAACCGTGTAAACAACCAGGAGCGCATACCGTAACAAAGCACTCTCCCCTGCCACTAACACAAAGCTACGAGCCTGGCCGCACTGCTCCTAGACATGTCGGCGTCTCTTGGCAGCCGGCCACACACAATGATCACTGACATCAGTGCCCCGCCCCCCTCCTGGAAATACTAACTGGAATTATATGACACTTCTCACTCGGTGGATGTGAAAACGAAAATGCAATCTCCTGCATTTTTGCTTTAATTATGTCACAGAATGAGCGGTTTTTAAGTAAAAAATGAAAAAGCATGGTGGAGAATTGATTTTTATTTAATTTTTGAGTCATTTCATGCAGCTACATTGTGAAAATGAAAAAGCATTTCTGTTAATCTATTTTAATTGTAAAATTAGATATTGTGAGAAACTTTATTTCGGTCATGTTAAATAAACAAACTTAAAAATATCAACATAAACATATTTATAACATATATTAACAGATATTTCTAATTGGATTTTGCTACACATTTACTAGAGAACTTTTTGAAAATTAAATGTCAAATATCACTTTATCATTTTAATTAAGTGACAGAATGAGAGGTGTTGAAGAAGAAAAAGAAAAAGCAGTTTGGCGGATTGCTTTTTCATTTTAATTGTGAGTCAACGAATGCAGCTTTATTTTGAAAATGACAGCATTTCTGGCATTGACTTTTATTTTTAATTATACTACAGAAATGCTTCCATTCACTTCTACCATTGCATTAGGTTTTATCTTGAACTATCAATCATAATAGTGTTCAGAAAACTGTAGGAATCATTTATTGTTTTTCTCGTCGCATTGGAAACTAATCAGCCTCCAGCTTGCACATAAATATGTCTCCTTAACTGTGAATGAATTGAGTGTCCCCGTAGAACAAATCAAAAGGTACTCGGTAAGTCGAGCACGCTCAGTGTGTTTGTTTAGGGAAGTGAGAGAATTAGCGGGTAACGTGAGAGCAGAGATGGACATAGATCAGATTTTGTAGTAATGATAAGACCCTAAAAACCACAGAGATGCTAAAACGATGAGATAAAATGCTGCCTGGTTCACAGTTTTAGCAGAATTAACGGAAGTGTTAACCCTGGTGTTATCTTAGATGACCCCACCCTTGCATTGACGTGTTCTCCCTACCATGACAAAGGTGGATAAATGTGGAAAGATTTCATGTAATCCATGGACACCAGTGAAGATCACCATTCATTGAAGAAAAAAGGTTCAGTGTACTGTCTAGTGGATCTAGATGACCCCACTCCCAATGTTAAAGTGCCTAAGATAGTACAAGGGTTAACCTGCAGCAGCTTTTGTTTATGTGTTAAAGCAGCAAAGAGCTGATCTTCCTGTACGGCGCACCTCAACCCGATCTTATACCGGTACCAGTACCTGTGGTCTCCAACCCCCCAGTCTCTCTTACCCCTTACCCACCCACACACACACATTGACCACATCGTTTTGTGTTCCCTGTTTTTAATTGGCCATTTCACACAAAAAATGAACACAAATATATGAATGTTATATACTCGTATTACAGGGGTATTAAACTCAATTGCACAGGGGTTCAGATAATGGGCCGAGCAAAAACATTTACTGAACACGCTAAAGCTGAACTTAAAAACTTTTTTTTAAATATAAAACATATATATATATATATATATATAATACAGTTTAATAAACATAGTATTATGAACTATTAATACATAAAAAATGTTACGTACTGGTAATTCAAAAACTACACAGTAAGAGTACACAAATCTTTCTGAGGAGATACTTTAGTGTTAACAGATGAGGCATTTTATTACATAAACAAAAGCAGCAACTATCATATATCATGCTCTGCTGTAAACCGCGTGATGGGGGGAGCATGGCTTTTCTAAAGCGCTGCTGGCTCCGTGGACAGCACTCCAGAAGCGTGTACTAAAGGAAAACACTGCTGGCTTAGTGGGCTCAGATCCATCTGGTGGGGCTGTGGCAGGACAGATGGGTGAGAAGGGGCAACTCCAGTTCGAGGAGGCACGTGGGGCGATCCGGGCCTTAATAAACACTCCAGTGGGCTGGAGTGGTCTTCAGCCGGGGACTTGAGGTGCCACAGGGGAGGTAGCAACTTTATGGTGACAGATAGAATTTAGAGACGCATGTGCAGTGATGTATGTATCAGAGGATGTTCGATTGGCCGTTCTGCATGTCAATTATATCTTCTCTGTGAGGATTTTGATTCGCTGATGGATTTTTTCAGATTCAGATTCAAGATTCAAGAGGTTTTTATTGCCATATTCTGTGTAGCTACACAGAGTAGGAATTTGTTTCGGTGCAAATGTGCAACATAAAACAGAAGAACAGTGAGCAACAAAATGTTTACACAATGGTTTACACAATGGTCCGAACAAAAAATATAAATATAAATAGAGACAATAGTGCAAGGAGTGTCAAAACAGTGCAAACTGAGAATGTTCAAGGTGCAGGTAGTGGGCTGGTGACTGATTGGACATTGAGGTGGAATTTAGGGGGGTTACCGGGTGTTTAACCGGGTATTTTTTAGAAATATATATATTTTTTTGGTTAGTTACCTTTTGCTGGTCAGCGATCTACCCTGATGTCCTTGAAGATCGTACGGTGGATGGCGATCGACGTAATGAGTGTAAGCCAGGGGTGGCTTACACTGTTGCCATGAAGACAATGAATGAACTTAAATCAAAGAATTTTAGAGGCAAACCGATGTGTCACTTCTCCAGTAGACCTTTTGAGCAAATCTGGCTTGACGGTACACCAGCTTTACAGCCTCTTTGCTCCACTTCTAGACTCTCTCTCAGAGATGATGCTCTGCTGTCACATCCACCAGATGAAGAAAAGTGTTTTATTGGCATTTAAACTAAACAGTGTGTTTTCAGCAGACACAACAAAGTCCTCACAGGCACCGCAAATACCTCATCTTATAAAAAAAATGTATAAGTAGTCATTTAAAGGAGACATTTTATGCACTGCTGTATCTCCTGGTGTGAAAGCTTTTCTTGTAAAGAAAAACAAGCTTTGAAACAAAGAACAAGACAAACTGGACAGTTGGACAAAGGGTAAATGTCAAAGCCAGAGCAGAGGACACATCTAATCGCATTGAAAAATGACACTCAACAGTTTGGAAAAGGTTTTTATGTGCTCAGTTTTATTCAGTCACGTGGTCCACATGACTTGAAAATATTTTTTCACCCACTGGTCGGGAAAAGACCACGTCCTAAAAGGAGATAAAAATGTGTTTGCAGAATTTACTGCGATCAGTCACTTCTCTTAAACCTCATGTTGTTGCTCAAATCAATCTACCCAATCAGTTAACAGCAACTCAGTGCTTTCATGGTTTAGCAGAGATTCAAGTTTGCAAACTTTTTTTCATTATCTTATGGCAATATCAAATTAGCTGTAGATTTGTTATCATTTTATTGCTACAATATTCAGATTCAATTCAATTTACCACGGAGGCAGCTGTAGCGCAGCGGTAGGGCGGTCGACCCATCGTAAGATTGCAGGTTCGATTCCCGCCTTGCACGCCCATGAGTCGATGCGTCCTTGGGCACTGAACCCCACCTTAACCCTGGTGGGAGGTTGGCGCCAGTGTTCGGCAGCGGAGCCGCCACCAGTGTGTGAATGTGTGTGTGACTGTCAAGCATTTTGGGCCTTGTAGGTTGAAACAGTGCTGTATAAGTCTACGCCATTTACCATTTACCATAAATAAAGGATTTATAATGATGAGATTCTTTCTAACTGGATGCAAACTAGAACAGAAACAACAAAAGGAGGATTTAAAAATCTCCAAATCGGCTAAGAAGACGTTCAGTTTCAGTACTGTGGATTTCATAACAGTGATTGTTCAAAGTAACAAACCTTTATTTTTTTTTTTTTACTAAGGTGGGAAAATGTGTGCCATGATTTATGGGTCTACTTCAAAGGACATTTTCCAATTTACCAAAGTAACCAGTGTTTACTAAATAATATAAATGTATTCAGCTTTAGATAAACTTTCCTTCTGTGCAGCAAAAGCCAGCCATTTTTATTTTCTGCAAATGTTTTTCAATATTTATCAAACACGAATTTACAAACGTTTAACTGAAATGTATGCAGCAGTGACTACCTCAACCACAAGAGGGCGCCCTCCACAAAGGTCAGACGTTGTACCGTGCTTGAGCTTTTTATGTTTTTATCAGTCTCTATGATTATGAATGACAGAAAAATTCACAGATCTGAACTAAGCATACCCACTATACTGTCACTGATCTTATTGAAATGAAGTTTGATACAGGCATTAGCCACATCCTATTTTTGATTAGATTTTTAAACATTTTGGGGTTTTTTTTATTGTCCAGGGATAAATGAATAATAATTTCAGCAAGTACAGTAGATAAAATTCATAAACTCCAAAGCTTTAGAAGATGTTTTTGAGTAAATAAATTTAGATCATAGCATAATTCTCATGGTCTGCTTTTCTGCTTGCATCTAAGATATAGTGTGTAGATCCTGAAAATGCACATACAAGTATCATAATTAGATGCTGAATGAATCAATTATACAAGGTTTAACAGACCATTGAGTTTTTCTCTGCAAAAAATTAAACTAAATAAAACGTTTGTACACTTTGTCTTGATATTGGAGACATAGAAATTAAATTTTTTGTTTTTTCAGACAGAAATAACCACTTTGAGATGTTATCTGGGGAAAACTGAACTGAAAACCTTTAAAGCTTTAGAAACATTTTTATTGACGCTGAAGTTTTCTGGTCCTAGATTATGAAAACATAACCCTTTTCTTTTAAATGCGATCATTTGTCATTTGAAGGAAAATTAAACTAAGACTCTAGAATAAAGGGCCACAGATGTATTTTTCAAAAACTGTGTTTAGATTTTTGTTAAAATTTAATTTTTTTTAATTACAATTTATGTCATTAAGTGAAAAACATTAACTAACATTTTATTGTAATTTTAGATATATACTTTAGCATAAGATCCAATAGCTTTATTTTCATTTGTTTTGTTTTCCAGACATGAGTACAGTCTTATTCTCTGTGGTTTTAAACGCTCTACATGGATTGGTTGGCCTTGAGGAGCTGTGATCAGATGACAATCTTTACGTCTCAGCCTAAAAACACACTACATTTGTGAAACCAGTCCTCTGAAATGTCCTTTTTAGAAACCGGATGATATAAAGACAAAGGGTTTTTTAACAAGGGTGACCATGTTGCCCCCATTCCTCCTGCATGTCCTCTGTGACCCCCTTCCACTGCATTTTCATGTCAATGGCGTCTGAGGAGTTTGGAGAAGAATCCAGAGGATGCTGTCTTGTCAGACTCCATCTGTGCTTCCGCTGTGGACTTCAGTTTCTCCTCTCCCAGCCCCAGCTCCCCTTCCAGTTGCTCTAACTCTGACTGGTCCAACAACTCAAAGTCCTCCACCTCGCTGTCAGACTCCTCCATCAACTCCAGCAGCCGCTCTGACTGTGGGAGTCTGGATGGTTCCGGGCCTTCGGTGAAGGCACAGACGGCAGCTTCTATTCTCTCCTGGATGGCAGCTGTGACTGCAGCTGTCAGAACATCTTCTGCCATCTGGTTGACCAACTCCAGGGTTTTGTCTGCATGTTGATCCGTGCCAGAAAAAAGTGCACGCTTTGACTCAGTCGGCTGTTGAGGTGGAGCGCATGGAAGGCCGAGGCTGAGGTCGTCGTCGTCTCCGTTTGTGGTGGTGCCATTGTCAAGAGAAGGGAAATCTGCGAGGCCGCCGGTGAAGGCTTCTTCTTTGTCCAGATCTGCGGTTTGAAAGAGCATCAAGGTGAGGCGCGAACAAAAAGCTTTCAACAAGGGGGTAAAAACCAAACGCACCCTCTGAGTTCTCCGTCTGCGGCGTGTGTCCCTCTGACAAGGTAAAGGCGCCGTTGTCCGTCCACGTCACGTCTGACACCTCCGTGTCTGAGACGCACATTTCCTTACAAACTGTGGAGTTGAGCTGCCGGGAAAATGTGACCAGAAAACCAAAAGAATGTCATTTGTTTGATCTGGATTTCCGTCATTTTGAGTTGAGCATAGAAAATTCTGGTCCAACCAAAGTTATCTGTTGTGTTTTAGGTTCATAATCAGGATCTCATACGTGATTTAAATCACTGAGTTTTAGGCTAATAGGGCAGAGTGTAAACTGATAGCTCTCAGGTATTGGTGATGGGAAGGGTGGTGGGGTTGCTCCGCACCAACAGTCCCACTCAGAACTCAATGTCAAATTGAGAAAATGACAACTAGAAACTAGAAAACGACAAAGGTTTTTGTTTCTGGCTAAAACCAGCATAATCATAATTAAAAGATACTGGGAACGCTTTTACAACAGATCAACAGATGGTTGGAGTGCAGCTTTAAAACCTTCTAACTGTGATACAACACTCTAGATGGCGCTCTCCAGGTTGGTGGAATGTCATTTCAATAGTGTAATTATTTCTGTTTTCTAACATGAGCAAAAAAAAAGTACCACATTTTGTGGCTGTACATGTGTTCATGTTTGTCCCTCCATTGACTGACATTTAGTTTCCATGGTGACACGTTGTGAGATGTGGGTCAGGTTTGTTGAGGTTTCCTCGTCATTCTTCTGAGTCAATTTGAAAAACAAAAGAAAAACTTTAAATAATTTTCATTCATTTGAAGAAAATGTATAAAAAAATGACAAAATATGCCATGAAGCCGGCATTTCAATTCCAGTTTTTGCAATAACTAGAATTTCTTTTTTAACTGTAAACATTTTATAAAGCTTGGAAGGCTGACCTGAACGCACATTAGAGACTAGATTAGAGACTCGAGCATTTGTCATGACACTGATGAGCGTAAAAAATCTGTGTTTCAGGGAAAGTAATTCTATTAGGATAACCTATAAATGGAGGAAGGAATCAGTGATGAAGGCTTGGACATTTTAAGCTGTAGTCCGGGCATCAGGATGAGAGCCATTAGCTGTGACCCTGTGAGTCAACAGAAACAGTATTAGATTAAAGGAAATGAATTTCGAACCTTGGGGAACATGGAGGAGAGGTCCGACTCAACGCCGTCTTTCTCAGTCTGAGCCTGAATGAGTCTCTTCACTGGATGGAGGTAAACAAGAAAAAAAACAAACTAATTCAGTTTTCTGGTGGAACATTCAATAAATCATGGAGAAAATGTAGCTTATGAACCACACAAATTCAAACTTGCATTTGGTACTAATTGTAATTCTTTAAAAGTTGCTTCCCAGTAGAGGGCAGCCTGTGAGTTTGTGATGTGAGTTTTTCTAGTAAAGTTTAGCAGGATTCACTGTGTGATCCGTATTTAAAAGCACCCAAAAACCTGAAAGCTCTCACTCAGACTCTACAAGCACCGGTTAGCTTGACACGTCAAACACAGATGAGAAAAATGTTGGCCAAGAAAAAGGTTAGGCAGACATCTGAACTCTAGCATACAAAGAGCATGCACAGGAATAAAAAAACAAAAACATTTTTTACTCCGGTCCTCCTTGATTTTTTGGAAAAACTCTCCGATGCCGAAGTCCAGCTTCTGCAGAACTGGCTCCAGCCACAAACTGACATCATGAGATGAAACCAGGGGCCACAGGAAGACACCCAGCACTTCACAGACACAACAGCACAGAGGAGTGACACGTTATTTCCACTAGCAGCTGCTAAAGGTCCCATGACTGCATCTAACATGTAACGTGTAACTCCAGACACAACAAACTGGTGAACGTGATCGTCTATCTGCAGGATTTCTGCGGACTCACCTAGAATGTACGAGATAACAATCCCTGGAATGTAGCGTCCTAAGACAGCAAAGAAGGTGCACAGACTGCAAACCAGCAAACAGAACTGCAAGGGGAGGAAAAGCAAACAGGAGGAATGAGACAAGTCTCCTCTGATAGATACACAATAAATGCTGGTTATCACAAAACAAATCCAGACGAGGTAAAAGTGGATGATGAAGATGCAGAGCCGAAATTTCAACTGTTTTTTGCCTTGACCTTCTTTAAAGGTTAAATCCTTCACAGGAAACAATATGGAGAAGACCGAATTAAAGTGAGAGACTGTTGATCCATTTTTATGTTTAGATTTTTCTAAAAGTCCTTTATGTGTTTAAATGGATCCAATTTGTGGATCTGCAAAATCTGCCGTTCATTGACAAAAAAATCAGATAGAAATAAAAATAGTTTCTAAAATTCAGAGAAACCTTAAAGTGTATTTTTTCTGTTTTTGTTGGATTTTGGTTAAGTTATGTTGATCAAATAAATCTTTGTGTTGGAAGACTAAAACATTCACACTTGATCCTAATGGCTCACTTGGGCCTTCTTACCCTCCCTGGTCCTGAATGTGACACAATCAGCAGGAAAATCTCCCAGGAACCCCTTGAGCCTCCTGTCTGTACGTGTCTTCCTCACCTTTCCTGGGTTTTGCTGCTTAAAGGCTGACGTTTCCTGGAGGAAGATCTTCAGGGAGTCGCTGAACTGCAGTCCGCTCGCAGAACGACTGTCCTCGCCCGGGTCGATGATCTCCCAACTGAAGACAACACAGAGATGCAGAAAAAGACCTGAAAACAACCTTTTTTTGTTACAAAGATGGATGCTTTTAAATCCATACAGCTGTTTCCAGTGGTGCCAAACACTGGTTTACATCAGTGAAAGCTACTAAAAGATCAGCTGGGATTTAACTTTTTGCTTGCTCCTTTAACTTTTATTGAGGATTCATTTTGTTCTTTCCTGTCTAAAGAAAGTAAAATAAGTATGTGAAAGCAATAACAAGATTTTTTCTGTTTGTAAAGGACATATCTGAAAAAGACAATGCATGTGAAACTATAGCAAACTACCACTACTGAAGTGCAGACTAATGTCTTGGAGTTTGTGGACTGTTTAAGTTTGTGCAGGATTCGTCCTCTATTGCTGATCCTGAGTGCTGCGTGGGTCACACCAATGTTTCCATCTCTGCTTCCTGCTGCAGCAGACTCTCACCTTGTGACTCTTGCTGACACAGCAGTCCAACTTTTCCAGTCCAGCAGTTCCTGATCAGCTAAAAGTGCCAACAACCAAAGAGGTCCACAATTGTCCTGTTTGTGTAGCTGTTGTTGAAATGTTTAACACAATCTTAACGGATCTTTTAAGCTACATTCACACCGCCCTTGCCAATGCGCTTTCAAACAACCATTTCAAATTAAAAGTCTGTTTATACGTACATAAACGCGCATTTTGGCCTTCTGCATTCAAAACTCGTGTGTGGCTATGCATGGCACTGTAAATGTTTTTTTTTTAATGCATCCAAATTTGCACTAAAAATCTGCATAACAGCAAGACTGCAAAAAACAAAGTGTGTTATAGTTAGGGACCACTGTAAACCACCTGAAACCAGGTGAGATTTGGATTTCGGTTCTGCTTCCTTCCCTCCTTTTTGTAAAAAGTTAAATTCTAATGACAAATTGAAATGAGATTGTGGGTTAAGAATCTGGTTCCTTTTTCTTTCATCAATTAGATGGCATTTCTTTTCTGTTCTTTAGGTGGACATATAGATGACCCTTTGCCGAAGACAGAGGCCTCTCCTATAAGTTCTGACTTCTGAGGGTTTTCTAATAATAGCATAACCCTAACCCTTTCTACCAGAAATAGTGTTGAGCTCATCTGTATGACAAAAGGCAGAGTAAAATGCATCCAATGATGCATTTGGGAAGAGAACAAGCCTAATGAGTCACTCAGGACTCATTGGAAACAAGTTTTTGAGCTGCTGCATGAATAAGGAAAAACTGTTTTTTTTTCCCATAAATGTGATGTCACAGACTTTTCCTTCCCATGAACAACTGTTTATCCTAACTTCATGATTCCCATTATGCATATTGCTATTTTTTTTACACATGTATTGGAAAATTACAAAACAACTATAGACTAATGTAAAAAACATTTGAGCTTTTTGTCATATCACAGGGAAACAACGTGGAAACTCCTTAACTTCATTGTTTTTAATAAATGATGGTTAAAAACATGAACCCTCTGAGATTGTAAACAAAAACATTTATGTTTTATGTTCATTTATGCCATCAAAAAATCTTCCTCTTAAAATTAACAATCACTTGTGGGATCATCAAATGGCTAAACTACTAAATGAGGAGTTAATCAATGATGCAAAAACTGTAGAACAAGTGATCTGTGGACACATTTAGGAAAAAATATCCAGATTCATCACATTTGTTTATCCCTCTGGCTGGAAGCTCCTGAGGAAAACTCAGGCCTTAACTAGGCGACTGCAAATGAACATTTGTTGGCAGCTGCTGAGAATGGAAACCTGCAGCATGGCTGCTAATCCAGGTCACATGAACAGCTGTTTAACTTCACATGAACCTTTTTATTTAAAAAAAACTGAAACTGCATGAATTAAAAGCAAAACTTGAGTCCTAAAAAAGAATATAGATTCAAGGCCCACGGTTTAATTAAGTCCAAGTATTTATTGGTTTCTTTTTACATAATTTGGGGTTTCCAGCTCTTGTTGCTGTTAACTCTTCGGCATATCTCGTCACAGGTCGCCATTGCAAATGAGCTTCACTGATTCACACAAGTTTGGCAGGGAGTTTCAAGCCGGATGTCCTTCCTGACACAACTCAGCATTTTCTCCGGGCTAGGGACCGGCACAGGGAGACCCAGACTTGGGCCCCCCTGTGCCTACATAGTTAGGCAGGAGCGTGAAAGGTCTTGCCTAAGGACCCACACTGGATTAAGCTCATTGAGCACCATGGGAAGCAAACCCTGGCTTCCTGTGAGCCAGGGCTACATCCAACCAGCTGAGCCACTAAAGGCCAATTTTTTGACTAGAATTATGGAAATGAAGACACATTTCCATGGTATTTAAATGTTTACATGTGCATTAAACAGAAATCCTAAGATTTTCAAAAACTAAAATGAAAATCAGATGACTCAAACACAGCAAACGGATGGGAGATCCTCAATCTGACAAGATTCCCAGAGAAAATGTTTGTATGTTTGTGCTTTGATCTTTGGGATTCATTCCTGACTGCTGGAGATGGTAGACAGATAGGACCAAATTAAACTGATCCAACAGTTGTGGGACTCACTTTTATAGCCAACTTTCATAATCAAAGACTAAATAAATCAAAAAGTTTGAATGTTAAAACCCAGTAAAGTTGCACATCTTAAGAAGAGGTTCTCTTGGTTTCCATGAGTCACATGCTGTGTGTGCTCCATGAATACTTTGGATACTGAGAAGTGACTAGATCCTGTTTCATTACGCCACACTGACAAACAACACCATCGGTAACAACTTCCGCTAACTCTTCCCACTGGAAAAACTCGTCAGCCTAAGCGGGGAGGGCGTCAAAGGGCCAGCAGGAGCAGCTGTCGGGCAGACTTCACTTTTTACCCAATCAGTAATCTCAGAGACAACACTGGGGGCGGCATGTCTGAGCCTCTAACAAGCCCGCTGTAAACACGGAGCAGACAAACAATGCCAGGAATGGCGCCAAAAACATCCTGCTTGCTTTAGATGGCTCATGGAACGATGTTTACACACCTGTTCGAGTGGGCATTCACCATAGCTAACCTGATTTGAATGCTAACAATGACCTGTTTGTGTAACGCACACAGACTAAATCAGTCCCCGCTGATCAGAGCCAGCATGCATGCGTTTGAGCAACATGTAAAACTGAATGCTGAAAGGAAAACAAGGGGATGAGACAAAGCTATACACTGCTTCAGTCATGTGATGATGCTCTCCAAAGTCAACAGATTTGTAAATTTTGATTTTTTAATGTGAAGAATGAACAAAACATGTGGGATGAAGACTTGTGAACCAGATATGGTGGACAGAATTTACTTTCCAAACATAACCCTTAGCAAAAAGTAGTACAAAGGTTTATTTTACCAAGTATAGTAGTGTAGACCATGTACGTGTGGTGTAGGAAAGACGCTAACTAAATACTTCTTCAAACTAAATTTTAAGTTTACAATTTATAGATGGTAGACAAAAAGTGGGCTGCTTAAAGTTTAGCCCAGAGTGAGTACATTTGTATATTTAACTTGACCACTGTTGGCTAAGGAAAGCTAAACTCTGACTACTTTAAAAGGAACTAAGAGGTTTTTGAAAGCTACATTTACACAGCCCCACCTTCAAGCGGCCACTTCCAATAAAAAGTCTACGCAAATGTGCGTTAATGAAGTCTTTTGTATTCAAAACTCTCACGATCACGAGTAGCTACACAAGCTTCTACGACCATTTTCAGGCTCCATGTGCAAAATGTGCTGACAATGAAGACACATTGGAAGTTAAACAAGGTTAAACTTGACCAATCAGGGACTGGGATTTAGTAGTGATGTATGGATGGTATCCCTTTTAATTCACAGAAGTGCCAACCGTTTGAAAAGTGATTGTAAAGGAGAAATTAATAATTTTGGTCTTTCATGTGTTGAAATAGAGCTGTTAAAGAAAAAGCTGGGAGCAAAATTCACGAGATTTGCAGTCCTTTGACATTTCACCAAGCCCCTTCCAACTGTAGGTGGCAGACATGTGCTAGTAAACAGTAGGAAAATAAAGAGAGGGAGAAGCCCTCCCTGCCTGTCTAGTGTGAACACCATGGACTATGTTATTGAAAGTGCATTTACATGTAAGTAGCTTTAGTGGTCAAAGTCTTGAAGGCCATAGAATAACAACTGTCCATGAAGTGTAGGAGTGGTTAAATAGGATTTCTAATTTGGCAGTCAGTTATAAATTCAAAACAGACTTCAATCTACCAAGGTATTGACACCTATTCGACGGTTCATAATAGTAACTTTCTGTTTTTTTGTAAAGCTTTATCCACCATGGTCTTCTTGGGCTAATATATTCCATCTCAGGTTAGATAGAAAATCCCATTGTGAAGCACAGAGATAGAGGGTTGATAATTAGGGTTTTTTGACAACCTGGATCAGGAGTACCCAGCCAATTAGAACATGCCAGAAGAACAGGTTATGTTGGAGAACAAGTACCTGCCCCTGATTTAGAAGGATCTTTGCAGTCATAACAAGATCTTTAAAAACTTTGCTGTTTTTAAAGCTTCACAACATTTGTCATCCACCCACTGAGATCAGGTCACAAATATTACAGACAGAAAAATTCCAAACATATTTTTACATTTTTTAAAAAGAGAAGAGATAGACTGAAAGAGATTGTTGCCTCTTTATGAAGACACACATTCGTACCTCAGACCAGTCCCACAATCGTCACGAGACATCTCCAAATCCTTGATGTACCTCCAAACACCTGATGGCAAAACTAAAAGTAGCCAAGAAGGTTATGACAAGTAAAAATTGAGTGACAGAAAGCAAAAATGCTTTGGACAGGTTTCTTCCAGCACTGCAACAAAGCTAAATCAGGGCTTAAGAAACTCCACAGCTTGACAGCAGCTTCTGTTTATACTCAATGAAGCCCCGGTTGGAGTATTTCAAGAGGCTCCATCTAAAAATAAACTGGGTCACACTACATTCCAGCCATCAGCCATCAGAGCACAGAGGAATGGGGTTGAGCGTGAGGTGGGGGCTGAAGCAGTCGCCACCACCAACCCAACATCTTCCCAAACACAACTCCTCGTGTTTCTGAGTCATATGACACAGATGGAAAATGAGATGTCACTCATTCAGAGACTTAGTTGGAGACTCAGAAACAATGTTTGTGTTCAAAACAAAGACGGAAATTATCAGTAGTTTAATGATAAATCCTTTGGGGAAAATGCCATTCAATGCAAACATGTAGTGACAGTTCCACTAGATTTTGGCATTACAAAACCCCCATGACAAGATATTACTGGTGTTTTTGTGGAGAATGTACAAAGTCCCGGAACTGGTTCGCTCATTCTCCGATGTTCGACTAATCCTGACATTCATGAAACAAAAAGATTGGACAGTAAATGGAGTAAAATGACCAGTTGAAGACTTTTAATGTTTTAAAGTTACCAAGTTTCTTCCCAATCTACCAAGCTTTCACTCAGTGAGCCTGACTATGGTGGTTTACTTCCACATGGACTTCTACTGGATGTCTCTTACATAGGTAATAGGTGAGTTTATAACCAACAATAATACTGAAAAACAAGCAAAATTCTGAAATGTTGGCATGAAATAAAGAGTTTTCTAAAGATTTTGTGATCATAACCTCCCTCTCTGCGAATAGAAAAGGTTAAACTTCCATGTCCAGTATATTCTGTCACCACTTTTTTGCATTACGGACGCCGCCATGTTGGAACCAGAAATTGTCAGCGAGCAGTGATTGGTCCAAGTCAGTCTGAGTCAACATTTCCATGACAACCAATCAGGAGTGAGCTTGTTGGATGTCCACACCTCTATTGCTTGAAAACGGGCTTGGGAGAATCTGTCAATCAAATGCTTCAAATGTTTGATGCAAGACCATCTACTTGAGGCATCTGAGTGGTCAGTTTATAACTTGAATAGTTTACATTTGAAATGATCTTGAGAAAAAAACAGTATAATCAAGATCATCGGAGCAAGAATGGTTATTCTGACAAACACAGTGACTGAGTAATAGCTGTTTATTTCTCAATAGAAGTCAATTGGATTTTGGCTTTTTGGATCCAGTGGCTACTTCCTATTTGGAACACGAGGAGGGAGGGGTCACTCAGTCCAGTTCTCATAAACAACACATGATCAAAACACTAAAGTTTGGTAAAAACGCTTGATGTTCCTTTGACGAAAGGAACATCCAATCAGAGAGCTCATCCAGAAGCACACCCCTTTAGTGTAAAATTATCTGATTGGCTCCATCTCCAAGAGTCTGAATCCGAGGGAAAAACAGCCAACTCACACACAAACACACTTGCAGGTACACACACACATGTGCCATAATCACACACAGCTCAGGTTTCACAACTCTTAAGACAGCCTGTGCTTGTTATTGAAACATGGCATTGCACTCTCTCCTCGAAGATAAATACACAAATGGAAAAAGGTCAGATGACATTTGTCTACTTTTAGTCCACCATCAAAACAAACACACAAATGTCCTCTGAGCACAAAAACTGACTGTCTGTCAGCAGAATCATGGAAAAGAATTGACAAAGCTTGTAGACCTCATGTAAACACAGCCCCACCCACCACAGGTGAAAGAGTCCAGGTTGGTTTGAAGCACCTCAACGTGTTTGTCTGAAGTTGTGTGACTGGAAGCCTGATGGGCGGGAAAAGTAGTGCTTCTGATTTCATTCCTAGCCTGATGATGAGTCAACATACTGACCAAAACTGTTGAAATAATTGAATAATATTCAATTATTGCCCTGCGACGGAGTAGTGACTTGTCTGGGGTGTACCCTGCCTTCACACCACAGTAGCTGGGATAGGCTCCAGCAACGCAGTGACCCCAAAAGCAATTCAGAGAGTTCAGAAAATGGATGGATGGATGGATGGATGGATGGATGGATGGATGGTTGGATGGATGGATGGATGGATGGATGGAATGATGGATGGATGGATGGATTTCATTTATGTGTATCAGGCTAGAACTAATGTGCAATGAGAAAATATTTCCTTGAAACCATTTTTACCACAAAGTAGGGCTGGGTGATAAAATAATAACAATATATACCGTGACAGAACTTTTTCTCGATAGTAATTTAAGTCTATAGCGAAAGACTTTCATTTTGAAAGGTCAGAAATTAACCCTTGCCAGTCGCGAGTGTTTTCTTCTCTTTTGTGAGTAAATGTTTGCGGAAACTTAGTCATGTTAATTTTCCCTCCTTTTTCGTGAATTTCTTTTGTCCTCTCCTCCTCCACTGCGACACGACACCCCCCTGTGGTTACTTCATAGGTTTTGAGTAATAAAACATACTGTGATTTTTAACAGTATCCTGTCAGAACTGGAGGATAAAGCTGCTTCAAATACAGCAGCAACAAACAGATCAATATAAAGAGTTGATGTGGTGTTGTTGGAAGCTAATGCTATGATGCTATGCTAATGAGCTGCTCCGTGTGTCACCTAAATGTAGACATGGGCCGGTTTCATTCATAAAAAACTGTACTTTCTGAATATAATAACAGAATTGAATCCACTGTGTTTTAGCAGTGTCTTTGTAGCATTACCGAGCGGGTAATGCCAAAAAACTCAGATATGCTGAATCCTCCTGCCCCCCCCCCCTTCCCTCATGAGCGCTGCAGCTTTAATGTCAATGATATAAAATAAAAATTATCCAAAACTTTTTTCAGGCTGTTTTTGTTATGATATAACATAAAATGTAATCATCTGGAGGCAGAATTAGGAAATCTATCATAAATCTGTCCTTGTTTTCTCAGCATTGAATTTGTTTTAACACTTAGATGATATTAAAAGACGTGTTCATACCATTACTAATTACTTTTATGCTATTTCATTTTCTTAAAAAAATTGAGAAGGTACAAAGTATTTCTGTGTAAAATAGTGTTATAGTTTGGGCCGGTGAAAAATATGTTTCAGCCAGTGACTCGAAAATTAAATTTCAACCCCTGTTTAAGGTATTTGAGTTATTTAAAATCTGACAAAAAACTGAGTAACATGTACTGCAAATTAAGGCATGTTCTTTCTAAAACTGGAAACACCACCAACTTTTTTTTATCACCTGAAGCAGAGCCACCAAGCACGTTTAATCTCAGACTGAGATACAAAACGATTCTCCAGCAAAAACAACAAAGGCAGGAGTCTAAACTACTACTCGTAAATCTGGAAATTTCCTTTCAATTTCTAGCTTATTCACAGGATGTTGACAAAAATGTTTGCACATTTTATGTTTGTTCTGTAAAAATGGAAAAAAATCACATTTATTTGTAGAATTAATGTTTTTATCTGGAACTCATCATATGGTTCAGCGGTCTGTTTTACCTAGGTTCTTTTCTGAGATTGAAAGGCTTTGCTTTAACTTTCAGTTTAGTTGTGTTTTAAATGTCTTTTGTTATTTGACAAAATAAAAACTGTTGCATCATGGTCCTTTGGTGCATCTGTTATGTTTAAAGTAAAGACAGAAAAGAAATATCTAATCTAAACAAACTGCTAATCATTACATATTTCTCTAATGAGTTCAAATTTGAAAAGTATAGTTCTTTGGTTTATATTGTGATATAAAATCGCTATCGCCAGATAATATAAAACTCATTCCATATTGCCCAGCTTTACATCAAAGCTGACAATGTTTATGTTAACAGAAACCACGATTATTTCACACTCCAACATTAAATTTTTTTATATTAAAGAAATGTCTGTTTTTGCTTTTTATTATTAAATTAGTTCCATTCCTCATACCTTGCTAACACAAACCTTATTGATTGGAAGTGATTCAAACTTTTTTAAATTGTGGCCGAAGCATTTACATAGTTATGTAATCATTGGCAACATTTTATCTCTACATATTTTGACTCCCAGTTTATGAGTGTAGTGAGCCAGTTTTGTTGCTGCCACCTAGTGGCCCTGCTCAGTAATACAGTTTAACCAGACTGCAGGTGTGCCGAAAACAAAGCCATTAAACAGGAGCGTTAAGACTGAATTAAGGGTGAATATTTTTTACTGCATGCAACCAAAAAAACACGCAGTAACACACTTCAGCGCAGCCCCAATTCTGTCAGCCGGCATTTTAGAGTCAGCATCTAGTCTGCTGCAGTGCCCAGACCTTTGAGCCCGACGGAGAATGACCAACAACTGACAGACAACAGCAGGTGGCCCCCACACAATCCCATGCTGCTGGCCAAATGTCAGAGTGACATGCAGTGTTTGACACAAATACAGGCAACGCTGACTGATCCAGACTCACTCACTTCAACCAATAAATCAAAAAGTGAAAAAACTTTCAGACCTGACTTCACTCAGTCGTGGTCAGATTTCAGTATTAAACAGTCAGAACAAGACTTTTGGACAAAATTGAATTAATGGGAGAAGTCTACTAGAAAAACAGCAGAACAGAAAAACTCAATTTGGATAATTTTCCTAAAACCTTTTAAGAAAAACTGTAATGAGACAGATGGGAAACTATCTGGAAAATGTGCGTGTGTGCTGTTACATCTGGAATCAAACAAAGTATTTCAGAAGAACATCAGAGCAGCAAGTAAGCATGGAGGTGGAAGTGGGATGGTTTGGGGCTGCTTTGTGGCTTTTTTTGATGAAAACGGGAATTTAGTTATCTACAAAAAAAAGAAAAAAGAACATCCTGAAGGAGAAAGTCCTCTATCAGATCAAGAGCTCCAGCTCAGGAACTCTTCATCTGATAGGATGAGAAGGAAATCTCCATCTGATCATCTCATCTCACCATCTGTTCTGATAAAGATGCTTTTTTATGAACATGAAGTCCCACTTCGGTCCTCTTTTGATGTCTTGTAAAAGCTTTCCCAGTGGTCTTTTAATGATGACAATGTCTTTTAAACAAAATCAAAAAACCTGTGTCATCTCCGAGGACATCATTTCTACAGAGCAGCAGGAGTTCATCAGAAATTCCTCTCTGAGTTGTGGGTGGGATGGTTGGCGTTAGGGCTGCACGATATGAGCAAAACTTGCGATATGAGTGATCAATATTGCGACTAACGATATAATTTGCGGTATATAAACAAATAGCAAAACAACCAAAAAC
Organism: Oryzias curvinotus; assembly: GCA_023969325.1. Classification (NCBI taxonomy): domain Eukaryota; kingdom Metazoa; phylum Chordata; class Actinopteri; order Beloniformes; family Adrianichthyidae; genus Oryzias; species Oryzias curvinotus. The sequence goes on from CM043722.1 coordinate 12,518,950, forward strand.
ATCACTACCATTTCACTGCAACAGTTTAAAAATTATACTCCAAATGACCCTCGTCGACGTAGGAGGCAAACATCTAAAATAAAAGGGCTCGTCTGATTGGTCAACAACGTGAAAGGGTCCATCCAATTGGTCAAACGCATACATGGATTTATTTTATTCGTTAAATGCTTCGAGCTGCCATAAGATTGTTTTAGCACATTTAAAGTAACAATTTATTGCGATTTTTGCGATATGGATATTGCACCGGTTGATATTGCGATAACGATAAATTTGCGGTATATTGTGCAGGCCTAGTTGGCGTGTAATAACCCTGCCACCCATCTGTTTACGCTTTCTCCCTCTAGCCTCTCACACCCCCAACCTAACATTACAGGTGCAACAAAAATAGCGACCAATATTGGAAATGTCCAGTCATACAGTTTAGAGCCAGATTCCAGCTTAGACAGGGAAAACAAAGTGGTACATGGATCTATTAGTGAATGCATCAGAATGGAGCAGAGCAGGGAGCTTATGGCCCCGCCCAGCGTGTGTTTAACATCACAAATACTTTAATATTTAAAATGCATCTTTTCCTCTGTTCCTGATTCACATTGATTAAGAAATACTCAGAAATGCAATTTTAAGCTTTTTTTTCCATAAATAAATGGAATTATTATTCATAATTGCATATAAGTGAATAAACAAAACATCAGAGGGGGGAAAATACTTTTTACTACTAATACTTTTACATCAAACACATCACAACTTGGACAGTGTTATTGCCATCTAAACTTTTCAAAAGCACCAAATTTGTTCCGTTAAAGAAACCTTTGAAGCATTTGATTATCTGCAGGTGCTCGCTAACTAAACTAATTGAAGTGTTTTCTCGCTGCTAATTAGCAAACTAACCAAGTTTTCCTCCCAGCAGCGGGAGTCTGGGATCTGCAGAGGAGAGGTCAGCGTGATTACTGTCATCAGATCAGACAGTCAGATGGAATCAGTCAGGTCTGCAGGGCAGACTCATCCTGGTGCATCACAGAAGACATGGGTTGTCATGAGGCTTCCCCATTGAAATGCTCACATGTAGAGCATCTGACGTTTAAGTACGAAAACCCCTAATATTTTCCTGCTGCTCGTGTAAATACAATTATTAAGGCAGCAGATTAACACAAACCAGCATTTTTGCATTTGCAGCCAAAGATCTTATGTGATGGAAGAGGCTTCACTCTGACACAATTCTGCACATAATAAAAAAAAACAACCAGATTGACAGAAAAGTTTAATATTTTCTCATTTTTCTGTTGCTTTTATGCAAATGTGACTTTCACATGTTTGCATGAACGCGATTGAAGGGTGCAGCTTCCTACCTTGCTGTCATGCTGCGCTGAGACTGAAACCCTGTGGAACAAACAGAGCATCAATACTCATCACAGTGAACCGGATGACTCTGCAGAACAGGAAACAACAAACTTGATCCGTTTTCAGAGGTTTTAGTTTGGTTTTAAAGCAGGATCATTTATTTTACTGCACATTATAAACTGTTTGAAATATAAAAAGGCCTCTAAATCACTCGGTGTCTTATTTTATTAAAATAATAAACAAAAAAATACTAAACATTTCCTTTTTAATTGGAATTTTTTTCAATGAAAAAAATTGTATCCAACAAATTTTGTAATAAACTTTAATTAGCACAACTAGTTGGGAAAATTACAAATTTTTAATTCAGTTTTCAGTTTTTGAAGTGCCAGTGAAGTCAGTGAAGCCGGCAGGACAAGTCTTTTGTTTCTGGGTTATTTTAACTCAAGACATAAAAACCTATGGAAAAAAAAACATAAATTGGGTTCAAATGGGACCACTATCTGCCCCAAAATAGTATTATTCCAAAAATTAACCCCAAAATATATCCATGACTAACGCAATAATTGGGTTCAAATAACCCAAGTGTTGTAAGAGTGTGATTAAAACAGAGGTGCTTACCGAAGAATCTACACAGAACGGCATCTCTGGCCGTTACCGTGACGACCAGCAGAGCCAGCAGGATGGCCATAAGGCTGAAGGTTCGAAAAGAGCTGAAGGCCACGAACCTGCGAAGAAAAAAAAACATCATTCACACAACCTAAGTGGTATTTATGAATTCCTTTTCATTCAAACCCCATCAATGATCGGTAAATAAATACACATTTATAACATAATTTTGTATTTTATAATTTAAAAGATATATTTTATTTCTCATCTGAAAATGACAATAATAACACAGTATTAATGTTTTTGTAACTGTTTGAACAAAGGTCTTTTTGATTACTTCTATAATAACGATAAGAACACAATTTAGTAAATCAATCAATAAAAGCAACTAATATAAATATAAAATAATAAAATAGATTAAATGCAGATAGATTAGCACACAAGTGTCAGTGACAGTTTATGTAAAAAAAAATGTTTCATTTTATAACCACTTTAAAAAAAAATTTTATAGTGACCACAAATGAGCTGTGATTAAGTTACATGTTTGAAAAAAGTAAACAGCATTTTTTTTAAATAATCTAACAAAATAACTTACAATTTTAAACATCCATTATTATTATTATTATTATTATATTAATTGAAAAAAGCATAGTCATTGTTGTTTCTTCTGGATCTCCCTGCGTCATGATGCTCACCAGACCGCCGCGTTGGCTGCAGTAAACGCGGCTGAAGTCCTGCACGGACTCTGCCTCCAGCCCACCAGGCCGGACACACTCCACCCTGCGCGGCCAGGATGCGTGTCCTCCCTTCTGGGAAGCCGGTTCACAGGTTCCGGATGCCCGGCAGCAGCCTGCGTCCCGCCCCCGGTGCCTGCTTCCTTGGTCCTCAGCATCTTGAAGCCCTGGGGCCCACTGCTCTGCCGCTCCCTGCCTTCAACAGTTTATGCGCGTCAAGTTTCCGGAAGTCTGCATGGACACTTCCGGTGTGCGGATTTTAAAAAATAAAAGAAAATTATGTTCAGATTTTTTTCTTAGAAGGCAAATAAATAAATAAATGAATACTTTTTGCAATTATCATTTGAATACATAAGAATATACATGATAAATACAGATGATCTATCTATCTATCTATCTATCTATCTATCTATCTATCTATCATCTATCCATCTATCTATCTATCTATCTATCTATCTATCTATCTATCTATCTATCTATCTATCTATCTATCTATCTATCTATCTATCTATCTATCTATCTATCTATCTATCTATCTATCTATCTATCTATCTATCTATTTTCCTTGATATGTGCCTCTACTTCTGCTTTCTCTTACCATCATATCTAGCTTGTTGCAGCTCCAAAAACGTCAATGGTTGTTTTGTTTTTGTTCACTACCGTCACGTTTTCCGGTTTCGGCAACCTCGTTTATTTATGTTGCATTGATGCAAACGCTTGTATTAACATGTCTCTCTCTCTCTATGTATGCTTAAACAGACCTAGTTTTATAAGCTAAAATTGGTGTTATTTTGTTGGCTGAAACAAACTCACAGTTTTCCCTACATCTGGTCTTACTGGTAAACATTGTTAGTTCTGCTGCCACCTAGTGGCCGTGATGACTATTGCATAAAGTTCATGGAAGCACTTATTTTGAATTTATTTATCAATTTTTTGACATAATTTTGACAAATGTTGTTTCGTTGTTTTTTTTAATTATTGTATTTTTTCTTTCATTTTTCTACTTTGAGTTTTAAAAAGAAATAGTTTAATATGACTATTGTGTTTTTATTATCCTTGTTTTTGTTTTGATTTGTTTAAAGATGTGCTTTATTTTTGGAATATTAATGCACTAAACTGAAATGAATAACTTCAAAGGTTGCCAGTGAATCTAAACCAGTTGGGGAGAGTCACATATTTATTGTTTTCTCTTCTGCTTCTGTTTAAATCGAAGTTTGACTCGTTGGTTGCTGTTTAAAAGTTGCATTTTGATCTTTTACAATTGGTTAATTTAAGATATCTGGGGGTAAAGGTGCAGACCGTAGGCGTATATATACAGACAAAGATGGGGTGGTTGTGGGATGAACACACTGCTGAGTCTTTTCTCTATTGTGGAGTGGAGGATGTTCCCACTTGAAGACCGGTGACCTGCACTCTTTCACCCACCATGCTTGTAGTTACCTCAGATAATATAAAACTCACTTCATTTGTCTGGTGGGAAATTTGGGTTTTTGAGGATTTTTTAAGGTTTCCTTATGGGTCTGATTATTATTTAAGTGTCTACAGGGGTTTGCAAAATTCCCTTGTGTATCCTCTAATGGAGAAATTTGCTTTAACATTATAAGAAAAATGAAAATAATATGCTAAACATTATTTTACCTCTTATTGTAGAAAAGATCAAAAAGTTCAGTCTAAGATACTGTGGTTTTCCTTTTAAAGAAGAGTTTGGTCAATGACCTGCATCATCATAATCCTAATGTTTAGCAGTTACCAAATAAGGAAAAATACAAAACAGAAATGTATCTTGTAATGTAAAATAAAAAAAAAAAAAAACTAAAATTAAAAGTAATAAAATCTACGGTGCCCCTAAAGGGCTATTGACTTAAAAAATTTGAAGTAAAAAAAATGTTTTTAAGTAAAAAAAAAAAAAAAACATACGGTGCCCCTAAAGGGCCATTGATTTAAAAAATTTGAAGTAAAAAAATGTTTTTAAGTAAAAAAAAAAAAAACAGGTGCGCACCAGTTAGTATTAGAAGATATCAGATAGACGGTTGAGCTGCTTGCTCCTTGAGAATGGCTGAAGTTGAGGATATGGACCTTGTAAACTCTCTGAAAACACGAAAGATTACTGACAATGTCATCAAAAAGATTGTGGAAGACAAGGTACGCATCATTACTGCTGTTGTCATTTGCAATATGTGAGCGTGATTGAGCAGAGCAGATGGACACTTAGCTTTGTGTTTGTATGCATGCGAGGATGCTTTGGTAGCTAACTGGTGCGCACCAGTTAATATCAGGTGTGCACCCGTAAGTTATTTTTATTTTTGACTTCATAACATTTATTTTTTTAACTTCAATTTTTTTTTCATCAATGGCCCTTTAGGGGCTCCGTAGAAATCTAATTATTAGGGAGATTTATTTTAATCTGGTAGACCAGAGAGCATTTTCATGATTTCCAGACTCAAATTAATTTCAGGTTAGTTCACTAAATGACCACTAGGTGTCGTGATAGTCAACTTCACAACAGAGAAAAACATGTTTACAGCGTCACTAAAATAAACTGTTTATTGGAACTTTAAAGAAAAATACACTGTGATGTATTTTTCCAGATGACTGGGAAACTACAGCAGAGATTATCAGGGAAACAGGTAGGAAGGTGCTAGGGGTGTCATCTGGAAAGAGGAAAGACGGTAAAGACACTTGGTGGTGGAATGGGGAAGTACAGGAATGCGTCCAGAGGAAGAGGTTGGCTAAAAGGAAGTGGGATGTAGAAAGGACTGAGGAAGGTAGACAGGAGTACAAGGAAGCGCAGCGTAGAGTGAAGAGAGAGGTGGCAAAGGCCAAACAGAAAGCTTACGATGAGCTATATGACAGGTTAGACACAAAGGAAGGAGAGAAGGACTTGTACAGGCTAGCCAGACAGAGAGACAGAGATGTGAAGGACATGCAACAGATAAGGGTGATTAAGGACAGAGATGGAAAGGTGCTAACAACCCAGGAGAGTGTACAGAAAAGATGGAAGGAGTATTTTGAGGAGCTGATGAACGAGGAAAATAACAGGGAAAGAAGGGAGGAAGATGTGGTTGTTGTGGAGCAGGAAGTAGCAGAGATTGGAAAGGATGAGGTTAGGAAGGCCCTGAAAAGGATGAAGAGCGGAAAGGCCATTGGTCCTGATGACGTACCTGTGGAGGTATGGAAGTGCTTAGGAGAGACAGCAGTGGAATTTCTAACGAAGTTGTTCAATAGGATTTTAGAGAGTGAAAAGATGCCTGAGGAATGGAGGAGAAGCGTCCTGGTCCCGATCTTTAAGAACAAAGGTGACACGCAGAACTGCAGCAACTATAGAGGAATAAAGTTGATGAGCCACACAATGAAGCTGTGGGAAAGAGTAGTAGAAGCCAGGCTTAGGAAGAAGGTGGAGATTTGTAAGCAGCAGTATGGTTTCATGCCCCGTAAGAGCACCACTGATGCCATATTTGCTTTGAGAATGTTGTTGGAAAAGTACAGAGATGGTCAGAAGGAGCTGCATTGTGTGTTCGTAGATTTAGAGAAGGCGTATGACAGGGTGCCAAGGGAGGAGCTGTGGTACTGTATGAGGTCGTCTGGAGTGGCAGAAAAGTATGTCAGAGTAGTTCAGGACATGTATGAGAGAAGTATGACGGTGGTGAGATGTGCTGTAGGTCAGACAGAGGAGTTCAAGGTGGAGGTGGGACTACACCAAGGATCAGCTTTGAGTCCCTTCTTGTTTGCTATGTTGATGGACAGGCTGACAGATGAGGTAAGACAGGAATCTCCATGGACAATGATGTTTGCGGATGACATTGTAATTTGCAGTGAGAGTAGAGAGCAGGTGGAGGAAGAGCTAGAGAGGTGGAGGTTTGCTCTGGAAAGAAGAGGCATGAAGGTCAGTCGTAGTAAGACAGAATACATGTGTCTGAACGAGAGGGATCAAGGAAGAAGTGTTAGGTTACAGGGGGCTGAGGTGAAGAAGGTGCAGGAGTTTAAGTACTTGGGGTCAACAGTTCAGTGTGATGGGGAGTGTGGAAAAGAGGTGAAGAGGCGAGTGCAGGCAGGTTGGAGCGGGTGGAGGAAAGTGTCAGGAGTATTGTGTGACAGAAGAGTGTCAGCAAGACTCAAAGGAAAGGTGTACAAGACAGTGGTGAGACCAGCTCTGCTCTATGGATTAGAGACGGTAGCAGTGAGACAGAGACAAGAGGCTGAAATGGAGGTAGCGGAAATGAAGATGTTGAGGTTCTCCTTAGGAGTGACCAGGTTAGACAGGATAAGGAACGAGTACATCAGAGGGACGGCTCATGTTGCCTGCGTTAGCGACAAAGTCAGAGAAGCAAGACTGAGATGGTTTGGACATGTTCAGAGGAGGGATAGTGGATATATTGGTAGAAGGATGTTGGAGATGGAGCTGCCTGGCAGGAGGGCAAGAGGACGGCCAAAGAGGAGATATATGGATGTCTTAACAGAGGACATGAAGTTGGCTAATGTTAGGGTAGAAGATGTCCATGATAGAGTGAGGTGGAAAAAGATGATTCGCTGTGGCGACCCCTGATGGGAAAAGCCGAAAGAGAAAGAAGACACTGTGATGTATTTTTATTAATTTATTTTTTTAAATTCTATATGTGCGCAGAAAACAGGGGTGTGGCATTTTAAAACTTTAGCGCTTCAATAACTGGTACAACAGAGAGTTAGGGGTAAAGAAAAAATGAAAAAGAAAATATATGAGAATTAAGCAGCAAAATAATGAGAAAAAGTCAAAACTTTATAAAATATTTCAATTGATTATTAGAAAAAGTCAATATTTTATGAGAATGAAAATCGTAAATTTATGATTCAAAAAGTTATGATGTTACAAGGCAAGAGCCGTTGTGAAAATAAAATTATCATTTTAATAGAACAAAGTTGTACACTGACAAAGAATGTAAAGCCGACTCTTGTCCATCCAATTTCTCTGAACTGTATCCAAAGTAAATTAAATAGGTAAAATTCATTAATTTTATTGAAACATTTAGAAATCTAAATATAACTTTTTGTTTCTTAAAAAGCAAGAATATTTTCTGGCAAAATTACAACTCCTTGAAGCATGAATTTATCACTTTATTCTATTAAAAAGTTTTACTTTTACTCATAATTTTAGGACTTTATATATATATATAGATATAGATATAGATATAGATATATAGATATATATAAATAATATTCTTCTTCTTTTAATGGTGGCCCTAATATGCTGTCGTAGTTTGACTAGGTTTTCTGCATTTGTTTTGCAATGGTTTTAGTTTGGGGAAACAATATTTGGGTAACAATTAGTGACAAAGGAAAAATAAAAATAAGTATTTCACTGTTTGCATAATTTTTGAGTCATCAGCTTTTATTTCATCACTTGCTGTAACAGTTCTAACCCAGAGTAAACAAGCATTTAACTGAAGGAATCCTTTATGGAAAAACATGACAGAAGCTGTTAAATAGCCTTTTGTTGTTGTTCCAGTCTTTACAGCGGTTTTCTTTCAGATCATGGAGCCTGTGGGAATTTCTACATTGCATTGAGTGTCTGTTAGTGTTTAAGGTGAAAAGAAAACCTAAAGACTCAAAGTGGATCTTAGATGGGACCGGCTCAGCAGTCTGACTCGGCCATCCTCTCGAGCCGCGCTGATTGACAGGTGGTGGGCGGGGAGAAGACGTTGGGGTCGCTGATGCCCAGCTCCAGGTTGATGAAGCGGGTGGAGGTGGTGACCGTGCTGTTCTTGATGTAGGTCTCCTGCACCGGGTAACAGTCCATGAGGGTGTAGACGCCCACCCAAGTCTCATCTGAAAAAAGGAATTGGATTGAAATGGAAAATCAGAGCATCCTGTTGAGTTACTGAGCAGGTAATTTCTTCCTTCAGTCTTTGAGGGAGAAATGTTTTTAACCCTTTTGAGTCCCACTACAATCATTTTTTAATGTATTGTACAAGCGTTCCCTGTGGTATTTTATTTATAATTATGCCGTTTTTAGCCAAAATCCAAAAAACTGTTCGTTTTCTAGGACATAGTTTCTGCAGTGAGCCCATCCCCATTTCCCATCATCCCTTTGTTTACACTTTCTCCCATTAGCTTACACCCCCTGACAGCCTGAACCTAACACTACCGGTGCAACATGATATGGCCATTGTTGTATTTGTGTGTTCCAGTGTTTGTATATGGGGTGAAAGTTGTTTTTGGATGTGTGTAGCTTCTTTGTTTTGTCTCAGATGACCTGGTTTGCAGCACTGGATTGGAGGATGAGAGACTGGTGCTGGCTCAGGATTGGAGGGAGGAAGGTTGGTAGCTGCATGTGATTGGAGGATGGGACTTTAAATATCTGGCATCTCCACTGCCCCATGGGGGAAGAGGTTTTTGCCTTTAGCTTCTATCGCTCCCCCCCCCCCCCATTGATAACACCAAAGTGTTTGTGAGGCATTTGGCTGGGAAAACTTTTTTGTGAGTTTTTGTGAACAACTGTAAGACTTTGTAACTTTCATTGTGAAAACCTTAGTTGTGAAGCAGTATGGGTGAACTGCCATTCTGTTTGTGAATGTTTTCTCCGGTTTTGGTTGAAGACAGGCCAGATTCTGTCATTTATTTTCCTTTTGTTTGATTGAAAGTCAGATAGAGCATTTGACATTAGAGTTTGTTCTGTTTTGTTTATTCTGTTGGCCTGGGCTCAGCCTGAAGTTACATGCTACATTTTCTCTTTGGGACAATTAAACCCTTCTATTGGTACAGGCATTGGCAGCTTTATTAAATGTGGTGGGGTGAGGGCTTACTTTTTGGCATTAGGGTTCATTTCCTTCTCATTTATGTTATGCCCGCTGCCAGACATAAGGTGCATAACAAAGAAACACGGCGAGCAACATTGTAGTCGTACAGTTTTGATCCGGATTCCAGCTCAGGCGAGGAAAACAAAGATGTTTTTTTAATGGATCTATTTGTCTGCAAGTGGATGGATCAGAATGGAGCGGAGCAGTGATCTTGTGGCAGTGTTTAATCTGATTCCCGTTGATGGACAGTTGAAGAGTTACAATATGTCAAAGAGTGTGTTCTTTGGGTGTCGCCAACGGCATTTCCGGTGTTAAAGGGTTAACGTTATTGCAGTGAGATACCAAGAAGTACGATTTTTCTTCAACTTATTGCAGAAGTTTATCAGTCGAATAAGGATTTTCTCTGGATTATTATTTATGATGAGGAGACATCAGAGTGAGGCTGAAGGGAAGGTGACTGCAGAAGGTTTCATTTTCAGCACAGATGGTCGTCCTTACACCACTGGAAAAGCTGAAGTCTCTGCTTTCAGTGACACTTGGATCCTTTCGCCATTCCTTAGCAGGTTATGAAGTTCTCGTGAGTCATCTTTAGGTTCAACTAAGTTTTGCTTGACATATTTTTTTTTACTGTTTATTTGATGAGTGTCTTAAGTCCATGGTTTCTTTTTATCAGTGGTATCAGAAGCTCCGATTAGGAAAGGTTGGGTGAGCAGTCGCGTATGAAAACAGCAAACTGCTTCCCTGAGCAGGTCAATCGTTTGGACTTTGAACATCTGTCAGAACATCGGCTGAGTCTCATCAGGATCAATGAATCAAATTGTGATCATTTTAGCTTCTCTAGCAGTTTCATCAGACCTAACCTGTAGGGGTCAACCATTGACTGTATATAAGAGGTAGACTGAGTGACTCCTCCCCCTTGGCATTCCAAATAGGAACAACCCGCTAGCTCTCAGACGCCAAAAATCACATAGGCTTCTATTGAGAAATAAACAGCTATTACTCAGTCATTATTCATTAGAATAACCTTTCTTGCTCTGATACCTTTGTTTCAACATGTTTTTACTAATCCTATTTTAGTTTTCATTATGTTTCTTTGTTAGTTCAACATATATAAACTGACCAATCAGATAGCCCCAACAAACTGGCTCAAATTGATTCTGACCAATTATTGACGTCATCTGCCTCCAACATGGCGGTGTGTGTACGGTGAAAAGAGAGAGCGGGAAGTACGGCATTCTCTATGGATGACATCACACTCGCTCAGTCCAGCTTCCTGATACAGTCAATGGAGTCAGCTGACCAATATAAAAGGGTGATTTCTGGTCATTTCAAGAAACTGACTTTCCATTTCAATTGTTTTTTTTTTTTAAAGTGGGGCTTAAAATTATGAAGTAGTTTTGTTTAATTTTTTGTTTTTCCTCTAACACTTATGATAGTTATCATTTTTCCACGCGTTTACCAGCATGCGGTGGGCCTGATGCATATTAAGACTTATGCAGAAACTGCATGCCGACAGCACTTGCAAGCAGAAAGTGTGGAATTGGCTTTGTTACTTACCAAAGTTTAAACATGCTTGCGATGTCGTAAGTGTTCAGCTGAAAAATATTTGCTTTGTGAGGACCAAAAGTGATTTGGGCCACTGTCTTATTCTGAAACATGTTTTAGGAACAATAGTACAAAAACCCCTGAAGCCATGTTCACACCGCCCTCGGCAGCACGCGTCCAAGCTGCCACTTCCAAGAAAACGTCAATGTAAACACGTGTAAACGTGCATTTTGGCCTTCCGTGTTCAAAACTCTCACATTCAAGAAAATTTCAAGAAAATGACCGTTTCGGGCTCGACGTGCAAAACGTGCGGCCATTGAAAGTTAAACAGGCTGGACTTTGACCAATCAGGGACTTGGTATTCAAAGTGACGTATGGATGACGTTCCTATTATTTAATGGAAAAAACGAAAATTGATTATGAAGGAGAAATTGCCCGACTGGAATTATTTGACACCAATTTTTTCATATATCGGAATAGAGCTGTGGGGAAAAAAAACGTCTGCTGTAAAATTCACGACATTTGCACCATTTCAACCTTTCATACCAAGACTCTTTTAACTGTAGGTGGGGGATGTGCGCTAGTAACCAGAGGAAAGGAAACACAAGAAGAAGCCCCTCCCAACTTGGGGGCGTTTGTGAACGTCCGTCACACGCCTGATGTGACACATTTAATGTGAAAGGTTGCATGAAGAAAGTTGTTGGCAAATTCGCTTTATTTAACATTTCAAGATTTTCACAATAAAATATAATAAATGTTCCTACCATACTTGTTATTTTGCTTTTTTTTGTGTGTGTTTTAATTTTTTTTAAGGGTGTTAACAAAGAATGACAAACGGAAACAAAACAATCCTGGTAAAGTCAGATAAGTGAAGCTGTGCTGGAAAAAAGGACAATAAGGCAAATGTTTTTATGTGAAAATATGAAGTTAAACTCCGAAACTCTGGACTCCTGCAGTTGAGCCCCATTTCCAAATTTACCAGAAAGAGAAGAAAAAAAACTCACGCTTGCGCGCCGGCTTCCTGTCCGACCACTCCTGCACCTCCACGTTGTCTCCGGGGCCTCCGATGAAGTACTGGTCCTCGTAGGTGGAGTTGTCTGGGATGTTGAAGGGATCCCAGACCTCCGTCAGAGCGATCTTGGAGCATTCCTTGGTCTTCTGGTCAATCTGGAACATCACCATGCTCTTGTACAAGTAGATGTACTCAAAAAACCTGCAGCAGAGGAGCCCCAGCAGAAGGTCATCCCAGATCCTTTGATTTTGTTAATCAAAGTCAACCTTGCTGGTTGGGAAACTCAGGGGTGGACTCCGGTCCTCATACAATCTGATTGTTGCATAAATTTGGTTCAGGCGCTTAGCCGCTGTTTGTCCCACAAACAAATATTGTGAAATGTTTTTGCTGATAAACAAAAAGTTCTGACTGGAGTCCATACAGGATTCCCTGCTAATCTAATCTGAAGGATTATTGTGCTGCTTTACAAAAATACAAATAAGTATTTGTTAAACAACAACGTCAGGGACTTTCTTAACAATAATTACTGATCAATACTTTTGTGATCTGGTATTAGCACATCACAAATGACATCAGAACAGGGTTTTATGAATGATCAGTAAGAAAAAACAGAATATAATCCACCTAACTATTTCCATTGCATATGAATTTGTTTATGATAGAAAACCCTTTCATTGTAATTTCATTTGACTCTTTTTACTGGCTGTCATTAGGTAAAATTATCCTTAAGCTTTTGCCCAAAGACCAACTTCAATCACTTTTATTGTCAATATAAAACACACATAAACATAGATTAAAACAGGAAAAAGTCATACAACACAAAAGAATAAAAACAACAACAATGAAAAGACAACATATGAAATTCTGTGGCTAATAGTTGCTGTTTGAAAAGGAATATATGGATTAAAAAACGTACAAATGAAAACCATAAGAGCCAAAAAAAAAAAACGATTACGTCAATGCTAAATTATGAAAATGTTTATTTTATATTACAAAATCTTCAATGTTGAAGAAAGTGAATCATGAATAACTAATTAGATTACTAGATTTAAGATGAAAGGCATTCAAAATCTGGTTTAAATCAAAATGATTTCAAAAGTTTATTTGTATTTGGATAAGCTTTATATCTTTATCTTAATTACTTTTTCCAAACTTTATCTGTAATTTGTTAGTAGTTGTTATATTTCATTACTTCAAACTGATGCTTTGATCATTTTGCTTTGTTTAATGTATTTTATTTTAAAACAATATTTCTAAAACAAACTTGTATTTTATTGATAATTAAAAATACATAGAACAGTGAAAGTTGGGTGTAGCGCCGCGCGCCCCCGCGCGCGCGCATGCAGCCGCTCACCTCTGGCACGGAGTGTGCTTCTTGTGCTGCTGCAGGACTCGGATCCGCTGGTTCAGGCCGTCGTAGGAGACGGCGGCCCGGCTGTTGCGGCCGGTGCCGTGGTCGTACACCACCCACCTGCCCTCCCACTGCAGCGGGGCGGCGCAGGGTCCGGCGGGCGGGGAGGCCCTCAGCTGCGGGAGCCCGAGCACGGAGGTCCCGGCGGCGGCCAGAAACACGAGGAAGAGCCGGTGCGGCATCGCGGGTTCCGGATGAGCTCCGTTAACGGCCCCGGTGCTTTTGTTGACGAGCGACGTCACGGCGGAGGACAGTGGACGACTAGGGGAGGGGGGGCTTTTCCGGCTAATAGTTTCGAAATAAAAGCATGTCTGGACCAGTGAAACAAATGGACAACACTAAAAAAAACAAACAAATAAACTAAAAAGAAAACAAAACCTGACTTATAAGCAAACTTATTTAGAAAAACAGATGTACAGTAACCTGAAAGATGCAAGCCCTATTGTAGTGGCCACACAAATGTTATGGTTAGAAATCTGCTGAGGAGAAATTATTTTATTTAAATGATCAGCTGTCAGCATAGATCCAGTCCACAATGTTCACGTTTATTTGCACAAAATATTAAATTTCTGAAATAAATAATCATTGATATGATTCACTGGCCTAGAAATGGTCAGAAATTTCAACTGGTGTGACTCTGAGATAAATATCTGGATACTGAACAGAGCAGGTGAAGTTTTCCAGATTCCTTGTATTTCTTGCAAGATAATCAAGTGTAAAGGAAATATGTGTACAAACAAACAAACCAGTAAACAATTATTAGTGACAATAAATTCACATTTTAGTTTCATTAAGTTCTGCCCACTGTTGTTTTTCCACATCAAAATAATACAAAGGGAACCTTATAACCTTCTACCACACTGTATGGTCATGTTTCTTTGCAAAATTCATAGCGTTTCCACACATTGGACTGGAATGATGGGCTGATCATTTCTGGCTGTCATCACAAGTGTGTTGTTCACTGTGATGCAATTTATACATAAAGGTCAAATAAACCAACCATGTCTCAATCCAAATGCTATTTCCCAATATTGATATAATTTATATTTATCTCCTAGTCTTTCATTTTAAAATGATTTTAGAATGGAATGGATTGTTTGGATTAACAACTTGCCTCAGGCAGATCACTCTGTTTAAATCATGGGAACTAGCTTTTTAAATTATACCACCTTGTTGTTTGCATTTATGCTACATTTTCTTTGCTCCTGTTTTTATTTTTTTTTTTTTTACATTATTCTTAGTCTTTTCTCCCCTCTGCTGTCAGTTGCTATGGTAACGAACAAATATCCCACGTGTGGGATCAATAAAGTGATTCTGATACATCCACTCGTTTTCATTTTGCTGTAATGATCGTCTTCGCCACTAGAGGGCTCTCTGTGGCTCGCCGTCATGAAGCCTCGCGAGGGGTCGCACATTGATGACTTCACAACACTGGGCATCATGGTGAAGTCAAAACGTGGAAAAACAACAGCTTCTCCGAAAAAGAGCGCAGACACAGAACAAACGAGTGAAACTTTATACCAGGGACTGGACTCGAGTGACGATGATGCGCCAGAGGAGGTCACCTTCGGGGACAGCAAAAACGAGGCGCTACGGAGCCTGAAACTCGCACTGGACTCAGCCAAAAGGTGGCTAACACAGCTAGCTTACGGCTGCACAGGAATCAAACTTTATTTAAACAAATACCAACGCTGTTTATGATGCGTAATGTGACGCGGACTCAATATTTTATCGCACTTCAGACATCTAAGCCTCACGTTTTCTTCAACGACTGTGGTTTAAACTCTAAATGATCATTTAATCTGTCGAATAATGTACTCTAGTTGGTCGTGCAAATACGCCCACCATTGTATTTATTTACCAGCATGTTTTTAATGTTTGCAGGGAGAAAGAGCTCCTGAAGGAGAAGAGGAGGAAGCGGCAGGAGTTGTTTCAAGAGCAGAAGGTCTGCGCATGCGTACTGCACTTATTCTATTCTTTCTACACTTATTGCCAGGAGCTACCACTAATAAAAGTATAGATACCACACCGGTAGAGGTATAACGAGCCCTTTCCCCCCTGACATGGCAGAAAAGAAAACTCCTCCCGGCTGAAGTCCTGGAAGAAATTGAGTCTGCGTCTTTAAAGTAAGTTTGCTTTTCTTTCTCTTTTGGAGCTCCTATCTTTTAAAATATCCCCACTGCTTTACTCTTATCTACACATGTCTGTTTTTGTTTTGCAGGAAGGTTAAAGAATCCTCTGCAGGTGAAGATGCTTCTCATCTGTCTGTTTTGTTTGCCTTTATTTCTGTCGGATTGATGCGATTTCTCCTTTTTTAGCTGAAGAGGATGAGGCAGAGGAGACGAAGAGTTTAATGAAGAGGAAGGAAAAGAAGAGGGCCGACCAACACATCAGGAAGTACGGATGGAACACACGTTGCATAACTCTTAAAGTGAAGAAGACAGCGGCCCCAAAGTACAATTCACTCAACGCAAAAACATTTTAAAGATCACAATTCATAAAAGCAACAAAAAAAATTTACACAAATGACATTTTAGAAATCCAAACAAAATTCCAAAAAGAAAGGAAATAAACAGTTTCAGAAAACAAAATAAAAAGAAACAAAATATATTATTTGGAATTCTGTTTTATTTGATGGAATTTGTTTTTGATTAAAATATGTATAGTTTGTTTTTATTATGTGTTTTACTTTGTAATAGTCGTGATCTTTTATGCTTTTGCATTGATTGGGGTTTAAACGTCAGCATAGAAGAGCGATCATCACGATGCTTCTGATTAAAGGCCTGTTTGATCACAAACACTAAAAATCTCTAAAGCACCAGCTTTCAGAAGAAAAAAACAATAGTTTTTGTGAAATGCGATGGCTTTTGTTTTGAAATCTCCTCAGAAATAAAGAAGTTTTCTAAAGCTATAGATCAGTAGTGTAATTTCTACACTGTGTTCATACTATTACGCAAACAGGACACAATTTTCTTTTATGGTTAAAAAAAAAAAAAGTGATTGTGACGATTACTTTTCCTGTTTTTCAGTCTGGAGGGAAACTACACGGTGACGACGATGAAAGGCGGAGCAGCCGTGTCCTTCCAGCAGCAAACCGCTGAAGATTTTCTCCAGTCCCGACTGTACGGGCCGGGACGCCTCCGGACCACAAGTCAGGAAACGACTCCTACCCTCACCTCTCCACCTTCCTTTTGTATCAACTCTCTTGTGATTGCTAAAGCGTTTGGGGGCCGAAGTGCGAGCTACACTCTGTGGCGGGAGTCTGTGAAGACCGTGACCGGCCTCAATTTGAGCGTCGCCACAGCAACGTCCCGTCTCTTCCCACAGAGGGGTCTGCTTCTCAGGGCGTCCTCTAAAGAGACGGCGACGACATGCCGACTCTTCTCCAAACCTTGGCAGGTCGTGATTCTGTAACTCACGCTGCGCGTCTCCTGCTTTCAGATAACCAGATGCTCTCACTACAAAACAAGAGGGGCAGCCAAAAAAGTGCAGCGGTGCAGTTTGTGAAGAAGGACTGGGGTAAGTTAAAGACTCGCCCTTATGAAAGGCATGTTTTTGGTGTTTTTAACATGTTCTTGTGGCATTTTTCTCATTATGGAGAACAAATAGAGAAAATGCTCAAAATTAGGCTTCTGAATATTTCTTTTTTCAAATTGTTATGAATCAGACAAAAAATGCTGTTTAAAAGAAGAAGATTAGTAGAGTATAAAATACAGTAGGTGGGCCTCACACTCCCCACTCTGCTCCATTCTGTTGCATCCACCTGCAGACAAATAGATCCGTGGACGTCTTTGTTTTCCTCGTCTGAGCTGGAATCTGGGTGAAACCCGTGCGGCCGGAGAGCTCCAATATTCCTCGCCATTTTTGTTGCACTAATACTGTTGGGTTGGGGTTGTGAGGGGCTGTAAGCTAGCAGGAGAGTCTACACAGATGGGTGATGGGAAGTGGGGGCAGGCTTGCTCTACACCAACAGTCCCTCCCTCTACTCAGAGATGAATTTCTAACGAACCGCTGCCGTTCTGCAGAAACTGTCCTAGAAAACATCACAGGTTTTTAAATGTTGGCTAAAAACGGCATCAACATGGGAAAAGACCACTGGGAATGATTTTACAATGGACCCAAAGATGATCGGAGTGGGACTTTAAGAAAATGAACATCATTCAGGAATATTTTTGTTTGTTTTTTATTCAATTTAATTCAGTCTGAAGGAGCAAACGAGTAAAATGAGTCAAAAGTGAATTCTCATCCTGTGAAGTCATCAAATGTGTTTGAATCGTTTTTCTAAAATTGATGCACCAAAACAAAACATTTCCATGAATGAAATCAAAACTCAAACTGTCAAAGATGAGCACGAGCTTTAAGCAGGAGCCTAAAATGACACCAAAAAAAATACTGCCTGGAAACAAATCCCACAATCCTTTGAGTGGCTTTTATTGGACACTTTCTAATAGATAAGATCACTGTTTTGAAGCCATACCATTCTGGTGATGGGAAGCAAGTTTCACACTGATACTTTTCCAAGATTTCTTAACCATATCGTCACCATGGTAACAAAACTAACCTCAGAAAGTCTGCAAATATTTCTTTTTTATTCTGGGGGATTTGAGTAATGAAGCAGCTGCTTGTTTTGAGTTTAAATGGACTTGGATAGTTTTGGAAGCTGGTTTCTCACCAGAAGTTTGATGACCTGAACTGTTGGCGTTTCAGCTCTGCAGCAGAAAGCCAAAGCAGAGAAGCTGAAGAAGCGATGGATCCACAAGCTGCAGGTTCCTTCCTGACCACCGTCGAAGCGTCAAAGCCATGGATGGACACGCAGAAGCTCCTCCTGCTTCTGTCCAGGACCACGACGGACTTTAGTGCGGGGGTTCTACTTACTTCTGTGCCAGGAAGCAGGAAAGGCGGATGCCCGCCTCTGATGACCCCAAACCAATCCTCGTTGTCGAGAGAATTCTGCCAATTTGTTGCAGACACAAAGTCGTATCTGTTTTACATCGTCTGCAGAGACTCAGAAATCTGTTTACCGTTAATCCTTTCTAAACAACAATGTTGTGTTCTTAAATGATTTGTATCCCTTACATGTTTCAGCGGAATACCTAAAGGTATTCCGCTGAAACATGTAAGGGATACAAATCATTTAAGAATTGGTTTAAACTTGTAGACACAATGAACTTCTTTGAATTAGGAACAATGTTGGCTTTTATCTATTAAAATTGTCTCTGAAAGGCCACTTTTGAAGTTACTGTTGGTGTCAAATCATGATTTAACTGTAGAAATGAACGGATCAACACAAAACACACACATCCTTCAAAATGTTGAAACACTGTCGTGTTTAGACTTCCATTTGCATTTTGAATTAAAGTATAAATGGTTTCACTTTCATGTCACTATTGTCCTGAACGATTATTTTATTGAGAAAAAGGTAAACTATTAAAGTTAAGGAAAAGCAAAAATGGAAGATTTAATCATTTAGAATGGGAAGTTTGTGCAAGAAAGCAAATGAAATCGACGCATCTAAAGGAACCAGCGTCTCTGTAGAAGGAAAGATCCAATTCAGCAAATATTTAGAAAGAAAAAAGAAAAGGCTGTTCCTGGCTGGTTTAGATTTAAACTTCAAATCCTGCTCCGAAAGATCCGGTCAAGAAAACGGACTCATGATATATTAATATAAAATAATGTTGAAAACTAAATTACTTCTTAAAGGTAAAGAATCAGCAAAGGTTTAAGGAAGAAGTTGATTAGAAGCTACAAATGTTATTACTTTAGTTTAAAAAAATATCAGTAAAAGGAATTTTTCAAGCCGTCTATTGAAGGTTTTTTAGTTTCATAGCAAAAATTGATTGGGGGGGGTGTGGGGGGGACCACACTTATCAGTTAAATATTTTCTGCAGGATTTAGAATTGAAATCGGATTTGTTACAATCTAGATTTATTGAAGTTATAAATGGTTTTGATTTCAAACCACTTTGATGAAATGGTTTGTTGCGCTGAAGTAGAGCTAGACGTCTTCTTCATACATTTGAATTTATTTGAGGGAAATTTGGGGTTTAATGTTTCCGGCTCTGCTTTCTCAGGTCAGCCCGTTTGTCACTACACGTTTAGCAAAGAGGAGCTTGTTCCCAAACCAGAACCGATTCTTCCCTTTCATGGAACGGGTTCAGACCAGAGTCTTCAGACTTGGAGCAGCAAACCACACGCTGCACAGACTGAAGGTATTCACCAAAGCAGAGACTGGACCAGCTTCCAGCAGAAACGCCTGTCACATCATTTCACATTTTTACAGCTTGTATTTAGTTGCACTTTGTGTTCAGGTCTAACTTCCAAAGGAGACGTTAAAACAAACGTTTTTGCTAAATATATTTGTAATTTTTGTTGAAGCAAAAAAAAAAATTGAATTAGATATGAAAATAAATGTCGATTTATTTTTGCCATAATGGCTCAGCCCTACGCTGAAGGCTGCTTCCAGATGACTGCTGGAAAACTGGAGCATGTTCAAGGGGGGGGGGGGGGGTCGCTCCTGGGTCGGGGGTGACATTTCCGGTCCCGAGGCCCGGTCCGCTGGGAAAGCAGCACACACTCATGCAGCATCCACACCAGGGCGATTCTCGTTTGATATTTTAATAGAAATCTTTTGACCCTCACACAAATTGCACATTTTTTTTTTCTCCAATGGACACAGTCAGCAGTGGACAAACTTACTGGTTGACATCTTTCCTTAAACACCGTCAACTGGCTTAAAGGAGGCGAACAAAAGAATCAGAGAAGAGACATCTAACTGGATCTTACCACCACTTTTACTATGGCATGCATAGGTTCAGACCGCACTCAGAAAGAGACAACACTGTCTAAAGATTTCCAAAGGATGGCGTGACTGCTCGTCATCTGGATAAAAACAAAGCAAAGAACCTAAAAAAAAAAAATGGAGGAAAGAAAAGAGGAGGAGGGGAGGGGGGACAGATGGAGGAGGCCTGAAACACTCGAAGCGCTTGATGCTCCTCGTGACGGAGAGAAGTTTAGGCTGGTGAAAGTTCCCGCCTGGCCTGGGGAAGGACAGTTTCAAATCCCTGTTGAGGTTTGCCGACGTCGGCGGATGAGAAAGAAATGGACCTTTGGGAGAAAAATCAGCAGAAACGTGTTGCTCCGAAGCTCCTGCAGGAGCCACCAGATTCTTCAACCGTGTCCTCTCTAACTAAAAACCCTGTTGGGGGTTGGGGCGCCAAATTAGGAGGAGTTTCAGTTCCTGAGTTCTCTAGATTTTTGCATCAAACCTGCTGCTTAGTCCGGGAGTGGGCAGGGGTTACCATGACAACGGAGTACCATTAAAATAAAGAATCTCCAGGAAGCTCTGCAGAACGAAGGGCAAGTTCAGGGAAAAAAAAAAAAAAAAAAAAAGGCCGAATCGAAACTTAAGCTACAAAGAGGGCAAACGTGAGGTGGACATGCGTGCGGGACGGGGCGCTGGTGTCGAACTTTAAAGGGCTGCTTTTTCTCTAAATATGCTCTGTTGATCTACTGTTGTTCTGTAGGAGAGATGCTAGCATGTGCACACGCGCGGGTCAGCGCCGTCTGTAGAATAGGGCCTTTATTAGAATAAGATGGGGGGGGGGGGGGGGGGGGGGGTCGCTCAACAAATATACTGTGAATGCAAACAACAACAATATGATGATAATGATGATAAGAATTACCATTGTCATGTAAACCTGAACAAACTAAAAACAAAAGAAAAACCAGGACTCCGCCTCCCACCCCCGCCCCTCCCTGAAACACAACAGCTAAACAAAGAACAAAACAAAAACAAAAAAAGGAGGGGGTTAAAAACTGGAACGTCGAATCCAGATCGCAGATCCTCTCTGGCTTCTTCCAAGTCCCGAGTCCACCTGCTAAGCTCCGCCCACGTCCTGGAGTCAGCTGAGGGAGAGACACGGGCTGCTGTGACCCTGCTCGCCCATTGAGGGGGGGGATTGAGGGGGGTCAGCCCCACCGTCACGGGTCAAGTTGGTTCGCACGGAAAGCCAAAGTTACAGGAACAGGGGGGCATGATGTTTATTCCGATGGTTCTTCTGTCCTCTTTGCCAGGCTGCTGCCCCCCCCCCCCCCCATTTGAGTGAGGGCTGGGCCCCCGTGAGTTCGGCTCTCAGAGCGGTTTCAAGTTGGCTGCAGCGCCCCCTGCTGTCAGCCCGGAGAATGGGAGCAACACAGTGGAGGCAAAGTTCCTTATTTATGATGAAGGGGGGGGGGGTTAAATGTATGTGTTGGCATCTCTAAAGGTCTCCCCAGAAGTGACCCCCCCCGCACACACGCGCACACACCTCTGTTGCGTCTGTGTCAAAGCGGAACAAGGAGCGAGTGAGATGGTTTGTTTCTAGCAGTCGTGCAGAGAGGGGGGGTCCCTCGGATTAGAGGACTACACTTGTGGTGGTGTTGGTTCTGGGGGGGAGGGGGGGGGGTCATGACCAGACAGGCCTTTAGAGATTGTGTGTGCGCATGTGGCTAGTGCAGATAATCGTCCACAGAGGCGAAGGCGCAGGAGCCGCTGCCTGTTCGAGCCATAATGGCGAGGCACTGGGCGGCCTGACCCACCGCCAGGGCCAGGGGGGGCTGCTTGGGCAGGTTGTGAGTCTCTGGAAGGACAGAAAGAAAGAAAAGTGAGGAGTCGCTCCTTCACAATAGGATAGGACTGTACACCCCAAAGAAGTTCAGACTCTTGGAGAGTTTGTGAAACGCTTCTGGACATTCTTCCACAGAAAACCTGGGATCATCCTGAAAAACATCTCCTCCATCGGGAAGATCCTCACAGAGCTTTCAAACCTGACGGGGCGGAGCTTCTGCTTCCACGCAGTTCCCCACTTTTCAGCAGTAAACACTGTTTTCAAACTTTGGGAGCTTTGATCATCATCAAATTCAAATCAAAATCAAATCAAAAATTCTTTACTAAAAACAACATTTTTACCATGGTCCGGTTGAATACTTGATTCTGATTGGCTGCTGGGTATGCATTAAAACCTGATAACCGCACGGTGAAAAAAGAAGTTCCGGTCGCCGAATCTTGACTGCAGCGGTGATGCGCCGCATCACGTAACACTTTTTATGAGAAAAGCGATCCAAATCAGAAAAAAACAAGAATTAAGGACTAAAAACTGGTTAATATGTATTTCTTTTGTAAGTGACCATGGTATAAGCGGGTTAATGGCCTTCAAAGTGTGTATTATTATTACTTTTTAACGCACTTCGCGGAAGCAACCGGCACTTCGCATCGGACGGTTCAGGCTTCCACGGCGTGCGTTAGAAAGTAATAAGGCACACTTCGTCGGCCATCAACCCTTACTTGATTTTGATTGACAGAAAAAAAAAGAGACACTAATCAGTTTTTTGAAAGAAACAGGAAATGTGGCCGCTAATATTTCTATTTATCTCCACAGAATTCTCCAGTCCTTCAGCTGATCACCAGGATCAGGTATTTTCCAACATCATGAAGGAGTTGGTGAAAAATATGAGGACACTTTACAAATTTGCTCACCGATTTTGTCCCACTGCTAATGTTAGTTGCGAGGGGCTGTAAACTAGCGGAGGAGCATGTAAACAACGAGATCATGGAAAACGAGGGCAGGATTACTCTACAGCAGTGCTTCCCAAATGGTGGGGCGCCCCCCTGTAAGGTCTGCACCTTCCTGTCTTTGAGAAGGAGAGGGGAGGCGTAGTGGGCTCAGGATGAGGGGTGGAACGGCGGCACACGGAGCGATGCCTAGATTGCGCAACACCAGGAATGATGGTGTGCCTTTAGATGACTCAGCTCATGCTAATAATGTCATTCTTTATGAACTATTGTAGACATTTTGATGACGTGTCTTTATTTTCCATTAATGTTTTCTTTGTCTGCCTGTGGTTTAGTTGGTGTCAGTATTTGACAGAAACACAGCAGGTAATGCAGGAAAACAGCTGCACTTTTTGAGATTATAAGAAAACATGGATGGGGGGGGGTGTGAAACACTTTATTTTTCCTAGGGGGGGGCCTTGCAAAAAATAATTGAGAAGCGCTGCTGTACAGCAACAGTCGCGTCCACCACTGTGAGGTAAATTTCTGATGAACTGCTGCCGCTCTGCAGAAACTATGTTCTAGAAAACTAGACCGGTTTTTTGATTTGAGCTAAAAACGGCATAATCATTATTTTTAAAACAACAACACAGGAAACGTTTTGAAAATACATTAAAGATGATTGGAGTGAGACTTTAAAATCATCTGGAAAAAAAAGGGACAATTTCTACCACAGCAGGATCTCTGTTACAAATCTGTGAATTCAGCTCCGAGTCAGAATGAATGTGTTTCATTCAGTGAGATGATGAATGGAGAGCAGCCATCAGCTGACCGTCAGTCAGTCCATTCCCCTGTGAAAAGCTGAGTCACTGCAGATCTGACTCTCACACCCAGGCTGCTGAGTCACTGCAGAACAAACCCCAACCAGCATCCCATCGGGTGGGACTTCCTTCCTTCCGCCTGTCAAAGCCGCAGCTGACCCACCTAATATTGCACTGTTGAGAGTGGAGCAGACCGGCTCCCTCTGAATGGCGTCCAGCTGGTAGCCGACCGGGCTGCTCCAGGGGTCCGAGTAGGCCAGCAGGCTGAACGCGTCCTTCAGCGGGAGACAAGGAACCATCAGACATGACCGTCCTGTCCTCTGCAGCTGCAGGACATTTCTCTTTTGTCCTGGGACATTTTCAGCTTTTTTTTTTGTCAGGAAAACAGTGTCAAAGCTTCTGAGCCACATGCAGACTGATGTCATGGAATATGAGCCGCGTCGGTAATCTCTAGAGATTAGAGCTGATCTCATTCAGTGCAGCAAGATTTCTAAGGTGGATTTTTATGAATCCACAGCGGAGGAAAGGAAAAACAGAGTTTTACAATTTGATAAATAAAAATATTGTTTTCACTTACACTAAACTTTATTTTAAAGTTTGCACATGAACGACTAAAGTCTCAGAACCAAAGCTTTGGGTCCATTTTCTTGGTGTGAAACTATGTGTGCGTAATGCAGTGAACAGCAGAGGTTCTGAAACGCCGAACTCAAAGACTTCACCTTCAGCATCTTCTTGTTGGCAGAGTTCTTGCCACACTCGCGGCGGAGGTGTTCACTCATGCTCTGGAGCTCCCTGCCGAAATGGATCATCCTCTCGATGGCGGCCTGGCTCCCCCCGCACAGCTGCCTCTTGACCTGAGCGGACTCCACCTCTGAGGAGGGGAGAAAACAGTCAGTGATCAGATTACGCTCAAACCCAACGGCAGGAGAAAAATGCCTGGACTTTGCTGTGTAAAGGCGCGTCCGTCACGGGAAAAGCATTGCAGACCGTTTCAAAAGCTGCTCTGTTCGGCGCTGAAGGCAAAGCAAACGCCATGCCGGAGGCTCCGCCTCTGCACCCACCCATGTCTGCGTCGCAGTCCTCCGGCTCCGTGGCGTGCTTGGACGTGCCATTGAGGAAACCATTGGAGGACAGTTCTGTCACTCCGTTGGTGAAGTGGTCGACCTCCATGTCCACGTCGTTGCTGTAAGGTGGGAGGGGGGGGTGCAGGGTCAGCAGGTGCAGCCATCTGCAGGCATCTAACCTCAGTCCTGAACGAAGACTGTACCTTGTGACGGGCAGCTGGCTGCGGCTCCCATTCAGACTAACGTCGGTGACTGGGGAGGGCGGAGCCAGAGCCAGGGGGGCAGGGCTTGTGACTGTGAGGGGAGGAGCTGTGGCTCTTACTTGATGCCACGCCATTACAGCAGTTGCCGTCGACCCCTGCAAACAAACCAGCAGCAGGGATCAGAGCGGCTGCAGGGTTGGGGCTCATCGCAGAGCGCGGGGCCGTACCTGTGAGGTAGGACTGCGAGCTGCCGGCTTTGTGGCCCGGGCTGCTGAAGGAGCGCGGCGAGCCGGGGTAACTGTCCTGAGACTTGGGGCTGCGGCCCCCCAGACACCTCACCTCGCTGTCCGTCCCGTTCACCATCTCGATGAACTGTCTCACCCTGAGGAGGAGGGACACAGAGCTCAACCCAAAGGAGTAGGAATGATTAATCGCCAAAAATCATCGTTAAAAGACACTCCCACCTGAGTGAGACTCAGGATTTATCTCATGATAAACTTTTACCCCTTAAACCAACAATACAAAACATCTGCCCCCCACATGCATGTAAATATAACAGTTTTTTCATAGAAGATCCTAGAATTTATTTATTTTTCCTGCCTCACACTCCGCTATATCCCAGTAATGGAGCCCACCCAGCTGCTGTTGGGCAAAGGTGGGGTACAGGGACCAGAACCACACACTCACATGCACACAGTTTAGAATCACTGTACAACCAGAGCATACGCTGGTGTGTCCGGCGTCCACACATACATGTGAACATGCAAACTCCACACAGGAAGGACCCAGCTGGGATTCAAACCAAGACCTCCTCACTATGAGGCAAGAGTGCTAACCACTCCCCCATCATGACTCTCATTGACTTTCATATTGTGATTTTACAATCCTTTTATGCTCCTCACACCAAATACATTACTAAGCAATTTTAAGAGTCTGTGCTTGTGTGGGACACAGGAACATGTTTAAATAAAAAAAAGAAGAATTAAGATTCACACAATTATACTGATCTACAGAATATACTGATGTACAAAGTAAAGTTAGGACAAAAAAGAAGAAGAAAGGGGGACAAAAATGAGCAGATAAAGGTCTGGTTTGAAAAAAATGACTAAAACTTGAAATAAAAAGCTTTGAAATGGTCCACTTCACCTCAGTAAAGAGCTTGCAGCAACACAAAAATCTTTAAACAGGAGCAGCGTGTTAGCGCTCTCGCCTCAGAGCCAGACGGCCCTGGTTCCAATCCCAACTGGGACCTTTTGTGTGGAGTTTGCATGTCCTCCTCTGCATGTGTGGGTTTCCTGTGGGCACTCCGGCTTCCTCTCAGTCTAAAAACATGCTTCTCTAAACTCCCTCCAGGCGTGGATGCGAGTGTGTGGCTCTGCATCAGACTGGTGACCCGTTCAGGGTGGGCCCCGCCTTGGCCCAGCAGTAGCAGGTTTGGTTCCAGCTTTCCTACGACCCTGTAAGGCAGGGGTCGGGAACCTCTGAGAAAGAGCGCGCACTTGCAGGGACGAGATGTGTGAGAAAGAAACCTAAAATCACGATTAAATTCTCAACGCCTGCATGAAGCTGAAACTCACCACGTATCAACCAGACTAGACCATCAGCAAAACCACCATGCAGCACTAGAAGTCGTAATAATGGTAAGAATTACTCATCATCTATTAGCAACAGCATAACAATGTTATTAAAAAGAATCCACAGACTTATTGCACTGTAAAAGTGTTGAAATTACATCAAATGCTCACATTCACTTGTATTTTTAGTTTTAAACATATTGTAGCAGACTGAGTTGGACTGGGTGGTTGTTGGGTCTTGTTCTAAATTCTGGAGTTCATTGAACGCATCAAGCAGAGATCTGATTGGCTCTCAGTTCTGTCGCTCAGCCTGTTGTTAGGTAGTTTGGACCAATGGGGTTCAGCTATGGGCCGAATAAGGGAAATGGGAGGGCTGTTGTGGCAGTGAGCGAAGAAGAAGTTGGGAGAAGCGCTCTCAGTGGGAGAGATTGAGGAGTTACTGAATTAGTTGTACGGCGTTGCTTACAGCCTGCAGTAACCAGAAAAATGAACCCTAAAAGAGGTTAAGTCTCCGTGCCTCAGTGTGGGAAAGGGACGCTCCATTATTGTATGGCTCTTTCGAAATTACATTCAAAAATATGTGGCGTTTATGGCTTTCTCAGCCAAAAAGGTTCCTGACCCCTGCTGTAAGGGATCCAGCGGGTTCTGAAGATTAATGGATGAGGGTGGGGGGGTCAGGTTTGTTCCTACTTGAGCATAAAGAGGAGGTCCGGGTTCCGTTCCAGGAGGTTGGGGTACAGCTGCTGGGTGGTCTCGATGGCTTCCCCCATTCTACCCGACAAAACCAACTTCTGGATCTCTGCAGCCAAAAACATGTGAATGTCAGTGCAGTTGAACGTCATATACAGTTAACCCCTATACTTTTAGGCAGAGCTGTGCTTTAATTTGATCAGCGGTTTTACTTTGCGCCGTTTCACAGACTCACTCTGTCTGTTTTTGATGGAGGCCAGCTCCTCCTGCACGGCCTGGTCCGTGGACTTGGCGAAGGCTTCGGCTGTGGCGCAGTAGCTGTGGTGCACCAGGTAGGACGCCACCATCCTGACGAGACAAGAAGGACTGGAACTCAGTGAGGTCCATGAGGTCGCAGCAAAGCTAACAGGACAAAGTTGCCCCACCATCGGCAGGATATGCGTTTTCTATAAAGAAATTATGTAAAGATTAATGAATAACCCCAAAGGAAAAACAATCTGGATTGGTTCAAAAGGAGAAAAAAAAAAAAAAAGACCTTTGGACAGGCTCTCTGTGGATAATCGCACATGCGGCCCCGTCTCCCCCCACCCTCACCCTCAATCTGCACCAAACAGATTAAATCCATTCACAGCAAGTAATCACAGCAACAGGCTGCAAATCCCATCATGGAGAAAGTCCTGCCGTTTTTGCTGCTGCGTAGCAGCTCTGGCCCATCTGGACTCTGTCAGCATCCTGCAAACGGACACTTCCTGTTCGGATTTCTTCATGAAATGAAAAAAATATTTAGATGAATAGAAGAGAAAAATGTGAGAATGCATCTCCCTCTTCTTGAGGTCTTTTGTTTTAATGTCACAAGGATTTTTTTTAAATTTCTCCAACTCAGTAAACTCAAGTTTTTTATAAAAACATTAAAAAAAAGGTATCAGGCCTCTAGTGAAAAGCAAGAACATCTAACTTCTTAAGAAACAGATGGAAAGTAAAAAAGTTCTAATGTTTAGGCTGCAGTTACTTTATTCACATGAGGTGAGAGCTTTTTGATTTTTAATTTAAAAAAAAAAAACTTATGTTGCTTAAAAATCTAGTTGAACCCTTTTACATTGGAGCTTCTCGTCACTCTTTTAACTAATGTAACTTTTCAGTTCTCGATGGAATTCCAGCTGATTCTGGAGAAAAGCATCTTTGCTCTGGTATGCAACACTAGAGTTGTGGTGAAGTGTTTGTGTAAATCAGCTGATTCTGTCCCACATAAAGGCGGCGTTACTAATGTAAAGTACTGCATAAGGACGCAGAGTCGGTTTGTAAAGCTGCTTTTTTCGTCGATCGCGTAAACGGTTTGAGAATTACGGCATGTCAAGGAGTGAGTGATTTAGGGATGCCTCAATTTTCGGTTTAAAGCCGGACTATATGCTACACCATTGAACTGAATCCTGGGTAAAGTGAATATTTATTGCATAACTGGTCTACGTTTAATAAAGTGTCAAATGCATATTGTGCTAAATTTAAGAGAGATTTATGTTTTCGTTACATTACACCAGGCTCAGCATAAGCTGACTGAAACGTTTGTTTTCATTGTAACTTTCTTATTAGCAAATAAAAAAAAAAGAATTTTCAGAATTTTTCTTGTTATTTTTTAATAACCAAACCGAAACAAACCCATGACCCAAAAACCGAGTGTTGCATCCCGAGTGTAATATGTAGGTGTCACTGGGGACAGCCCTGTTGTTAAGGGGTTATTCTGTGTAAATTTGACAAACACACGACAATAAAAATTGCTTGTCAGATTTAGTTTATGAGCCCAATACTATTAACCCTTAAGAACCCCGGGTGACATCAGAGATGTGGTCTGTGGTGTGTCCCACATCATTTTCCCTTAAGGGAAAAAAAAATGGCTCTGGGTTCTTATGGATTAAATGACAGAAAAAATAATAATAACCCAAACTTTTCATTTTCAATCTTTCAGAGCCGCTAACTTGAATGTGAAAAACAAAAGCTTCTAAATATTTGACTTTAGCAGACAGAATTTAGAAAAATCCAAATAATCACATGTTGATGGTAAACTGGTTGCTATGGTTATAAATGTATTTACATCTATAAGTGCCCTACTCATTATACAGGACAATAATCAACAATCTGCTGATCTTGTCACGTTCTGCTGATGGACGTAATTGCGCTTTAGATCCAAAAGGCAGGAATTGCGATTAAAGGCCACAAAAATACTATCTTAGCCTTCTAATGTTAGAACGGCTAACAAACAAAGCTAACACACCTTCTGAGAAGTGCAAAACACAAGAACATGTATGTAAAAACAGTATTTTGTGTTAACTCCATTGTCCCCAGAGAGTGGTATGTTTTCATCAGGTTCAAACATAAATGGTTTCTTACTTCTGGATCATGGACTGCCACTCTCCCTCACGCTCTCCGATGGGGAAGCGGTCAATCTGGGCCTGAATCTTTGTCCTCCACTCCCGCATGTAGTCCTCAATGTCAAACACGAACGGGTGCTGGCCAAAGTTGGCGTCCACCACCTCCCCTGGAGTTTGAAGGCCCACGGTGGGGTACAAGTTGGGCTGCAGAGAGACAAAGACGGAGCTGAGAAGGAGAGGAAGGAGGAAACGGATCTGGAAGCACAATCTTGACAATAAATCCAAACAGGAAGTAATGAGGGGGGTAAAAACAGGAAACAGGAAAATCTGAGGAAAAAAGCAGTTTGGTCTAATTATACAATTATTCCTTAAAATTGGAACCAAATAGAGACACAACACGAGAAAGGACACGAAAAAAAAGTCTTCTATATAAAAAAAAAAGTTGACTGTTTGACTGCTGACAGCAGGAGTTTGATGAAGCTCTAAAGGAAATCCAGAAGCTAAAAAAAATCCTTCAACTTTGAAGTCACTTTATTGATTTAATACAGAGCAGAAAAGAGGAAGTAGTGATGCAAGAATTACTCCAATAACCACAAAAAACCCCAGATGTTATTGTTGTTAAAAATGCTAAATGTTAAAAATGGCATAATCATAACGAAAAGACCACTGGGAATGCTTTTACAAAAGATCAAAAGATTATTGGAATGGGATTTTAAAACTGACAGTGATGGAAACGAATGGCTTTAAGGTTCATCGCCACGCTTCTAAAATGTAAAAGACTGCGAGGAGAAGAAGAACCGCATCTTTAAATTAGATTTGAGTGTCAGAATGAGCGAAACATTGAAGACAGAGGATCAGGAGCACAAAGCCGTGTGTGTCGCCTCTGTCACGGTCCAGTAAACACAAAGGTCAGCTGCACTGAGGTGACGCACTTCGCTGCACAGCTCTGGAGGAACATGAGCACCAGGCTCCCAGCCAAGTCTGTTCCAATGCTCAATAGACTGTTGTTGTGGTAAAGACTCTGATTTTCTTCTGCCTCAATGGCAGCCAGCCACCGTTTTCTTTTGGGACTGAGCATGCAGGCGATGGAGGAGGAGGAAAAAAAACTGAACGAATCTCACAGGAGTTTCCATACATTTCAGTGTGGGAGCTGCTCACAGAAACCATCACAGACGACTGATGTGATCCCAGTTAAAAACACTGGATATGTTATACTATTCTATTATTACCTCCATTCACAGACAATGAATCACTGACATCACTAACTGTGTCTTTTTGTTTTCTTCCTCTTTTTGGTGTAATTATCGAATTATCAGCCATTTGGCTGATTATAGCCTCCAAAAAAGAAAAAGGTTGTTTTTTTGCAGATAGAACATGTGACGCAGGCCTTCAAACTGAAAAGTGTGAGGATTTTCTAAAGAGAACATATTTGCTTTGTGTGACATCTGTGTCACTGTGACCCCGCCCCAGACAAAAGGAATGAAAATGGGGAGGAAACAAAGATACATAGCTCCTCAAAAAACATCCATTCTAGCTTCTACATCCATTTAGAAAGAGGTCTTTAATAAACTGAGGTGAAAATGAAACCTTGAGTTCTAAAGATACGACCATTGAACAAGAATTTCAACAGATTTAAGTTAAAAACAAAACAAAAAGAGAGACTTACTGGGAGGTCTGTGAAGGCGATACCTGCAAAGGAACAGAAGATGTGTGAGACGAGTATTTTATACGCTTCTGGAAAAAGCAACAGTCCTACTGACTAATCATTTTATCTTGAAGACAGGAAGTGGACTTAATGTAAACAACAGGAATTCTCTGTATCTTTACAGCAGAAAACTGTAAAGATACAGAGAATTAAATCCCAATGAAATCTCTACACAATGACACATTCAAAGGAAAAGTGAAGATTCTTTCCATTTGGGTTGCAGTGACTGAAAGCAAAAATCAGACCTCCCTGGACCAATATTTTACTGCATAAGCAGTTCGTTTTTGTCACAGATTTAATGGGAAATTCAAGGGAACCTTAATATTCAATAAGCAGTAGTTTAACTCAATGGTTTCTTCTAAGATGACACTAAAATGTGCGCCAAGTATCAAGGTGTTTGATCCCATAGTCACACACTACCTAAAAGACACCATCGTCTTACTGTCAGGGTGGTGAGTTATCAGGCTGGTTATTAAAGATAAATAATCTATTTATATGTGGCATGCAGAAACCAACAGCCTTTATGTCAACATCAATACATAAAGAAAGAGAAAAATCTAAACAACAGCTTAAAAAAAAAAGCCTGAAGTTTCTCTTTAGGATTGACCAAAAACTAAATCAGAACTCAAAACAAGAAGGCAGTTTGGTTCAAAGATAAATAAACCATGGTTCCCCTCCAGGCTTAAAGTTTATTTTAGCTCAAAAAAAGATAAACAAATTATAATAAATGAGTAAGAAAGAATGTTGTGGACAAATAACTGAAGACAAATGAACCAAAAGAATCGAGCTCAGGACTTGGCTCCTGGTACGTGTAACCCAAATGAACAATAAGTAAACATTTTACCGACACTGGAAAAGAACTACTCGCTGTGGGTTAGGCTTTTATACCATAGTCTCAACTGCCCTTATGGGTGGATACAAGCCGTCTGCGGGCAAAATAAACAGTACTGGGCATGGAATAGACCGCTTGATGAGACTGTAGAATGAAAACGTTCATGCCCATTGTTGTAAGGGCTGTGGGTGACAGGTGGTAGTGAACATTGATACAATTAGACGATCAGAGTATGAGCACTTGGCCTCACGTGCACACCCCGTGCATGCAGCATTCATACAGGGTCAGTAAGCGGCCAGTGATGCACTAGAGATGGACCGATCTTATTTTTTCAGGCCGATCCAGATAACCGATATTTCACCTGCAACTGTGGCCAATGGCCGAAATTTGCCGATACCGATACTTAAGAGTCTGGAAAAACATTTACATTTCCTTTGCAGGGCTCCAGACTAACTTTTTTCACCAGGAGCACAGTGGCCCCTAACTGAAAATTTTAGGGGCACAACCAGAAAATTTAGGGGCGCATACCGTAAATCAACATGCAAACCAAATCTACTAATTTCCACCATATTACTAATAAATACTTTAATAATAGATGCAGAAATTACAATGTGCTGTTTCAAATTCAGTGTCACATTTTATTCTGCACTTTTGAAGATGCAACAACAGCTAAACTGACAGAACCATCACTGTCATGACAGTACAAATAGTAAAGAAAACGGATGGAAATTCATCTTTGTGACACCAAATAGGTGCAGCCAAGATGCACAATAAGCGTGTTTTAGATCAGTGTTTTTCAACCAGTGTGCCGCGGCACACTAGTGTGCCGTGGGAGATGGTCAAGTGTGCCGTGAGAAATTGCCCTCATTAACTGATCATCTAGAAATATTTACCATCTCCAGGAAATCAGCTCTTTGTTCATCCAAACAGGCCCTGATAAAACACTGAGAAGTTAAGAATATGAAATATCATAAAAATATTTTTTCTTTGTGTTTATATGATTCTATTAAAGACACTTTAATAAGAATGACGGTCCCCCGCGGTACAGTTATAGCTGCAGCTTTAACGGTGTAAGGAAAAGTCCCGCCCCTTTAACTGTCTCCACCAATCATTCTTGAAGGCTTAATCACATGTCATCAGTCTGACCAATCAGAAGTGGTTGAGTATTCACTTCCTTGTTTCGATTTAACGCAAAAAAGTCTCTGTTCTAAGAAAATACCAGCTAAAGCTCGTCTTTAGCGGTGTAGCTTTCAACAGAATCTGTTATCAAACTGTGGAACAAGTGAACAAAACCATGAAGCTCAAAGACGCGGGTCTTTCCGCGGTCACCGGATTATCGGCACTACATCTCCCATGATGCATTAAAGTGACTGTTTTAGCGGACAATGAGTCTCTCCTCTT
Organism: Oryzias curvinotus; assembly: GCA_023969325.1. NCBI lineage: Eukaryota > Metazoa > Chordata > Actinopteri > Beloniformes > Adrianichthyidae > Oryzias > Oryzias curvinotus. The sequence continues at coordinate 12,552,547 of CM043722.1, forward strand.
AACGTCTTAAAACAACGAACACCACATCAAACAGTTTTTGAATCTTTTGACTTAATTTTTAATACATCTTTTAGAAAAAAACAGCTGCAGCTTCCAGCTTTTCTGCAACAATTATCACAAAAATGCATGTGAGATTACAGAGGGGCTGTAGATCAATACAGACTATGAGCTTGTTCTTTTTTTTTATTTATCTTTTTCGGGATGCTGGTGTGCCGCGGGATTTTTGTCAAGGTTCAAGTGTGCCGTGGCTCAAAAAAGGTTGAAAAACACTGTTTTAGATCACCCAGGTTGACGCAACGCTGCGCAGATCACCTGGTGTGAGACATATTTTTGTTTTTGCTCCAACATCACCTGTCAATCATCACAAAAATGTCACCAGAAAGGGGCGGGATCAAGGCCCCAACCTGAGCGAACACAGCTGGAAATTTAGTACTGAACTGACTGAAAGCTGCCCAATTGACTACAAAACAATGCATTATGGGACATGTGTCCTGATGGTTTTTGTAGTTGAGTGATCAATTAAAATAATTTCAAATACTTATTGATGAAAAAAGGCTAGATACATTACAAAACATTAAAATAAATGTAAAATATATAATAACACAGATCACACAAATGGGGAGAGGAATATTAAAACTAAATTGAATGTTAAGGACAACTCCAACTTCCTGTTGTCCTTCAGTCTCGCTGCAGATTCTCCTTCATCTCACAGCCCCCCCCCCCCCCCCCCCCCCCCGCCCGCCTGGTCTCCCCAACGATCCAGGCGAGGTGCCGGTTCATCTCAAGCACGTCTATCGTTGCATTTTCCCCACGTATTTTCAGTGTGTCTAAAGCTAATGTTGTTTTTGCTTGAGTGTGTTTAATGTCCAAGCTCCCTTAGCTGTCACGCATGTAGGTGTGGGACATTTATTCTCCTCAGCTGACCCGACTCCCGCGGGAGCGGTGTGCTGCCGTAACAGCCGTGCATAAACCGTTTGATGTGCCGCCGTAACCGTAACCAAAACGTAACCTTCCTCCGGTTCTGTGTGACCCAGAGAAAAGTTCAGCACGGACTCCATGTATTTACAAAATTACGAGCGAATAAATACAGTTCGAAAAAGGAAAGTAAGGAACTCCTTAGTTAATGTGGTCCGG